>CM053600.1:66173965-66190713 GCA_028646575.1 Pseudocheirus occidentalis | reverse complement strand
GAAGATGTCCTGTATAATCACACCTACACAGCCTGTATTGAATTGGTTGTCCTTCCAGTGGGCATGGGTGACAAGGGAGGAATCGAAAGAATCTAGAATTTAAAGCTCTGCAATACCTGCAACTAGGAATCAAGATACACAGGGGCTGGGATAGGGAGACCCTCCAGAAAGTTAGACAGCAGACCAGGGGAGGGGCTCCACAGTGGGATCGCTGTTTTGGGGGTGGGGTAGGGGAAAAACGGGGAGAAAATTTGTAACTCAAAAATCTCATGAAAATGAATGATGTAAAGAAGAAAACAAAATTTATTACATTAAAAAAATAAAAAGCAGTTTTTGCAGAAAGTACAATAGTGGGAAGTATCCTGATTCAGAATGGCATATATGTGTGTGTGTGTGTATTATATATATATATATATAATACACACACACACATATATAGCAACAATAGGAACTTAAATTTATAGGGTCCACATTAATGTTTTTATTATCACAATAAGTCAAGAAGGTGAGTTTTGTAACTGAGGGAAAAAAATTGTAATTTGCAGCAGCTAAGTGGTGCATTGGATGGACAGCTAGGCGGCACAGTGGATAGAGTACTGGGCCTGGAGTCAGGAAAACTCATCTCCTTGAGTTCAAATCTATCCTCAGACACCTTTTTGCTCTGAGATTCTAGGCAAGTCACTTAACTCACTTTGACTTAGTTGTCTCATTTATAAAATGAGCTGGAGAAGGAAATGGCAAACCATTTCAGTATCTTTGCAAAGAAAATCACAAATTGGGTCATAAAGAGTCGGACACAATTGAAAATGACTAAACCACAAAAATGTCATAGCTAAAGAATCTGAGACTCAAATGGGTTAAACGATTTGCCAATTGTCATATAGCTAGTCAGTGGCAGAGCTAAAACTTGATACAAGGTCTTTGCACACCAAAATTCAGCAATCTTTCTACTATCCCATGTATTTGGTGAATTACTGAATATTTTAGAAAGAACACTTAAAAAAAGAGAATCTTAGTGATTAGAGTTAAAAGAAAATTTAAAGCTCATGCAGTAGAAACCTACAATTGATTTCTTTATCTCTGTTCTCTCCCTTGAGTTCCAGACCCACATCTCCAACTGACTACAAAACATCTCTATCTGCATATCCCATAAGACCCCGAAATTAACATGTCCAACATTGAACCTACCATTTTTCACAAAAACCTCTCTCTTCTTCTGACTTGCCTAGGACAATGACAAGAACATTTTATTGGGCACCAGAAGACTTAGGTTTAAAACCTGACTTCCATGTACTGTTTTCATGTTCCTAAACAAATCACGTAACCTGGATAGCCTTTAGTTTCCACATCTAGTAGATAAGGAGTTGAACTAGCTAACTTCTTAACCTTGAAGCTCTAAACCTGATACTTCTATTGGTAGTGTCATTCACGTGGTTGTTTTAACTCTTCCCTCTTATACATTATAATCAATCACCAAGATGTATCAACTTCATCTCCACAGTAACTGTTCAACCTACCATTTGCTCTTGGTTCCTTCTTCTTCCACTGTGGAAAAGGCCCTCCTGACTACCTGGGGGGACTATCTCCACCCACTTTCCCATATCCTTCACCTTACTACCAGATTTATTTCCCTCAGACATAGATATAGTGCTGTCACTCATCTGTTTAAATCCATTAAATACTTCTCTATTTCTTCTAAAGTAAACTTTGAATTCCTTTTCTGTTATTCAATGCCCTCCAGTATCTGGTACCACCATACCTGATGCTGCTACCTTGCAAAGAGCTGTTAATGGGAAAAGAAGTCATAAAACGGGTAGCCTGAAGTGAAGAGAGGTATGAGATGAAAGAAGACCATCACATGAAATGATGAAAGGTTGATGTTTCTATATATGTATAAAAATTTCAGGTCTTTAAAAAGAACATGAACTGGAAGTTATTCTTCATTTCTTTCTCCATTTCATCCTTCTTACTCCTTCCCCTTGCCCTAGTCACACTGGAGTATGCCTACCTCCTCCCCCTCCATCTCTGACCCTGCCAAATTTCAGACCAGCATAACTCAGAAGTAGTTCTGAGTGCAGGTATATACTATATGGTTGACATGGGGGAGCTATGAGACTTAGGTTTCTAATAGAATGAGATTACAGAAAGAGAATACCAACCATTCTAAAAAGATTTAATAAAATTTCAGAATCTATTTCTCAAAAAAGGAAGAAGAAAGCTTGTGGAGTCAAGATGGAGGGCACAGACAGGGAACAGGATGATAATATTAGATAATGGTGAAGCAGATAACATACTATCTGAATATGGAGGGTTTCAGAATCAGGGAACAAGTTCTTAACCAAGTTAGGGGACTGGATCAGAATGAGAATCACACTGAGACCTAAGGACAAGCCAAGGCTACCAAGACCATGAATATTCTACTCATCTGCCTTTATCAGTGA
Organism: Pseudocheirus occidentalis; assembly: GCA_028646575.1. Classification (NCBI taxonomy): domain Eukaryota; kingdom Metazoa; phylum Chordata; class Mammalia; order Diprotodontia; family Pseudocheiridae; genus Pseudocheirus; species Pseudocheirus occidentalis. Next base: position 66,188,272 of record CM053600.1, on the reverse strand, counting down.
AACTTCCTGCCTTAGACTCTGCCTGAACTCACCCCACAATAGTTAGCAAACTCCCAGCCCCTCTTACTTTCCCATTTTTAAATGCTTTTTTGGAGGGGGGAAGACAGGGCAATTGGGGTTAATTGACTTGCCTGAGGTCACACAGCTAGTAGTAAGTGTTAAGTGTCTGAGGCTGGATTTGAACTCAGGTCCTCGACTCTAGGACCAGTGCTCTATTCACCGCACCGCCTACGTGCCCCTTATTTTCCCATTCTTGTGAAACTGAATCTTCAGCTCCCTAAAAGCGACTCCTGCCTCTGCATCCCTGCTATTACTATTCTTATCATCCTGTTCTCATCACTGTCTACTGAAACTTTCTACCCACAATATCCCAGTCCAGACTTGCAATCCTTTACACTGTGCCTGATTGAACTCTACCACTATAATCAACATTTCTTTTCATTTCAGAACCCTTCCTATCATGTTCATTCCACTTACTGACTCAGGATGAGTCCTGGTCCTCTCAATGGCACTAAATCAAACACAAGTAGGCGGCACAAGGATATAGCTCTAAAACTGAAATCAGGAAGTTGTTGTTCAGTCATTTCAGTAATGTCCAACTCTTTGTGATCCCACTTGGAGTGTTCTGTGAAGTAGTTTGCCATTTCCTTCTTCAGCTCATTTTACAGATGACAAAATTGAGGCAGAGTTAAGTGACTTGCCCAGGGTCACACAACTAATAAGTGCCTGAAGTCAGATGTGAACTCAGGATTTCATGACTGGAATTCTATCAACTGCAAGTTCAAATCCCAATTCAAGCACTTAGCTGTGTCCCTGCTATGGTCACTTAACCCCCCTGCTTCATTGTCCTTATCTATAAAATTGGGGTGATAATAACACCTCCTAGGGTTGTCTTAAGGATAAAATGGGAAAATATTGGTAAATTGATTTACAAAACTTAAAGCTAGATAAATACTGTTAGTTAAATCCCTGCCCATTTTCACCAGTACTAGTTGTACCTTCCTTTATATACCACAATTATCCCCCAACATGCACTTGTGTCAGAGAAAGTCAAAATATGCTTTGCTCCTTTTCCCCACTTCCAGGATTTCCCTCTCCATCTATCATTCAGCAGCCTTTCCTCCTCCAACTTTCATTGAATTCAAATTAATAATACAATCTCAGTGACTGTTATCTACTAACATCCAGGAGATTCTCTCTCCATTCCCTCAATTCCAACTCCTGCCTTCATATTTAGGAACTTCAGCCTATGTGATGATATTCCCTCAAATATCAGTTCCTTAATCTATTCCTGTAACCTCTACTATCAATGATAAATTTCTCTGTCTAGCATTTAAAGATCTTCACAACCTGGACTCTTCCTTTAGTTCTAGTTTTCTTACATATTACTTCCCTCCATTAACCCTTTGGTCCACTCATTCTGGTCTTCTTGCCACTTTTTCATAGTCTCCCATCTCTGTACTTCATACTTAAAATATTTTCCTCCCTTACTTATGGTCTGTTAATATCCCCCCTTTTCCTTCAAAACTCAACTTAAACACTACTTTCTACATGAAGCCTTTCCTACTGTTCCAATACATTAGTTCCTTTACTCCCCAAACTATCAGATATTCATATATTCTCTATATCCTTACATATGTTCCCATTTTCTCCTCTGCTATATAATATGGAAGTCACTTAATAAATGCTTGTTGATTGATTCTCATTCTATCAAACTGGGCTTAGGATTGTTCCTGGCCATTAAGTGTAATTTCAGGAAAATGAAGAAAATGTTGTCATTCTGGTCACCAAATCTAGTCTGTACCTGTATTCGTGTCTGAAATGCCTTTGTAGTAGAGGTAGGAGACTTGATCCCAGTTCACGTGATGAAATTAAAAATGTATTAGACAGGCAACAAATACAATGAGGGTGTTTAGTTCTTAAGTGAAAGAGAATTAAGTGTTTCTAGTCTCTTACCTCTTCAAGTCAAACTTGATATATTTAGAAGACAGCTACCCATTGGCTGGTCAAAAGATTATGTTCCAGATGACCCTTTAAAAGATAGCACAGTGGATAGAGTACTGAGCCTAGAGTTAGGAAGACTCAGCTTTCTGAGTTCAAATTGGTCTCAGACACTTACAAGCTGTGTGACTTTGGGTAAGTCACTTCACCTTGTTTGCCTCAGTTTCCTCATCTGTAAAATGAGCTGGAGAAGGAAATAACTGACCATTCCAGTATCTTTGCCAAGAAAACCCTAAGAGGCATCACAAGGAGTAGAATATGACTGAAAAAGAACTCAGTAACAACAAGGCCCTTTAAAAGTAGGATAGACTTCCTAGGAAGTCAGTCAAAGATGAAGGTAGCTCTGAGAATAAGTATAGTTATTTGTTGTTGTTGTTCAGTCATTCAGTTTTGTCTGATTCCACATAACTCCATGGACTCTTTGTCCATAGAATTTTCTTGGCACAGATACTAGTAGTTCAATATTTCCTTCCCACATGTGTCCCCATTTTGCAGATGAGGAATTGCGGCAAATAGGGGTAAAGTAACTTGTCCAGAGTCACACAGCTTGTAAGTGTCTGAGGCCAGGTTTTCATTCAGATCTTCCTAGCTCCCAGCCTGATGCTTTATCCACTGCACCAGAACCATAAGTATGCTTATAGATTGAACCAAAATAGATTTGATATTAACAGAATAATCAGTATTTTAAGGAGCGCATTTTGTCCTGAAATCATTCGGATGAAATACGCAGGAATTTAGAGTTTGTGTCAGTAAGTTGTTCAGTCTGTGAAGTCCGTCTTTCAGTCTGTGTGGAAGCACTTTTGTGAGTCTCACAGCTTGTTACCAAGGAGCAGATGTAATGACTGAAGGTCTCAACCATTATTAAAAACCATTTCCCAAGATCAAATCTCAAGAAAGATGCATGGAGCTAAATCAAGGCCATGTCTACGAAGGTGATTTATATCACTGATGAAGAAACTCGGGTTTTGAAAGATACAATGACTTTCTGAGCCAGATAGTTAAGCAAATATCTGGACCAGGATTCAAAACCAGGTTGTCTGACTCTAATTCTAGTACTTCCTGTAAAACCATGCTGCTTCTCAATTTAAAGAAATAACTGAGTACCACAAGGGAGGGAAGATAGGTCTAACCACATGGGAGATTGCATGTTGGTCAAGCATGGGTAGATGGTTCTACTTTTTGTCTTTGAGCACTAAACTTCATAGATCTTTCTCTTTGCACATAAAGCTGACCAAGGAAGCCCTCCATGTTTCCAAGTAAACAGCAAGAGCATCTTCAGCCCTGCCAAGTAGGTCTGCCCCCTCTGTACCATGCTTAAGGACTAGTTAAATAGAGAAAAGAAGATGCAACATGATGAATCTCTGGTTCTACTTCCTGCAATAGCCAGGTCTTCTTTGGAGGTCCTGGCTCCATCAGGGACCCACCGATGTAGAGTTTTGTATGTGAATGCTGATATACTCCTGCCACATAAGAGGTGCATCTGTGAATTGCCCACCACACACCAGAATCAACAATGACAGCTACCAGATTCCCAAGCATCCAAACGACCTCCACTACCTTAAACCTGTTATTGTTAAATTATAAAATGAATAGTATGAGGAAATCCTTACCACCTTCTAGCAAAGTAGAATCAATAATAAAGGATAAGGCTAACACCTTTCACTATAACAGCTTGAATTAACTTACTTTCCATTGCTTACAATTCAATGCATTTCTTTCTTTCTTCTCAGACAAACAGGAACTTCTGTAGAAGCCTGAATGTTGCTGATCTAGCATAGGCATTCAGTATAATCATCTCACTTCTAACACATACCTCATAGGGCTGGTGTGAAAATCAATGTATATGAAGCACCTTGCAGAACATTAAAGTGAGTTATAAATGTGTTGTTATTCTTATTTCATTTAAAATATTTCTTCATTTCTTTTATTTAGAAATCTTATTCTTCTCTTTTTTCCATCTCAGTTAAACAGTTAACACAAATTATTCTCCTTCTTCTCTAACTTCTTTTGATTATCAGGGTTTCTTTATAAAAATACGTTTCTCTTAGACTGATATCTTTATTTTGTTATCTTTACTAATTCTCTTACCTCTATGTCTATGCTGAGATTTAATTCTCTTAATCATGTTCTATATATTTATTTATTCCTTTTAAAAGTTTTTCTGTTTTCCTCATGAATGGAATGTTCTGAAGTATTGACTGAACTCTCTTTAACCAGTTTCTACGTTACTGCTTTGGTAGATCTCACCCCGTTATCCCTTTTTCTAATACTCTTACAAGTAAATTAATGATGGAAGGTTAAAATCATTGCCCTATGGCAGAAATTGCTCTGTGTCCAAAATTGTGCTGTCCAGTTCTACCCTCTGACTTCTCTATAATCATTCTCTTTCCCTTCTGCCATATAATCAACCTATGTTCTGCCACTGGGCTCCATTGACTAGAGGAGGGAGCCTGATTCACTTAAATCCAATTCACTTGCAAGTCAAGACATCACTCTCCTGATGTTATTGATCCTCTTCAAAGGCTAAGGATGAAAAACAGTCTCCTTTTTATGTTCTTGTCCTCCTGTTTTCCTGGTTGGTGGCTGCCTGCAGGACCTCTGATTTCCCTTTTCATAAGCCAGCCTATGGGTACACAACACTCAGAGAAGTGGTCTCCTGGTGCTCCAGTTCTTCCAAGATTAGACCCATCTAAAGGTCCCTCTCTTCCATTAAGATGTATCTCTTCCCCCTCTTCACTCCCACAATTTGGAGGGGATCTTGTCACCCAGTGGATTGAGACCTTCCTTTTTCATTCCTTCTCTTTCAATCTCTCCCTCCTTGCTCCTCTCCCATTTCTCCATAGTCCCTCTTCTTGCTTCATTTCCCTTCATTGTTCAACCATGGGTTTGAAGAGGTAGAACATACATTCTTCTCTATTTTTTACCCCTGAGCTCTCCCCATGTATGTACCATGCCATTCTGCAATTTGGTCCAAAAAATATATATTGATTGATCCATTGTGGTTTAGGTCTATTACTCCACCTTCTCATCTCCTTTTTCTTTAAATTCCACTTTTATCTATCAGTTCATGTACTTAGAAAAATCTATGGGTCACTGTTGTTGCTGTTTTAAATCTCATAGCTTAGTCTTTCTCTTTCTCTTTTTAAAATAATTTCTAGAAATAGGATAAATGAGATCAATTATTTCATTATTTATGCTTTCCTTTGTAGGAAAGCACATTTTATGTATTTACCTTTCTTGTGTTCCTGTTGTTTTGGTTGTTTGAAAGTTGAACTTTCCTATGCTCCTATCTAATTTTGTTTGTTTTTGCTCTTTTTATTTTTAGAAATGCTTCAACAGTCTCTCTTATTGAACATGCATCCTTTCCCATTAATGATTAGGCTTGGATTTGCAGGCTATGTAATCTTCCTTCTCTTGTATCTTGAGTTCCTTTGCTTTTTGGAATATAATATTCCATTCTTTTCTGCTCTTTGTAGTGGGTTCAGAATAGTCTTATGAAATTCAAATTTACTTTCCTTTATATTTAAAGATCTTTGTCCTAGCCACTTTCAGAATTTGTTGTTCGCTATTGGAATTTTCTTGGAGTTTGAAGATATGGATTTTGCTTGTTTTATTTGCTAGAGGAAAACCATGGATCCTTTGAATTGGTCCTTTGTTTTCTGTGTTCAGAAATTCTAAGCAGTTTTCTGGAACAGATTATGGTAGACTTGGTGGACTAAAAATTGGGAGTTCGAGAATTGATGGTGACTTCCGCAGTGGCCAGTGAAAAGTGGTAGCTGGAAACAGGAGTATGGCTTAGAAAGTGCTACACTGCTGTCTTGGGGAGAGGAGAATGGAGGAAGAGAGGAGAAAAATTCGGAACTTAAAATTTTACCCAAAATGAATGTTGAAAACTATCTTTATGTGTAATTCGAAAAAATGCCATTAAGGAAAAAAATGCTACATAAATTACAGATATTCATTATTACCTTAACATCCAGTCTAAGTTAATGTCAACAAGAGAAACTTTTCCCATAATGTACCATTTGTATTTATGTTGTGAAGATGAATCACTTTCCCATTTAAATTACTTTCAGCATAAAAGTATAGTTCTATCTCCATAGTAAGTTTTCAGTGATTATTTGCTGAATTTAATTTAACTGCAAGTTTTACCTTCACAAAGGCATGAATACTTTTCTTTGTGTGATAGAACTTAAAATGTTCTTGAAAAGTTATTTATTTAAAAGATATTTACCTGACCAACACAACCCACTAAAGACTGCCTGATTAGTCTTCCTAAATCACTATTCTTATCACATTAATTCAATATTCAAAAATCCATAATTCCCCATTACTTAGTTGATAAATTCTAAATTCCCTAATTTGGCACCTCAGGTCACATTCAGCCTCAGACACTTAACACTTACTAGCCACTTGACCTTGAGCAAGTCACAACTGCTCTACCTTTCCCCCCTCCAAAAAATTTTTGAGTTCCAAAATTTCCTCCTCCCTTCCACTTCTCTTCCTAAGAAGGTAAGCAATTTGATATGTATGTACAGTCATGTTAAAACCTATTTCCATTTTAGTTATACTGTGAAAGAAGAAACAGATCAAAAGAAAAAAACATGAAAAAATAAAGAAAGTGAAAAACTATATTTCGATCTGGATTCATATTCCATCAGTTCTTTCTCTGAATGTGGATAGAAAATTTCTATCATCAGTCCTTTGGAATCGTCTTGAATCACTGTATTGTGGAGAAAGGTTAAGTCATTGAAACAAGTGAAGTTGATCATCGCAAAATGTTGGTGTTTTTGTATGTGTTGTTTTTATTTTTTATTTTTTTGGGTAATTTTTAATTAACTTTAAGTTTCAAATTCACTTCTACAAGATTTTGAGTTCCAGATTTTTCCCACCTCTGCCCTCGCCCCACCTCAGCGCATTCATTCTGATTAGCCCTTTTCCCAAAATGCCCTCCCTTCTGGCACCTCCCTCCCTTCTCTTGGCATTTCCCCTTATATTTTTCTGTAGGGCAAGATAGACTTCTGTACCCCGCTGCCGGTATATCTTATTTCCCAGCTGCAGGTAAAAATAATTTTTAACATACGTTTTTAAAACTTTGAGCTCCACATTCTCTTCCTTCCTCTCTCCCCACCCACGCTCACTGAGAAGGCAAGCAATTCACTGTAAGTTATACATGTGTAGTCATGCAAAACACTTGCGTAACATTCATGTTGGGAAATAACAACTATTTCCCTCCATTCTATCCTGCGCCTCTCTTGTCTAGTCATGCCAATCTAAATGAGAACATCTGAGAAGTCCAGGCGTCTCCTCTATTGGTATACAAATAAGGAAGCAACAGTAAGGAAGGTTGGGAAGCTCTCACCCTGGGAGTTGCTGCCTGGCCCGAAACTCCTGGTATGGAAGAAAGAGAGTGCCGGCTTCCTCCAGTGTGCTGGCCGAGCGGGTGCGCGGAGACCGGCCAGTGGGTGAGGAGGGCACTTGAAGGGAGGAGGCGAGGTAGCAGGTGAAGTGGAGAGTTGGGAGGCTCTAGAACAGTCATCCTCCAGTGGGGTAGGAAACTTTCTGTGGAGGCACTTTCTTCCCCGGCTCTGAAGATTATGGCTCAACTGTGGGTACAGGTAGGTGCTACCTAGACTAAGAAACAAAAATCCAGAAGGGAATACACCGGGGCGCACATCCCATCACCCACAACATTTATCCCGTATCTGTGGGAGTGGGAATGATGGAAAGGTTTGGGGAACACTCTGGGGGTGGATCCTACCCACATCTCTTGCAGAACTAGAAATACCAGGACCCGGAGCAAAGCCAGTAGGGACGTTTGAGCCACTTTTGATTGGGTGGGGTATCCAGTGGCCCAACCCATACCTCAGGATCCTTGAGAAGAGATGATCTCTTAGCATTTGGACGTATGTTAAAGGCGGGGTGAAGTGGGGAAGGGAAGGGAGAGAAAACCTCCTAGGCGAAATCTTTTTATTTGTTTTGAGAGGAAACAAGAATACTACTAGGTAGAAACACTCCCAACATGTATCTTCAATGCACAATGCTGCATCTTGGCCCTAGAGTTCCCTAAGAGGAGAGGGCTACTCAGAATCTAGCTTTGCCTTCACATCTTTTCTCCAAGAATAGAAGCGGTCTTCCAGGTGTAAAAATTGCTGCCTCTGGTTGGTGCTCTGGGACCACAACCTTTGTCTTCAGCTACTTCTTGGAGATCCTAAAGCTGGAAAAGCTGGGTGACTCAAAGGCTGCTCCAAGTTCCCAAAATCCAATTGACTTTGTTTTTCTTTGGCTAAGAAGACTTGAGTCGAACTCTTTCGACAGGACACGGCATGTTGGTATTTTGGGGTCTCAGGCAACCCTAACCCTCTTTGGGTACCGTCTTCATTTTAATGGTTTTTCAAAAATTTGTTTAATTATTTTATTTATTTAAGCACACCCTGTCCTCTGCATAGCCCAGTATGGTGATTTTGCCCTGGCTTCTTCCTGGTTTCATCTTGGCTTTTCTTCACTTTGCCAGAGCAGGTGAGCTTAACTTAGCAAATAAGCATCAAGGCCTTGCTAATATACCATGCTTTTCAAAATCTCTCCACCTCCTTGAACTCTAAGATTGTCTCATGAGAAAGAACCCCATCAGTTAGAACTTTGAAGAGTGGACCATAGTGACCAAAATTCTGTGTGATTGTAGGATCTGAAGTTAGAAGAGACTTTAAAAAGTTTGATTAGGAAACAGACCTAGAGATCTTAGGAGACTTGTCTTAGGTCACATAAGTAGTAAATAATAAAGCAAGGATTTAAACCCAGGTTTTCTGGCTCTCCAATCAGGACTCTGTATTCCACTCTGAATTCGGTTCCCCAAAGTATAAATCCAATCTTAAATGAAATGGAAAGAACTCTGAATTTGGAGTCAGAGTACATAGGTTTGAATTCTTGCATGTTAGAGAAAGTATGTGTGATATTCAAGGGATTTTTAAAGTGCAAGTTATTTTATTAATTCACCCAAATGAAGGAATCTTATATCTGGATACAATGAGGTTAATTATTATGTTATTAATGTATACTGTGTGAAGTCAGTCAAGCTATATACTTAGGAAAACAGATTGAAAATATTCTCCTACTGTGTCAGACTCTCTAAGAGGTTAAGGGAAATGAATCCATTTATGATCTTGAGGAAAGTTAAAGGAAGTATAAAATAGAAGTGGTTAGTTTCAAGAAAGGAATTTACAAAAATGACCTTTAAAATGTATTGGTGTTTGGGGAGTCTGTTTTGTGGGGAAAACAAAACAAAGCAAAAGTCTGAGAATCTGGCATAACAATGTGCCTAATAGTGAAGAAGGTGCATAGAAAAATGAATTGTTTAAAGGATGGTGTGGTTGATTTATAAATTAACAACAGGGAGGTAGTAATATGTATGGAAATGAGAGGAAGTAATTGGTGAATATCAAACAGCTTTGAAGAACTTCAGATTTCATGCAACTAACTGAAACTTCCTCTACAAATCTATATAACGTTCTTATTTTCAGACATTCACTTTAAATTTAACTTTAAATCAAAATGATCATAGACCAAATAACACTGATTATCAGCTTCTCAGAGAACCTTGCATTGACTAAAGGATCAAGGAAAGGTACCTAATGTCATTCAATACTTATAGAACAAATAAAAGAAAGAATGAAGAATTTTCTTTGTGTCTCACCCTCTTCCCCCACCCCCACCTTTTCCCAATAGAGACATGCAAAGAAAGCACAGAAAGCCAACATTTTGTGGCAGGCCAGCCTTTTGCCCTTTTTTACACAATCGGAGAAGTGAATGGGAATGTGACTTGCTCTAAAAATTCTAACAAAACGCCAATAACTTCAGACAGAAATTCCAGAGTCCATCAATATCTGGATCAGATTTTATTTCTTCCTTTGACATTGGAAGACTCAGGAATATATCAATTTGTCATAAGGTAAGTGTGTACTTAAAAAAAGAAATATACTCAAAAGATGCTATATTTGTCTGATTGTAGGAAAACTCTGCTTAAGTAGAGAAAGTGAGATGATGAATTGAATATCATATTCTTTTTCTTATTGTGATATGGTTGAGTTGAGATTAATGAAATCAAGAACTGGAAGACCTGAGAAAATTCAACGTCCACTTTACAAACTGGGTATATATCTAAGAGATTGTCAGTTTGGCAATTGGAACATGCTCTCTGTGGAATCAGTGTTATAAATATTGATTAGATTCAGTGTAGATCATCCCAAAAGCCATTTTAACCAGTAATATAGCTGTACTCTGATACCAATAGTCAGTAAATCAATAATCATTCATTACTTACCTACTCTGTGCCAGGTACTGTGCTAAGTGCTGGGGTCACAAAAAGAATCAAAAGACAATCCCTGCCCTCAAGAAGCTTAAAGTCTAATGAGGGCCACAACAAATAAGTAAATAAGCTATTTATAGGAAATAACAGAGAGGAAGCACTAGAGTAAAAAGGGATGTTAAAAGCTTCCAGTAGAAGATAGGATTTTGGGAGGACTTAAGGAAGCTAGAGAAACCACTAGGAAAAGATGAAGAAAGAGAGCATTCCAGGTGGAGTCTTGTTCATGAAATATCAAAGAAGACAGTATCATTAAATCAAAGATGTACCTGGTGGGGAGTAAAGTGGAGGAAGATGGAAAAGGTAGGAGAAGAGCAGGTTATGAAGCAGAGGACTTTGTATTTGATACTGAAGGCAATAGGGAGCCACTACAATTTATTTTGAATAGGAGGTGCCACGGTTGGACCTGTGCTTTAGGAAAATTGCTTTAGTAGCTAAATAGAGGATGGACTGAAGCGAAAAGAGACTTGAGGCAGGCAGACCTAACAACAGAGGAATGCCTGTGATGTGTTAAAGGCTTGCCCCAGGATGGAGGCAAAGTGAGAAGAGAGAAGGAAGCATACTGGGGAGCTGTTGCAAAGGTGAAATTGACAGGTCTTGGCAACACTGAGTATGTGGGTAATGAAAAATATTGAGGAGTTAAAGGTGACTGCTAGGTTTCGAGTCTGAAGGACTGGGAGGATAATTTTACCTTCTACAGTAATGGGAAATGTGGGTGGTGGGGGTAGAGGTTTGGAGGGCAGGGATAGTGAGTTCTGTTTTGGACATGTTGCATTTGTCTGCTGGACATCCATTTCAAGATGTCTTCAAGGCAGTTGGGGACTCAAGACTGGAAGTCTGATGAGTTCATCAAGTAAATTATTATAGGGGAAAAAGACAAGAGAGCCAAGGACAAACCCTGTGCGACACCTGTAGTTAGAAGAGTTGATATGGACCCATCACAAGGACTGAGAAGGAGCAGTTGGGTAGGTAGGAGGAGAACTAGGAGAGAGTATTGTCCTAAAAATCTGGAGAGAAAAAAGAATCAATTTTTCCAGTTTGGAAATCTATATATTGGTAATGTGTTTTCCTCTTGTTAAAGCCTATGCTTAGGCAGTAGGGATTCCAATTTCTGTTCATCATTCAGGTTCCAGAAGTGGTAACAGAGGTTCCCCTAACAACAATAGTCTCACATACACTGTAATTTTAAGGATTGCCTTGGTCCATACAAGGACTTTCAATTCCAACTCAGGAAAATGAACCTCCAAATTTTGAGACGTTTCCCACCAACTCAACAAATCTTGTTTCACAGCTGTTATATCAATAGATTGACTGTCACACCATCACAGTGGATTTGAACTCAAGTCCTCCTGACTCCAGGATGTTAGATATTCACTTGATTAGCAACTTGGAGAATATTAGCTCTGCTGAGATTGTAGAGGCAGAATCAGGCTTCTAACTGGGCATTCTACCATTTAGAATTGGGGTGAGGAACAGGAGTAAGGCTCAGATTCCTTCTTTCCTTGACTACAGAAGGCTAGGGATAAGTAAAGTCTGCTGTATATCCCATCAGAAGTTTACAAAAATAAGAGGAGTTTGTAAAAAGTCACAAATACTGATCAGTTACTGAAGAAGACCCAATTATAACTTTCTAATTTTTTTTTTTGCTTTTTTTTTTGGAGGGCAGTTGGGGTTAAGTAACTTGCCCAAGGTCACACGGCTAGTTTTTTTCTGTTAAGTGTCTGAGGCCGGATTTGAACTCAGGTACTCCTGACTCCAGGGCCAGTGCTCTATTCACTGCGCCACCTAGCTGCCCCCCAATTATAACTTTCTAATAGCCATGACACTTAAACTGACCTAAGAATTTATTAAACCTGTTTCTGCTCTTTTTCCATCTCATCTGTCATATTCACACCCTGTTTCTTCTTTCTTTTTCTCTGTTTTCTTCCCTCTTCATCTGCTTCCCTTTTTCCTTTTGCTCTTTTCTCCTTTCTATCTTTTTCTCTGTATTTTTCTCTTTATTTTTCTTTTTTTTCTTTACACTTTACCATCACCCTTAAATATAAACAAAATATAATAAGTACATTTTATAACTTTATAATTTGAATAACATTTTAATCATGTCATTAATTTTTTAAATGCAGTTTGAACATTCTGTTATTTTATAACAAATTCCTTGATTGAGGTGTTGTGTTTGGGGGGATTTTTTTGTTTTTGTTTTTTCCTGCTTTTTGGAGAGGGGAAGTTAGTGCAACTGGGGTTAAGTGACTTGCCCTAGGTCACACTGATAATTTTGTGTTAAGTGTCTGAGGCTGGATTTGAACTCAAGTCCTCCTGACTCCAGGACCAGTACTCTATTCGCTGTGCCACCTAGCCGCCCCTGTGGTTATTGGGTTTTTTCCCCCAATATGTCCCTGAATGATTTCTTTGGCCCATCCTAAAGTTATAGACTGGCTGCAATCTCTATTGGTGGAGGGATTTAATAAATCATGAATTCTGACACTGATGGAATAATGGGCCGTCATGGCTATATTGATATCTGAAGAAACATGCTTGGCTCTGTGTGACATCCAAGGAAGCAGGAGAAGTTAAGAGGAAGAATTTTGCATCCTTCATATGTACATACATAGATGTATGTATATGTATACAGATGTACATACACACAAGTGGGTATATCATATATTCACATATATAATATGTGTCTACATACAAATTTCTATCTCTGTTTCTTCATTCCTCTTTGTTTATCTCTATGAAAGTTGCTGACTAACATACAAGACACCACACACAAGAGAAATACAAAATAGATACATGGTCATGGCAGGGGGTGAGGGGGCAGAAGAGAAGAAGCAGTAGCTGTGGGAGCTGAAAAGATTTCAAGTAGGAAATGGTTCTTGAACTGAGACTTGAAGAAGTCTCTGGATTATTGTTTCTTTCAGGTAAGTTAGGTAGTAGTACAGTAAATAGAGGCCATTCAAATCTGGCCTCAGACACTTACTAGCTGTATGACCCTGGGGAAGTCCCTCAACCTTGTTTGCCTCAGTTTCTCATTTGTAAAATTAGCTAGAGAAATAAATGACAAGCTGCTCCAGTATCTTTGCCAAGAAAACACCAAATAGGATCATGGAGAGACAGATACAAAAGCACCAATTGTTTCTTTAATGCCCTTTATCATGGTAAGACAAGAGAAGAGGTGTTCAATATGAAGAAGAGCCAGAAGGATGGTTTTGCTGAACTGGAACATCCATGAAGAATAGTATTTTAATAGGGATGGAAAAATAAGTTGGGGACTGATCGTGAGGGACTTTAAATGTCAAATGGAGGAACTGTTGGTCTTCATTGAATGAGACCTATCACACACGTATACTTTAGGAAAATTCTTTGGGTAGCTATGAGGGGGAATGATTGGAGAGAAAAGAGGCTGGAGGTAGAGGGACCAATTAGGTAGCCTCTGAAAGAGTGTAGAGGAGAAGTGCTGAGGGCCCCAAATGGATGGTGACTATGTGACTAGAGAGAAGGAGCAAACGTGAGAGAAGCTTTGGAGGACAAAAGGATAATGCTCAGCAGCTGAAAGGTCCTGAGGGGTAAAGGAGAATGAGAAGCTGATGGTGATACCAACAGGTTGCAAACCTTGCAGACAGAAAGGAACGCTTCCCTTGACAGAACAGGGAAGTTCAGAGGAAGTGTCAGTGAGATAATGAGTTCTATTTAGGGATTGTGGAGTTTGAATTACCTGTGGGAGATCCAGTTAGAAGTGTCTGATAGATGATTGGTGATGTGAGACTGTAGCTCAGGAGAAAGCTAGGGCTGGAAATATAGATTTGGAGTCATCAGAACAGATAAGCTTACCCAGAGAGAGCAAATGTAGAGAGCGAATAGAAGCTGACCCAGGAGAGAGTCACTGGGTTTGCTCATGGTTGGGGACTTGATCTTGATGAAGATTCTGCAAAGGAGAATGTAAAGAGTCA
>CM053600.1:66145390-66173465 GCA_028646575.1 Pseudocheirus occidentalis | reverse complement strand
TTTGGATCTGTTTAATAGTATCTTGATTTTTCATAAAGCCATTTGCTTCCATTTGCTCCACTCTAATTCTGAAGGAATTATTCTCTTCAGAAAGCTTTTGAGATTCTTTTTCCATTTGGCAAATTCGACTTTTTAAGGCATTCTTCTCCTCATTGGCTTTTTGGGCTTCTTTTGCCATTTGAGTTAATCTATTTTTAAGGTGTTATTTTCTTCAGTCAAGTTGTTGACTTTCTTTTCATGATTTTCTTGCATCATTCTCATTTCTCTTTCTAATTTTTCCTCCACTTCTCTTATTTGGTTTTCAAAATCCTTCTTAAGTTAATCTATGGCTTGTAACCAGTCTACATTTTTCTTGGAAGCTTTTGGTGTGGGAGTTCTTACTGTGTTGTCTTCCTTCTGTTCCATTCTTTGATCCTTTTTGTCCCCAAAAAAGGAATCTAAAATTGGATTGCTATTCTTACTTTGCCTCCTTTGTCTGCTCATGTTGCCAGTCAATTACTTGACTTTTTAGCTCTGTGGAACTCTGCTTCCAGAGGGGAAAGCTCTATCCCAAATCGATAGGGTTTTCACAGCTGCTGGAACTATTAGGAGGCCACTGCAGCCCCCACCAGCTTTGGCTCACTGAAAACGTACCTCAGGACCACCACCCAAGACCACAATCCTGATGCAGGCCAGTTAAGACAAGAGCACTTAGCCCTTGGACGATAACTTGGCCTCCCCACCGCAATCTGCAGGCCAGGAGCTCTGAAGCAGCCTCATGGAGGTGGCTGCAGGGCTGGCTGCTTCTGCTGCTTTCTTGCCCTAGGGGCAGTTCAGCCAGACACTACCCCCCAAATTTAGCCAAGTTTCACTAACCTTTTACTTAGTCCTCATTTCTTATGGCTTGATAATTCTGGACATTGCTGCAGCTGCTGCTGATCCACTCTTCTGAAGTCTCCAGCTGCGGCTTGTCCTGGTCATCCTGCTTGCCCTGGGGCCAAACCACGGTTTTTCAGCTCCTAGCACACTGCAATGAGCCCTTCCTGTCCCACCTGCCGAGCTGCCTTCAGTAGGAAATGTGTTTTTCTGTACTTTTGTGAGTTCTAGAGCCCTAAAATTTGTTTAGAGACATATTTTATGGGTATTTGAGGTGGCTGTGTGGGAGGTGTGGAGTTTTCCTGCTTCTATGCACCATCTTGGCTCTGCCCTATGCCCTATTATTTTCATTTAATCTATATTGAATGAACATCTGAACCAAATTTGACTAATTGCCCCTTCCCTGTTCATAATATTCTATTTCTCACTGCTTTGTTATGGTACAGCCTGTACCATATTCCTAAAATTCTCTTCCTCCTCACCTTCATCTCTTGGAATCCCTAGCTCCCTTTTTGGCTCAGCTTAATAGACACTTTCTTCCTGATCCCTCCTTACTGGTAGACTTTTCCCCTGCCCCCCAAATTATTTTGTGTTTCCTTACCTATATGCTCCACTCATCATCCACTAAAATGTAAGCTCTTTTTGAGTAGGACTCTGTGTCCCTGGTGCCTAGCATGGTACCTGGCACATAAGACCAGATTTGGGGGAATGAAAGACCCCAACAGCCTTCTAGTCCAACCACATCCAAAACTGCTTATAGCATTCCCAACATGTGATAGATCCTCCAGCCTCCACCTGAACATCTCCAATGAGAGAGAGCCCACAGCCCCCTGAGGAGCCTGATCTGCTCTGGGACAGCTCTGATTATTCCCAATGTGAATTCTACTTTAGGTTCTTTGTGGCTTCCACCAATTGTGCTTGGTTCTGCCTTATGGTGCCAAATAAAACAAGTCTAATCTCTGTTCCACAAGATCCCCTTTCAAATATTTGAAAACAATTATCCTGTTCACCCTGTCTTCTGTTCCCCAGGCCAGACATGGTCAGGTGCAACATCCTCATGACATATGTACATGATGTTAAGATTAGCTTGTTGAATTGAACTGAAATAGAAAAATTAGGCATGGCCACCACAGATTGTATTCTTCTAAAAAGGCAGCTCCAGAACTAAGTATTCCTCATCCCACGATGACTTGTCTTTACCATAATAGTGACAGTATCACCATTTAGGCAGTAGATAGAGCACCTAGCCTAGAGACAGGAAGATATGATCTCAAATCTGGCCTTAGACACTTATTAGCTGTGAGACCCTGCACAAGTCACCTAACCCATATTATCCTCAGTTCTTCATCTATAAAATAGGCACAGACTAGAGATGGAAATGACAAACCGTTCCAGTGTCTTTGCCAGGAAAACTCCATGGACAGGTCTATGAGGTCAGTAAAAGATGGACACAACTGAATGACTGAACAAGGTAGCATAAGTGCTGAGCCTGGATTCAGGAAGTTGTAAATTCAAATACAGACTCAGATACTTGCTAACTGTGGGACCCTGGACAAGTCACTTTACTTCTGTCTCCCTAAGTTTCCTTAACTATAAAATCTCCCAGGCTTGTTATGAAAATCAAATGAGGTCATTTAAATACATAAATCATATAAATATAAAGCTCTATACATAATGGGTGCTAAAGAAATGCTTGTTCTTTTCTTCCTAGTGGGGAGCCTCAAGCTTTTTGTTTCAGACATTAGTTTTTCCATTCTAGAATTCCTTGTCATCTGTTTAAACCAGCTGTTTTTGCTTTGCTTGGCTTCCCTCCTCATTCCACCTGGTTTATGTTTGGGTTGCATGATAGCATTTTCCTCTGGATGGATACTCCTGGCTCCCTCCCTAGATTCCTGTTTACTCTATGTAAACTTGCAACATAAATTATTCTTCAACAGTAACTCCCTTTTTGACCCTATCAATGGGCAGAACTACTGACCATTAACTGCTAACGTGCCATAACTGACAGGATTTTATCATTGTCCAAACATCTGTGATAAAAGCATGAGGAATTAAACAGCTAGCTTTGGTATTAGATGAGTAAATAGAAGTGTATTTGTGATGTGGCGGTTAGGTGGTACAGTGGTACAGTAGGCACTGCCCCAAGACTGGAGTCAGGAAGATTCCTCTTTATGAGTTCAAATCTAGCTTCAGATGCTTACTAGCTATGTGACCCTGGGCAAGTCACCTAACTATGTTTGTCTCAGTTCCTCATCTCTAAAATGAGCTGGAGAAGGAAATTGCAAATCATTCCAGGGTCTTTGCCAAGACATTTCCAAATAGCATCATCAAGAGTTGAACATGATTGAAATTACTGAGAACAACAAAACTGTTCTTACCTTGAATTTGGTTTTTAGTCACAAAATCTAAAGTAATATGGAGTACACTGCAGTAAACTATAAGCCAGGGTTCCAGAATGTTGGTGCCTCCCTCAGGGCAATAGGGGGCCTCAGTGAGGATATATTTATACATATATATATATATTTAGCAGACAGCTAAATTTGGGGGCACTTTTTCAATACAGCTTGCCTCAGATCTGTGCATCAACAGCTTTCTGTAGTCTTACATAGACAGGACTACAACAATCCTATTGTCTCCCAAAGAAACATAAGCAGGGACACACCCTCTAGATGTATGACCAACCTTTGCTCTCCTGTCCCCCCATGCCACATCCCAGGAGACCCAGAAAAGACTCATAGAAGGATGTGGAAACATAGGCTTCCCAGAGCCCAAGTTTTACAAACAAATCCTTTAACCCTTTGACTGAATCCAAACTTCACAGAACAAATTCTTTTCTTAAGGGGCTTTGTTCTGTAAAGTTTGGATTCAGTCAAAGGGCTGCTAACCTAGAGGGCCATGCGTGGTCTCCTGGCCACAGGTTCCCCACCCCTGATAAACTATCTGAGTCTCAGGTTCCCATCTGTAAAATAATAGGTTAGATAAAATGATCTCTGAAGCCCCTTTCAGCTCCTGTGATCTGATAAATAAGCAAAGTTTTTTTTTAAAAATCAGAGTTGAGTATCAGGAGACTGATTTCTTCCAGGCCTGAATCTGCTGCAATTTTGTAACATTGCATTTATGACTTTAACCTTCTTGAGATTCCATTTGTTTATCTCTGAAGTGAACATAACACTTTAATAAAATCCCATTCCTAATTCATAGGGATGTTAAGAGGACTAAATGAGACTAATGAGAAAAATTTGAGAATAAAAGTGTTATTTATAGTTAGTGCACTATGATCTATACTGTCAGGTCCTACCCTGTTACGCTGCCTATCTGGGTTCTAGGTATCCTGAGGGATATCTCTTTTCTCTTCCATTGGCTCAAGTTCTATGTCCCTACCACCCCATTTGTAAGGTACCAATGACTAGCAACCCAGTTATTTAACCATGTAACATAAATTGGCTTTTATAAGAAGAAATAGAAAAAGATTTCTTCCAAACATTTTAGGGACATAATTTCCCCTATACTTATCTCAGTCTATACAAGAAGGGAGAGACTAGGCTCAAAATTTAGCTCAGTTCCTACATAGCGTTAGCTCCACCGAGTTCATGACCAAAGTTCACAGCCACAACAGTCAAATAAATCCTTCTGTTGGTCTGTGGTCCTGAAGGACACTCTTAAATATGGTTTCTTGCTCCCTGGGAGCATTGATGTTGGTCTGGCTGCAGCACTCAGACTGGATTCCAACTCATGGATTCCTGTAACATACTCCAAACCTCTATCAGAGATTCCACTCTCTTTAACTAGAATGGAAAAGAACAAACTGGCCAAGGAGACCCTCTTCCCAGGACCACATAGCCCCAGAGGGGAAGAAGGCCGTGGTGATGTATTTCTCCTTACCTTATTCTCTCTCAGCATATGAAGGAGACATCAAGCTCCTTCAGATTCAAATGCAGAAATGAGAGGCAAAAAGCAAGACACTGAATCTGAAAGGCCTTCTTGTAAGCCTCTGAAGTCAACCATAAGTCTCCCCTTTATCATGTGGTTGATTACCCAACCAAAACCAGTTTCAGAAAGTCCATGCAATTTCATCTCTCCAAAGCAATTTCCTTATATATCATCATGATTTTCTGGAAGCATCTCCTGAATGACCTCCATATGGAGAGGTAATATCTTAAAGAGTTTGAGTTTGTGCCAGGCACTCATTACATTTAAATATACTTTATCTTTTTATGCTTGGAATACCTTTATCCCCAGATTTTGCTTGTTGAAATACCATCCATTCCTCAAGACTTAGCTCAAATGCCACATTCCCTGCTCTCCCAAGTTGGGATGGATTTCTCCTTCCTTGAAACTCTCTTAGTATATTTTCTCTGGAATTTTTTAATAGGTTCAGAAAATAGCTCTGTATGTGCGTGCATGTGTGTGTGTTTCTTAAATCTTTTTGCATTGTATTTAGTTCTATTTATGTTTATCTCCCCCACTAAATGACAGGTTTCATGAGGTTGTGGACTTTCTTTTATTTCTCTTTGCATCTCCTTCAGCACCTACCACAGTGCTTTCTTCAGACTTCCTAATAAAAGTTTAGATTTAATTTCTCTTGTCTTCCAGTCATTTAACATAGAGATATCTCCTGGTTCTTGGAGGCTTTACCAAGAAAGCCCAATCTCTCGATAATAAATGTCATTGGAGGGCCAGACTAGCCAAGGTAATTGAATGTTTCCATTAGAAGTCCAACCACTACATAATGAATCTTTTAGACCATAGAAACTCACAAAAACCTTCCATATTAGAGAGCTTAAGAAAATATAATAGGCATCAATAGAAGTTAAACTCACCTCAATGAAATCATCAATTTTTGACATATATTTTTGCCTGTTTAGAATATTACTAGTCTAAACCAGCAGGGGAATTATCTGATCACATGTAGGTTGATGCCAAGTTAGTTAATCCACGAAGGAGCAGGTGAGGGAATTGAGAGTTGATATTGCCTAAAAGAAAATTTAGGAATCATTCATCAGTTAACAAAGCCTATGGAGAATCCTCAGAAGAAGCTGGGAAGAGGAAGAGTTTGCTCTATTCAATGACCAAAAGGTCAACTCTTAAACATTCTCACCTTTACTGTTTGGTACCATTTTAAGTGCCCCCTTGCTTTTCTACCTAAACTTTTAGAGTTTTTCTCATTACTTAATAATCACAAAAAACTATTGATTATAAGTTACTTCATCCCGATTACAATAAGAAAGTATAGGTAGAAATTGTGAAGGATACTCCAAAGACATCTAAGAAATAGGAAAGTCAGCCATATGTATAAAAAATATTTATAGAATCTTTTTTTTCTGTAGTGGCAAAGAACTAAGAGGGGTATCCACTAGTTAAGGAATAGCTGACCCAAATAAGGTCATGAAGAGTCAGACATGACAGAAATGACTAAACAGAAACCAAGCTATCATTCTTTGCAGATGATATGATAATATAATTAGAGAATCAAGTAAAAAACTACTTGAAATAAAAAATAACTTTGGCAGAGTTGCAGGATATAAAATAAACTCACATAAATCCTTGGCATTTTTCTTTTGGGGCGGCAATTGGGGTTAAGTGACTTGCCCAAAGTCGCACAGCTAGTAAGTGTGTCAAGTGTCTGAGGCTGGATTTGAATTCAGGTCCTCCTGACTCCAGGGCCGGTACTCTACTCACTGTGCCACCTAGCCACCCCCCCTATAGATTTCTAAAAAAGCCCAATGGCAAGAAATAGAAAGAAAAACTTCATTTAAAGTTACTGTAGACATTATAAAGTATGTGAGCATCTACCTGCCAAAACATTTACAAAGCATTTTTCACATAAAGTCAGATCTAAACAATTGGAAAAACATCAGTTGCTCATCATTAGGCTGAGCTAATATAATAAAAATGACAATTTTACCTAAATTAATTTACCTATTTAGTGCCACTCCAATCAAACTACCAAAAACTTATTTTATAACAGCTAGAAAAAATGGTAACAAAACTCATCTGGAAGAACAAAAGGCCCAGAATATCAAGGGAACTAATGAAAAGAAATGCTAGGGAAGGTGGGCTAGCCATACCAGATTTTAAACTGTTATTATAAAACAGCAGTCATCAAAACTACTTGGTATTGTTTGAGGAATGGAGTGGTAGATCAGTGGAATAGAATAGGTTCTCAAGACACAGTAATCAATGACTATAGTAATCTACTGTTTGATAAACCCAAAGACTCCAGCTTCTAGTATAAGAGCCCACTATTTGAGAAAAATTGCTGGAAAAAGTGGAAAAGGGTATGGCAGAAACTGGGCCTAGACCAATCTCTTATACCATATACCAAAATAAAGTCTAAATGGGTGCACAATCTAGGTATAAAGGCTGATACTGTAAGCAATCTGGGAGAACAAGGAATAGTTTACATGTCAAACTTATGGAAAAGGGGAGAATTTATAAGCAAACAAGAGATAGAGAGCACTACAAAATGCAAATTTTTATAATTACATTAGATTGAAAAGTTTTTTGTACAAAGTCAATGTAATCAAGATGAGGAGGGAATCAGAAACTTGGGAAAGAATTTTTATAATAAAGGCATTTTTCATTTCTAAAGCATAGAAAAAACTGAGTCAAATTCATAAGAATACACGTCATTCTCCAGTTGATAAATGGTCAAAGGATATGAACAGATGGATTTCAGAGGAAGAAATTAAAGATATCTATAAACATATGAAAAATGCTTTACTACTGATCAGAGAAATACAAATCAAAACAACTCTTAAATACCACATTTCACTGGTCAGATTGGCTAATACAACAAAACAGAAAAATGATAAATGCTGGAGAAGATGTGGGGAAATTAGAACAGTAATACATTGCTGGTGGGGTTGTGCACTGATCCAACCATTCTGGAGAGCAATCTGGAACTATGTCCAAAGGGTTATAAAAATGTGAATATCCTTTGAATAAGCAGTACCACTTCTAGGGCTGTATCCCAAAGAAAGCATGCAAATGGAAGGAGGCCCAGTAAGTACAAAAATATAGCAGCTCTTTTTGCGGTAACAAACAATTGGAAATCAAGGGAATGCCCATCAATAGGGGAATGGCTAAATAAGTGTAGGATATGAATGTAATGGAATACTATTGTGCTATAAGATGTGAGGAGTAGCTGAACTTCATAATAACCTGGAGAGACTTATATAAACTTATGCTGAGTAAGAGGAGCAGAACCAGGAGAACATTGTACGCAATTACAGACACATCATAATTGTGATGACTAACTTTAATAGACTGGGCTCCCCTCAGCAACGCAAGGTTATATGACAACTCCAGAGGATTCATGATGGAAAAGGTTATCCACATCCAGAGAAAGAATTATGGAATCTGTCCTTGCAGAAACAGTTTAACTCAAACAATGAACATTTCTTGGTCACAGAAGGGAAGACTGAAATTGTTGCTAATCTTCATTCCCAATTTCTATCCAATTACATTTTCTTCCACCTCTGAGACTGAAGCCAATTACTTGCTCTCTTTTTCATTTTGTTTTGTTTCTTCTTCCTTGTTATTCATTCCATTGGTTTCTTTATAACTTGAATAATATTTAATGTGAAGGTATATGTAGAACCCATATCGAATTGCATGCTACCATGGGAGTGAGTTAAGGTTGGGAGAGAAAATTTGGAACTCAAAAACTTGCAGAACTGAATGTTGTAAACTAATAGTGAATTTTTTTTAAAAAAAGAATACCTGGGAGAGAGGAAGCAAAAGATATTTTAAAATGAAGTTGTAAGTAAAATGAGAATTCTGAAGGATAAAATTAGAAGTTAATCAGAAGTTAATCAAACTTAAAATGAAACAAGCAAAACTCAATGATTCCAGGAGATAATATAGAATACTAGAACAATTAGTCCTCAAACAAAAGATTGAATAAATGATGAAAATGTAAGGAATCTACTATCTGAAATAATGAGATCAATTCTTTTTAATTCTTTTTAATTCTTTTTTACTTGATGCTATTAACAGCTAGTTTGTTTTATCCTGTAACTGCCCAAGTCATGATTCTTTGTCTTTGAGCTTAATTCAAAAATTTAGATGGCATGTAATAAATTTAGAAATCCAATTCCCTTAATTGCTGTTCTATTTTTGTGTCAAGGAAATGTTACCCTTAAAGGATATAGGTGGACACAAGGGAGTCTGGTCCAGTATCTTTACACAACCAAGCTATCCTTCAAGGATGTCTGACTTATCTAAAGAAGTCTCATTTTCTACCTCTGTCCTTGCAGAAACAATTTAACTCAAACAATGGACATTTCTTAGTCACAGGAGGGAAGATTGAGGTTGTTGCTAATCATCATTCCCAATTTCTATCCAATTACATGTTCTTCCACCTATGATGCTAGCCTTCCTATTTTCTGTGTTCCCCAAAACTATGAATGAGAATTGTCCCACTCACTTGAGGTTCTGGCTTAACTGGAGAAGCTGAGATCCTATATAGTGTGATAATCATTTCAGATCCTTTGAACCTCAATAAGGGCCAGAGCCTGAACTAATCAACCAGAAGAGACTGGACCAAATAGATACCCCTTTGTTCTCTGAGTAAACTCAGAGAATATCTCTTCCTATGTCAACAAGGTCAGATGGGGCTGACTTAAGAACATTTTCTCCCCTCTATTTATGGCCATTGAGGATGAGACCCTTAACCTGAAACATTACCTTGAATAATAGTAGTCTTAATATTTTATGTACATATACTATGTTATGGCATATTAATAGTAAAGAAAACACAGATATCCTGGGTTGTAATCAACTGACACTTTTTCACTTCTCTTTCCTTATTATATTTACCACTTATTCAATTAAGAAAATTCCTTTCTCATAACATGTTTAAACATATATGGAGAGTATAAATTTGAGTGATATAGAGACCCTGAGCTGGGATTGTCCCAAAGCATATAAAAAGCTTGTCATTCTTTTATCAGTCAGAATTTGTGTTTTGGTTCTGTGCAGCAGGTATCTGTTAGCTTTAAGGGAATAAGCAATATGAATTTTTATATCGCCTAGCTTCTTTGCCTCCTTTAACCAAACTTTCAGGTCAACAAGTGGTAAATTCATGATTTACTAACCAATTTATTGTGCTCAGAACTTGTACCTCAAGCTACCTAAATTTTAATTATTACATATAAAAAATAACTGCCCTGGAAAATAATACAAGGAGATACAAATTAAGAATGCTCAGATTCCATAAATATCATGACTTCCATCTCCCCCTTCCCCCAGAAAAGAAAAAGCCAATAAAACCTGGAAACCAAATTTAAAGAAATAATAAATAAATCTATTACAATCAGAGGACAAAGTAAAATACTGGTTACTTCCTAAGAATCTCTAAAATGACTACTCTGGAGAATGTCATAACTAAAATTAAGAGCTGTATCTTTAATGGAATAGAGGTACTTCAGGCTTTCCTAATAAAAAGACCAGAAGTAGATTCCTTGAAATGAAATACAAAAGACAAGAAAAACATAAAAAAGTAAATTCATTAGAGCAATGGAAAGGGGTTAATGAAGTGCTTATATTCTAATGAGGGCAAAAAAACCCCAACCCTACTGATCCCTCCCCCCGCCCCTAGAACTGTAAAACCTTCAAAGGTCACAGGGGACAAAAAATAAGGCAGAAGACTCAGGGGTGTCTTTCAATACTTTTGATGCTCTTAGTAAAGGAAAGAAGTCATTTTGACTATTATAAATAGCCAAACTAACTACAAAAAAAATGTGAAAGAAGATGCTATCTGCGTCCAGAGAATGAACTGAAAATTACAAGTAGATATAGATACATAAAAATATGAATGTATATACATACACATACATACTTGTCTCTAATTACCATCTCTAGGGATGGGGAGGGGGATCGGGGAGGAAAGCAAAAAGGGGGGAGAAAGTTACATGAAAACTTTATTATATATTTAAAGGAATAGCTAGTTATACATAATAGATTTGCAGTTTCATGTACAATTTTTTTTTCTACTTTACTAGGTAATGTTAACCTTTAAAGTTTAGTTAAGGGAGAAAACAGTCTAGGTGATATATATTTTTATATTATTTATTCCCATAAAGTTAGTAGAAATAAGATTATGGGGTTCTTTTAACCCCACTAAACTTCTAAACTTCTAACCCCACTAAACTTCTGACCCACTATACAAAAGAATCAGAGAGCTTAAATGCATTTTAGAACAATCTCAATTCAGGGTCAAATTTGTGATTAACAGAAAAGGAATTTTCTTAATAAGATAAGGGAATTGACACGGTGTAAACTGATTTTACAACCTAGGATATCTGTGTTTTCTTTATCATTAATATGCCATAATATAATACATGCCCACAAAATATTTAGATAAGAAAAAGTTCCATTATTCAAAATAGTGTCTTAGGTTCAGGGTCTCATCCTTGGCAGAAGAAAGAATGCTCTTACATCAGTCCCATCTGGGGCTGTTGACATAGGGGAGGAGGTATTTTCTGAGTTTACTCAGAGAACAAAGGAAGCTGTAGGGTCCAGGCTCTTCTGGTTGGTTAGTTCAGGCTCAGGCTCTTATTGTGATTATTAATGATTGTCATTAACAAAATGCCTATTTTAAAATGTTCAGAATAAGTATTTTAAAAAATAAAGGAAAGAAATAAAAGATACCAGAGGAGAAATGGGGGGAACTTACTATTTCTATTAGTTGGGGTTCACAAGAAGAAGAATATATTACCAAGACCTGAAGTCTGTTGGTATGGAACTCTTTCCTCACTGGTAGAGATCAATGCCCTGCACCTTCACAGGATGAATTTTTTTTCCACACTGGCTGAACTTTTCAGAAAGAAAATAATTAGGGCTGCCTATTGACAAGAATGATCCCAGAAAAACAGATATAGTTGCTGTCTAGTGGAACTGAAGATGCTGGGGGCCCATTTCTGTTCACATCACATAGCAGTCAGCTTAAAGTTCCATTTCTCAACTAGCAGGATAAAAATGGGTCAATGTAATCGAAAGGTAACAAGTGGTATCCTTCCACCCCTAAAATCCAAGAGATTATTTCTACTTCAAGAAGTCCTTTCTGGGACTTCCACTTAAATAAGAAGTGGCAGGTAGCTAGATTATTTGAGTCTTTTGGGCCCTGAAGGTCCATCCTTCCCACACCTTGTCCAGTTATCTCCTTCCCTCTTCTTAGAATTTCATCCTGCCTTCAAGGCTCAGTTCAATAAAAAAAAAATTCCCCCTCCATTTTTCAATGCCCCTCCCAGTTATGATGTATTTATTATGCATATCTTTTATATTTACTAATATGAATCCTTTCATACCCAGTGCAATATCAGCTCCTTAAGGAAATGGATTGTTCTGTATTTGTATTCCTGGGTTCTGGAACCTAGAAGATATATTATTATTGAATTAAATGGGGATCAAATTAACTTATATGTGTGTGTTGAATGGAGCTTTTAAAGATGATGAGGGGAATATGTGTAAGAGAATGACCCACTCAGGCTGGAAGGGATAGTAAAGATACAAGTTTGAGATTGGGTCTTTTGCTTTGTGTCACCTTTGGGGGTGGGGAGGATGGGAGAATTCACCAATGTCTGTCAGAGCTCCAAAGTTGTCTTACTTCAAAAGTCATATATATGATGTAATAAAACTGGTGCAAAAAACAATCATGGGAACTGATCAGCTCAAGCAGAAGATGCCCAAATGAATTAAAGAAACTGAGCTTACTAATAACATATTCCATTCTCCCCTAGCATGGGGCATCCCTAATTGACTTACAGAGATCCAGAGCCCCCAAGCCAGTGGAACTTGGGCTGTGACAGAACTTAGAAAGGAGAGAGGTGAAAGAGAAGAAAGGTATTTTAAAGACCTCTCCATATGAAGATTCTCAATCGCCAAATTCAAGAAGCAAAGTTTTACAAAGCCAGTCAATAACAGTCAGTCAATACACATTTATTTAGTGTCTACAATATGTCAAGTACAGTGCCGAGTGCAAAGAGTACACATCTAAAAAAATAATGGGGGGAGCAGTTGGGGGAAGAAGTGAGGGGAAATACCCTCTGTGGGGGCATGATAGAGTCCACTCCAACAGAGTACAAATGTGTAGAAAATGAAGAGATGACTAGCCTGGAAACCTTCTTTAAATAAAGGTTTGGAGAGTTCTTTATATCAGCCTCCAGCCCTCCAATCAGAGGAGGCCAGAAGGCATTGAGGGTGCTGATGATGAGTATTAAGGCTGTTAAAATCTCGAAGAACCTTGAATTTCCTGATGATGGGGTTCCTGTGAGCATGGTGCAGTCCAGTCCAAAGGATCACAGCCAAGTGGGAAAATGGAGATTTGGGAAGTTCTTTGGTTTGGCTCCAGTCCTCTTATCAGAGGGGTACTTGTTCTCCTGAATGTTTAAAAAAGTGTGACCTAACCCCAAAAATTAGGGGAAAAAAAGAATAAAAGTAAAACAACAATAGGAATAAAAGGATGTAACCTGTCTTTGATCCTGCTCACAGGGGGCCAATGATCTTTGGAAAGTTTTGTTCCTAGATCCTTCTCTTGGCACAAACCTGTTCCAGTTAAAGGGTAAGAGTGATCCTGGAGCTTGTGATTTCAAATTCAAACCCTTTTCTCCCCCTAACACTCCCTCACCCCAGGTTCTTATGTTACTGGCCCCTATAGGCAGGGCCAGCAGTATGCTAGAGCCAGCTCTCACTGTCTAGGGAGACCAGATTGTACAATTTTCAGTGTCAGCTTTTCTTGGAAATCAGCAATAGCTACAAATCAGAACTTGTTTTATTGTTGTGTTGACTGTCTAGACTTAAGAAGGTGATGGCTATAATGTTAATGATGTAGACTAAGCTTAAAAGTGTGTTGAGAGGAGTTGGTTGGTTGGTTGGTTGGTTGGTTGGTTTTTAGTGGGCTGATTATTAAGCATTCATCAGCACACCCCTAGCTGTCCCAAATATGGATTGCATTCATAAGAAAAAAACCACACAGGCTTTCCGCCTCAAAGGGTAGGTTTAGTTCCAGCTGGGATTTCATGGTAGATGGGACTCTCCTGATAGGAACTTGGAACTTGGGATGAATCAGAAGTTAACACCCTCTCCATCAGATGTGAGACCAAACTACACTGAATTGCAAAAGACATTTTCCAGTCCCCTCAGTTGCCAATCTCCTTTCAGAGTGCTCTCATCTATTTGGTATGTTTATCCTGTAGGCACCTATTAGAATGTAAATTCTTTCATTGAAAAAATTACAATAGGCAAAGAAGAAACAAAGCTATCACTCTTTGCAGATGATATGATGGCATACTTAGAGAATCCTAGAGAATCAAGAAAAAAATTACTTGAAATAATAAACAAATTTAGCAGAGTTGCAGGATATAAAATAAACTCACATAAATCACTGGCATTTCTATGTATTACTAACAAAGCCCAACAGCAAGAAATAAAAAGAGAAATTCCATTTCAAGTTACGGTAGACATTATAAAATATTTCCTAGTCTACCTGCCAAAACAAACCTAGGAACTATATGAAAACAATTGCAAAACACTTCACACAAATAAAGTCAGATCTAAATAACTGGAAAAGTGTCAGTTGCGCATGGGTAGGCTGAGCCCATATATAAAAATGACAATCCTACCTAAATTAATTTACTTATTCAATGTCATACCAACCAAACTACCAAAAATTTATTTTATAGAGCTAGAAAAAAACAATAACAAAATTTATCTGTAAGAACAAAGGTCCAGGATGTCAAGAGATTTAATGAAAAGAAACGCAAGGTAATGTTACCTCCTTGTAGCAGGTCTTAAATTGTATTATAAAGCAGCAACCATCAAAGCTACTTGGTACTGGTTAATAAATAGAGAGGTAGATTGGTAGAAGAGGTTACATATATAAGACGCAATAGTCAATGACTATAGTAATCTATTTTTTGATAAATCCAAAGATTCTGGCTTCTGTGATAAGAACTATTTAACAAAAAATGTTAGGAAAACTGGAAAACAGTACGGCAGAAACTAAGCATGAACCAACATCTTACACCCTTTACCAAGGTAAAGTCAAAATGGGTACCTCATTTAGATATAAAGGCTGATACTATAAGCAAACTAGGAGAGCAAGGCATAGTTTACCTGTCAGATACATGGAAAGGGAAGAATTTATGAACAAGCAGGAGATAGAAAACATTATGTAGATTTTGCATTTGATTGATTTTGATTACATTAAATTGAAAACGTTTTTACACAAACACAACCAATGCAACCAAGATTAGAAGGGACACAGAAAGCTGGGGAAAAAATTTTTATAGCCAGTGTCTCTGATAAAGGCCTCATTTCTAAAATAAATAGAGAACTGAGTCAGATTTATACAAATTCATACAAGTCATTCCCTAATTGATAAATGATCAAAGGATATGAACAGGCAGTTTTCAGAGGAAGAAATTCAAGCTTTCTATAGTCATATAAAAATGCTCTAAATCACTATTTATTAGAGAAATGCCAATTAAAACAACTCTGACATACCACCTAACACCTGTTATATTGGCTAATATGACAGAAAAAGAAAACGGTAAATGTTGGATTAGATGTGGGGAAAATTGGAGCACTAATGCATCAGTTGTGAACTGACCCAAACATTCTGGAGAGCAATTTGGAACTATGCCCAAAGGGCTATAAAGCTGTGTATACCTTTTGACCCAGCAATATCACTTCTAGTTCTGTATCCCAAAGAGATCATAAAAATGGCAAAAGAACTCACAGGTACAAAAATATTTATAGCAGCTCTTTTTGTGGTGGGAAAGAATTGGAAATTGAGGGGATGCCCATCAATTGGGGCATGGCTGAACAAGTTGTGGTATATGAATGTAATGGAATAATATTATGCTATAAGAAATGATGAGCAGGCAGACTTCAGAAAAACCTGGGAAGATTTGTATGAACTGATGCAGAGTGAGGGGAGCAGAACCAGGAGCACATCATATATAATAAGTCACATTGTTCAATGACTAACTTTGATAGACTTAGCTCTTCTCGTCAGTGCAAGGATCTAAGACAATTCCAAAAGACTCATGATGGAAAGTACTATCCACATCTAGCGAAAGAACTTTGGAGTCTGAATGCAGACATAAGCACGTTATTTGCTCTTCTTTTCTTTTGTTTTGTTTCTTCTTTCTTGTGGTTCCTCCCTTTGGTTCTAATTCTTCTTTGTATCATAACTAATGTGAAAACATGTTTAATATGAATGTATTTGTAGATCCTACATCAGATGGCATGCTGTCTTGGGGAGGGGGATGAAGAGGGAGGGAACAAAAATTTTAAATTCAAAATCTTATGGAAGTGAATATTGAAAACTAAAAATTAATTAATTAATTATTAAAAAGAAAAAGAATGTAAGCTTCTTGAGGCAAGCAAGATTTTTGTCTTTCTTTATATTCCTAGTACTTTACAGAGTGTCTAAGACAAAGTAAGAGCTTCATTAAAGGCTTATTGATTGATTGTCATTTCTCACATAGACATCTAAAGCATATAGGAAAGTATAAATAGATTCCTGGGAGATGTTGGGGTTCTCTAAAGTAAATTAAGCAAAGGAGAGTACACTCACATCCAGGACACACTAATCAGAAGAGAAATTTAACGTTCCTCAAAGGTCATTTAGAAGCTGGTGGCCCCAAGAAAGAGAAGAAAAGAGCTTTCTAGGAAAGGGTTTGGGGGTTCACTTTTAGAAGTTGTTTTGGAACTCCTAGGCTTTTAATTTTGAGATTCACAAGCCACCAAGTCTTATGTATCAGGTGCTGAGAATACAAAAAACCCCTCAGATCTAGTAGGAGATAATATCAGGGACACTAAAGGATGAAAATTATAAGAAAAATTCTATTTGAACTGTCACCATCATACCTCATACTATCCAGCTAAAATGATGGTGTAGACTACCAAGAATGCCCTGACATGATTATTGAAGGATATTGGGTCAAAAGACTGGTTAGCTTTATTATAAGCAACATGTCCATCCATGTCTAACAATAGAATAAATCATTTACTAATAGGGACTCACCTCTTTATCTACACTTATGTGATGCCTTACAAGGCAAATATGTTACTCTATTACATCTACTCTTTGCTCTTTTTTAACCTTAAAATCCAGTCTTTACTAGAATATGAAGAAGTGGACAAAGATTAGTTCCTCCCTACAATAATGGAGATCAAAGGACCTATGTCAGTGTACCAAGCACTGTGCCAAGTGCTAGAAATAAAACAAAAGCACACAACCCACCTTCAAAGACCTTAAAATCTAATGGAGGAAGACATTTCAAAAGGAAGCTAAAAGGTGGAAGGCAAGGAGAGAGAAGGTGCCTGATGTGAGGATATATTGAAAAAGTCTAGAGGAGTGCAACTGGGTGGAAAATGAAGAGATAGATGACCTGGTCACCTTCCTTAAGTGGAAGTTTTAGCAAGAGCTCTTCACTTCAGTCTTTAATAAGAGGGCCCCCAGGGGCAGAGGATATTAATGACCTCTGAGTGCGAGGTCTGATCTGATTTTGTAGGATGAAGAGGTTACTGGAGGAATGATGGAAAAATCCAGAAAAGTGCAGTCTTACTGAGAAATGGAGGTATATGAGGTACAGAGTGAAGACAGTCCATTGTGGTATCATAACATTACCCAACTGCAAAGGTATCATTCCTTCTAAGGTGAACAAATACCAAAATGTTATCCTGCTTTGTCTCTTCCAGCTTTAATCCAGTTACAAAATGATATTCCTTACCATTCATTAATTCTGTAGACCCCTCCCCAAACCATTTTGAACCTCCAAGACCTGAGAAAGGCCTAAAAAACTGGCTAATCAGGAGAGACATTGTGGCCCATTCTGAACTTAGCCTACCATTAGATTTGTGTGCTCTGGCATAACAGACATGCATTGCTCTCTGAGTGAATCCAAAATGCCCCTTCCTGTGTCAGCAACTACAAGGCCAGATGAAGCTGACCAGGAGCATTCTTCTGTTTATGACTAATTAGGATGAAGTGCTTTGAACCAGACATTCTCTTGAATAATAGGACTTTTTAAAATCTTGGTATGTAATGGACATATACTATGTTATGTTATATCATTTCATTTTAATGATAGAAGAAACACAAATATTCTGGATCTATAATTTCAATGGACACTTTAACACTTCTTTCTTATAGTATTTACAACTATCCAGAGAAGAAAATCCTTTCTCATATTATGGTTAACACATATAGAGATTATAATTTTAGCTGACATAGGCAACCTGAACCAGGAAGAGAGAAAGGTGTGAGAGGGAATTGTTCTGATGATATAAAATCCCCTTTTGTATGTCCATCCTTGAGTTCATTGTCTACAGTGAACTTCCATGCGTATCTCCCTATGCATATTCTGCAAACTTTGAGAGAAAGAAACATCCACATGCAGCCTAATTTTGTTTGTCTTTCTAAGAATGAATTCAGTAATGATTGACAGTAATGGTGCTGTGACTCGGATGAGACAGTGCTAGAGATTGGTCCCCTCTCTGGGACAGCACTGGGATTGGGTGCCAACAGGACTTATTCTTCTGAAAAGTTCCCTCCCTGGACAGGGGTACTATGTCCCTTCTCAGCTCCTGGTCTGTGAACTCTGTGCTTACCTTGTAGTCTGCATTTTTCTCTCTAAGCTTTCTCTGGGGGTGAAGGCCACATGCCTAAGTCTTCTCTGAAGTTCACATATCCTCTGTAATTATGTCTAGACTGGTGGAAAGGTTTTTCATTGATGGTTTGCTTAAATGCCAGAGCAAGAATAAGGCAGTAGCTTCTTCCCTTAAAGCTAACAAAGCGACTTCAGCTTGAGCACCCTTTCCCAAGTGCCATATAACCCTCTTCTCCCTTCCCTTTTCCTTAAAGCTTACAATCCAGATGGGGACTTAGATCCCTGAATGGAACTTCAATTGGGTCTTGCCCCTTTATATCTGCAACCTCAGGGGTGCTCTGAGGAAAGCTTGAAAGATCTAGCTATACTGTCAGGTCTTGGATCCTTGCAAATTCCCCAATCCCAACTCCCTTCCCTCAGAGTAATAATATCCAGTTTGTGCTGGGAGAATGCTTCTAATCCCCTCTCTCTGTGCCACTAACTGTGCACTCTGTATTTGTCTGTTAATTGTCTCTTTGTGTTGTAAAATGTCTAAGTGTTGAGTTGTGAGCTAGACTCTGTTCTGTTACCTTGTAAGATTTAAAATATAGCCAGTCAGAGACCTCTAAGGGTTGCAGCTACAAAAACAAACAAACCTGTAAGACTCCTTTCCTTGTGATTCCTGGTCTGGCCAGCCTGGAGCTACAGTAAAAAGTTAGATACAGCTAAAAACATCTTAGCAGATTCTGGAATTTTTTAGATTAATCATTGAGAAGTTTGGAAAATGATTATTTTGGAATTGTAGAGGAAAACTCCTGAGACTTGTTGGATAATTCCAGGAGGTCACCCTCTGCTAAAACACCTCTACACAATCCTGATCACTCAGTATTCCCCACTCCCTCCCCAGAGTTAAAAGGGTATCTCAGTCTGGGAATTGTAAACAACCACAAGGGTTCTTGTTAACCCCTCTCATCCCAGATCAGATTAAGAGAAGAAAATACTAGAGAATTGTAGGGAATTTGAGCCATCCTTCCCCACCTGGCAAAAGGAGAAGAGGGGCAGCAGCCATGGACTGGCAGTGGCCTTAATGACCCTGTGACCCTGGGCACCTTGCAGCCCATCCCTCTAGGCAAAGCCTGGGAGTATTACCCAGGTTTGATACATTCTGCCCACCCTGCCCCAGCAGGCACAAGGGCCCCAGCAAGTTCTGCAGCTATGGGAAGGGAAGAGGTGGACAGTTCAGGCCAATGGTGAGCATTCTCTGAGCCCTGCCACCAAGAATTATCACTACTAGGAAGACCCTGGCATCAGCCACCCCAGCCCCTAGGCAGTGCCTTCTGCCATACATCCCCAGCATCCAGCTGCTGCTGGGAGAATCCAGGTGTCCCTGGAAAGCCTAATGTGGCACTACAAGGTAAGAAGTCAGCTAATCTTTGCTCTTGGTAAAACCACACTTCTCTGTTCCAGTTGTAGAAATGTATCAGCTTTGTAATTTATGGCAAGCTATTTTATGTCTGCTTGCCCCATTTCATGATTTGTAAAGGGAAAAATAATAATGTTTGTTGTTATGGGATCAAAATAATATAACGATTATAAAGTGCTTAACACAATAACCAGCATATGCTAGAAAAAAAAACATTATAAGAGTCCCTCTAACTTAATGTAATTGTTCCATACCTGATAACTTTGAAGTGGTTTTTAAAATACCAAAAGTAATAAGATCAATAATTTCTAAATATGATCATCTGGAAATACAATTGATATCATATGAAGTTTATTGTGTGTGTTATTATTGTATTTCTAAATTGTGTTGTATTTCTAAAATTCTCAGACTGTGAAATTTGAGAGCCCGTAATGAGGTAGAAATGGTGTTAAGACCATTTTAAATCTGATTTTTGTCAAATATGAACTGGTCTTTTTTTAAAAAAGGATGTGATAAAAAAAATTAGATAATTTAAATGTATTAAATATTTAATGAGATACATTTGGTTACAAGCAGGTAATAAAAATAAAAATTATATTTACTATGATAGCATGCTTTTTATTTGAAATCTTGGCCATTATGAAAATATATAAATTGGTTTAGAGTTGTAGTTTCCACATATTAATGGTGAGATGAATGATTTTCTGTGCCAAGTGATTTGGACATGTGTTCATCTAAATTGATAATGGGTTGTTTCAAGTTTTAAATATGTAATAATGTGTAGAGCATTGTTACATTTCAAAATTGTGCAATTTGGTAAACAGTTGTGTCCATCTTATTGTTGAAAAAGAAATTTCTCTTATAATCTAGATGTTAGATTATGAATTGTACCAAAATGAAAAATATAAGGATGACTGAATGAGCTAGGATAAACTACCAAGTTTGTCTATATTTAAGAGAAAGTCTCACCTAAAATTCTTAGCAACTCTGCAAAAGTTATTCCTACCGAGTAAATGAGAATTCTTGCAACAAAAAAAATAGGGGTGTGATTTTTCAAGCCTTCATGTAAGGATCTGTATTTACATACATGAATTTGAAGGTTTGTAGACTACCACATTCACTATCTATATGTGATTCCAGAGTGTAATTATTTTCTAGTGACATATTTAAGGATAAATGAAAGAAAAGATACCAAGTAAAATTTTTAAAGGTCTGGTAAAATTTGTCATTGTGATAAGGCTAATTTAATTAGATATGTTTTTCTTGACTTGTAAAAACAGAATTTCCTCCCCATTACAAACAGCTTTCTGACTAGGAATTCTGTAATAACCAGGAATTTAGTTTGTTGTAATATGTGAATTTCAAATTTTCTTCCCAACCCTCTCCCTCCTACCCCCCACCATGGCAGCATGCAATCCAATATACGTTCTACATATACCTTCACATTAAACATCTAATAATATTTTAAATCTGGAATTAGAACATCAGCATAAATTTATACAAACTGCTTAATACTCACCTTTGACCATTGTTTAAAGGAATTATGAGAGCAGTAGTATTTTTTTTTTGTGATCAATCTCTTACTATTACCCGTGTGAGATTAAATTCTTGTTATCTCGGATATGTGATCCTTGGAAGCTGAACTCACCTGAAGTTCTGATTACTAGAATTTGCTATTCAAGACTTTATGGGACTGCACTTTACTATTGTTTTGAGCTTTGATTAGACTCTAATCATGAGAGCGAGAGAGTTATCTCATGTATCATGTCATGAAGTCAATAGAAGACTGGCTTATGCTGCAGGCTGAGAACTGCTAAAGGTGGATGTCTGCGCCTGGGAAGAGTTTCGAGGACAGCATTGAATACAGCCTAGGTAGGATCTTCCTGGCTCTATTTTCCAATTGTGTTATTTCCTTTCTGAAAAAGAAAATTTTCTACCTGATTAATCCTGAGCTGTGCTTTTTAACATCTAGTGACTAAATGATTGGCTGTCAGATATGACTCATGCCTGGTATTAAACAGAGTGAAGGCAGCTTTTTCCCTTCTGTTAAACTGCATGACATTATTGTAACTATGTCCCTCTTTTTCCTTTTATAGCAAATTTCTATAATCAAGATGTTCTGTAAGTACAATACTAAATGTATTAAATAATAGATGGACACTGAAACATCTCTCAGTTACTGTAATAGGACACAAGAATGAATAGCTTACAATTTTAGCTTACATTCATGGTCAAATAATAATATAGGGATAACATCATCCTAAGGAGAAATTAGACCAAGTAATAAGACAAAGATTTAAAGTGTTAGATGTCTAAGTAAATAGGATAACAGAATTTGAGAAAAGTAATAGGATTAGACTGATTCCTCTAAGAATTGTATACAGATGTATATGATTGGCTTCCAAAATTTATCTCTCATGGAAATTCACACTTTAAGCATGTTTTGGTAATAAGAGCTCATATTTGTATTTTTACACACAAGTTGTATAGGATAATGGTAACAGTAAAGTGAAATTATTTTCCCATTGTGAAAGTAGCTGTCTGATCATTTTAAAAGTCAAAAGAGTCCATTTTAAGGTTAGACCCTCAAATTTTTAAAATATTCTTGTACCAGGTACAGAATTTAGGTAAGAATAGAAAAGCAGATGATACATAAACTGAAATTTTCTGAAGTTTCAAAAATCAAGAACCAAATTTAAGTGATCATATTAATTTATACTAAGTCAGAATTATCTGGGAACTTCTAGATCTGAACCAGAGAAGCAGAACCCCTTTTATAACTATCCTGAGAATAAAACCTATTGTCCAAGAAAGGATATCTAGGGACCAGATAACGACATAAGACATTGAGAATGGGTTACTGAGATACAAGGAACTTTATGTTAGTTAACATTGGTAATAATTATTGTATTGCTTTGCACAATTCATGTTTAAGTTTTCTTGGTTACCTTGGTGACATGTAAATCTCCCTTCTCAAAATTAGTCTATTGTGAGCCTTCTGAGCAGTTTAATCTGTACCTGACTTAATGTAATTATGTGATTTTGAGAATTATGGGGAAAGCTTGGTTGTATTGATTGACCTACATGGCTGAGAAAGTGAACCATCTCTATGTGCCTTTAACCAAAGACCTATGTTATACTGTTTTCTCTCAATTATCAATCCATATGTCTTCTAAGAGCACCTGTCAGGTCTTTCTGACTACTGCTACAGCTGCCAACTTGTGAATGTGGACTCCTAGATCATCTGACGATGGCCTCTCCAAATGAGGAATGAAGATGCCCTCTCCCTGAGGAAGAGTAAAAATTTCCCATGCCTTCTTTGGTCTGCATGTGGCACCTTTTGGTGTTCCCTTGACCAAAATGGGGGGAAATATAGACTTCTCCTCAAACTATTTTGAACCCCTAAGACCTGAGAAAGGCCTAAAACACTGGCCAATCAGGAGAGACATTTTGGCCCACTCCGAGTTTAACTTACCATAATGTTTTGCATGTTCTGGTATAACAGACATGCTTTGCTTCTCTGAGTGAACCCAAAATGCCCTTTTCTGTGTCAGCAACTACAAGGCCAGATGAAGTTGACCAGGAACATTCCTCTGTTTATGACTAAAAAGGACAAGGCTCCTTGAACCAGACACTGTCTTGAATAATGGGATTTTTTGGTATTTCATGGGCATATACTATGTTATTATATCAAGTCATGTTAATGATAGAAGAAACACAGAGATTCTGGATCTGTAATTTCAGTTGACACTTTAACACTTCTATCTTATTGTATTTACAACCTAGCCAGTGAAGAAAATTCCTTTCCCATATTATGGTCAACACATATGGAGATTATAATTTTAGCTGACATAGGCATCCTGAGCCAAGGAGAGAGGGAGGGGTGAGAAAGAATTGCTCTGAAGATATAAAATCCCCTTTTGTCTGATCATTCTTGAGTTCATTGTCTACAATGAACTTCCATGCATGTCTCTGTATGCATGTTCCACAAGCTTTGAGAGAAATACGCATCCACATGCAATCTAATTTTGCTTGTCTTTCTAAGAATGAATTCAGTAATGGCTGACAATTCTAATACTTAGATCTGTTGTTGTTGTTGTTGTTGTTGTTGTTTTAAATAGAACAAGCCGCCATGTGAGTTGGCCAACATCAGAATTATTCAAGTAGCAAATGCTTGTGGAAGAAAGCTAAATTATTTATCACTCATTTGGGTCCCATCCAATTTAAGTATCTATAATTCTAAGAATCTCGTTTCCCTGTCCAAGAATTTGAGGTGTTTCCCTATTATAGCAATTCCAATCATCAAGGATCCAATCTCTTCTCTCTATGACAAAATTCTACCCACTTGTTCAAATCCATTGAATCCCTGTAACATGCAACTCAGCCAACTCCATTTTTGATTTGCATTGCTATGCCTTTCACATTCTGTTCCCCTCCTAAGAACATCATTGCCCTCTAGGATGTCCCAAACTCATTACCTCCTTCGAAAAGTTGTTTGGTTTTTTTTTTCTTCCATTATGAAGGTCAGGATAAAGACATCAACAAAGACATGTGTAGCATGAAAAGAAGTTGGGTCAGTCATGCAGTGCAAGTGTAGGATAAGAGATAGAAACTCAAGTGTTAAACCAACATCCACAAAATTGAAAATTTAGAGACTGGGTTCTTAGAATTTTTTTATGCAGTGTATGTTTTACTGAGAATAACATTTTAAATGCATAAAATAAAATACATAGGATTACAAATGAAATATATTATATTGAAATACAGTTATCAAAATATTTGAACACACACACATTCAAAGACCCCAGATTAAGAATTAGTAACCTAGAAAACAGTCTTTAATGTGAATGAACAAGTATGTATTAAGTGCTTTCTATGTGCCAAGAACTGTGTTAAGGGATAGGGATATAAAGACAAAATTGGTACTTGCCCTCTAGGAGCTCACATTCTAATGAGGGAGACAATGTGTAAATAATTAGATATATAAAGGATAGAGATGGATGAAAGACAAGGGTGGGGGTGGGGTGGGGCAGGATATGAATGAGAATAACACAGAGGAAATAGTTAAGGATCTTGTGACTAGACAGATGGGTAAGATCGCAAATCCATTCTGGTACCAAAGTATTAAGAACCATAAAGGCAAGCCCTTCACCCCATTCATTTAAGCCGAGAGCAATAGAGGGAAAAGGCTTCTGTAATGCCATAGGCAAAAAGGCAATATGTTCATTTTACTTTCTGAGTCAGTACTTCACCATGAGTCCAGTGGCTCTGAGGTAAATTTGGGGTGGGGGTGGATGGGGTGGTAGGGAGAGAGGGATAGAGTGGAAATCTACCAGAAGAGAACAAGTCTGTCATTTAAACAAAACACGGCTGTGGTTTTATACCATTTCTTTTCTGTAAGGAGTAGAGGTTTGACAATCATGGGTGATAATCTTTGGTTTTCTAATAGCGTAAACTTTCCCAGGTTTCTGTTTGCACCTTCTATGTATCCATATGCCAACAAAGACCAAGAAGATGAGTGAAAGAGGAGCCACAGCAATTCCCCAGGAAAACGAAGGTTCTGGAAGAAGCCACAGAACCCAATTACTGTGCATAGAGAGCATTCTCTAATTATCTTTTGTGAAATTGCAATAAATGTTTTCAAGGGATGAATCTTTATATAAATAAAAAAATTAATGTGACATTGTACGCTTACGACTTCATACCTCTGCACTTCAAGTCCCTCTCAATGAAATGCATCTAATGTTTCTCTCATCTTCTTCATAGACATTTAGGGAGGTGGGGTAGAATTCGATTCTTAACCAATGGAAACTCCTCTATCCATGAAACTGACCACTTGTGTATAACTTACAGTTCTTAGGCAGATACCCGTAACACTGGGAGATTAATTGACTTGCTCATGATCACACAATTAATATGTTTCAAAGGCTGGACTTAAACTCAGATCTTCCTGACTTCAAAGCTAGTCCTCTCTATCCATTACACCTGGGATTTTGAGAAAAGTTAACTGAGATGCAAAATATGAAAAAATCTAGGATTTGAGTTGTTACAAATGTCAGACATTGTGTAACATGCACAGGGAGCTCCTTACTTTTCAGTTCCTTCCTTCAGTTTCCTCATATTTATATAAATCATAAAAGGGAAAAAAGTAAATTATTGAACATGCCATGAATCACCATAACTGGAATGGTCACAGCTACCATTTCCATACCAAACTCCTAGTTTTCAAATTCATTATTTGAATACAACCTCTAAGCATTCCAGAATTAGCATTGTCAAAGTCTGTTTTGCCCACAAACAAAATTGCTAATGTTTTGGGCATAAGAGGGGATAAATATTGATTTCCTGATTAGAGTTCTGTATCTAAGATCTGATGAACAAAGTTTTTTCTACTTTTTAATACCTGATGAACAATTTTTTTCTTGTTTTTAATATCTGAGATCTGATGGACAATGGAGGGCTATTTCCTGTCTCTGAAAATAAGTAACACATACTTTAAAAGGGTTTCCAGGGACCATAGGCCATCTTATGATGGATTTACCAATAACATATATGTGTAGAGCACTTCAGGGTTACAAGATTTACATACTAAGGTAGATAAAGCTGTAATTGCAATCTATCTATTATAGGTAAGCTGAGACTCAGAGACACAAAGTGACTTACAAAGTTAATAAATGACAAAACCAGAACATATCCTAATTCTTCTGATTGTTAGTTCTTTGCCCTTTTCCAGGGCTAGTATCAAAGGAATCATATTGCTCCCTTGAGTGTGAATCCACATTTTGGAGTTTGATGCTTATTGTTTGGTAGCCCATCTTAATTCTGGCTGTCTACAGTAATCCATTGTCTAATCTGAATAATCACCAGATTAACTGTGTAGCGTATGAGCATTCAGAAAGAAAAAAAAAGAACTATTTCACTAACTTCATAAAGAATGATGAACACAGGGAGGCTAGGTGGTACAGTGAAAAGAGCACCAGCCCTGAAGTCAGGAGAACCTGAGTTCAAATCCAGTCTCAGACACTTAACATAGGCCTGTGGGCAAGTCACTTAACCCCAATTGCCCTGCCTTCCCCCCTCCAGAAAGAAAAAAAAAAAGAATGATGAACATTACAGCTTGGTTTTCTGATGTGCCCACTTACTCTAACAACAATAATAAAATGTTTCCTTGTTGCAATGATTGCTCTGTGTTCTTATTTACCTGCCCTTTCTAAACCAAAGCCAGGGTCACCAAGCTTATAGAGCTCTGAGGACCAATGTCTCAGACTCTGATCCTTGCTCTGCACCAGGCAGACTTGTCGTCTCAACTCAGTATCTCTCTAAAGTGCTTCAGTACTTTTCAAAGTATATTAGAGAATCATTTTACCTTTTCCTAAAAATTGGCTTGCTGTCCTTTAAACTTTTTATCCTAACTCGTCTCTTCCCTCATCCTCACCCTAGCCCCCATTCCTTATCCAACTCATATATATATAAAATTGCTTAAAAGTAGAAATATTTATCCTTCCAGATTATAATCCTTTAGTACTATTCATCAGTTAGAAGAGTAAAGGACTCTTTAAGTCAGAGGTTCTTTAAGAAGGAGTCTGGGAATAAATTTCAAGTGAACTTAAATGGGGGAGAAATTACATTTTCATTTTCACTAATTTTTGGTTTCCTCTGTAAATCTGCGTATTTTATTTTATGCATTTAAAGACATTATTCTGAGAAGTAATTCATAGGCTTAAGCAGACTACAAAGAGGTCTGTGACACACACAAAACTTAAGACCTCTTGACTGCAATAATGTCAAAGAAGAACATATCTGAGAGACTGTTACGGGGAACAATGATTAAACTCCTTCTGTATGCTTCATAGGCACATCCTGAAGCAAAGGACAGAATCAATCAACCAATAAGCACTTATTTAGCACCTGTCAGCTTCCAGGCTCTGTATCAGATGCTGGAGATATAAGGACAAAAATGGATCCGTGCCTGTCCTGAGGCAGGTGGGTGGGTATAGAAGGCTGAGCAGGGTATTAGGAAGATCCGAGTTCAAATCCAGTATCAGACACATACTAGCTGTGTGATCCTCAGCAAGTCACTTAATCTATGTCTGCCTTAGCTTCCTCACATGTAAAATGGGGATCACAAAGCACTCACCTCACAGGAGTGTTGTGAGGGTCCAGTGTGATCATACTTGTAAAGCCCACAGCATAG
>CM053600.1:66134045-66145290 GCA_028646575.1 Pseudocheirus occidentalis | reverse complement strand
TACACACACGAGTCCACGGGAACACTATCCAAAATAGATACCAGGTAAAGGAAAAGTGGGTTCCTGAGATGTACAAAGGCAAATCAAGGTTTGGTCTCCTGACAAAGTTATCCCCAAACAGAACGGGCTGAGGATGGGGGTGGGGAGATCCCCCACTGTTCAAACAGAGGCAAGATGACTACTTTTCAAACAGGTTAGAGTAGGGACTGCTCTGGGGGTGAGTGCTGGTCTGGAGGGCCCTTCTAACTTCCTGTTTCTGTGATTCTGTTCATTCATCAGCAGAGAATTTGTACTGTTTGCCCCCTGTGGATGAGGATACTTACCTTCTTTAACTCTTGCTTGCAAGGTCTGGTATCCCAATCGGTTCTTGGCAGTACATGTAAATTCAGTGTTCAAATCCTTCTTTTCCACGGAATTAAATATCAGAGGCACTTCAATATAGCCCTTATTATTTTCTGAATATTCACTGGATGAGAAAAAGGTTTGCAAAAAAAACGTGGGTGTAAAAAACAACCAAATTAATTTTCACAACAATCACTCTGATTCTGCAAGAATTCAAGGCCTAGGATACTCAATGATGTACTAGGTAATAGCAATACAAAGATAAAAGGAGAAAGCTCCCCACCTTCGAGGAGGAGCTCGGGATGCTCGGCTCAGTCAGATGTATCCCTCTGGCTTAGCGAGTGAAAAGTTCTTAAAGGAACATTTAACCCTGTGAACAGGGGTCCGTTTTGATAAGCTTAAGCTCTTGCTGAAGTTCATCCATGGCATGTTGTCACAGAGACTACAGCAAACCTGTTTTGTTTTGTTTTGCCTTTTTTTTTTTTTGGTTTTTGGAGGGGGGGAAGGCAGGACAATTGAGGTTAAGTGACTTGCCCAAGGTCACACGGCTAGTAAGTGTTAATATCTGAGGCTGGATTTGAACTTGGGTCTTCCTGACTCCAGGGCAAGTGCTTTATTCACTGCACCACCTAGACGCCTTAGTAGTCTTGTTTTAAGTAATTAGAAGTCCATTTAAAAATAATTGGCAAACCACATTAATTAGAGCCAGCAGCAGCTAATTTGGGGAGATTTAAGTGCGCCACTGATAATCTTTTCCACATTGATGGTTTCCAGCCTGCAGCTGAGTAACTAGGACAGAGAGTACCAACAAGGGGAGTGCCTCCAACTCTGTCTCTCTGACCCTGCAGAGACATCTAGCTAGCTTACATGTTCTAGGACCAGCAACTATCTATTAGAACTAGGGACAAAAACACAGTTTTGTGTTCTAGGCCAAAAGT
Organism: Pseudocheirus occidentalis; assembly: GCA_028646575.1. Classification (NCBI taxonomy): domain Eukaryota; kingdom Metazoa; phylum Chordata; class Mammalia; order Diprotodontia; family Pseudocheiridae; genus Pseudocheirus; species Pseudocheirus occidentalis. Next base: position 66,144,010 of record CM053600.1, on the reverse strand, counting down.
GGGGTTAGGAGCCTGCAATGCTCATCCAAAGAAGGCAGCAAGCAGACCATGCCTAGAAGGGACCAGTTGGAACCTGCTGAAAGCTCTCAGCTCCAGGGTCTGATGTCACCACTGAGAGTCAGGGATAATATAGCCCTTAACACTTGGAGAAAGCGGTGACATATCCAGACAATACAGATCAAAGAAACACAGGCCCCCACGTATCCCTCCAGAGATGTATATATCCTATATAGATGTATATATCCTAATTTAGGGAGAAAGACTAGAAGAATGAGAAAACACAAAGGGAGTATTTTAAAACTGTCTCTAAGTTGATAAGCAATAACTGATTACTTACCAAATATTTCTTTTTTGTTTAAAAAAATATAGAACTGTGATTTAATTTGTAGAGGAAATTCCCCGTGAGGAATCTCTAATAATGTCATACAGATCTGCAACCTGTGACTCTTTGCAATTCATAGGCTAAGAAAATTACCTGAGGCTCTGACAAGTTATTCTTCATTACACTAAGGCTACTTTTCCCTTTTTGGTTACTCAGAGGCTGCGTTTCTGTGGCTTGCCAATGTGAAAAATGATGTTCAATCATCATTATCTTGAAGATTCGTTTCCCCCAACTCCCTTTTTTCAAAGTCCTTTAAGTTCAGAAGGACATTTCTGATAATGAGATTACGTTGACTTTCCATATCCTGGTCAGACCCCAACCCAAGCTGGCAAATAATTTAAGCTAAGGTTCTGATCCCCCATCATGATCTGCTTAGGCTTTGGTAGAGACAGATTACTTTGGCTAGATAGCATAAGATTGGGAGTGGTCTGGTATGGTTGGGAAAGGTTTGATAGAAGAGGTATCAAGTATTTCCTCTGTCCAAAGATAAAATGATGATGAAATTATATCTGCCTCTGTTGAAAGGGTATATAAACTGTGCACCAGAACCTCAAATTGAGCTCTCAGTTCCAAACTGTTGGCTCATATGTATGCTTGTCAACAGCTTTGAGAGAAATAAAGCAAAGGACACAACTTAATCATGTTTGTCTTCCTTAGACCAAACTCTGAGGTTGACACCAGCAGTGTGCAAATCACAAATTAATTTTTTTCCAATCTATTAGAGCATGGATGTATGGACCATTAGAGCTGGAAGGGACCTTAGGGCATCATATATTCCAGCCGTCTCCAATTTACAAGCAAGGAAACATAGGAAGGGAAGGTGATTTGCCTAAGACTGCCCACGAGAGACTAGAAAAGCAGGGTGTCCAGAGTAGTGGGGCAGTGTCTTTACCTTCCCTTCAGGCTGCCTTATGCAGACCAAACAACTCTAATTATATTTTGCATTAGAACATAAGGACATGTTAGTGGAGGTGTTTCGGATGACCAAAACTACACTTACATTCAATTATTTTATAATTTGTGACCTTTCAACTGGGACTTGGCCCCAAAAGAAAGATATAAGAAAAAGTACCTAATTTGTCAACCCTTCTTTGAAGGCATAGGGGACTATTGATATAGAGTACTATGTACAATGTTGACCTTTTCTTATATGTTGCTTAGTTTCCCTGACTTTCCTTTTTTTTTTTTTAACTCTTTCTTATAAGGAATTATTTTCTAGAAGAAAAGGTAGAAAAATTCAGTAGAAAAATGTAAGGGAGGAAAAAACAAAAGATCTTTTAAAAATTATTCTAACACTACCAACATCCCTTTACAACTTCTAAAAATTAAATTCGATCTCTTGCTACACACCACCCCCAGAGAAAGCCAGTCCCAAGAACCAGTATGAGTGATGAGATTCTAAATTCTGTCAAGTGAGCTTACTGGCGCTCTCCCTCCTTAACTCGGCCTTCTTTGTAGATGTTATTCACGAAACTGTTATTTGCCGTCCACCACAAAAGAGTTGTAGACCGTGAGCCCAAGCCAAAAAATGCTTTGCAGGGAATTATTAGTTTTGAACCTAGATAAAGAAAGACAAATTAAACAAAGAGTCAGAGAGGAGCAATTTAGTAAAAGGAAAAAAAAACAAGAATAAACAAACACTTCCTGTCATAGCTTCCAATAGAGGCCTTTCTCAAGTAGATTCACCACAACCAAGCATCTTGAGCAAAATAAGCATTTTGTTAACTGTGTTCCCTACAACTGTAGGGAAGACCAGTTGAAAGGTCAAAAATTATAAAATAATTGAACATAAGTGTAGTTTTGGTCATCCAAAACACCTCCACTAAAATGTCCTTATGGTCTAATGCAAGTTAACATACATTCTAGAAGCATCTTGGCCACCCAAGTCTTCTTTTGCACAGGAAAGCTAGATTCCTCAAAACAGTACCCTAAAACTACCAGATTATCTATTGAGTTTCCCACCTCAATTTAGTTCCATTGCTGGTCTTTATTCCAGTTTCTTGCATGATCTCTCTATAATCACAAAAACAGGTAGCATTTATATAATACTTTAAGATTTGCAAATCTGAGCCTCACAACAGCCATGGGAGGTAAGTTATTATCATCTCCATTTTATTTTATTTTTTAAACTTTTGTTCATTTTTAATTTATATCATTCATTTCCATGAGATTTTGAGTTACAAATTTTCTCCCCATCTTTCCCCTATCCACCACCCCAGCACAGCTCATCTCCATTTTATAGTTGAGGAAATTGAGGTTGGAAGAATCTAAGTCAGCAGTTCTCAACCTGTGGGTTATGTTCAATTTGTAACAATGAAAATACATCCTGAATATCAGATATTTACATTACAAATCATAACAGTAGCAAAATTACAGTTATGAAGTAGCAACAAAAATAATTTTATGGTTTGGGGTCACTACAACATGAGGAAATGTACTAAAGGGTCATGGCATTAGGAAGGTTGAAAACCACTGGTCTAAGTGAATTACCTAGGGTCACACAGCTAGAAGTGCCTGAGGCAGGATTTGAACTCATTTCTTCTTGACTCTAAGTCTAGCATTCTGCCCACTGAGCCACCTAGCTGCCTATAATAGAAAGGAATAGGAAGCAGAGATGGCAGAGGTGGAGGGTACTGGGTTTGAGAAAACAAGAAGAGGGAATGAACTCCAGAGGTTGTATTGTGTAGCAGATAGGACACACGACTTGGAGGCAGGAGGACCTGATTCAAATCCTACCTCAGACTCTTACCAAATTTGTGAGGCTGTGCAAATTATTTCACTTCCCTGACTTTTAATACTTCATTTGTAAAGTGAGGGGGTTGGAGTAGATGGTCTTTTCCAGTACTAACTCAATGATGCTATTATTTGATGAAGTCCCCATTCCCATATCTCTCACTGGAAAAAAAAATCTGAAAAAAAGTGAACTGTTACTGTTATTTTTTTTCAATCAGATTTCTTCTCTGACTTTTCCTAGTGCATGCTTCTCGGTTTTATGATCACTTCCCCCTTCTGACATCTTTCTCTCTCTTTGAATTAAAAGAAATTATTCTAATATTGATAGCCAAGATTTCTCTGTCCAAGTTTTGTTGTTTGTCATAAACAGATCAAAAGCCAAAAGCATTCTTTTTGTTGTTGTTCTCGTTCTTTGGGTTCCAACTCTCTAGTGCATGTCGTAAGACACACTCGTGTGCTCGCACACACAAACACAGACACACACAAACACACACACGTCTCCCCGTGTCCTAGCCCACCCAGATGAGAGCTGATGTGCACCTAGGGAAATGTGGAGTTTTGAACACTTGAATGCCAAACACTAGGTGACCTAAGTTTCCAAAAGTCTGTTTAAAATACATTCTTCCCAACTGCATTCACTTTAGGGCTACCAAATAAATAGCATGTTAATCCTAAAACAGAAATGAAAAGTAGGTCCCTTGACAAACAAATGTTTACTATTTGTTATTGTTTAGTTGTTTTTCAGTAATGTCCAGTTTTTCATGACCATTCTGGAATTTTCTTGGTAAAGGTTCTGGAGTGGTTTGCCATTCTCTTCTCCCGCTCATTTTACAGATGAGGAAATAGGGTTAAGTGACTTACCCAGGGCCACAGCCAATTGTCTGAGGCTAGATTTGAACTCAGGAAAAGGAGCCTTCCTTATTCCAGGTCCAACACTATCCATTTCACCACCTAGCTGCCCACATAAATAGTATGATGGCCTGAAAAAGTCACCACTATGTGTTTGGGTCACACTCAAATAATTCTATGTGCATCCCGTAAGTTATATGAGCATTGTGCCACCTTGGACTGCTTCTACACTCCAGCAACTAAGAAATGAATCGAATTGGCATTTTCATGGTGCTAGACAAATAACTGATATGTTTTTCCTGTGTTGGCTCATTTTCTAAGTAATACATAGATGGAACTTTAGCTTAACTCTTGAGAGAGAACAGATTGCATTTGTTCTAGTCAGTCCTTAGAGCACTATGGACCATCATTAAAAACTAGAGTGCCTTGCTTAGCACAACGTTTTCCTGGTGAAGAGTGTAGAGGGAATATTTGTATGAAAAATAATTTTACCCATTAACAGTCCTGTGTATTTCTTTTGGAGAAGAAATACAACTGGATTCCAATTAATGTAAATAAGGAATCCCCTGATAGAGTTGCATTTATTCCAGTTCATAGTGTTTGAAGTTATAATCATGCAAAACACGGTCATTGGTTCCAGCACAATGGAAAAATGCATTACAAATTCAAATGAGGCCGTTTCATGGGATTCATTATTTACACTAACTGAGACCCAGCTATAATCATTCAGAAAGGTACATTTTTGTATCTTTGTATTTTGGACATCCTTAACCTTTACTAAAATTCAACTCTGATCTCTCACTATGGTTTGGAGATGTCTGGGTCCTCAAAGATTATGCCTGCAGAGTGTAAGCTCTGATTGGTGCAATCAAGTGTGAACCTAGTGATAGATTATGTGGATGTGTATTGAGGACCAACCTAGCTAAGTTTAGGGAGGCTCTTCACCAAGTTGGGTTCAGGTTTTATCCATAACAACTTGTAAAGACCTTCTACTACATCACAAGGGTGTTGCCACTTGCTTTGATGGATAAAATTATTGATTGTTGAAATAATAATAATAACAAAAAATAGCTAGCATTTATATAGCACTTTAAAGTTTGCAGACCACTTAACAAATATTATCTCATTTGGTCTTCTCGATAATCCGGAAGGTTGGTGCCATTATTATTATTCCCATTTTACAGATGAGGATATAGGTAGACAAGAGATTAAGAAACTTGAATATGATTACACAGCTAGTATTTGAGGCCACATTTGAACTCAGGTCTTCCTGACTCCAACTCCAGCTCTCTATCTACTGTACCATGTAACTGCTTCAATCAATGCCTAATTAACTTAATCCTCATCCATAAAATGAGGGAGTTGGACTAGATCATTGACTCATTAATCTGGTTCAGGTGGTTTTAACTTTTTTTGTGTGTGTCCTGGATGCCTCTGGAAATCTGGTAAAGTCTATGGACCTTCTTTTCAATATTCTTTTTTAAGTGATTGGAGGAAATGCTAAATTTCAGTTAGAGGTGAGTGAAAAAAATGCAATTTTTCCCCTTTTGAATTCAAAGATGAAATCTGTCCACGGAGCCTAGGTTAAGAACCCCTATTCTAACAGTCCCTTCCAGCACTGAATCTGTGATCCTGAGGCTAAGAAACAAGCATCAAAATCTAAGATTGTTCTTGTTCCATTATTGCAGGGAGTACTTTTGAGCACTTTGGGTTTGAAGAAGTCATAGATGGGCCTTACCAAGAGAAGTCAATATGGTCTTATTGGGTCCAATAATCACTGGCATGGTCTCCTCCTTTTTTTCTGGGAAGGGATGAAACAGAGATTTCATTAGGAAAACAGCATTTCCAGAAAAGATAACAGCTGTTATCTCCATTTCTAGTCAGTGGCTAATTCCTGTTGTCTTAATTATGTTCTACTTTATTCCCTGTATATATTTTATCTTGCAAAGGAAACAGTCTGGGGCAAGACTGGGGCAGCTTGGGTCTCTGCATTTCCCAGAACAGTAATAATAAGTAAAGGTCAATGCTAAATACACATGTGACCAACTCTCCTTCTGGACACTGTGGCAATTAACCATTCTCCATCCTAGTCTTTGTTTAATTTACTTCATTTCTTTCATCATTATAACAATTATAATCATGAGGTTCAGCTACAGTCGTTAAAGTAACTAGCATTGTTGATCCCAAAAACTAAAATAAAATTTAAAATGTCCATTAGCTTGATTCTTCAATAGAAAATGAAAATTTTCTTTAATAAAATACCAGCCAAATGTTTGGCAGATGCAAGTCATTTTATGATGTTGCCCAAGGATCAAGAGAGTTTCTCCTTCGAAGGCAGGGGCACTCTGCATTGTGTTATGTATCCCTTTGGCAGTCTGGTAAAGCCTATGAATCCATATTGGTTTGGGATTTATCAAATTGTAGATTACTATAGTCATTGATTGTTGTGTCCTGAGTTCCTAATTTATTCCACTTATCTATCCATCATTCTATGTTTTTAGCCAGTACCAAGTAGTTTTGATGATTGTTGCTTTATAATACAATTTAAGATCTGGTACAGCTAGGCCACCCTCTATTGCATTTCTTTTCATTAATTCCCTTGATATTCTGGATCTTTTGTTCTTTGAGATGAATTTTGTTATTGTTTTTTTCTAGCTCTGTAAAGTAATTTTTTGGTTGTTTGATTGGTATGGCACTGAATAAGGAAATTCATTTAAGACTGTCATTTTTATTATATTAGCTCAGCTTACACATGAGCAACTGAAATATTTTCAATTATTTAGATCTGACTTTATTTGTGCAAGAATATTGTTTTTAAAAATATAAAATAAAACACATAGGATTAGAAGGGAAAAAATATATTGAAATACAGTTTTCAAAAAAAAATTTTTAAGTTCACGGACCACAAGGTAAGAACCTCTGCCAAACAGAGGTATTCATACCAGTGATTTCACTGGCCTATGAAAACTCTAGTAAGAGTATTCCTTTTTAACCCTGCTCCGCAGGTGGCATGGTAGAGAGAGACATTATAAAGTTCGCCAGTCTACAAAAATCTCAGCTGTCCCTTCATATTCTCTCATACCTAAAATTCCCAACATCTGATTCTTGTCTTTGAACTAAGGTGCTGTGGCTCAAGGAGAGCCCCTGTCATAATCTAAATTCTCCTGGAAGGTAATACACAAACCACAGTAACAACCATTCATTAATATCCAGAATTAATTTACCAGAATTCTAATTCTGGGCAGCAGAGAAGGGATTCCCAAGGGAATGAAACAGTAGGCAGGGAAGTTCTGCTGGGGGAGAGTAGAAAGAAATGGGGTACTGCCTGATGAGATGACCCTCACATGGACTATCACATGGATTCTTCCTTCTTCTAGGCAGTCAATGGGCAACTGAATACTTTGAGTAGCAGGGAGGGAGGGTAGGTCAAATAGGTTCCGCTACTGGGCGAGATGATGCCCATGGAGGACATCAGCCCATATACTTTTCTCCACTTAACCTGCTACAGTAGCGGTTCTCAACCTGTGGGTCACAGCCCCTTACAGGGACATTTCAAATGGTGAAAATGTATAAATACTGGTTACCATTTAATCAATGTATTTAGTTATCTAATAATATAGTAATATAGAATCCTTGTTCTATTTAGATAGGAACTTTACTTTCCATTCTATTGCACTATCAAAGCATGAACATAAAAATATCAGCACTTGGTGTCTTCTTGGTTTAAAGCCTGTCTGTGGATGGCAAACACTGCCTCTACAAAATCTCATTGGTGACATCATACTGGATAAAATGTAAAACTGCTGCCCTCTCGTGTTCCTTGGCAATATTACACTGACCCGATCATTTCAGAACCACAGTTTTTGCCTGTAACCCTGGTAATGGCAAAGACAGCATCTCCATGATGGGTATCTAAGAATGAGAGTTGCATTCTAAGAGTAGGGTGTAGATTCAACAGCTTCACAGAATACTCCGAGTGACCTTGGCAAAGTGACACCCACCCCTGCTCTGAGGTTCAGTTTGTCACTGCTAATAGCACTTTCCAGGTTTGTGATTTTGAGTCACTATTTACACATGGGGTATTATTATTCAGAGCTAGTGTGGCATCACAGATAGAAAACTAGATCCAGAAATCCTCTTAAAGTCTCAGGCAACTCACTGTGACTTTTAAGTTGCTAAGTTCAGTCACTTTCAGTTATGTCCAATTCTTCATGGCCCCATTTTGGGTTGTTTTGGCAAAATACTGCACTGGTTTGCCATTTTCTTCTCTAGCCCATTTTACTGAAGGGGATTTTACTCATTTATAGGAAACTGATGCAAACAGAGTTAAGTGACTTGCTCAGGGTCACATATCGAATAAATGTCTGAGGCCAGATTTGAACTCTGGAACATGTCTACCTCACTCCAAGCCTGGCACTCTCTCTACCATGCCACCTGCAGAGCAGGGTTAAAAAGGAATACTCTTACTAGAGTTTTCATAGGCCAGTGAATTCCTTAAGAATATGTATGAATTCCTTAAGAGTAGGGATGGTTTCATTCTTTTTATCTGTATCCCTAGTGCCTAACACAGTGCCTAGTACATGGTAACTTGTTGATTGACAAGCAATGACTGACAATCAGGACAGTAATCAGCCTTTACTTTGTTACCGTAAAGACCAAAAATATCAGCCTCTTTACAAATTGCCCAGTTTATAAAATTGAACATTTCATTTCTTGAGTTTTCTGAAGTCCCTGTAAAAAGTGCAGACAATGTCAGGTAGTTTACAAAGTAAAAACATAGATACAGATATTCAACACTTGTTATATCCCACAAAAATCTATCTCTTTTATAAAACTGTTACTCCCAGCACTGATTTGCTGGGAGTGAAAAGAATTTTCTGGGCCACTCTCCAACAAGACTAATGAAGAATACAAAGTCACGATTGGCTAGTTATGGTGAGAAGTTGTTGCTAGACATAGCAATAGATAAGTTCACTCAAAATAGAAGATCCCACCATATTCTGTGTCTCCGTTTCCTCAAGTCTATAAAATGAAAGAGTTGGACTAGATGACCTAATTTAAGGTTCTTTCTGATGTTAAATCTATGATTGTATGAGACAGGGGCCTGAGTTGTGATTTCATTGGTTCATGGAACTGCCAGGGTAGGGAACTGTTCAAGTTAGCACTTTTTGTGCAATCTAGTCTTAAAGAATGGCCTAGGGCACTGAGAGATGAAGTCTTGCCCAAAGACTCAAGCAGTATGTGTCAGAGGCAGGACCTGATCTCAGATCTTCTTGGCTTCCAGGTCAACCCTATCCAGTACACTGTGCTGCCTCTACAATCTTATAATTCCCCTCAAATTACTGTATCATCACATCTAGAAGCCTCCAAAGCTGTACTATAGTTCTTGGTGCTGATACATGCCTTATATGGAAAACTATTTCTTTAACCTGTATTAACACTTAGTATTCAGTGAAGATAGGATTAAGTCAGCTAGCTCCCTCTATTCATATCCTTATTTCTTTGCATTTGTATAATGTGTTCTGCTTTTCAAACATTTCTTTCAAGTGACACTATAAGGAAAATCTTTGTTTCTTTCTCTCTTACTCTGTCTTTGTCTCTCTCATTTACTCATATTGCTTTGCCCTACACACCTAGGATAACAGCAGAACTTCATGACCCCTAATATTGCAACTCCACAAACTTGTTAGTAAATACAGGTAAATGCAGCAGGAGTAAAAAGAATTAAAGGTCGTGCATATACTGCCAATACTTACTAATGACGTGTAGCTTAATGTGCCTGGTGATGTTATACTTCACACCTTCATAGACAAAAGGCAGTTCACAGGTGTAGTAACCAGAGCTGTCCAACGACACATTGTTTATAAGGCAGTAAACGGATCCTTTCAAAACTGAAAACTTCTTGTTGCTTTGATCCAAAAGAACTGAATCCTTTGAGAGATGTTTTTAAACATTACCCTGTATACTTCCACATGTGTGAACAGAATCATCATTAGCAACT
>CM053600.1:66113592-66133545 GCA_028646575.1 Pseudocheirus occidentalis | reverse complement strand
AAAAAAAAAAAAGTGCTGCTGTAAATATTTTATTGTGTATGGGGACTTTCTTCTTGTCAATCCTCCTTGGAAGATATGCCTACTTGGGGAATTTTGGGGTTAAAAGCTATAGAATTTTTGGTCAAATTATTTGCATAATTGCAAATAGCTTTCGAAATGCTATTTCGAAACACTTGATTTATAGCTCCATCAACAATGCGCTAGTGTGCCTATCTTCCCACAATCCCTCCAACATTGACTAGTCCCGCCTTTTGTCTTCTTTGCCAATTTGCTAGTTGGGAAGTGAAATCTTAGGGTTGTTTTGATATGCGTTTCATTAATATTAGAGATTTGGAGCATATCTTTCATATAGTTCTTAATAGTTTGCAGTTTTTCTTATTCATATACTTTGACCACTTATCTATTAAGGAATTGCTTATGTGTGCATGGACATATAGGTGCTTTGTGTACATGCACTCACACATACTTGTGCATACCACCCATATATATTAATTATGCATATATCTTGGAAAATAAGCCCTTATCAGAGAAATTTGATATAAGGGGTCTTTTTTTTCTGCATTTGACTGCTTCCCTCGTTATCCTCAATACATTAATTTTGTTTGCAAGAAAAGCTTTTTTTAAAAAAAAAGTTTTTAAATTTACGTTAAACTTAACTACAAAATAAGAAAAGAAAAAATTTCCCATGTATACAGCAGGCATAAGAGAGGATTCAAATATAAAGCAATAAATTTCCATTTCAATAAAACTTATACAATAGTACTACATATTTTTTGTTTTCTTTTGTTCTTTCCTGTGCACTTTTTAACTTTGTTTTTCCCCTCCCTCCCCCCACAAAGAAGGCTACAATTAAGTGCAGTTTTATATGTATGTGTACATACACACATGTGTGTATACATACATGTACATAGATATATACATATCCATAAACAAATACATATATACACCTATACCCTATTACATACACGTGTGTGTATAAAAGACCATACTATGTTTATTTCTATTTGTCATCTGTTTCCCTGAAAGTGGATAACATCTTCTTTTATAAGTCCACATCTTTCCATGTTTCTCTAAATCAACCAGCTCATCATTTCCTATACTACAGCAATATTCCAGCCTAATCCCATTCTATCTGAGAGATTGCCTATGAAAGTCTTTCCCTAATGTTCTTCATTCTTTCTATTCTTGGGTGTATAGGTTTTATTTATATGAGAAAATTTTAATTTAATATAATCAGAATTATTCATGCTATACTTCAACAGTGGTCTCCCCATGCAATATGATTTAAGGTCTGCTACTATTGGATCTGCTTCCTTTATATCTTTTTGGCCCCTGGTTTCTTTAAAGTTCCTGACCTTTTGCTCTTCTAAATGAACTTTGTTATTTTTTTTTCTAATTTAGTAAGATATTTTTTTAGTAATTTAATTGAGATGGCATTATGTAAATAGATTAGCTAAGTAAAAAATTTTTTAATGTATTGTCTTTACCTATTCATGAACAATAAATACAACTTCAATTATTTAGTTCTAACTTTATTTGTATAAAAAGTGCTTAAAGTTAATATTCATATAGTTCCTGTGTCTGTCTTGGCAGGCATATTCTCAGGTATTTTATACTGTCTAATTATTTTAAGTGGCTTAAAACACTATTGAATAATATGACTGACAGTGTAGTTTCCCTATTTTTTTCTTTTGATTAAATCTATTTTGGCTTTAACTTCATCTAAAATCATGACTACTGTCCCTGCTTTTTTTTAATATAACAAATTCCATTCCTGATCTTTATTTTATGTTTGTGTATCTCTCATTTTTATAGCATTTGCTGAAAAAAATATATTTGAATTCAAATTTTTAATCTATCAATTCCCATTATGTGAATAAATTTATCATATTCATATTCTAAGCTATAGTAATTTGTTGTATATTTTCCTCCTTCCTATTTTTCCCCACTATCTTTTTCACCCGATTCCTATCCCTTCTCACTCCTCTGCTTTACTTCTACCTGCTAACCTGCCCTCTTATTACTTAACACATCCACCAGTCCAAAAATTCTTCCCTTATCCTCTTCCTCCACTCTATTCCCTTGCCCTCTCATTTCTTTCTGAATTTAGAAGACTTTTATACTCTTCTAGATATATATGTTGTTCCCTCTTTAACCCATTCCCGATGAGAGTAAGACTTCTTCACTGTTTACCCTCCCCCAACTAGCTTTCTCCATATCAGTTTTTCCTTTTGTGCCTAATTTGTGTAAGATAATTGTTCCTTTTTAATCTCTCCCTACAGTTTTGTTTTTTTAGAATCACCCCATCATTCATTGCAGCCCAGACCTTTCTTTCAAACTACCCAAATGAAAATGATAGTCATAATAGAACTGAGATTTTCAATATATAAGAAGTAAATGATTTGACCTTATTCAGTCCTTTATAACTGGTCCTTAATGTTTACTTTATACTTTTCCTGGATGTTATATGTCAAATTTTCCCTTAAGTTTTGTTGTTTTTGTCACAAATACATGGAAGTCTTTGAATTCATTAAATACCCATTTTTTTCATTCAGAATTATATATATATATATATATGTGTGTATATATATATATGTATATATATATATATATATATATATTGCTGCTTTTTGGAGAGGGGCAGGTAGGGCAATTGGGGTTAAGCAGAATTATATTTAACCTTGTTTGTAAGTTACCCCAGCTCTTTTGCTCTACAAAATATAGTATTCCAAGATCTACAATCCTTCAACGTAGTAGCTACTAGGTCTTTTATAATATGTATTGTAGCTCTGCAATATTTAAATTGTTTTTTTCTTGTTGCTCCCAATATTTTCCCCTTCACCTGGCAGCTTTGAAACTTAACTATGATATTCCTGTAAGTTTTCTTCCTTGGACCTCTTTCAGGTGGTGATCAGTTAATTTTTTTTTTTTTTTGCTTTACCTTGTTGTTCTAGAACTTCAGGACAATTTTCCTTGATAATTTCTTTTAATATTGTATCAAGATTCTTTTTTAACCATAATTTTCAGGCAGTCCAACTATTCCTAAGCTATTTCTCCTTGCTCTGTTCTCCAGATCAGTTGTTTTTCTGTTGAAATGTCTCATATTCTCTTTTTTTTGTTTTTTAAATTTTGTTTTATTATTTCTTTGTGTCTTAGAATGTCATTAACTTAATTTGCCCAGTTCTAGATTTCAAGGTATTATTTTCTCCCTTAAGTTTTTGGTTCTCAATTTCAAGTTGATTGACTTTCATTTCATAATTTTCTTGATTTTCTTGGATTCCTCATTTTTTCCTTAACTTTTCCTTGATCTTTCTTATTTTATTTTTAAAGTCTTTTTTAAGTTCTAAGAAATCTTTTTGTGCCTGGGACCATTTGATGTTTCTCAATGAAAAAGAAGTAGCTTTTTTTTTTAAGCTCCTTTATCTTACTCTGAATATGAACCCAGATCTTCTCTATCCCCATAGTAGCTATTTGTGATCAGATTCTTTCCCATTTGCTTTTTCTGATTCATTTTATATTTTGCAGCTATTAGTGTGATCAAGTTCCAGTACCAAGATATGGGGAATAATGCCTCAAGCATTAGGTCTTTCTTATTGTTATTTTCTGAGGTCTATCTGGGGTTCAACTTTGGGCTCTCTTCTCTACTCCTAAACCATGGTCTAGTCATGCTGCTGTACAAATTACCTTACTCCCTAGAGTCCCTCCAGCATTTGCAAACTACAGCTGTCTTCTCTTTCCTGGCAGTGAAATGAGAAATTCTGCTCTCCTGCAAGTTCCCACAGCCAACAGGGTCCCCACCCCTCTGCTACTGCACTGACCCAGTGTGAGCTGACTTCTCTCAGCAGCCATAGACTGGGAGGAGTTGTTAATAGCAAGCACTCTAGCACACCCAGGATGGCTTGCTAGTACAGGTTCTTTGATCTGCTTTTAAAGGAAAGACTGCTCAAAAAGGGATTAACAATCCTACTTTTAATTATGTTCACTACTTCAGGGGAAAGGTCAGCACCCTGAACTTGGAGAAATACAAGCAGAGAAATTAGCAAAAAGACCAACAGATGGTTCTGATTGCCTGAATCAAGCAATATTGCTATACTGGATCCAGAGAGCTTTTACATCTAAGCAGTCCCGGATATGAACATAAGGCTACTCAGAGCCTTGACCAGGAAATCAAATGGTCCTTCTCATAAGTGAACCCCCATAGCAAATTACCAGCTCAGAGTATATATACATTTCTTCAGAGCCAGAAGGCACCACAACCCTCCTGACTCAGTGCCTACTCAATTTACCAAAAGGTATGGAAGCCTTCCTACAAGCAAGTCTCCCCTTAAGTAAGCTCCTCCTTAGGCAAGTCCCTCCTCCAATGGACTCCATGTGAGGCCTATTAATGGGCAGCAAAGAGCTTATTATCCCATTAACATTACAGGAGTCTGATCAGGATAGCTATGCTTGGTGTCCCTTGGCGGTGGAAGGTCCTTCAATCTTCTCAGCTGTCAGAGCCCCACAATGTCCATGAGATGAAAGTTTCTAAGGCTAAGGCCTCCTGTCAACCCCAACTGCCTCTAGTGCTTGTTGCTTGTTGATTCCACAGAGCTGGCCTGAAGGTGTTTGTACTTCATTCAGGCTGAACCTGGGTCCCTGGAGGTCAGGTCTTTCCTGGGGTCTTCTTAGGTTGTTTTAGGAGAACAAACGTTGGTCTCTAGTGGGCAACTCCTTTTCTATTCACAGAGGTTGCTATTTGTCCTTCATCTGAAAGAGGGCCATAACATCAGGGAGATGACACCATGACAAGCAAATGAATTGGATTTAAGTGAGGGAGGGGTATGTAAAATCACCAGCCTCACTTTCTCCTCTGGAGCCACCTAGGCCCAGTGGCCAGATATAGAATGGGATAGTCTTTTCAAGCTAATCATTGAATGGGCTTTGCCTTAGTCTGAGACAGGTTAAAGATCTGAGCTTAAAAAGGTCAAGGTGCCCCTTTGCATCCTGGGTCATCTCCAGTTGTCCTAATCTATATTTGGCCACTGGGCACAGGTGACTCCAGAGGAGAAAGTGAGGCTGGTGACTTTACACAACCTTCCCTCACTTAATTGCAGTTCATTTGCATGTCATGGTATCACCTCCCTGATATCAAGGTTCTCTTCAGGAACGAAGGACCAACAGCAGAACAACTGCTTTACCCTAACCGTCATTTATTCCCACTACCCTGTATTCCCTCTGAGGCAATGTTCTATCTTTCTCTGTGGAGGAAATTTGGAGAACCAAAAGTTTTCTGATCTACCCCCACTGTCTTCCCAGAATTCTCTCCTACAACAAAAGCTTTTTGATTTCATGTAATTACATTTTTTTATTTTATCTTATGTGACTGCTACTCACTTTTAAATTAAAAATACACTCCCTGTCCAATGTTGTGAAAGATATAGGACCTTTTTTCTTCTAATTTTTTAAGGAATGATCTTGAATATTACGGTAAGGCATCCATTTTAAATTTGTTGTGGAAATAAGATGTTGGAGTAAGCCGATTTCTACCACAATACTTTTCAGTTTTTTCCCAACAGCTTTTTTAATCAAATAGGAAGTTCTTTCCCAAATAATTCATATTTTCCAATTTATCTATCACTGTTATTGAGTTCAATTGTTTCTAATTCCCTGTCTAATATATCCCATTGACCTACTTTTCTATTTTTTAAAAATAATATTAAATAGTTTTGATGACTGCTGCTTTATAATATATTGTGAAGTTTGAGAGTACTATTCTCCTTTCCTACCTTTTTTCATTATTCCCCTTAGGGATCTTTATTTTTTCCCTAAATGAATTTTGTCATTATTTTTTCACCATCCCCAATGGACCCTGATGGACAGAGCCCAGGACAATGAACCCAAGAGCTCTGGGAATAGCAAGGCCTATAGTCCTCATCCTGGGAAGAAACCTGAGCAAATGCAGCCTGATAACTGCTAGTAGCCACAGCTACAAAATTCCCCAAAAAGAAAGTTCTTGCTGCCAAAGTCTTTGGTACTATCAGATGGTTCAGCATCAGAAACTGATATGGCTTTATCAGTGGAAATGATGGCAAAGAAGAGGCATTACCATTTGCTTTGCTACTGCACCTTGAAGACCATAGGACATGTCCACATAACTTGCAACTAAAACCTTCCATATGTGTAGTCTTCCCCAACAGAACGTGAGCCCCTTGAAAGCAAGGTCTATCTTTCTTTTCTGTTTGTATCCCCAGGATCATGATTTGCACATGATAAGTGGTTGATATAAGGGGCAACAGGCAGGCTTAGAGTTAGGAAGACTCATTTTCCTGAGCTCAAATCTAGCCTCAGATACTTACTAGCTGTGTGACCTTAGGTAAGCCACTTAACCCTGTTTCCCTCAGGTTTCTCATCTAAAATGAGCTGGAGAAGGAAATGGTAAACCATTCACTCCAATATCTTTGCTAAGAAAACCCCATATGGGCTCACAAAGAGCTGGATATGACTGAAAAAGGTCTAAATAACCAACAAAAGTGGTTGATAAGTACTTCATTCACTCACTCATTCACTCATTCATTCATTCATTCATTCATTCATTCATTCATTCATTCAAGGGAAGAACATTCTTGCAAATGAACAAGGAAAGAAGCCCTGTGTCTTGAGAAACATGTTTCATAGGTGCTGGTTTTCATTTTCACCAGAAAACTGACTTAGCTGTGAGCTGGACAGAGGGTGAAGCAACTACTGACATCAACAAATTTGCCTCAGATTATTAATTATTATTATTATATAATCTGCCTCAGATCTATTAAGAGAAAACAATTTGGAATTGTGCCAGAAGTCACTCAACTATTCTTAATCCTTAGACCTAGTAATCCTAGCACTGGGTACATTCCCCCAAGGATAGAAAAGACACAAAGAAGGGCTACATATCTGCCAAAATGTACATAGCTGTGGTAGCAGAAAAACTAGTGCCAAAATGAATACTCATTATTTGGAGAATGACAGAACAAATTGTGATATATGAATATAGTGGAACAATATAGTTGCGCAATACACAATATGAAAGCAATAGCGTAAAAGAAATTGACCTCTGAGTAACTGTAATGACTAATCCTGTTTCCAGAGAACAAGTATCAAAATAATTTCATTCTTTTTCAGTTGAAAAGTGGAAAGCCATGGGTGTGGAGTATTGCTTACACTGTCAGCAGTCAGAGTACTTAGTTACACTAGTATACTCAGTGAAGTGGTGAGAAGTCAATGGGGGAGGTGATAAAGTATCTAGAAGTAACAATGACATTAAAAAAAGGAATTTTCAGAAAAAATTAAAAATAAGGATTGATAGGAATTAAACAGTTGAAGGGGAGGAGAGGATGTTCTAAGATATGATATCAACAGCTAGTAGGAATTTCTCATCAATTTCACAAGATCCTATGGGTTCAATTATTCCCTGACTCTATGAATATGATTCTCAAATCTATAGTATAGTATTCAGCCCCAATCTTTCTCCTGAACTCTAGCCCTATATTGTCAAGTGAATACCGATATTTCCACATGTTTTCCCCCATGGCCTCTAAATGAGCATCGAGGAGGCACAGCGGATAGAGTACTAGGCCTGGAGTTAGTAAGACTCATCTTCCTGAGTTCAAATATGACCTCAGATACTTCTGGCTGTGTGACCTTAGGCAAGTCACTTAACCCTGTTTGGTTTAGTTTCTTCTATAAAATGAGCTGGCGAAGGAAATGGCAAAACACTCCAGTATCTTTGCCAAAAAACAAAACAAAGTGGGGTCTCAAAGGTTTGGACACAACTGAAACAACTCAACAAAAGGCATTCTAAACTAATCAGATCTTTCTATTTCTAACCAATCTTGTTCTGTCTCCAAATTTTGTCTATCAGATTGGTGTCTTATCAAAGGCATAATCCAGTCACCTATATTCACAATTTTGGAATCATTCTCAGCTTCCTTAAGGAAACCACCACCCCACCCTGCCTCCTTCCTTCCTTCCCTGCCATATCCAATTAGCTATAAAGAAAGGTCAAGGTCACTCACTGCATTCTGGGGCATTGCCAGTCATCTTAACCTTTGTCCAGCCACTGGATTCAGATGCCTTTGGAGGACAGAACTAGGCTAATGACTTTGTACAACTCTACCTCACTCAAATTCAATTCAAGGACAAGTCATCTTCATGATTCATTGGTCCTCTTCTAGAACGAAGGATGAACAAAAACATCTCCAAAGTCTTTTGCATTCCTCCATACCTCTCAAGTTCCCTGATCATCTCCTGGTTCAGACAGCCAACATATATCAACTACATTATTGGAATAGCCTCCTAAATGGCCTCCTTTTCTCCAGTCTCTCCCTTCCCTAGATCACCTTTCACAAAGCTACCAAATCAACATTACTAAAGCACAAATCTGAGCCTACCACTCCCCAGATCAAAACTTTTCAATGACTCTCCACTGCCTCCAGGCTAAAATGCAGACTCCTCAGGAAATTGATTCCAGATTGATTTCACATTACTTTGTCACACACTTAACATTCCAGTCAAATTACCCTATTGCTGATCCTCACTGGCAACATTCCATCTCCCACCTGTGTACATTTTCATTTGTCATCTCCCACGCCTAGCATGTTCTGCCTCCTCCCCTCAGCATCTTGGAAAATCTAGCTCCCTTCAGGGCTCATTTCCTACAGGAGCCCTTTTTTTATTTCACAGTTGACATGGTTCTCCCCACTCCCACCAAAACTACTTTGTACAGCATTTACTTTGTATATTCTTATCCACATAGATTTTGTTTCCTATTTCTCTCCTTCCTTTATTTTACCCCTTCCCCCAGAATATAAATTCCTTGAACTTTGGTTCTGTTTCATAATCCCAGAACTTAGCACAGTGTATAATACATCCTGGATATTTAATACATTTTTATTGCAATTAAAATGACTTTACCTAGTTCTAATGGTAAGATTCCACTATAACAAGTTCCAATGAACTGACAAATTATTTGCTTCTGATAGGACTTTGTTGTATCCCAGAGTTGGAATTGAGGGTTGGGTTGCAATGTTTGGTAAATCTGAGACCATGAGCTACTTGGTGAAGAATTTTCTATTTAACAAGAAGTACTGGGGAAAATGGAAGTCAAGTCGGCAGAAATTAGTTTCAGATCTATTAAGAGAAAACAATTCGGAATTGTGCCAGAAGTCACTCACCTATTCTTAATTCTTAGACCTAGTAATCCTAGCATTGGGTACATTCCTCCAAGGATGGAAAAGACACAAAGAAGGGCTACATATCTGCCAAAAGGTACATAGCTGTAGTAGCAGAAAAACTAGCGCCAAAATGAGTACTTGTTATTTGTACATACCATACATTATAATAACCTCAAAGTGGGTTCATGACCTGAATATCATGAAAAGATCAGACCATTAAAAAAAATTAGAATAGTGTTAGCTGCCTTTTGTGCTTTTGGTTAGGGGGACAATTAATAACCAAACAAGGGGTAGAGGTGACCACATGCAACAGAATTAAGCCAATTTTGACTAAATGAAATTGAAAAGGTTTTGCACATATAAAATAATTATAATTAGGAAATTAAGAGAAATATAGAATGGAAAACAAATCTTTGTATCAAATATGTCTAAGGGACTGATATCAAGATATAAAGGAAATTAACACAACTATATTAAACCAATGCATGTTGTTGTTCAGTCATTTTTCAGTCTGATTTTCTGTAACCCCATTTGGGTTTTCTTGGCAAAGATACTGGTGGTTTGCCATTTCCTTCTCCAGATCATTTTATGTATGAGGAAATTGAGCAAAAAGAGTTAAGTGACTTGTCCCCGGGTCACACAGCTAGTAAGTGTCTGAGGCTAAATTTGAACTCAGGAAGATTCTAGATGACTTCAGGCCCTGCACTCTATTCACTGTGCTGCCTACCTCCCCTAAAGTAATGCATAATGATTATTAAATCAATGTTCAAAGGTATAAATAAATAGTTCTCAAAAGAAGAAAACTATTTTTGGATAATATTTTATTTTTCCAATTACACATGAAAACAATTTTTAACATTCTTTTTGTTGTCATTCACTCATTCCAATTGCATTCAACTCTTCATGACCCCAACTGGGGTTTTCTAGGCAAAGATATTGGAGTCAGTTGTCATTTCCTTCTGCAGCTCATTTTACAGATGACATAAATGAGACAAACAGGGTTAAGTGACTTGCCCAGGGTCACACAGCTTATTAAATATCTGAGGCCACATTTGAACTCAGGAAGGTGAGTCTTTCTGACTTTAACAGCAAGCAAAGTGGACTTTTTGCTGTTTTTCTTTTGGAGATCAGTTTCCCAGCCTCAGGCTAAATTGTAAACATCTGAAGGATTAATCCCTGGTAATCCACAGCTGTAGCACATTAAGGGCTGAGGCTTCAATTTTCATGCCTTTGGGCACTAGATGCCAAAGCTTGGGGCTTTTGTGCCATTGGGCAGAGTTTGGGTGGTGTGCACGTGGGCTGAAGCAACCAGATAAGGAGGATTACACACATTCCCTGAGGCAATCAGATGCTGAGGAAAATAGTATATAAGCTAGAAGCTTGATATTGCCTTGGGGCTCACTCACTGGAAAAATACTTTGCTTGAGAAATCTTGATATCTTGGAAATTAAGACTCTGGGTAGCAGTTGTAAGCCTCTTTCCCCTTCCCCCCATTTTCCCCACCCCCTAGGAATGTGAACCTAGAAGAAGAAAATGGGCATGAAGTGTGGAGCACTGAGAAGGCTAGCTGCAAGGGCAGCAGCTGCAACAGCAGAGACTCACTGAAGGAACTTGAGGCTGTGAAAGTGACTTAAAATTAAGGGCAGAGACAGGAAGGAGGTTTAGCTTGAGCCCCTTTTAAGAGTTGTTATCAGGGAGCCTCCGGGCTATGAAAGTGAATTACAATGTAGGTGCTGGTGTAAATATTGTTATTGCCCTGTTAAGCTTTGTTTTTCCAGAGACAGAAGCTATGGACTGGAGTCCCTGGAGCCTGCTGTCAGGCAGTAGCAAGGAGAGCATGGAGTGGAGCAGTCCCTATGTGCTGAGACATGGAGCAGGAGTGAATCGCTGCCTGTGTGTGAATCCAGGCAGGAGCTGGGAGTGGTTGACCCAAAGACCTGCAGGAGGAGCCACAGAGCTCCAGACTTGGCCCTGAGTTGAGACGGAGGCTTTGCAGTAAGGAAGGAGCAGTGAGAATACTTTCCTGCCACTCCTCTCTGAGATAATTTGGGACCTGTACAGTGCAGTTGTTTCACCTGAGAGTGCCAGATGGGAGCCCACAACATCAGTGTAAAGGGAAGGACACACCCCCAAGAGGACTTCACTTGAATACTCTTTATTGATTAAGGAGATTGTAACCTACTGTGTGACCTACGGGTGGAGTGTGTTTGTGTTTTCTGTTACCCTGTAAGCATGTGTTGTGCTGGGGAAGACCCTGGGCTGGGACCTCCTTGATTTGTAGATATGGAAATTAAGGCCCCAACAAGTTAAAAGACTTTGCCAAGATCAGACACCTTCTAAGCATCTGAATCTGAATTTGAACCCAGTTCTTCCTGATTTCAGGGGCAGTACATTATCTACTCTATCTTTCTATCTCAAATCAAGAGCCAGTGCTCTTTATATTGTGCTGCTTTCTTGGTGCAGTGGGGTAGAGCAGATGGATGCTGTGGTCCCTTCACACTCTTAAATTCTGAGTCTGAAAATAATAGTATATAACCTCAATAGTCAATTACAGATCTAATTCCAATGATCTCATGGGCAGTATGAATAATAGCAAATCTCTGTCTCCCATTACCTTGAAAGAGAACTCAACATAGAGAACCAGAGATAGTAAATTTCTAATAAGCAGGAAATCATTCTGCTAACTTCCTGGCATGTAGCAACAAACAGTTAAGTAAAGAACCCTATGTACCCTACAGAAAGTCCCTTAGGAAATGGGGCGGGCCTACTTACTAGCTTTTTTGAATGACTGAGATTTCACCATGAGAGGTACAAGAATACCATGTTCCCCTTATATTCAAAGCTATCATATTCCATTAAGAAATGGATTGCTTTGCTACCATTGCTGAGTGCAGCCAAAGCAAATGCAAAACCATTCTCCAAGGGCTATTCCACATGCTAATATGTTACCTAGAGGATAAAGGATTCTTAGAGAAAGGAATTTCCTAGGATTCAGAGCTAGAAGAGAATTTTAGAGATCCCCTACTCCAACCTCTCATTCTTTCTTTAGATGAGGAAAGGCTCAGAGAGGTGAAAAAGCTTCCCTAAGACCACATTAGCATAGTCAGAATTCCAACCCGTGTCCTCAGACTCCCAGTCTTTTGCTCTGATAACCCTACCACACTGTCATGGCTATATATTTCATTATTCAGTTCATAGTGACTTAGAGTCATAGAAGCTTAGAGCCTGAAGGCTTGGAGAACATCTGGGTTGAATAAGTAACTTTTCAATGACATAACTGACCAATAGCTTCTTCTGGAGACTTTTCAGTGACAATAAGATATTGAGTCCCAGAGACATATTCACCATCATGATTCTTTTCTGTGAGTTGAAAACTTTTTTCTGGCTTCATTACCCTGACTACAGATTATACTCTTGACTTGACTGACCATTTCACAAATGTTTGCTTTATCAATATGAGAAGCACCTTGTTAGAAGCTAAAATTGTGAAAACCCTCACCCCAGAAAACAACTTAGAGCAGTGTTGTCAAATTAAAATAGAAATGGGGGCCACTAATCTATACATAAAGATCCTTACTGGTCAAATATTGACAGTTTAAAATATTAATATTATGTATATTTTACTGTATTTTGTGAAATATTTCCTAACTATAATCTGGTTTAGGAATACTCTGAAGTGTTGTGGAGCATATGCTGCTCAAGGACCACATGTTTGACAATTCTGAATCAGAAGACGTGCTATTGAATGTGGGCCATTTAATGGAAAGAACGTTGGATTTGGAGTCGAGATATATGTTTGAAATTCCACTCCTGACACCCATCAACTGTGTGACAGGTCACTTTCACCCCCTCTAAGAAGGGGGTGAATTTAACCCCTAAAATAAGGATTAAAAAAAATTCCTGTAGAGCCAACCTCGCAGGGTTGTTGTGAGGCTAACATTGAATCATAGGATCATAGATTTAGAAGGGATGGAGCCTCAGAGGCCATTTTTTCCAACCCCTTCATTTTACAGGTAAGGATACATATAGGCACAAGTGACAGATCTAGAGTCAAGTCCTTGGATTCCAAATTCACATTTTTTGTTCTATACCGTGCTGATAACAATATCATTTTGTGTATGCTTAACTATCCGTGTGGCATTGGGCAAGTTACTTAAACTCACTGGGCTTCAGTTCTTCATTTGTAAAATAGGAGGATTGGGCAAGATAGCATTTGGGGTTCTTTCTAGCTATAAATATGTGATCCTTTCTATATCTTACATTGTAAATAGTTTTTACTTTAATGGTATATTTAATGTATACTTAACATATACATATATGTCATATTGTGAATCTTAGGCAAGCCTCTTAATCCTTCTCATCCTCAATTTCCTCATCTGTACAATAGGAATAATAATAACCCCTATCTTACAGAGTGGTCAAGAGAAGCAAACACATTTACAGCATTTTACAAACTTTAAAGAATAAAGAACAAATGCTGGATATTCTTATAATTATTCTAAAAAATATACTGGGTGTGGGAGCTATAGTAGAAAACTGTAAATAACTGAGTGGATCTAAGTTAAAATACAGTTAAAAAGAAAAAAAAATCTTGGCCATTGTAACTAAGTTACAAGTCTAGTAAATAGCTGGAGGAGGTAAAAGGCGTGGGAGGAAGAAGATTGTGGGAAAGAAGATTGTTACTGAGATAATTTTACTTTTTAAAAAATGGCTTACCTAAAGATTATGAACTCTTTTTGTTTCCTTTTTTGTATTCTAGAGACAGGCTAATTTATGCTAAGGAAAGGTTCAGAGGACAGGCCTTTCACTCCACTCCTAACATCTCCTTAATAGAGTTCACATACATTTGGGTAAGGCATCCATAGCTATCGCCAAGTTCTGAGCAATACCCCTTGAGACCAGAAAAAAGTTCAATCGCTTTCACCTCCAGTCTAGCTCTCTCTCGCCTAACCCAGTCCTGCCTTCTACCTCCTCCTGTTCACTAGTCTGAAGGGAGAAAAGAGCTGGGGGGCTCAGCAGTGGGGTCTAGTCCCAGATTAAGAATACTGGTGCGTAGATGGGTCTGTTTGACCTCTCTATGGGACTTTGCTTTTTTTAATCTGTTATGTTAGGGTATATGTTGTCTGTATATAGCCACCCTATCTATCTATCTATCTATCTGTCTGTCTGTCTGTCTGTCTGTCTATCTATACACATACATACACACACACACACACACATACACATACATATACAATATATGCTCTCCACCAAATTAGAAATCCTGTCCAATGGCATTATGGAAAAATACTTCAGGCTTGAAATCTGGGTTGCAATTACATTCAAAACCAGGGGCATCCCTCTCACTCTAGCCCTTGAGAAGGGGTCAGCATGACTCAAGTACCACAGTGTTGTCATGGGATAAATCTGAGACAGAAGAGAACCAAAAGTAGGGAAAGAAGATCATTTCATGAGTACTCTACAGAACTAGGTTAGGGGGAGAAGCACTTAGTTCCTAAACCAAGGGTTCTTAACCAAGTGTGTTTGAACCTTTTAAAAAGCCATTTGATAACTTTTATATGTTGATTTCATACAATTAGCTTCCATCATAACTCTAAACATGTTATTTTATGCATTTAAAAGCATTACTATAGGAAGGGGTCTACAGGGTTTCACCAGATTTCCTTGGTGGTCCATGACACAAATTAATAACAATAGCTAGTGTTCATAAATATAGTGCCTTAAGGTTTGAAAATTCTCTGAGATGTTGTCTCATTTTCTCCTCACAACAACACTGAGGCAAGTACTAATATTATCTTAATTTTAGAGATGGGAAAACTGAGCCAGAAAGATGTTAAGTGACTTGTCCAGGGTCAGACAGCTAATAAGTGACTGAGGCCAAATTTGAACTCAGGTCTTCCTGGCTCCATAACCGCTGTGTAACTCCCATTCAACAGAGGCTTAAAGGATACCTGTGATGCAGCCCGCCTGGGGTATTTGCTAGTAAGATCACTGGAAAAGCATGAAGCTTGGTGCCTGCTCTCAGGTAGCTTATAGGAGTAATCCTTCTTTTGCTTCAAGCTTGAGCTAAACCCTTTCAAAATTAAGGCCCTGGCTTTAAGAGAGTCATTTTAGGGAAAGCCCCAAATCCTGCTTTTGACTGTGAAAAGGTTTGGGGGTGCTGGGACCCCAAGAATGCCAAGACAGAGTTGCCTGGAATGAATTCACACACTCTAGCCTTCTCTTAGTCAAGTGGTGAAGTGTTTATTATGACACCAATAGAAGTGAACAAGTGTTCTTAGGGACCTTGAGAGATAAGGAAGATGATGGAAGATGATGCAGGGGAATGCCAGGGATGCTAATTAAGTAATCTAGAGGGCTAGGTGTCTTTGAGAGTTAAGGATGGGAAAATGCAAGGAGTCTGCAGAGATAACTTTGTTGATATCAGACATTTGTCAGAGGCAAATCCAGAGGGGATCTGGTAGAAAGGAGAGTCCTTGTGCAAGGCAGGGACAAAAAATCCTTCTACCAGGCATCCCGGTAACTGTTCTGATAAGAGAATGTGTTTTGCAACGAGAGAAAATTTTGTCACAAGGCAGGGGCCTCCTGAGAAATTTGGAGGCTTCCAGAGACATGATCTTAGGTCTGGAACCTGAGGACTCCATAAACCATATAAGAACTCACTTAATCTATCTGACCCTCGTTTCTCTTTATCTGTAAACTAGACATTATAACATCTATAGTACCTTACTCACAGCATTGTTGCAGAGAAGCTCAGTACTAATGTGTATAAACCTTAAAGAAATATATCTCAGTCCCTATTAGTGCCGCATCACTAATCACACTATTTAGCTAAAATTATTTAAAATATGATCCACATCCACACAAAGAAATATGGAGTCTGAATGCAGATCGAAGCATATTATTTGCTCTTTTTGTTGTTTAGTTTAGTTTTTTCTTTCTTATGATTCCTCCCATTTGTTCTAACTCTTCTATACATAACATGACTAATGTGAAAAAATATTTAATAAGAATGTATATGTAGAGCCTATATTGGATTGCACACTGTCTTGGGGGGAGGAGAAGAAGGCAGAGAAAATTTAAAACTTATGGAAGTGAATGTTGAAAACTAAATAACTAAATAAATAAAAAACTAAATGAATAAATTGGTTAAAAACCATATGGTTAATGGTTCCTGTCCAATGAAAATATGTAGTGTGAATTCCATTAATGCACCTACTTCAGGAAATTCATTATAAGGAGGAAGTAGCTGCATACAAATGACATTTATTATTAATTATTATTGTCATTATTACACCTTATCAACTAAAGAATGGTCACCTTTGGTTTTCAATTTCCACTAAATGGTGAACAGATGGTACACTCCCATACCAGGAGCCATATAACTTACATAGAAGAATTCCCAGTCATTGAGAATGCTTCAGCATTGGAGAAAGTAACTGAGGCTTGGGTGTGGAGCACTCTTATCAGAACCTTATCTTCAAAGTAGGACAGTTGTGCTCCCCAGGGATTATGGCATTAAGTCACTTCTGTTGATCTAGAAGATTGGGGATGTTAGCCAGAAGATTATCGGAAAGTACTGAATCAGTCTCTGAACAAACATGTTAGGCTAAATTCCTCTCCTAGGGGTAAAAATCTGAGAAAGCAGCTACTTATTCCTTATAGGTGGTAAAGAAAAACACATCTGCAGTTCCACCCCAGCCTGCAGCTAACACAATCTTTTTTCCAACTCACGCTAGAGTTGAAGGGTTAGTAAGATATCCAAACTATTGACATCAGCCAGCTCTGCCCTAGTCTCAGCCTCAGAAGTGAGCTTAGAAGTGAGGAGAAAGAGAGAACCCCGGATGAAATAAGGAGGCAAAAGGAGGATCTAGTGGAAGCCATTTAGCAAATTTTTATAATATTTAAGACCCCTTGGTACTAAGAGTCGTGCTTCTTGTTCAGTCTGGTTTTTCATAGCCCCATTTGGGGTTTTCTTGGCAAAGATATTGGAATGGTTTGCCATTTCCTTCTCCAGCTCATTTTACAGTCAAGAAACTGAGGCAAACAATAAGGTTAAGTGATTTGCCTAGATTCACACAGCTAATAAGTGTCTGAAGCTAGATTTGAACTCAGGAAGGTGAGTATTCCTGACTCCAAGTCCAGTACTCTATTCATTGAATCACCTAGCTTCCCTAAGAATTTTTAGTCTTGTACAAACTTGCCATGTACAAATGTCTTACACAGACCCAGGGAAAAGAATACAAGTTTGAAGTACATTGAGAGAGCAAGTGTAGAGTGGTGGAAAGAGCACTGCCTTCACACTCAGAAGCTCAAAGTTTGAAGTCCAGAACTACCACTTACGACATGTGTAACCTTGGGCAAGTCACTTAACTTCTCTGGGTCTCAGTTGAGGAGATTAGACTAGATGGCCTCTGCCGTCCCCTCTAGCTCCAGATCTAGATCCTAGAAGGTGTGAAGAGGTAGGGGTGAGAAAGCAAAGACTGACTTTTAGCAGGGAAAATTGTGGGTTTGCCAAAGGACCACTGCTATAGGCTAAGAAGGAGTAGGTTGGAAACTGAAAATAAGCTCTATATTTGGGTCACAACCCAGATTTTCTTATGGCCACTTGTGCTTTTTTTTTTTTTTAGCAGTACCCCCATAGCCCAAAGTCTACAGTTTTCACTGGACTAGTTAGTTTCCTAGCAGATTCACTTAATTCTTTACGAGAATGACTGTAACATTTGGGAAACATTTTGAAACCAGATTCCTCCTAAGGCAATAGACTCCTTTGTTTCAAAGACAGATGTATGACATTGGGCAAGAGCCAGACCAAGGACATTTTGTTTTCTGAACATACTCTGAATCAAAACTTCTGAGTTTAATAGGATCCATGTTCTCTGTTTGACCCTGTTACCTAATTTTAGGGACTTTTGAAGTTATATTCCTAAAGTGATATTCGGAGCTATAATTACAGTGGGATAACCAGGACTTTACCAGCATTGCAGCAATATTATAACAATGATCAACTATGAATGACTTAGCTATTCTCAGCAATACAATGATCCAACACAATTTTAAATGACTCATGATGAAAAATGCTTCCTATCTTCTGAAAAAGAACGAATGGAGCCTGAATACAGATCAAAGCATTCTATTTTTCACTTTCCATATTTTTTACGTGCATGTTTTTCTCCTTTGGGTCTGTGTCTTCTTTCATAATGTGATTAACAGGGAAATATATTTTATATGATCTCTCATGTATAACCTATATCAAATGGCTTACCATCTCAGGAAGGAGGAAAGGAAAGGAGAGGAGAAAATTTGGAACTCAAAATTTTTTTAAATGCACATAATTGGGTAGAAAACTAAAATATTAAGGAGTTTCACTTGAATTGCAAAGCATATTCATTGATTCCAAGTTTCCCATAAGGGCAAAGAGCTGCTTTTTAATACTAATATCTCACCAAACAATCAAACAGTAAACATTTTTTAAGCCATTACTATGTCAGGTACTGTGGTAAATGTTGGAGATACAAAAAGAGAAAAAAGTCCCTGTCCTCAAGGAGTTTGCAGTCTAATGGAGGAAACAACATATAAGCAAACAAACACAGAGAAAGCAAGCTAGATGCAAGATAAATAGAAAATAACAGAGGGAAGACACTGTTAGAACATTAGAACAGGAACAAGGCTTTAAGATCATCAGCTCCAACCTAATCTATATATTATAAATATATATATATATATATAAATTTGTTATCTAAATCTACATAATCTATAATGCAAATATACTATACACACACGCACACAAATCTATAAACTGATGCCCAAAGAAAAGAAATGACTCATAGGGTCTCACAACACATTAAGCACACTCTACATTATACTTAGGCTTAAAGCTGTCATGCACTTTGACCTTGGGGACAGGATATTTAGATGATTTCTTTGGTCTTTTCAGCTCTAAATTCTCCCCTCTTATGCTGTTTGCCAGAAGGGGCAATTATAAAGCTAGAGCAAGTTATCCCAACATGGGGTAGATATGTTCCAATTGGGTAGAGAAACTTATGTGGAATATTTGGTAAATAACTATTGTTTTGAAATTATCTTCATTTTATTTCTTTTTTTTTCATTGCCACATATTTTTTTCAGCAGTATCCCCAAGGGGTTTATTTGTCCCTGTAACAGACGCCCATGGGTGGCAGCCCCAGCCTGGAGCATGCTGTGCAGTTAAAGATCTCTAAGCACCTTAGAGGATGGGGATTAGTGGAGGAAAAAGAGATGGGGTAGGGGGACAGGCTCTTTCCTAGGGCAGAGGGTCTGGGAACTCAGCTCAAGCATAACAGGCAAGGAGGAGATGAATCTTTGTGGAAGAGGTGCAGGTTCCAGTCAAAAGGCCAGGGACTTTGTGGGGAGAGGGAGAGCGGAGCCCTGGCAGCTCAGTCCAGAGTGACCCCCATGCCTCAATGGGGCTCCACTTCCTGCTTCTCGAGTTTGCAGAGGTGAGTGGCCTGTTCTCGCCAATCCCCACTCCCAGTCTGGGCAGCCTCCTGGGCCCCTCACCTGACCAGGTGAAAGGTGAGCCAGTACATGAAGAGGGGCTGGGCGGCCGCAATGGCCATGGTCAGGTACATGCGGAGCTGGTTCCGTGCCCCTCGCACCAGAACGCCTTCAGCTGCCACTTCGGATAGGATTTTCAGGCGAAGGGTCCGGATCATGAAGACAAAGATGGCCACACAACACCAGCTGAGCACCAGGTAATAGCCAGTCCTCCCGAAGAGCAGGCCGG
>CM053600.1:66090007-66104531 GCA_028646575.1 Pseudocheirus occidentalis | reverse complement strand
GTGTTACTGATTTATTTAATTTTTGCTTTTTGGAAAATTGGACTGCTTAAGAGTAACTGATTTGTCTGCTTTAATTGTATCCAACTGCACTTTAAACGATCATATGTGAGTGAGGTTTTTTTTTTTTTAAGAATTCATGTTTAAGGGGCAGCTAGTTGGTGCAGTGAATAGAACACTGGCCCTGGAATCAGGAGGACCTGAGTTCATAGCCAGCCTTAGACACTTAACACAAAACTAGCTGTGTGACCTTGGGCAAGTCACTTAACCCCAACTGCTCTGCCTTCCCCCCTCCAAAAAGGCAAAAAAACCCCAAAACAAACAAACAAAAAAAACCAAGAACAAAAACCCAAAGAATTCAAGTTTATTATAACTCGTATGGGTTACTTTTGGCATCATGATTTATTTCATCATTTGTAACTTTTTTGTTTTCAAATGTTATTGTATTTCTACCAGCAGTAATCATAGGCACAAGCCAGGTGAAAGAGGAAGGACAAAAGTGTGGGAATTAAGAAGAGCAGCCAGAAACTTATAAAAATTCTCCATACTCGGGTCTCAGTCCTGGTGTAAGATAGGAAATCTCACTTTCCTGTGAATAGGATGCCTCCATGCCATTCACCCTACACTGGAGCCTCCTTTACCTCCATTTGCAACTGTGGTCCAGAGATCTGATGGTGAACCTTCACTTTACCCAGCCCATCCTGCTGCTTCCCAGTCATTTCTGTAACACATGCTGCTGAGTGTCCCCAGCTCTCCCACATTTCCCTTCCCCTTCAGATTCCAGCTCTGAGAACAAGTGTGTCATCACTATCATTTGTGGTAGGGACATTTAAACCAATTGCTCTCTGACTTCCTTATCTAATACACTTATCCTGGGCCCCACATCCCTAACTGTTTTGTCTTTATTAATACTGAGAGGAGAGACTACATATATAAAGATTATATATGTAATATATGTATATATATATATATATATGTATATATATTTATTTGTAACAGCAATGCTTAACATAGTTCTTGGCACAGAATAAAAGGCTTACTCAATACTTTTTTCATTTATTCATTCATTCTCCTTCATCTTTATCTTCCTCTCCTCTTTCTCCTCCTATTTTTCAGTTTCTTCCTTTTTTCATTCCTTCTTTTCCTTCTATTTCCTTCCTTTTCCTTCCTCTTCTCCCCTAAATTCAAAGTCAGGAAACTTCAATAATCCAGCAATCTCCCCTCAATTGCTCTCTTTCAAAAGTCAGCTCAGTTTCTAAATTCACGCTGAATAAATGCCCTTTAAGAAATTATGGTAGGGAAATGGCATTTTTAGAATGAATCTGCCTGATCCTAATTCCCTTTTCCTCTATGCTTCACAGAGACTCACCATTTCCCAGAGACCCTAGTTGTAGCCCTGTTCTGAGGTTTTGAGTAATGAAATCATTACTGTCATGCTCTTGCGGTTCATTCATCTGCAGCCACTTCCTGGAAAGTTCACGATAGAGCAAATATTTCTCTAGAACTGATGGTAACAAAACCAATACCGTTCTTCCCCTGGGGGTCAAGTAAAGAATGAAAACGCTTAAAAAGAATCATCCTTCTCCAAGTTTAAGGTTTTTTTTTCTTCTTAGAACAAAGTCCTGATTCCTAGACTACTGACTTCATTCCTTGAGACAATTGTACACTTTTGGACCCACAGACACACAATTTGATTTGCATTATCTAAAGTTGTGGGGTGAGAACAGTGTTAAAATAACTCTGAAGGTTAAATTAACCTAGCCTACTTTGTTCATTCAATAGATCAGAAGGCCCAGAGAATGTTCAGTGTTTGGCTCAAGGCTAAAAACAAAACAAAACTGGAATCACCTATATAGTAAAATGAGCAGAGTGCTGGATTTGGAGTTAGGAAGACTTGAGTTTGAATCCTGCCTCAAACACTCCCTTAGCTGTGAGATTTTGGGTAAGTCCCCAAACCTCTCTTGGCTTCACTTTCCTCATCTGTGAAATGGGGATAACAATAGCACCTACCTCACAGAATTATTGAGCATTAAGTTAAATAATAGATATTAAGCATTTTTTCAAGCTTTAAAATACTATTCATAATGGAATATTATTATTGTTATTGTTGCACTTGTTGATTAGATTAGAATTAATTAGATTGGAACCTAACTAATTAATTAGAACTAGATTTAGAATCAATATTATTGTTATTAGAGTTAGGACTAGAGCCTGGGTCTCTCATCTACCACTCCAGCACTTGTCATATTGCAGCATGAACCATCCCTTCAGATTCTTCTTGGTAATTATCAACTAAATATTTTTGTTGTTGTTCAGTCTTTTCACTCATGTCTGACTTTTCGTGACCCCATTTGGGGTTTTCCTTGCAAAGATTTTGGAGTGATTTACCATTTCCTTCCCCAGTTTATTTTTAATTTTTAAATATTTTTTTTGTTTTTTGGAGGGCAATTGGGGTTAAGTGACTTGCCCAAGGTCACACAGCTAGTAAGTGTTAAGTGTCTGAGGTCAAATTTGAACTCAGGTCTTCCTGAGTCCAGGGCCGGCGCTCTATTTGCTGTGCCACTTAGCCTCCCCTACCCAGTTTATTTTTAGAGAGAAAAAACGGAGGCAAACAGGGTTAAGTGACACCGGGGTCAATACCTAATGCCTGGATTTGAACTCATATCTTCCTGATTGCAGGCTATATGTTCTATCCACAGTGCCACCTAAAGGCTCCCAAAGGAATATATTTTTACCAGAATGGTGAATAAGGCAGAATATAAGGCTTCAGGCAACATTATTCCGTAGGGCGGGTTAGTAAAGCCAGGATTTATAGTTCTTCCTGGTTGTAGTGAGTATGAATTCCTTTACAAGAGAAACTGTATTTGAGGAGCTGATATTCAGTAGTGAATATTCATGATGAATACCAGAAAAAAACCTCAAAACCCAATCAGAGTCAATGAAAGAATGCTGATTTTTCAGTCAGAGGAATGGAGTTCAAATTCTAGATCTGCCATTTACTCCTAGAGCGACATTGGGCAAATCACTTCCCCTCATCTGTTAAATGAAGAGGTAGCATGAGAGGGTTTCCGAGGTTCCCTCTAGTTCTAAATTTATGAATCTTTGGCTTTATTGGGGTAACTAGATGGCACAATGGATAGAGCACCAGGCCTGAACTCAGGAAGATGCATCTTCCTGAGTTCAAATCCAGTCTCAGATACTTAATAGCTGTTTGACCACAGGCAAGTCACTTAACCCAGGTTTCCTCATTTGTAAAATTAGCTGGAGCAAGGCAAACTACTCCAGCATCTTTGCTAATATTGTTGCATTTGTCCTTCTGTCTTGAAAAGGACCATGACATCGAGGAGGGCTGTGCAAGGTCCCCAAGAAAACCCTTAATTGGGTCAGGAAGAATTGGGCATGACTGAACAGCAGCATGACTTTAGCTATCTTGTTAGAGAGAACGGGGACCTACCTGATTTAACTTCCTTGTTTCACAGATTGGAAGCTGAGTTTGGGGAGAGAGAAGTGAAATGATGACAGAATGGGGAGTAGACCAACCCTTTCTTGAGGTCTAAACCAGGGCTCTTGCCATCTCAAATGGAAGCAGGACTTTGTTGAACACTTCCTTTTCACTGACAGTAACCCTTGCTAAGACTTTACCCTAGTGTAAGGTTTTTTAATGCTGGAAATACATTTTAGGCTCCATCCTCGCTTCCCTCACTCCAATTTCCAAAATGTATTTAGTGACTGGGAAGCTAAGTTTCCAAAGAGTATGTTGCAACAACAGTTCCTGCTAATCCTGTGTCTTTTGGGTATGAAGGCCTTTCAGAATCAAAGCCTCCTTCATTCATCCATTTAATACTCATGTATTAAATGCCTACTATGCACAGATCACTATGAGAGGCACTAAGGCCAGGGAATAGAAGTTTAATTATTTCACCAATATGCTTTTTGGAAGAACACAATGAGACCTGGTGTATATGGAAATTAGCTTCTTCTTGCTTGACAAGGGTTTGGAAATGCCAGAAGTTAAAGTAATGAAAAATGGTATGACTTTTAGAGAATACACAGGTTCCAAAAGATTGTGGTATAGTGGATAGAGAGCTGGTCTGGGAGGCAGGAAGATCTGAGTTCAAGTCTTACCTCTGATATAAACCAGCTATGTGTCCTTGAACAAGTCAGTCACAGTCTGTGCCCTAAGCAACCTTCTAGGATGGGAAGGTACAACTTTACATTTGTAGAGGGAGTTTCTTTATCTGAGAGTTCCCTAAATCAATGAAATCACAGATTTCATTGTGAATTTTTGTGAATATTCCCGTGAATTCATTGTGAATATTCCTGTGAATTCAAAAATGGAGGATAAGTTGGAGGGCAAAGTAGTGATCACTCAAGAATAGATTAAGGAGATTGATGGTGGGTGCAGGAGATTCTCAAAGCATCATAGATTTTAGAGCTGAAATGGTCTTTTTAGATGAGAAAACTGAAGCCCAGAGCTCAAGGTCACCCAAGTAGTAAGTAGCATAGCTGGGATTTGAACTCAGGTTTCCTGATCTCCAAATCCAATACTCCTTCCATTGTACTGTACTTCTGCTGCCATGTAGCCATGACTCCCTGACCAGAAATCTCAACCTCGAGCCTCTGTTCTTGGATTCTAAGACAGCTCCTAAAAGAAAGTGTGACTAGGTTTCTGACTAACCTGGGTGTATATATCCCTTGAGTATGAGTGTCTTTCAAAAGCATAGAGTCATTATTCACTCAAAAGCCAAATGTTGCATTGCCTTGAGCAAAGCACTATGCTAGACTCTGTTATGTCTGACTCTTTGTGACGTCATTTAAGGCTTCTTGGCAAAGATATTGGAATGATTTGATATTTCCTTCTCTGGGTCATTTTATAGATGAGAAAACTGAAGCAAACAAGGTTAAGTGACTTGTTTAGGGTCACATAGCTAGTAAGTCTGTGAGGTCAGATTTGAACTCGGAAAGTTGAGTCTTCCTGTCTCTAGTCCTGGCACTCTATGAACAATGGAGCCACCCACGTGCCCTGGTGGTATTTTAGACACAGGTAAGAGCGTGGGCAGAGAAATGGGAGGCACAGGATCACAACATCATAGATTTAGAGCAGGAAGGATTCTCAGAGGTATCTAATCTAATCTCCCCTTTTTATAGATGAGGAAAATTAAGTTGACCCAGGAAGTTCATTGACATAAAAGTATTGGATGCACATGGAAAGCAGCCCAATCTGGTTGGTGCTTAATCCACAAGGAGGAAAGCAGTCAGTATGAAATAAGACAGGAAAGGCAAAAAGGTGCCATATTAGAGAGGGGTTTCAATGAAATGCTAGGCTGAGTGTGGACTTATTCTTAAGCAAAAAGGATCCCACTAAAGAGTTTTGAGTAAAAGGGGAATATCATTGAATCTGAGCATTCTTCTATTCAAATATTTCCCTGGATTTGGTGTAGTGCATCGAGTGCAAATTTAGAATCAAAATCCAAGTTCGAATTCAGCTTCAGACACTTATTATCTGTGTGATCTTGGACAAATCTCTGCATCTCGGTGATCTTCAGTTTCTTTATCTATAAAATCAGGATGATAATCACAGGATTGTTATGAGAATCAAATAAGAGAATATACAAAATTCTCAGCAAACCTTAAAAGCACCACAAAAATTACTTTTGTGTTTATGACTGTTATGATTATTGTTTGAATATTTTAATGGAGCCACAGGATTCAAAGACTGTGTATGACTTACAATACCACTATCCATCAATATACTCACTTTTTTCCCCAAGAGTTCTTAATCAGGAGGTCTGTAAATTATTTTTTTGGAAGGGTTAAGTGACTTGCCCAAAGTCACATGGCTAGTAAGTGTGTCAAGTGCCTGAGGTCAGATTTGAACTCAGGTCCTCCTGACTCCAGGGCCGGTGCTGTATTCACTGTGCCACCTAGCCCCTAAAAATTTTTTAAAGTTTTTTTAATAACTATTTCAATATAATTGATTGTATTAATTAATTCTTGGTATAATAATGAATCAGTTCTTAATATAGTATAATGGCATGAGATTTTATTCTTAAAAAAATATCATAAGAAGTTGTCTACAGGTCTGATTTGACTAAGAGGTCCATATAGCAAAACAAATGAAGAAACCCTCCCCTGTTTACTCAAGAGCTAATCACTGTTCCTCAGTCTTCCAGGCAATAGGCTTGCTACACCTACTCCATGACTCAGAAGCCAGTTTGTAACACTCTAGTTGCTTCTCTAACTCCAGGCATCCAAGGGCAGGCTACTTTTGCATGAATATATCATACCTCTCTTATGATGAGATTAAGGTAATAGTTAAGGCACTTATAATAATAAAGACATCTGGGAATCCCAGCAGTTTCCTCTACAGTCAGAGTCCCTTAGCTTGGATTCCAGGCCATCAATGATGGGAGTGTTCCTTCAGCTATGCAAATAGCTAATTCATCAATGTTATCTCATGCTATGTAATTCTGTCTTCCCATAAATCCTCTGGTGTGTATTTTTCCAACTTATTGGGGACCTCTTTCTCAGTTTTTGGGTTTTGTTGTTGTGGTTTTTTCCTTTAAGTTGGAAATACAGAGGCCAGGGGTGTGCTGGTAAATGTTTAATGACCAAATTTGGGGGGAGGAGGGGAAAGAAGTACTTAAATTTAACCTATAGTATAATAATATTAATACTTTCTTAAATGTAGACTAGTAGTTTTAAATGAGGCCACTAAACCATGCAGACCTGTACACGTGGACAGCATATTGATTTAGAAAACCACATATTAGCATTGTCTACGATTTATTCTATTTATTTTGTTGAATATTGCCCAATTACATTTTAATCTGGTTTAGTCTGGTAGTATGTGATGCTTCTGGTCTAGACAATCAATAAAACAACAAATCAAGCGCTCATTTGTGTCATATGCCTACCAGTTGTAAATGCTCACCCTGAACATTTAACAATTCACCCTTTGGAGTTAGCAGGAGCTGGCTCCAGCACATCCTTTGATTGTATAATAATTAATGTTTGTGGATTCCTTTGAATACCAAGCCCTTTGAGCTTTTGGAAGAACTTGCCAGAGATTGCACACTTACTGGCTGAACTTTCAAGAACATAGTGTCTCCTTGATGCACATGGAAGATAAATGTGACATGTGTGAAGGATGGAATGGAAAGAGGAGAGGCTGGAGGGAAAGAGATCAGTTTAGGAAGAAGGTGTGATGACCCAGATGAATGATGAGATCAGATCTGTGCTAGAACAGTGGGAGTAGTAATAGAAAAGAATGGATCGAGATATTTAGGGGCTCGCTTTCCACAATTTAGTAACTGATTAGATGGAGAAGAGGAAGGAGAGAGAAGAATCAAAGACAACATGGAGGTTTCAAGCTTGGAAGACTTAAAGGAAATCCGTCTTTCGCGTTTAATAGAAGAGGAAATTTAAGTCTTAAGAGACTCACTTAAGAACTGATTTAATGGGGGCAGCTAGATGGCGAAGTGAGTAGAGCACCAGCCCTAGAGTCAGGAGGACCTGAGTTCAAATCCAGCCTCAAATGTCTGACACATTTACTAGCTGTGTGACCTTGGGCAAGTTACTTAACCCCAATTGCCCTGCCTTCTCACCTCCAAAACAGAAAAAAAAAAAAAAGAATTGATTTAAATTTGTATCCAGATTTCCTATAGGTAGGTTATTGCTTTGGCTTTCCCATGAGTTCAAATCCACCAAAGACTGTTACTAGCTGTGTGACTACGGGTAAGTCACTTAACCTTTGTTTGCCTTAGTTTCCTTATCTGTAAAATCAGCTGGAGAAGGAAATGGCAAATCACTTTAGTATCTTTGCCAAGAAAACTTCAAATGGGGGTCACAGAGAGTCACACGTGACTGAAAAACAACTAAAAAAAAGAGAAGAAATGACTAAGTCCTGTTCTAACTTTGAAGGAGGGAAGACTGATGAGAAGTGGAAGAAGATAGTGGGGAGTCATTCAGTGAGTTTAGAGAGCAGCCAGCATCTTACAAACTAGGTTAGGCCATTTTCCCCAAAATAGGTAACTATGTTTGTGTTGCCAGCCTGAGGTGACTACAGCAAAGTTTAGTTCTCAGCATCCAGCTCTTGCAACACATCCTGTGCCACAACAGATTATAATTTATTGTCACTGTGACACATACCATGAAAGGGAAAAAAACTCAACCACTCTGTTCCCACTGAGGTGTGCATTAAATCTCAGTGCCTGCTTCTGTCTTGTGTGCTGTGGTTTATCTTAAGCAAATGCATTTTTCCCTCATAGAAGCAGATTGCATTTCCAGAAAGTGCACATCCACTTGAAATTAGCATTGGTTGAGAAAGACACCAATTCAACTAGATTCAATTTGGCAAAAAAGAAATATTAAGCACTTTCTGTGAGCAAAGAACTGAGCCAGGTGCTGGGGATACAAAAAAAGCATGAAAAATAGTCCCCACCCTCAAAGATTATGCTTTCTAGGGAAAAAAAATGTGCTGGAGACAGCAATGAAGGTGATGAATTTTCATTAGAAAGCAAAAAGAACTAAACAAAATAATTTGTGTTCACCTTTGTAAATTTGAGTGGTTTTTCTCTAAAGAAAAGGAGCTTCTGTTTATGTCTCTTTTTGTCTGTTTCTGTCTGTCTGTCTGTCTAACTGTCTGTCTGTGTGGGATAGGGACTTTACTAGGGATTTCACTGATACAGGAAGCTAACTTCTAGGTAAGGAAACTTGCATAATCAATGCAGACTGACACTTTCTTTTCAATTTAGGAGCCATGGAGACTTATCTAAAGCACAAGTTATTGAGAAGTTAAGTGATTTGCTCAGGGCCACACAATGCATCAGAGGCATGACTTGAACCTAGGCCAGCTGGCCTCCCCTACTCCTTCTCTCCTTCCTTCCTCCTCCTTCCCCCTTTTCCCCTTCCCTTTTTTCCTCCTTCTCCTCTTTCTCTGCTCCTCCTCTTCCTCCTTCTTCTTCTCTCTATCTCTCTCACTAGTGAAAGATTACTCTTTAAAAAAAAAAAGGGAACCAGTAAAAGATGGAGAAGCTCAAAGAACAAAGATTCTCTTATTTAACGAACAGGAAAACTGAGGTCCATTGAGGCAAATTTACATAGTTCGGCAGTAGACTATCAAACTGGACAATGTGCTGGACCTGGAATCAGAAACCTGGGTTCAGGTCCTGGCTCTAAAACCTAATAGCTATGTTCCCTTTCTGACCTTCCGTTTCCTATCTGTAATATGGGGACGATAATACTTACATCACCCATCTCACAAAGTTATTGCAAATGCTATGTTTATGAGCTATTATTGCCTTTGGCTACAGGGGTAGTAAGCATGAGTATTCGGATTCAGACCCAGGTTTTCAAATACCGATCTTTGCACTCTTTGTGCTCCATAATGACTTTTATTATAGGTGCCTTCCATTCCCGACGTTCCCTTGTCCCAGGGCCGATCCCGCGTGCTAACATGTCTCAGGGTACTATCGCTTAGTGGTTTCAGTTGTGTCCAATTCTTCCCGACCACTGTTGAGGATTCATTGGCAAAGATACTGGTGTGGTTTGCCATTTCCTTCTCCAGCTCATTTTACAGGGATAACAGAGGTAAAGAGGGACAAGTGACTTGCCTGGGGTCACACAGCTACTAAATGTCTGAGGCCAGATTTGAATTCAGGAAGATGAGTCTTATTTATTGCAGTCACACTTGCAATAGTAAGCATTGTTCACATTTGTGAAGTTATTTGACTTATACCAAATGCTTTCTTCACAACAACCTGTGAAACAAGGATTAGAATGATTATTTTCCCTTCACTGATGATAAGGTTGCTGAAGCTCTTTGTCCACAGTCACACAACTTTGTCCACACAACACACAACAATGTGCCCCTACATTCTATTCTCTAAACCTTGCTGCTTTTTTTCTTTTGCTTTCTGGATGGGGAATATAGGGCAATTGTGACTTGACCAAGGTCACATGGCTAGTTTTGTGTTAAGTGTCCAAGGTTGGATTTGAACTCAGCTCCTCCTCACTCTAGGACCTGTGCTCTATTCACTGCGCCACATAGTCACCCCAACCTTGCTGCTTTTTGGGAACTTCTTGGGAGCCTATTGGGAAACTAAGTGACCCAAAGAATGTGCCTTTCTTCAATAATTTGGAAACATGTTTATTTATTTTTGTTACTGTTGAGTCACTTCAGTCCTAACTCTTCATGACCTCCTTTGGGTTTTCTTGGCAGAGAGACTGGAGTGGTTTGCTGTTTTCTTCTCCAACTCGTTTTACAGATGAAGAAACAAAGGCAAACAGGATTAAGTAAAATCGCCCAGGGTCATGAGGCTAATAAGTGTGAGGCCAGAACTGAACTCAAGTCTTCCTGACTCCTGGGCTGGTGTTCTTTCCCTGGAAC
This sequence comes from Pseudocheirus occidentalis, assembly GCA_028646575.1. Classification (NCBI taxonomy): domain Eukaryota; kingdom Metazoa; phylum Chordata; class Mammalia; order Diprotodontia; family Pseudocheiridae; genus Pseudocheirus; species Pseudocheirus occidentalis. The sequence continues at coordinate 66,094,144 of CM053600.1, read as the reverse complement.
CACTATCTCCTTAGTTCAAACTCTGCATATTTAAGCGTGTGACCTTTGGAGCCTGGACATATCTCTAGGTCAATTAAAAAAGGGACTTTGTTAAGCAAATGAACAACTTACAAAATCCCACAGAGGATATGCTATATTTTGAAACATTTATTTTTTAAAAATACTTTAGAAGAATCCACAAATGTAATAAACATGTTCTATATTTACCAAAGAAAATCTCAAGCTTTCTTCATCACCAAACAGCTTATCTAGTATTTATTAATCCTAGCTTGTTACTGAATGTTCTTGAAAGAAAACTATATTTCTTCTAAAAATTTGCAAAATATAGACTTTTATTGGTTTGTATTGACCTGTGCCCCCAGTTATCCAACAACATCACTCAGGTTTGGCCAGATGTTTGTAATTCACTACTTAAAAAACAAAACAAACAAAAAATGAACTAATCATATAACTAGAGAAGCATGGAAGTGTTTTACATAAAGGGCAAACCCAGTTTTGAATGCTTATTGTTCATTACATTCCAAAGAAAGAATCATAGAGAACTCAAAAACATTCATCTTTTGAAGAAACAAACTGAGAGAATTTGTGTTTTCTTGACAGAATGTAAGCTCCTTGAAGGCAGGGACATGTTCATTTTTGTTTTGTATCCCCAGAGCTCAGTACAGTGCCTATCACTTAGAAGGCATTTAATAAATGCTAGTTGTTTGGTTAATTGATGTCCCAGACAGACATTAGTATGAGATCAAGGACTAGAACTCGAGTCTCCCAAAGCCCTTTCTACCATCTTCACCTTTAAGTTATCATCAGATGAATTCACCGAGGCTTTCTAAGTACTCTGAGTTCATAGTTGTACCTAAGAACTGCTATCTGAGCTATACTGTAGCTATAAAGTTGTTATGGCTATAGCTGTTAAGACTACAGGAAAGAGTGCCCAATTTTGGCTGCTATTTTGTCTAGATCTCTCCTGACGTCATGGCTACATGGGCACACATATTATATTCCATCTATACCCACCAGACTGTCATTTTCTTGATGGCCGTCACTTTCAGTCATATCTGACTCTTTGTGACCCCATTTGGGGTTTTCTTGGCAGTTGGTCGGTTTGCCATTTCCTTCTCTAGATCATTTTACAGATGAAGAAACTGTGGCAAACAAGGTTAAGTGCCCAGAGTCATATAGCTAGTAAGCATCTGAAGTCAGCTTTGAGTTCAGGAAGATGAGATAAGTCTTCCTGACTCCGGGTCCAGCGCTCTATTCATGGTACCATCTAGTTTTCCTTTGATAAGCAGATCTACATTTTATTCATCAGTGAACCCTTAAATCCTAGAATAGGATCTTATACATAGTAGACACTTAGAGTCATAGGATTTAGAGATGGAAAGGATCTCTAATACCATCTAGTCTACCTTTTCATTTTATAGATGTGGAAACTGAGGTCCAGTGACTTGCCTAAAGTCATTCAGATAGTAAATATCAGAGATAGAATTTGAACCTAGGTCTTCTTCCCCTAGCACTATTGGTCTTTTCACTATGTCACTTGATAAATATTTGTCAAATTCAACCAAACTCTAGACAATTTGTCGACCATTCTTGTACCAAAGTTCCATCATAGATTTCTTACTTCAGAGGTTCTGATTTTGTAATTGGAAATTAATCATCCTAAAGATTCATTCCAGCACACTTCCCCTCCACTCACCATAACTTGTCAGAGTGGCAGCTGCCTTGCTCCTAGGACCACCACTAACTATCTGTAAGACCTTATTTATTAAGGCCTTATATCTCTTGAACCCCCCCTACTTCCCTTGTTTCCTTCTAGGATTCTTCTGGAAAGTCATCAATGTCACTTACTATGATCCGAAAACATCGTGTCCTAGACATAGGAGATTGAGGAAATTTCATTTCATTTATAAAATTCCTATTAGGATAGAATTTAGATAAATTTTAGATAATTTAAATTTAGGTAAATCTAGATAAATAGATAGAATTTAGAACAGATATTAGAATCTCTTTAAGAAAATAAAAAGAAAAGAAATATTTCCTGCCCTCAAGAAGCTTACATTCTAATGTATTAGATCTCCAGGACCCTTCAGGCTACCTCAATGGTGGGGAACCTCACGCTGGGCCACCTTCTATAAAAAGTAAATATAAATGTGCCTGAAACTTCTCAGGTCAAAATGTACCCAAAACAAACGTCCTATTGTGGGAGCACCAACTATTCTTTCCAAAGCTAGACACAACTTCCAACACAATTCGATGGACAGTGATTGACTTTTGTCCTCAGTCTAAATCTGAATTCTCTTCTGGCAGAAAATGAAACCATATTTTAAGCGTATATGTTGAACATCCTTGCCTTGTGTCCTCCTCTGATAACTCATTGTGGTATGATAGTGATGACCAGTTGGAGGCTCTGGAGACTTAAAGGCAGGAACTACAATGACAGAGTAACTTCAAAGAGGGTCCTGACCATTGGTGGATCGCACGACTGTCACCCGAGAACTGTGTTAACTAAATTCAGAAAGGCTCATTGCCAGAAGCTTGGTTATAGCCTCTCATGGAGTATCACCCCCCCTAAGACATAGACTAATAATAATAATAATGATAACTAACATTTATGTAGCACTTACTAAGTTCCAGGCACTGTGCCAAGCGCTTTACAATTATTATATCATCTGATCTGTGCAAAAACTCATACTCTGGGTGGTAGGTGCCATTATTTTCACTGCTTTGCAGATGAAAAAACTGAAGCCAAAAAAGGGTAAGTGACTTCCCAGCGTCTGAGGCTGGATTTGAACTCAGGCCTTCCCAACTCCAGGCCCAGCCATATGTGTTGATGAAGGGGGTGCTTGCGCTGAGGAAATCTGAACCTTTAAATACTGAGTATCTCTTTATGCAGATAATATAGGTTGGGGGATAACCAAATAGAGAGAAGGTATGATTCTTTGAGGAATTTACCGCCTGATTTGGGGAAATAACAAACAAGCCTAAAATGACATAAGAAGTCTAAAGAACCTAATCTTTAAGTATAAGGCCAGGTGCAGTATAACGATTCTCCATTTATTCAGGACTGTTGTAGAATGGAATATTTCACTCAAGCAAACATTAAAAAAAATTGAAGCTAGGCAAGAAATTAGCAGAAGAGCTGGGCCTTGAAGAAAGGAAAGGATTCTAAAGGGTGAAATTGAAGAAGGAGGTTGTGCTGAGACAGGGATAACAGCTTATACAAGGGTACCGAATTCAAGGAAGCCGCAAATAGAGCAGTTCCACTGAAATGGAATGTAAAGGAGCACAAGTGGGGAAGTGAAGGCTGGTTCCAGTTTGGGGATACGTTGATGACAATCTGAGATATTTGTATTTTATCCGACAGGCAATAAGGAGCCATTGAAGACTCTTGAACTACAGAATAACATGACCTCAATGCCCTTCCTTGTCCATTAGCTTATTAATGCCCTTACTAAAAAGTGGCAACTATATGGGGCAGCTAGGTGGTGCAATGGATATAGCTCTGGGCCTGGCATCAGGAAAACCTGAGTTCAAACCTGGTCTCAGACACTTACAAGTTGCGTTGCCCGGACAAGTCTCTTAACCATGCTTGCCCCAGTTTCCTTATCTATAAAATGATGGAAAATCACACAAAAAAAGTGAAGGAAATGGCAAACTACTCTAGTATCTCTGCCAAGAAGCCCTCCCTCCCCCCTCAAAAAGAGTCACAAATAGCTGGACATGATGGAAACAATAACAACCAAAAATATGGCACCCACAACTGAATCATGCTAATATTTTTCATTTTTTCTCAAATTCTAAGTTCCTCACATAATGCTTAAGTAATGGGAGTTTCAACCCAAGGTGGGGCAGGGGAAGGGAGCAGACCAGCAAAAAGAGTAGTTATGGGGGCAGCTGGGTGGTGTAGTGAATAGAGCACCGGCCCTGGAGGCAGAAGGATGAGAGTTTAAATCTGGCCTCAGACACTTAACACTTACTAGCTGTGTGACCTTGGGCAAGTCACTTAACCCCATTGCCCTGCCCTCTCCATTTAAAAAGGGGGGAGGGGAAGTAGTTATCTTGCTATTCTGTAATGTTCAGAGACCTAATGTAATGTAATCTCAGAGACCTAAGGCTTCCTTTCCCTATGGGCAATTC
>CM053600.1:66062168-66089507 GCA_028646575.1 Pseudocheirus occidentalis | reverse complement strand
GATGGATGGGGTGGTTAGTCACCGAAGCATTAGGTCTCCAAGGGGAAGGACCATTTAACCAGAAGGTTATGATGGGTTTGTTTTGCTTAGGGACTACTAATAACAGGCTGTTTACTCTGTTTTTTGGAGTTTTATTAGTGTTTCTTTAATTGAGTTTTCTGGAGCTAACCCCAAAACTGAGTTTTAGGTTAGAAGCCACAGGCCACGTCTATCTGAACAAGGAATTAACGGCCAGAATCTGTGCCCTGTTGCCTGGTGCTGAATGAGGTTCTTCCCCTCAGCTCTCTTTGTTCCTCATTTTCTCTAGGAAGCTAGAAACAGTGTCTGAGATAAGGAAGGGTATTATACTGAGAGAATGAGTGGGGAGAGTTGGTGGCCCACACTGACCAACAGTAACAATGTTAACTCACTTTTACATCATGACTTTCCTCACAATGACCCTGTGAGTTAAGTAATGTGTGTTCTACTTTACAGATTAAGAAACTGAGGCTCTGGGGGGATAAAATGACTTACTTGAGTCAGGAAAACTAGGAAGGTTCTGAGCTGGGATTAGAACCCAGCCCTTCTCATTCCCAGTCCTTTAATCTTTCCATGCTCTCATTTTGCCCCTAGTAGTTAATATTTCTAAAGCCTTTGAATGTTTGCAAAGCACTTAATATATATTATATCATTCAAGCCACACACACACACAAAAACATTGGTTAATTCAGATCCAGCATAGAAATAAACAGAGCAGTCATATAAGTGGAAACAACAACAAAACAGCCAAAACTGAAGGCAGCTAAATCATAAAGACTAACCTGGATCTTAGCACAGTAGTATGAGAAGCACAGTAGCACAGGGGAAGCACACCCCCTTTTGAGTCAGAGGTCCGAAGTTCAAATCTTACTTTTGCTGTGCCTGTGACCTTGGACCAAACACTTAAGAGTCTTAGTTATCCTCTCTGTAAAATGGGGAGAAGAGAGTCGGACTAGATAGTGTAGGCGGCTAGGTGGCACAATGGGTGGAGGGCTAGGACTGGAATCAGGAAGATTTGAGTTTAAATATGGCCTCAGATACTTCCTAGCTTTGTAACAAATGGCAGGATGTATTTAGTGAACATGTTATTTGAAAAAGGAGAGTGGGAAGGAACTTAATAGACTCTTAGCTAATTCTTACAAATTTAATGAAACCAAACAGGTCTATTTGAATAAAGTAGACCTTCCCTGTGCCTCAATTCCTCATCTGTAAAATGAAGGGGTTAGACCAAAACTGGACAACTTGGCAGTAGGTAGGAGCCAAAATTAAAAGAGGCTAAACTTCTTCATGCCACAGATAGGTTAGACCAGACAGACTGACAATGATTGTTTGCCGTGCATCATGTGACAAACAGGAGAGAATGGGCAGTGGCAACCCTACATTTTTTTGAGGGGAGGGTCATATGTTGTGCATGCCTGGGTTATCCTGGAAGAGTTCTAGGTTCTGCTACATCTCGAAATCGATGATGCCAGGACCCTATGAATTCCAGATCCTGAAGAAAGTAGAGAATTCAACCGTGCCTCATTCCTTTGCCAACTAGAGAAGGCAGAAATTTCTAGGATTTGCTTCCAATCAAATAAGACATCACACAATGAGAAGAGTCATAGAACTATAGAACGTTAAAGCAGGAAAGCACCTTCAACATCATTTAGACCAACTTTCTTATGCTACAGATGAGGAAACAGAAGCACTGCTATTTAATCAGTCAGCAAGTATTTGTTAAGTAAGGTCTATGAACCATGAACTGTGCTAAATACTGGGGATTTAAAGAAAAGCAGAAACAGTCTCTGTCCTCTAGGAATTCAGATTCTATGAGGAAGATAACATTCAAACCACTATTCACAATACACAGTATATGTGGTATAAATTGGAGATAATCTAAAAGATTAAGGAAAGGCTTTGGGTAGAAGGTGGGATTTGAGCTGAGATTAGAAGGGAGCCAGGGAAACCAGAGGTGAAGAGGGATAATATTGCAAGCATAGGGTACAGTCAGTGAGAATGCAAAGAGTCAGGAGATGGAGTGTCTTATTTGAGAAATAGTCAGGGGTCCAGAGTCACTGGATTATAGAACACTTGGAGAAGAGTAGAGTGTTAGAAGACTGGATTTGTAGGAAGGGACTGGGTTGTGAGGAGCTTTAAGAGGATTCTATATTTGATTCTGGAACAAGGAGTCAGTGGAGCTTCTTGAACCCAGGAGTGGGGTTGGGAATGGTGTGATACATAGGAAATTCAATTTGACAGCTTATGGTCAAATTGGTCTGGAGTTGGAAGAAACTTGAATAAAGGAGAACAACCAGAAAGTTATTGCAATATTGGCATATAAAAGAGCTAACCTAGGGGACAGCTAGGCGGCACAGAGCACTAGTCCTGGAATCAGAAGGACCTGAGTTCAAATTCAGCCTCAGACACTTGACACACTTACTAGCTGTGTCACCTTGGGTGAGTCACTTAACCCCAATTGCCTTGCCTTCCCCCCTCCAAAAAAAAAGAGCCAACCTAATAGCTCATTTAATTGGCTTAATAATTAATAATTCTACTAAGACTCATTAATGTACCAAAATAGCATTTGTTGAGTCACACAAAATGATTGTACTTATCTTAACATTTTTGTTTCTAGGGCTAATTGTTGAATATGGTAAATGTCTCTCTCTCTTCATACACACATATAAATGTATGTTTATATGTATATGTGCATATATACATATATGTAATATATGTATGTATGTGTTCTTGTCTGTCTCTGTCTTTGTCTCTCTCCCCCTCCCTCAAAATAAAATACCAATTTTATCTTTGCATGTGTGTGTATGTGTGTGTGTGTAGTTCTAACACCAGAGAACATATCCTCTCTATTTAAGCACTTAATAGACTTGTATTTAAGGAATGAAGGAAGAAAGGAAAGTTCAGGTGAGAAATAAAGGACAGAGTATTTGGATCTAGCCAGGTATGTTAGGTCAGTGGGGAATTCATTCCAGCTAGAAAATCTCTCCTAGAGCCATCAGCCCTTCCCAAGAGAGAGAACTCCCGAAAATCAGCCATGCTCTCTGCAGTCAACATAAACACATCTCTCTTAGTGCATCATGTTCCACTGAGTTTGCAGATTACTCCATCAAATACTTAAGCCATGTTTTGGTTAATGAGGAATGTCCCCTTGCAGAGGCACAGCTGTGAATCTTGTAATCTATAAAAAGAGGTCTGCATAAATCTTTCTGTGGATAAAGTACCGTCACGAGGTAGTTGCTTACTTGGTCTTTTTAGGAAGTAGAATTTCAGAATCAAGTCACCCAAAAGTCAGTCTCTCACACTCCTGGCATAAAAAATGAGAAGAAAAGTAAGCTTTTATTTTTTGTGCTCCCAATAGTTGCCTTGCCCCTTTTGACTCCAGGCTCTGAGTCATGTGGGACACCCTTAGCGTCCCTTTTCACTAGTATCCACAGCAGCGAGTCGGGATTTCCCTTTCCTCCACCCCCAATGATGTGATGGGAAATGGATGACCTACAAACCATAAAAGCATTGTTTAAGTTTCTCTGGTGTTTAGGGAAAAAACCATTTAGGACTCCTATTGTAAGGACTGGAAAGATGACACCTCATTTTTCAAGCTTGGGGGATTCTAAAGAGACTTTATAGGATCAACAACCAATAAAAAGAAGTAAGCAAAAGTTCCTACCCCCTTTCCTTTCATTGTGTACCAAAAGGTTGAAGGAAGGTGAGCCTGGCTCATTTCATGCCCAAGCTTGAGATAGGAGTGGGGAAGGAACAGATGAAATTATTAATAACTTAAACTATAGCACAGACGTAACTAAGAATTCCTACATCTAGGGGAAAATTGGAGGAAAGAAGGGCATTGCAGAGGACAGTCTAAGTGTGTGGGCAGTTAAAATAGGATAGAGCAATCAATCCCCAAGAGAATCTGACCCACGGAGAAAGGTATCATGGTAATAAATCCCTAGTCTAAGACTGAGCAAAGGAATGAAGTCTTTCCATTTGGCATAGTCTAGCAAAGACTACAAGAAACAAAAGACTTGGTCTTTAAACCATATTGTGAAGGAAATATATCTCCTCACAAATATCCCCTCCTTTATGTCAGCACCCTGGGACAGAGATCTGATCACTCTGTCCTAGTTACAATTCTGAAATATGGTCGTATCACTACACATATGAGACCGCAGAAGAGAAGAACTACTTAAGACAAAAAGAAAAAAAAAAAGGGGGGGGGGTAAGTAGCACAATGAATAGAGCACTGGCCCTGGAGTCAGGAGGACCTAAGTTCAAATCTGGTCTCAAGACACTTAACACTTACTAGCCCAGTGACCTTGGGCAAGTCACTTAACCCCAATTGCCCTGCCTACCTCCCTCCAAAAAAAAAAGTTGTTTTTTTTTTTTTAAAACGAGGCAACATAATATAATGGAAAGAGAAGCAAAATTAAAATAAAAGAAAGACATGGGTTCTGATTTTTGCTTCTGACACTTTCTAGCTATGTCACTATGGAAAAGTCCCTATGCTTCCCCGAGGAGGAAGTAGACTGAATTTGGTGAAAACACTTCTCAAGAAAAACAACCTTAGAGGTTAAAGAAACAGAGGGCACTTGTGTAAATAGAGACCTTCACACTGGTAAAAAAACATCAGGATGCACCTTGCTGGATTTCTATCTTGAAGGAGGTCTCCACTATCAGCTGTAAAACAATTTTTATAAAGTGTTAATACTAACTACCTCACAAGGTGGTGTTGAGGATCAAAAGAAACAATGTAAAGCACTTCACAAACGTTAAAGTTCTAGATAAATGTCAGTTATCATTTTTTCCAGAGTCTTGATTTTTAAAGATATATTATCTTCCTGGACCTCCTTTAAGAAGCTTTATCAATATTGCAAAAATGTGCATAGAGATTCATTTATACTCAGACTTGTACTTGGTTTATAAAGTTTCCAGATTCATTTGGGTAAGAAAGAAAGGAGGGAGAGAAGGTTCCAAATCAGAAATAAGAGCAGGACGCAGGATTTAGAGCTTAGAGATATCCTAATGATCATCTAATTCAATCCTTTAATTTTTTGGATAAAACAACTGAGGTCAGAGAAGGTAAATGACTTGCCCAAAGGCGCAGAGATTATGATTCAAATCCGGATCCTCTGACGCCAGATTCAATGTTCTTTCCACCATGGTAGGATTGCTAACTTACTGAAGAGTCTATGACATGTGTAGTATGTACAAAGGAATTCTGCTTAAGGCAACTTTGGGTTAGATCTCACTCCCAAATAGGAAGAGTTTGAGAGTAATGTGGTATAGCAGATGGAGAACTATTCATGAAACTGGGAAGATATAGGCTCAAATGCTCACGTGCACCCCTGCAGGAGTCATTTAGCTTCAGTATTCCAAGACTCTGAGTTGCCCAGAAGGTACTGGCCGATATCTATACTGGGAGTTCTCTCTACTCGCAGGTCCAGGCACTATCCATTTTACTTTATCTATACTATTTTTTCTGTATAAATGTGGTGCTCCTAAGGAAATGTTTAATCATGTGGATAGCTACCTCAATGGAACATGCCAGTCATCCAGACAAGTGATACTGACAAACGTCCATCCATGGTGCTTTACAAGTGTTCTCCAAACAAACCTGGGAGGTAGACAATAGATATATTATTATCCCTGTTTAAGAGATGAGGAAATTAACTCTCAAGGAAGTTAAATGATATGTTCCAAGTCAGAAATGTCAGAACAAAGATTTGAACTCAGACCTTCAGACTAAATCTAATTCTCAATTGGGTTTAGGTTTTTTTTTTTGGTCTTTTTTTTTATGGAAGAGGGAAGGCAAGGCAACTGGGGTTAAGTGACTTGGCCAAGGTCATACATAGCTAGTAAGTGTTAAGTGTCTGAGGTCATATTTGAACTCAGGTCCTCTGGACTCCAGAGCCAGTGGTCTATTCACTGCACCACCGAACTGCCCCTAATATTTAGTTTTAATGTTTCAGTTCTTCCTGAATGAAGTTGAACCATGTTCTCTAGGCAACCTCCTTTTTTTCCAGTGATACTATATATCAAAATGAACCTCTTTTATGAAACTAAAGAAGCTACAGAAAGGATAGAAAAGGCAAATATCAGAAAATAGGGAATCAAGGAAGGATTCATCATAGAGAAAGCAATTAATATTGTGGAAAAAGTAGACTGAGTTTGGGGGAAAATCTCTCAAAAAAAGCAAGCTCAGAGGTTAAAGAAACAAAGGGGAGACCTTTTGACTGACAGAAACAAGATGAGCCTCATTGGATTTCTGTCTTGAAGGAGGCCTCCACTGTCCTAGATACCTGCCCCACTAGAATATTCTGGTAAGATAAACTAGTGAGAAAACATCCCCACTGGAAGAAAACTGATCTTTGACAACTGATGAGACCTCAAGGTTAACAAAGTCCAGCCCCCATGTTAGTATATTCTCCCCCAAATCACGGGACAATCTGTCTCTAATATTCAATCAGAGAAATTAGATTTCAATTAGAGAAAGCAAGTGATAGTCTCCTTTTAAGAAATGTCACCTAATTGTGTGTAAAACCCTATATATGTGTGTATATGGGACCTGCTTTCTTAATTCTTTCCCATCAGTTGATGATAATTAAACTTTATCTTCTAGCCTTGCTGCCTGATTTATTGACCTTCAATCATTGGACCAAGATAGGAGAAATTGGTTTCCAAGAGGATCTTGGGACCTCTAAGTTGAGGAACTCCCCAATTAGTACCGCAGATTTGGGGGTGATAGAAGTAAGCCTAGTCAATCAGCCAGTAATTTTGTCCATAGAATGCTTCGTAACATATTTACTACTATTACTACTACTACTACTACTACTACTACTACTACTACTACTACTACTACTACCACCACCACCACCATCTTGTGTAACACAAATACTAACACAATTTTGGGAAACTTAAGTAACACAATGGGACTTGGAGTTAGAAAAAGTTAAATTCAAATCCAGCCTCGGATACTAACAAGCTGTGTGACCTTGGGCAAGTCACTTAACATGTTTGCCTCTGTTTTCTTGAGAGTAAATTGAGAATAGTATTATCATCTACTTTCAGACTTTAAATCTAACCCTCGGTGCTCATGTTTCAGTTCTTCATGAACGAGGCTGAAAGATGCAGTTACCATTTTGGTCAGGGCTGCTATGTATTGAAATGATTCTCTTTGATGAAACTAAGGTACCTGGAAGCGTGAGTGAAAAATGAGATATTATTTGTAAAGAGCTTAACACATTTCCTGGCACAGAACAAGCACTATATAAATGCTGTCTGTTATGATCATTATTAATTACCAAGGCTTATTAGCTCTCAGGGCAATTGTAAAATAGGTCAAGTTTGTCTTTCATTCTCTCACTTCCTGGAAATTCCTATTTCTTTCTATATTTATGTTGTTCATACTCCAAAATTAAGTTTTATGCTTCTTTCTTGTTGTTCTTCAGTTGTGCCCTACTCCTCATGACCGCATTTGGAGTTTTCTTGGCGATGATACTAGAGTGGTTTGCCATTTTCTTCTGCAGCTCATTTTACAGATGAGGAAACTGAGGCAAATAGGGTTAAGTGACTTGCTTAGGGACTGATCTTTGGTAGCTCATGAGATCACAAGGTTAACACATTCCAATACCCACATTAACATAGTCTCTCCCAAACCACCTGATCCCCTGTCCCTAATATTCAATTTCCCAATTAGGGAAAGAAGATGATGGAAAGTATCTGAGGCCAGATTTGAACTCGGGTTTTCCTTACTCCATCCACACATCACTTACCTGCCCCTTAATTCCTCCTAGAAACTCTATTAATTAAAATATCTCCTTAAAACAACTGGTCTCAGTTATTGTTAGGAGGAGCACAGGCTGAGTAACCTAATTTATATTAACTTAAGAATGACAAATGACTAACAGTGAGGGCAGCATGACTAGTGCATAAAAAGCTTGACTTTGGGGTCAGAAAGACCTGGCAAGCCCTGCCTGATACATATTTGCTGTGTGACCATGAGGAACATCACTTAACCTCTGGGCGCACCCTGGCAACTCTTTAAGACTGTAATTTATAGCTGAGTAGCCCATCTACATAGGTAGAGTTTCCTTACTGGAAGTTGACCAATAATTTCTGTTTTCTTCATATGAACTATATGACTACTATAGCAAACTGTCAGAAAAAGGTATAGAATCATAAAGACCTTTAGACTTGGAAGAGATCTCTGTGGTAATCTAGTCCAGAACGTAACTAGAAAATAATCTCATTTACAACATAACCCACAAGTGGCCATGCTATTTTTGCTTGAAAATCATGAATGAAAAGGAAACACCTTCCTGAAGCAGCCCATTTCACTTCTAAATATCTCTCATAGACAGAATTTTCTTCCTTATATTCAAATTTAAATTTGTCTCTTTGTACTTTCTACTCCTTATTTCTAGCTCTTCCTTTTTGGGCCAAAGGGAACAAGCTTAATCCATTTTCCATGAGAACGCCCTTCATATACTTAGAGGGAGGTATCATGTTCCTACGTAAGAGTTGCCTTCACTAGATTAAACATTTCCAGTTCATAGGATCATAGGAACATAAATTTAGAAGATATCCGGTCTGACCCACTTACGTAACATAAAATCCATGGCCCAAGGCAAGCCCCCTGGGCCTTGCCAAAGATTCTGAGTTTATGAACTAGGTCCAGTCCTACAGACCCGATCCTAAGAGAACTGTTTTCTCTGTGAGGCTCTTTGTTTCCATATCAGAACTGTTCCAGCAGTTTTTAATATACTTAGTGTAGAACTTGTGTTTGGTCTCCCCAAATGTAGAATCCACAGATCTTCTATAAGCATCCAAGATGTCAAATGCACATTAGGGACAGGACACTTATTACTTCACTCCAAAGAAAATGCAAGAATAACAGGAGCAACCTCTTACAACACACCCTGCCCCTATATACAGAAAATACATAAAATACTCAGCCTATCAGTTCCCCTGGGAAAGGAAATAAACCTGATTAATAGCAACCCTACAATAATCTAGTGAATTAATCCTTTTCCAAAAGTGTGGTAGTAAATGTTTAATAACCAGCTCTCCCAAGGAAAACTATACCAGACACACCTTTAAGTTTAATTTGCATTATTAACATTTTTCCGTCACTATCTTAAATCTAGACAATCAAAACAACAATAAATCTAGCCCTGCTTTGAAGCATTTGCCAATTTCTGAAGTGTAAATGCTCACACTGAAAATTTAACAATCAAGTCTCTAGTCTTTTTTCCACAATCTAATACAGTACCTTTCCTCTACCCTTCAAAACTCAGTACCACCTTGTGGTTTAGATTACTCCACAAAGGAATAATCTGAGGGACTCCTTAGCAAGCAGTCTCCTCATTAGAAATACCTTTACTGAGAAAATAATGGGCTTAGTTCTCCAAGTAGGATTCCAGGAAGGAAATATGTGAACTGCTGGCCTCTTTCTCTAAGAAGTATATAGCATCAGGAAATCCTTTTTATTCTCCAGAAGGTCCAATCCCTAAATTTTCCAATTTGCTAACTCTTCAATTTGGGATTACCCATGAGGCAGCTTCGAAAGCTGATACTATCCAGGAAATTTCCTTCTCTGAGTACAAAGCTAAATTCTGGGACTAGTTCAGCTATGGAATTTGAAATCCCTCATGTCCTCCACAGAGGAGTTTGAGGCTCACTAACACCGGCCATTACCCATGGGGTTGCATGCAACCATTTGTCTGCTTTTGTCATGTCACATATCCATATTAATTGTTCCTGGAAAAGGCTATGCATGGGTACAGGTTCCTCTGCCATTCCCTTCTAGTTGGCCTCTCTACCTCAAGTCTCTACCCAGTCTAGTCTATTATTATCATCCTAAATAGCACTGACTATCCCCCTTCCACCCTCTGCCCCCCACCCCACTTTATACTTCACTATTAATTTTTTATATCACGTATGGCTTTTTATTATACCAAATATCAGATACACAATCTTCTGTTTGGCTTTTAAAGCTCTTTATATGGCCTACAGCATTATTGGCCACTTCCTACATTTTCAGTCTTTTTACATTTTACTCCCCTCCTTATACCTTAAAACCCAGTAGTCTAGACTCCTTGCTACTCCTTGAACAAGACATCCCGTCTCCTAAATGGGTGCGTTTTCACAGACTGTCCATGTTTGAAATGCCTTCCCTCCTCATCTCTGTCTCCTGGCTTCCTTCAAATCTCAGCTAAAATCCCACCTTCTACAAGAAGCCTTTTCCAGTCCTCCTTAATCTTGGTGCTTTCCCTCTAAATAATCTAGATTATCTCCAGTTTATAGGGTATATGTCATGTATGTGAATAGTTGTTTGTATGTCTCTCCTTCATTAGACCGTTAGTTCCATGAGAAGAGGGACTATATTTGCCATTTTTTTTGTATCCCCAGTGCTTAGTATAGTTCATGGAACTTGATAAATATTCATTGATTTGACTTCCTTCCTGTCTTATCAAGGGACAAGCCAGGTGGTCCAGTGGATAGAGTGCCACGCCTGGAGTCAGGAAGACTCTTCCTCAGTCCAAATCCAGCCTTAGACATTTATTAGCTGTGTGACCCTGGGCAAGTCACTTAACCCTGTTTGTCTCAGTTTCCTCATCTGTAAAATGAGCTGGAGAAGGAAATGGCAAGCCACTCTAGTATCTTTGCCAAGAAAACCCCAAATGGGACCATGAAGAGTCACACTTGGACAACTGTCTTGTCAAAGCCAGAGAGAGAGAGTGACAGCTGGTCTGTGAATATGCTTCCATACATTACTAGAAGCCATCCACCTGAGTTCTTAGTCTGATCATCATCCAGAGCAGATGCTAGTGGACATGCATAAGTACCCCATGAGGATGCACCTCTTTAGACACCACCAAACAAAAGCTTATAAGCAAGTGGGAGTGGGGAAGAAACAAGTATTTCCATAGTGTCTACTGTGTGCCAAGTAATTTTATGAATATTATTTATTTCACCTTCACAATAACTTTTCAAGGTACGTACTATTACTATATCTATTTTTGTTGTTGCTTTTCAGCCATTTTCAGTTGTGTCCAATTTTATGACTCCATTTGGGGTTTGGTTTGTGTTTTGTTTTGTTTTGTTTTTTTTGGCAAAGATACTGAATTGGTTTGCCATTTCCTTCTCCAACTCATTTTACAGGTGAGGAAACTGAGGCAAACAGAGTTAGAATGACTGGCCCAGGGTCACATAGCTAGTAAATGTCTGAGGCTGGATTTGAACAATGGTCTTCCTCACCTCAGACCCAATGCTCTATTTGGTTTCCCACCAACAGATTCTATCTTCTCATTAAGCTGTTTGAAGAATTCATCAAATTGACCTACACACCCCTCCACCTCCACCTCTTTACATTTAGATGAGGAGAGACCAACAAAATCAAGCAACTTGCTAAAAGACTCACAGTGAGTCGAAAAGCCTCTATCTAATTCCCAATCCAGCCCTTACCTCTTTCTTCCTTCTGTCCTCACATGGTATGAGCTCAAGGCCCTTCATAATCCTGAGCTTTCTTTTCTTCCATTTTACATTGGAGACTCAAATTGAGCTTGCTCTTCCCTAAAAGCCTTAGATTTTAGGGTGATACTTTTAGAACTTGAAGAAACTTTAAAAGTCATAGATTTAGAATGAGAAAGAACCCCAGAAGTAGTCATCTAGTCCAACCCCTTATGTTACAGATAAAGAAACTTGGGCCTATGAAGTGACTTACCTCTCATCACGCAGGTAGTGAGTGGGTGAATAAAAGTTTGAACTTAGGTTCTCTGTCTTGAGGCAACCAGCTGGCTCAGTGGATAGAGTGATGGGGCTGGAGTCAGGAAGATTCATCTTCTGTTGTCCTCAGATGCTTAATAGCTATGTGATCCTAGACGAGTCACTTAACCCTGTTTACTTCAGTTTCCTTACCTATAAAGTGAGTTGGAGAAGGAAATGGCAAACTACTCCCACATCTTTGCCAAGAAAACCCCAAATGGGGTCATGGAATGTTGGACATGACTGAATAGTAGCCTCTGGATTGAATTTTTTTTAAAATAATTGTGAAATTAAGTTTCAAACCCAAATGTAAGACTTTACCTTTAGGCCTTTTTGATTTCATTTTATTACATTCAGCCCAAAAGTCTATCCTGCCAAGATCTTTTTGAATTTTGAATCCTTCATCCAGGATTATCTCTTCCTCTAACTTCGTGTTCTGTAATTGTGATGTGCATACAATTTGAGCCTTTAAGGTCTAAGTCACTAACAAGGATGACAAGCCTCTGTAACTGATACCTTTCTAGGTTGACATCAAACCTATAATGCTTATTGTAATAGAACTAGTATTTACCAAAATTTCTGCACACTTCCAGCATAGAATAGGGCCAACATGGGCCTCCTCCAACATAGATTTGCTCTCCGTAAAAAGAGACAGTTATCCTTCAGACCTGATTGGTCCTGGCACCCCCCCATGCAACTTTCCCTATCACCTAAGGGCATAAGATGTTCTGGCCACTTGGCTTCTAGACCTTTCAAACATGGATTTCTAAAAACAACACAAATCACTATGTCTTTTACCATATCCTGCACTGATAAATATTATTTCCATATGGACATGATGAGGGATTGGGGGCTGGGAGTGGGGTACTGCATGCAAAAAGGCCAAGTTTCACTATATTATTTTTACATATTTGCTGTTAAAGTAAAGTAAACCTCTTTTTTGTTCGCTTTTCATGGACTTGTGAGGGCCTCATTTCAGTTCAACATCAAACCTGAACTAAGAGAGGGCTGGTATTAAGCTGCCTCCAATACCTGTCTTTGGGTCTGGCAATTCACCAATTATATCTGATTCATTGTGATATTACGTGTGTAGCCCACATCTTCATCTTGTCTAAAACAACAACCTATCTTTGTTAAAGCTGTGGGTGAAATTTAAGCAAAAATGTTGATAATAATAGCTAGTATTTATACTGTGCTTACATGTCAGGCTTTGTGCTAAGAGTTTTTTCATAAATATTATCTCCTTTGAACCTCATGATAACCCTAGGAGGTACGGACTATTATTTTCCTCACATTACAGTTGAAGAAACCAAGGCAAACAGAGGTTATTTGACTTGTCACAAAGCTAGCTAGCATCTGAGGCCAAATTTGAACTCAGCTCTTCCTGATTCCAGGCCCAGTGGTCTATCCGCTGGACCATCTAGTTGCCTCAAACAATGTCTTTAACAGTTCCCTAACCTTCCAGCCTAGTGGCCCTGTCAAAAAGAGAAATGCTCTTTGCCTGTGTCTCTACCACCTGGTTCTAAAGTACTCATACTATGTTTGAGGCCACTTCCTCACCATAGCTTTGCACTGGAATGTGTAAGTCAAATTCTTACCTGCTTAACCAGCCTTTCTTTATAATTCCTGAAAAATCTTTTTTGGGAAAATAATGGTAATATTAGACTGCTCGCTAGAGAAGCACAGAGATACCTGCCATAGGAGATCCACTCTGAGGAGACATGAGTGTTGTGGTTGAAGTTGCTAGACCCAGGCCAGGAAGAAGAGAGTTCTATTCTCAGGTCTGCCACTAAAAAACTAGCTGTTTGGTCTTCTATCAGTCTCCTAACTTCTTTGGGGCTTCAGTTTCTGAATATGTAAAGTAATAGTGTCCTCTGCAAAATGAAAGGGTTGGGCAAAATGATTCCTAGAGTCCCTTCCTGCCCTAAAATTGCATGACTGCAATATTTGTGTAGACCCCTGGATCCACAGTAGAAACCAGTGAGTCACCTTACCTGACATTTGTTGAAATCTCAGTCATCTTTAATGATACCTGAAAGTATAATTAAAAGGAAATGCCATTTTGATCATTCTTACTCAACAGCTTTCAAGATTCTAATAGGGTTATCTCTTGTACTAATAGTATCAAAAGCTCTCATTTGCCCCTAAGGAAACTAGTCATAGAGAGGATTAGAAAATCAACAGTCATGATAGGTTTGTTCAACCCAAATGGAACCTTTGACTGAGATTATTCACCAAAGCCATCTAGTTATCATTTCCCTCCCCGTTTCTGGTTAATGGGTGTATTCTTTCACAGGATGTGACTTTGGACATGGTCACCATCTGTTTGCACTTTTCCCAATGCTTTCAACTCATTTTTTGATTCACCAAGGTATTCAAGGGACTACATCTCTCCCAGGCTTAACAAATGGCCAAAGGGCATCCTCTTCTATTCGATTATTAATTCCTCGAAATCATGGTCTGTGTGGTTTTTTGCCTCTGTATCCCTAGCACCTAGCACAGAGTTAATGTCACAGAAGACCTTTGAATTGAATTAGATTCAAGACCTCGGTGATAGCATGTGAACACAGGAAACTTTTCTTTGTCTACAACTATGGAGAGCTGAAGGAAAGGACAGGCAGGGTTAGAAGAGAAGAGTTTTAGTACTAAAGAGGCAATTCTATATGTATATTATTATGATATACACAGAGGTGATATGCATATTATAGGTATACACATATCTATATTATTAAATCCTTAATCACCACAACATAATAAAAATTATAATGATAAAGGGCATTCAAAGGAAGGACTCAAACTTTTAAGTGGAGACTAAATAAGATAATTCTAAACATTGTGTGGGTCAAAGAAAAAGATCATAGAAATGATATATTATTTTATCAAAGAAAATGACAATTGTGTGATGATACAACTACATATCAGTAAATTGGGCACATATTAAAAAACTAGAAAAGCAACAAACAAAGTGAAAATGGCAAAAGTAAAAAAAGAAATAGACAGACACACAGACAGACCGACAGATAGATAGAAAGATAGATAGAAAGATAAAATTTTAAAACCCAGTTATCTTATAAATTAAACCAGAATGGGCTTTTAAAAAACTAATCAGATGGGTTTTTTTAAAACACAATGAACAATATCAAAGCATAAAAAGGAGAAGTTGCAATAGATGAAGCAGATATAAACGAAATTATTGAAAAATACTTTGCCCAAATACAGATGAATGAATATTATAATAAATTAAATGGATATTTACAAAAATGTAAAATACCCTGATCAAAAGAATGAGAAGTAGATAATTTAAATAAATAAATTTTAGAAAAACAATTTAATATAACGTGTTTATATCCAAAGATTCAGAAAATACTTTTTTGTGTTGGGGTTTTTTTCCCCTTTTTGGAGGGGATAAGGCAGAGCAATTGGGATTAAGTGACTTGCCCAAGGTCACATGGCTAGTAAGTGTTAAGTGTCTGAGGTTGGATTTTAACTCGTGTCCTCCTGACTCCAGGGCTGGTACTCTATTCATCGAGACACCTAGCTGCCCCCAGAAAAGATTTTTGACAGAAGAGAATACTGATTTGTGTTTTAAAAAAAAAACAACACAACAACTTTACAAAGCATAGGAATACATATTACTTTTCCTCAATACAGGAAATGGTATCTATCTAAAACCAAGAGCTAGCACTATCCATCTATAATTGTTAGAATTGTTAGAAGTCTTTATAGTAACATTGAGGGAAAAGCAGCGACCTCCATTATTGCCACTATTATTTAATATAGTTCTAGAAATAAGAAAAGAGAAAATATTTGAGGGTATACATATAAACAACAAAGAAACAAAAATATTGGTTTTTGCAGATGATATCATTTATTTAAAGAAACTTAAATATTTTAATTAGACTAATAAAAATTAGTCATTTCAATAAGCTAATGGCAAGTATGAAAATCTTTGAAAATCATCAGAATTTCTGTATTCTATCAACAAAACTCAATAGGAAGAGAGAGGGAGAAAAAAAACAATTGCAATAAAAATAACTACCAAAAGTATAAATTATCTGGGGATCTCTCTACCAAGGTAAACACAGGCATTGTATAAATAATATCACAAAATACTGTTTAGAGAAATAAAGGAAAACAAGGAATAATTAGTGACAAATCAATTACTCGTGGTTGGACCAGGCTATTAGCTATGATTACCATATAAATTAATTTGCATATTTAGTGTCATACTAATCAAACTACCTAAGCATTGTTATATAATTAGTCAAAATACAACAAAATCCATGCAGAGGAGTTAAATGTGGAGAATCTCATGGGAATTAATGAAAAATGGTAAAAGAAATAAAATAAAAGGGAAGGGAGTACTTAGCAATATAAGATACTGAACTATATACTACAAAATAATAATTATTAAAATTATTTGTATTAGTTACAAAATAGAAAAATGGAAGAATGGAAGAGATTAACAAATAACCCAGAAACAACTGAACGTGGTACCATAATGTTTGATAACCCTAAGGATAACTACTACTAGTGGGGAGAAAACTGCTGGAGTTATCTCTTTGTATTTTAGACTGTATAAATGACTGGGTGAGGCTAGTAGTCATTTAACCAATGGGAAAATCTTTCTTACTCTTCTTTACTAACCTATTTAAGAGACAGTAGGGAGTGGTAGCCTTGGGGTCAAGAAGAAATGGGTTCAAGTCCTACTTCTGACACACATGCTACAGTTATTCCCTTCCACATCTCTTGGGGGTTAGGGATTTGCCCCTACCCTCCACTTACTCACTCCCACCCCCCACTGTGATTTGGAAAGTCCACGTAAAATTTTATGCATTTCTGAGTTTCTGAGTTTCTAACTTTTTTCTGTGTCATCTGATGGCCTTCATGTGTTGTTCTCAGCTTCCACAAAACTTCCCCCAAATTCCTTCCTTCCTTCCTTCCTTCCTTCCTTCCTTCCTTCCTTCCTTCCTTCTTTCCTTCCTTCCTTCCTTCCTTCCTTCTTTTCTTCCTTCCTTCTTTCCTTCCTTCCTCCTTCCTTCCTTCCTTTCTTCCTTCCTTCCTCTCTTTCTCTCTTTCTTTCCTTCTTTCTTCTTTCTTTTTTCTTTCTTCCTTCCTTCCTTCCTTCTTTCCTTCCTTCCTTCCTTCTTTCCTTCCTTCCTTCCTTCTTTCCTTCCTTCCTTCCTTCTTTCCTTCCTTCCTTCCTTCCTTTCTTCCTTCCTTCCTTCTTTCCTTCCTTCCTTCCTTTCTCTTTCTTTCCTTCTTCTTTCTTTTTTCTTTCTTCCTTCCTTTCTTCCTTCCTTCTTTCCTTCCTTCCTTCCTTCCTTCCTTCCTTTCTTTCTTTTTTCTTTGTTTGTTTGTTTCTTTCTTTCTTTCTTTCTTTCTTTCTTTCTTTCTTTCTTCCTTTCTTTCTGTCTCTCTTCACTGTGCCACCTAGGTGCCCCTCCCTCTTAATTTCTTATCCAACCCAGGATATATGAAAACTGTGATAGGGAAAGTCACAATGTAGAAGAGATAACTGTAGTTGTATGATTCAGGAAACTCTCTAAGTTACTAAATTACAGTAGTTGCTGATTTGCTACAGGGAAAAAAAGGTTTGTAAATGGGGGATTTCCTTCATTGATGAAATTATAGGTCTAAACCAAAAACAAAAACTAAACAACTTACGTCAAAGTTTTCATCTAGTTGTTCCCACTTATCTCTACTATTTGTACAAATCACTCACACCCACATCCTCCAATACCCATAGCTCCCAAGAACAGAGCAGACATTGAACTATAGAATGTTCAATGGGTCTGGGTCTGGGACCCAGTGGTTTGTTTCACATCCCAGACAGCGAGGTTAAAAGCTGTTTCAAATTTACTTTTTCAGAGTCAGTTTCTGTATTTTGCTAGGGATTCTTTGCATAAACTTCTTCCTCTTCAGTACTGGCACCCTTTGGAAAGAAGTTAATGTAACTCTTTCTATACATCTTCTGCCATAAAGAGAATCGATGAGAATATTACAACAAAGCCTTCATCTCAGTTAGTTAAAAATCCCAAATCAACAGACACTGTAGGGTATATATCAACCAGTAGAAAGTAGCTAAACAGACTAATATGACCTTGTATGGCAGGAAAGGTGGCATAGTGTCTAGAACTAGGGAAGGAAGAGTCCAGGAGGGTTGTGAAGCTCAAAAGAGATCATGGGGGCAGCAGGGCACTTAGTAAATTTTTCAGTCCTGGCCAACTCTCTGTGATCCCATTTGGGGTTGTTGTTCTGTTTTTTGTTTTTTCTTTTAGCAAAGATACTGGAGTGGTTTGCCATTTCCTTCTCCAGCTCATTTTATGGATGAGGAAACTGAGGCAAACAGAGGTAAGTGACTTGCCCAGGTTCACAAAACTAGTAAGCATTTGAGGCTGGATTTGAACTCAGGAAGGTGAGTCTTTCTGACACCAGATCCAGCACTCTGTCCACCTCACCACCTGATGCCCCTGGAAACCTTGAAGGCTATGTAAATGCTATTGTTGTTGCTGTTGTTGTTATAAAATTACAGTCACCTGGACTCCAGTCTGGTGATGATTTCATTCTTTGACCCTTCTATTCCGTTCCTGCAGAGCTCAAACAATATCAATATGTAGATGCATCAGTAAACGCTTAACAACTCAGCTCTCCAAGGGGAAAAATGTATATGCACATACTTTTCAGTTTAATCTTGCATTATTAATATTTTCTTAAGTCTATACAATCAATAAAACAACAGATTAAGCCAATTCCTAGCAATTGCCAATGTCTGAGGTGTAAAAATTCACACTGAAAATTTATCAACCATCCCTCAAAAGTCAACTAGAGCTCCAGCACACCCTTGGTTAGCCCCACACTATTTGTTTACCTTGGTCAAAACACATCTGAAGCACTCTAATCCTTTAAATGTGCCACAATTAAGGAAGGAAACAAATAAACTGGAGAACATCCAGAGAAAGGTGGTTAGAATGGTGAGTGGCTTTCAGATTTTGCCATGTGAGGACAGGTTGAAGGAACTGGGGACATTTTACCATGAAGATAAGAAGAAAATTAGGAAGAATTAAAGGAGATTAAGACAGCTACCTTCTAGTATTTGAAGACCTGTTGTGTGGAAGAAAGACTATTGGGCCTTCTTCCTTTTGAATATTGGTACCCTTTGGAAAAAATGTCAATTCTTTATATTTAATCATACATCTTTTGCCAAAAAGAAATCAGTGAATTATAACAAAGTCTTTCTCTCAATTAATTAAAATCCCACATCAAAGAACTTTACAAGGTATATATCAAAGAGTAGAAAGTAGCCAAACAGGCCAATACAGCCTTGTGCTATAGAAGAGGTGGTAAAGTGTCTAGGACCAGGGACAGAACAGAATACTAGAGTGGTCTGTCCTTTACTTCTCCAGTGGATTAAGGCAAATAAAGGATAAGTGACTTGCCCAGAGACATAAAATTATTAGACGTGTGAGGCTGGATTTAAACGCAGTTCTTCCTGACTCCAGACTTGGTACTCTATCCACGGAGCCACCTAGCTGCCTCCTCAACAACTTCAAGGACTTGAAGAACTATTATTTGGAAGGAAGACTCTATGTGTTCTGTTTTGTCCCAGAGAGTAGAACTAGGAATAATGAATAAAAGCTGTATAACACCATCTTCAATATCCTTTCCCAGAGAGATAATGAGCTCTATTATCGTATTTTTTTAAAAGAGAAAAGAGCAGAATTTGGAGGAGAGACTTATCTAGGAGCTAACTGTCATGACTGAAAAAGGCTGAGAAGCACAGAAAGAAAGGACTAAGAGAATTTCTTTCCTGAGGAAACTGAATTAGCTGTCATCTTACGAGAGACTTATTTTAACTCACATACCAAGGAAAAGTCATCCTAGGAAAAATTTCTGAGAGCTCTTTAAATGCCATTCTGAGAGAACTGAGTTGATGTTGCTGCTGCTGCTCATCCTTTGTTCTTTTCTTTCTTTATTTAGTATTTTATTTTTCCACAGTTACATGTAAAAACAATTTTTAACATTTGTTTTTATAACCTAGTTTCAAATATTCTCCATCCCTCCCTCCCTGTACCCTGTCATCTAGAAGGCAAGCAATTCAATATAGGTTATACATGAAGAGTCGTGCAAAACATATCCATAATGGTCATGTTGTGAAAGAACAACAAAGACAAAAAGAACTCAAGGAAATTAAAAAATATGCTCAGTCTATATTCAGACATCATCAGTTCTTTCTCTGGGGTTGGATAACATTTTTCATCATAAGTCCATCAGAGTTGTCTTAGATGGTTGTATTGCTAAGATATAGCTAAGTCATTCACAGCTGATCATCTTAAAATCTTGCTGTTACTTTGTACACAGTACATTTCATTTTGCATCAGGCCATGCAAGTCTTTTCCAGGTTTTTCTGTGAGCATCCTGCTCACCATTTCTTATAACACAATAATATTCCATCATAATCACATACCACAACTTGTTCAGTCATTCCCTCGACTTCTAATTCTTTATCCCTAGAAAACAACTGCTATAAATATTTCTGCAACTATAGGTCCTTTTCCTTTTTTAAAAAAAATCTCTTTTGGGATACTGACCTAGTATTGGTATTACTAGGTCAAAGGGCATGCCTGATTTTACAGCCCTATTGGCATAGTTCCAAATTGCTCTATACAATGATTGAATCAGTTCACAACTCCACCAACAATGCTTTAATGTCTCATTTTTTTCCATATCCCTTTCAACATTTGTCATTTGCCTTTTCTGTCCTTTAGAAAATCTAATAGGTATGAGATAGTACCTCAGAATTATTTTAATTTGCATTTCTCCAATCAATCAGCCTTTGTTCTTCAAGAGGACCGATAATATTATAAGGACAATGTCTTGACTTGCAAGTGAATTAAATGTAAGTGAGGCAGAGTTATGCAAAGTCATAAGCCTCCCTCTCTCCTCTGGAGTCATTAGAGTCCAGTGGCAAAACATAAGTCAAGAAAACAAGGTGAAGATGCAGTGGGAGACCTTGACCTTTGTATGAATTATTGGATTATGGTCTATGGAGGAGCTGACTATTGCAGCCAGTGATAAGAGGGGTCACTGACTTTGACTTTTCTCACCAATTGATACATTGTTGAAATAGTTAAATGTGTCTTTGTTTTGGTTATCACATTATTAATAAAATATATGAACAGTGATACAGTTCAAATATATGATACCAGAGGGTTTGAGACTTAGAGAGGAACAAGTTTAAGGGGAAAGAGGTTTCTCTGGTTTGTTTATAAATTGGAATGGGATTTCAGAAATCATCAATTATTAAGATATATCAAAGGATACCCCCTTGATTTTCTTAGAACCATTTTAGACTTTCTTAGGTAAAGAAGATCAGAATCAGTATCAGTAAGAGAAGGTTGAGGGGTGGTATGGTTGTCAACTAGAGCAAGAATGCATGAACTCAGTATACACACAGGCAACATGTGGAATCTTGTCCATAAAGCCTGTTACATTTGGTAAAGGCAGATTTAGGTCTGTTGTAGAGGAAAAGGTCCAAAAAGCATTATTCAAATATGAAATAGGTAGCCTTAGGAGATGGTGGGTTCCTCTCTCCAGAGGTCTTTTTTTAAAAAAAAATTATTAAATAATTTATTTTTAGTTTTCAACAATCACTTTCGTAAGTTTTAAATTTACTCCCCTTTCCTCCCACCTCTTTCCCCAAGATGGCTTGCTATCTGCTCTACACATACATTCCTATTCTTCAGAGGTCTTCAAACAAAATTCAGATTACCATTTATCAGATGTGTTGTTGCTGCTTCTCAACCTTACAACTACCTACGGAGTCCACATCCAGGATAATCTAAGCCACTTAAGTCCAGATTCCTGCCTTGTCCAGTCTTTTTCAGCCCTGCCAACATAGTCTCTCCTTCCTTACCACCACTTTCTTCTTCTTTCTCTAGGAACTTGATTCAACTCCACATTATGATTGCTTCTGAAAAGGGCACAAGTGACCGTTTTCTTGTCCTACTACCTGTCCCTGTGACTTCCCAATGAATGCCTAGGCATCATTCTCCTATGAGTCTTGTCACTCCCCCTCTCCCATTAAAATAAATTCTGGGGTAGCCAGATGGCACTGTGAATAGAGCACCAGCCCTGGAGTCAGGAGGACCTGAGCTCAAATCCAACACACTTACTAGCTGGGTGACCTTGGGCAAGTCACTTAACTCCAATTGCCTTGCCTTCCCCTCTCCAAAAAACAAAACAAAAACAAAAACTATGAGGGCAGAAACTGTCTCACTTTGGTATTGTATCCCTAGCACTTAGAGCTTTACCTACAACATAGGAAGTGTTTTATTTTTTTTAAAAAATTCATTCATATTGTAGAGATAATTATCTTGCTCAGGTATTGATTCGAATTGATGGCATGTCAAATGTCTCCTAATCAGTTTGCAATTCTGTGATATAGACAAGACATCAGATCTCACAAAGGGATAATAAAATCAGGATCCCACCATCAAGTTTCAGTCAAGCCATGCTCTCATTTGTTCCATCATTTTCTCTGCCTTTACAAGGAAGCAAGTGTGTCACCATGGCCCCACGCTTGGATTTCCATGGAAGATTTCTGCCTTGAGTCAATTTCCCAAGTCAGGCACTACTTAATCATCAGTTCTCTGTCTTGGAGGAGAAGGTAGAAATTTGCCTTGGGGGGCATGTGGTGGTTTATGTGATTAGTTAACAAATACAACATCAAAACATTTTGGTGGTTTGAAAATGAGCTTTCTAAGCTACTAAAGAAAAGAGACTATCTAAAAATGAGGGAATTTAGAGAGAAGTGGCCAATAACATTTAAATAATGGAATTGAAAAAATGCCAATTCTAAGGAAAACTGCTGGGGCAGGATCTTGTTTTTACTTGCCTCTTGGTGCAAATTATTTGTTATCACTGTATCTTCATGTATTTTTCCATTGAGAAATCTATAGTGAAAAGATTCTGGAGAAGTCCCATACTTTCGGAAAGAAGTCCAACGTGGTACATGAGCAACAAAGTAGTACCATTGCATCAACAAGGATTTACTAAGCCTTGCTATGGACCCTATGCTAGACGTAGAGAATGCGCAGATAACTCAAGACACGCAGTCCTCTCTCAAGAAGCTTATGAAAGAATTAGAGGAAAGGAACAAGGACATGAACAATACAAGCTAGAATGGGATTAAATTCACTGAAAAGGACAGAGAGGCCTTAGAGATTTCAGGAAGGCAGAGAAAGTTGCCCTGAGAGAATGGGTGAATGGGAATTAGGGAGCTAGTGCAGTACCACGGAGAGAGTGCTGACTATGGAAAATCTGAAGGCTGACCTCAAGTCCTTACTTTTTATATGAAGGGCCTTGGGCAGGGCATTTAAACTCCCTGTGTATCAATTTCTTCATTTGTAAAATAAAAGGATTAGATTAGATGGCCTTAGGTCTCTTCAAGCTCTAGATTTATGGTCCTGATAACTCATATTTATATAATATTTAAATTTATAAGGGGCAACTAGGTGAAGCAGCGGATAGAGCACAGTCCCTGAAGTCAGGAGGACCCGAGTTGAAATGTGACCTCGAGCAGACACTTGACACTAGTTGTGTGACCCTGGGCCAGTCACTTAACCCCAATTGCCCCACCTTCTTCACCCCCCAAAAAATTACTCACTTTTTAGTTTTATATATTATTTCATATAGGAAAATGGTCTTTCCTTATTTTTCTAGTTATTAGTGACTCCACCCTCCCTCAAATCCCCATTTATTTCTTTTCTATATTATCCCATATGCACTTATTATTGAATGTGCTATGTTCACTTAGCAGAATGTAAGCTTCTTACGGGGAGAAATTGCCTCATTTTTTAATCCTAGGCACCTAACACGGTATCTGGTATATTGTAAGTATTTAACAATTGCTCAATGATTGATTGTTTTAATATTTGCAAAGCACTTCCTTCACAATAACATTATGAGATAGCAGGTACAAATGTTATTGTCACCCCTGGAAAGGTGAGGAAACAGGTTCAGAATTGTCATCCCTGGAAAGGTGAGGAAACTGAGGTTCAGAGAATTTAAGTGGCAGGAGAAGAGAGGAGAGGAGAGGAGAGGAGAGGAGAAGAGAGGGGAGGGGAGGGGAGGAGAGGGGAGGGGAAGGGAGGGAAGGAGAGGGGAGGAGAGGGGAACCTATCACATTTGTGATAGGTTTTGTTCCTGACATGAAAGGTGATATTGGGATTGAGAAATACTATAATATTTATGTTTCATTTTAGGGGCTTGAGAACTGACTCACATTCTGAGAGTTGTAAGTTCAGAAGGACAGGTATTCCCTCAAAGTCCTGAAACCCAGTTGAACTCTCATGATATTTAAGTCAGAGGGTTCTTTCTCTGAAAGAACAGAGAAACAGAATCCCTAGTCCTGACTGAGCTTTAATGAGCCAAAATGGATAGCATGGGTGACACAGGGGTAACAACCAGCAGAAGAATCCAGAAGAAACCAAAACTGAAAGAAGATGAAAGAAGTAATTGGAAGAAAGGCAGAGCTGCAGCAGTAAAACTAAACATCATAATGAATCATTGAGATTCCCCTTCCCCCCCCCTTTTTTTTTTGCTTTTTGGAGGGAAATTGGGGTTAAGTGACTGCCCAAAGTCACACGGCTAGTAAGCGTGTCAAGTGTCTGAGGCCGTATTTGAACTCAGGTCCTTCTGACTCCAGGGCCAGTGTTCCACTCACTGCACCACCTAGCCACCTGAATCATTGATATTCCAATGGTCATTCAGAATAGAGGACTTGGGATGGGTCTACCAGATGTATTCACTTCTTCAAAAACTAAGTGAAGTTACCAAAAAAAATTTAAAAAATAAAAAGTGAACTATTATTTCGCCAACTTTTTCTCTTCACAACTGTCCACTAATAGATGCTATAATTTACTTTGCTTGTTTTTTTTTACGTAAATGTTTCCTGTATCCTGATATTGCCTTTAATACAGAGAAGCTAGGCATTATCCAGACATACACAAAAAATTTTAATCAGGGCAGATAGATAAACCTCTGTTTGAATGTTGGGAATTTTCCTAAGCAGAGACTCTGGGCTTTGTAACTGTACTGCTAACTTTGAGTCTAGATCACTTAAGTGGCAGGATTTATAGAGCACTTGACTTGAACTCAGGATAGATTGGAATTCAGATCACTTACTAGCTATGTGACCCTAGGCAAAGTCTTCACCAAAACCCTATGAGATGGATATTATTGTTTTACCCATTTTATAAATGAGGAAACTAAGGTGGAGAAAGGTTAAATAAGGTCACACAGCTAGTAAGTATCTGAGGCAGGATCTGAACTCAGATCTTCCTAACAACAAGCCCTCTAGATACCTATGTAGTAGTCCAAACCAAACCTCACTGCTCCTAGAATATATACGATAAGTGGTCATCCAGTCTCTATTTGAAGACCTCCAAAGAGAGGGAAGCAGAACTCATAAGTGCCAATTGTTGAATTTTCAATGTAAGCATTTAGACCACAGAAATCTAAAAACATTACAAATCCAATCTGATTTATTTTTTTCATTGCTTAGGCATAAAAATGTGATGCAGAAAATATTAATGATGCTTATTAAACACAAGACTGTGTTATGCATAAATTTCCAACCTTGTACTGTGCAAGATCCAGAGATCCACATTTATTTACAAGCATGCTGCCGAGGATGGGGAAGCCATTACTTCCCAAAGCAGCATATTTACTTTTGGATAGCTCTTATTGCTAGAAAGATTTTCCTGACATCAGGCCTAAGTTTGTCTTTTGTTTCCCCCATGAAACCATGTAAGAGCAAGCTTAATTCCTCTTCCATATGACAATTTTTCAAATACTTGAAGAAAGCTATCATTTCCCCTGCCCTAGGTCTTCTCTTCCCCAAACTGAACATCTCTAGTTCCATAAATCAATTTTCATATGACTTATTCTCAAAGCTTTACACCGTTCAGTTTATCCATCTTAAAACATGCTTAAGGTTTTACTAAGGAGCTAACAAAATGGAATGACCAGAAATTAACGTCATACTCCAGATCCAACGTGATCAGGAATCATTCTTGATCTCTATCCATTCGTTAGTCCATGATCTCATTAGTATTTTTGACAGCGATTTTCACTTTATTGACTGATAGTGACCTCACTATACACTAAAAGAAACTCAAGCTATTTTTCAGATAAACTGCTGTCAAATGGAACCTCCCACATCTTGTACTTTCGAGGCTCATTTCTTCAACCCAAGTTGTAAGACTTTACAATGATCTTGATTCAATTTTAACTCATTTGATTCAGCCCAATGCTCTAGCATATCAAGATTTCTTAGAGCCTAGTATGCTAGCTAACCTTTTGTGCTTTTTACAAATATTGGTGTGCAGGCCATCTCTTACTGATTCAAAAAAAAATTTTTTTTGGCAATACTGGAGAGATCTCTTCAAGAATTTACATAACAGTTAAAACAGACAATTTTCTCTCCATTATTCTTGCCTTGTCCTCTCCCTTGCTGGAACTCTGCTTCTATTTCTCCCAAGTCACACCCCACCTTCCAGTGAGTGGAATGGACTCTATCTCCTCTACCCTTGTCACTCCCACTTAAAGTCTCTTTCTTCAAGGCCAGATTTCTATACCATCTCTTCCATGAATCAGCCAATAAAGGGGAGAGCATGTAAGTGCTTATACACATAAGCACGGTCCTAAGTGGTGAAGATACAGAGAAATGATCCTGCTCTCAGGGAGCTTACACTTAAACAGGGGTAGACAATATGCACAGAAGGTGAAATGAGAAGGCACTTAAAAAAATTTTTAATGTATTTTTCAAAACAACGTGCCTTCTTGAGAGTCATTGCTTTAAAAAATATAAATATTTATTGATATCTTCTGTTTTTGGTCTTCAAAATTTCTCCCAGTAACCTTCCATCTACCCCAAACCTGAGGGATAATAAATATTTTTCAAGGAAAAAAATTTAAAGAAGAAAAACAGCACAAGGTACTATTTCTCAAAAAAGTCTGAAAAGAAATGTGATATGGCAAGTCTGTGCACTCCTCACCTTAGCAAAGGGATGGGATGGGAACATTTTCTCATCTTTTCTTTGGCGTCATGCTTGTTCTCTATAATTATGTGGCATTCACGTTTGACTGTGTTAATTGTTCTTTCCACCTTTGTTGTTGTGGACATTAAATATATTACTTTCTTGGCTCTTATTTCATTCTGCATTGTTCTAGATAAGTCTTTCAACACTTCTCTGACTTTATCATGTTATTGGTTTCCTTTAGTATAGTAGCGTTCCAGTACATTTGTATACCCCAAACAGTGGGCATCTACTTTATTTCCAGTTCTTTACTACTACAAAAAAAAAAAAGTGCTGCTGTAAATATTTTATTGTGTATGGGGACTTTCTTCTTGTCAATCCTCCTTGGAAGATATGCCTACTTGGGGAATTTTGGGGTTAAAAGCTATAGAATTTTTGGTCAAATTATTTGCATAATTGCAAATAGCTTTCGAAATGCTATTTCGAAACACTTGATTTATAGCTCCATCAACAATGC
>CM053600.1:66037559-66061668 GCA_028646575.1 Pseudocheirus occidentalis | reverse complement strand
GGGGGGGGATGTATTTCATAGTCTGTTTATTTTTATTTTTATTTTTTGCTTTTTGGAGGGGAGTTGGGGTTAAGTGACTTGCCCAAAGGTCACACGGCTAGTTTTTGTGTTAAGTGTCTAAGGCCGGATTTGAACACTCCTGACTCCAGGGTCAGTGCTCTACTCACTGCGCCACCTAGCCGCCCCTGGTTCTACTTTTAAGAAAAGTTTTTGACCCATGGGGATTAAATTTTTTTTTCTTTCTTTCTCCTATGGCCACCACCTGATTCAAGGTCTTAACACTTCTCAATTGGATAATTGCAATAACTTCTTAGTCTCCCTGGCTTCAGTCTCTGGTTTCCATAGCCAGCCTCCATAAAGCTGTCAAAAATAATCTTAACATGGAGGTCTAACTACATCATGACCCTGCTCAAGAATCTTCAGTGATTTCCTAGTACCGCTAAGCTCAAAAGAAACTCCTCTTTTTCACGGGGGGACCTCTAAAATACTACATAATTTGACTTTAGTCTTCTTTTACAGACATTTCAGATTCCTCCTCTTCATGCATTCTACATTCCCATTAAACGGCCTTATCCAATTTCCCTGTAAATTACATTCCATTTCTGTCTTTGCCTTTCAAGGCTATTCTCCATTCCTGGAATGCTATCTTTCCATCTTTCTGCTACTTAGGATACTAGTGTATAGAGTTTTGTGGTTTGTGCAACTCCTCAA
The DNA here is from genome assembly GCA_028646575.1 of Pseudocheirus occidentalis. Taxonomy (NCBI): domain Eukaryota; kingdom Metazoa; phylum Chordata; class Mammalia; order Diprotodontia; family Pseudocheiridae; genus Pseudocheirus; species Pseudocheirus occidentalis. The sequence goes on along the minus strand of CM053600.1, from coordinate 66,060,957 downwards.
CAGTCCTCTAAGACTAGTGACATTTAATTCCTTTTAAGGTATCTCATCTCATGAGCAAAAAAAAAATGCTCACTGTTTACAAAACCCAGTGAGGATGGGATTAAAATCTACTCCTGCAGAGCACACAAGATTATAGGTGCTTTAGAGCACTAAGAGCTTGGTCAGGCATGGAAGACACCAAGGTCATCAATCGCAACCAGGACCATTGCCAGTTATCTTGACTTATGTCTAGCCACTGGACTTCAATGACTCACTTAGATCCAATTAATGGGCAAATACATTAATCACCCAAGATGTCATTGGTTCTCTTAGAAAACAGGATAAACAACAACCTAGGCTCAGCTCAAGCTCCACTTTCACAAACCCTTTTTTGAGTTTCCTAGTTCTGGTACTCGCCTGTCACCTCCCAAATTTATTGTATTTACATTTATTTACTTTGTGTACCCTTATTTGTGTTGATGTCACATTCCCCCTCAAGCTTGTCAAGGACAGGACTGATTCTTGTCATTTTCCCCAGTACAAATTCATGGATCCCTCTTCACTTCTCATTTCTATTCCTCCATTAACCACTTAGGGTTAGTTGCATTTTAACCTAGATTTTATTTCACTTAGCATTCCCTTTCTCTGATGTCCAACTGAATCTCCCTGTTTTCTTAGACATAGAACATATTAAGTTTGACCAGCATTGATATTTGGGAGAAGAACAACAACAGATTGGATAGACTTTTATTATAGCTCTCTTACTCACTACCCTGGGGCCTTACTATAGGAAGAGGGGAACAAATGATTTCTCAATACAACTAGAGCACTAATTAAATTCCTTCTGTTTTCGAGAATAGCTCTTAGGGGAAATAAAATGCATTAAGAGGATCAATATTATTTTTAAAAATTATTTTGAACTTAAACACCAAAAAAGAACATTTTGCTACACAGAGTATCCCATATGAACCCATGAATCTCCATTTCGCCCCATGATTTTTAAAAAAGAACAAGATTAATACTACAAGCTATTTTCAAAGCAGTCTTGCTTGTTTATAATTCCTTCTAAACTACCTATTGTTTTCTTCTGGGCATTTAAAAAATGTTACAATGAACTTTTTTTTTGTGGCATCACTATTGCTAACCTCTCTCCTTAAAAATCCAGAAAAAGAGGGAAAAGAATCAGAATTCCTTGAAACAAATAAACATAATTAAAGAAATGAATCCACAAGACTATCTGACAAATTGTGTTCCTATATCTTGCGTCTGTCTGTCAAGAACAGTGTACTGTTTTTACCATAGGTCCTCTGGAGACATGGATTATTGTCTTGATCAGAATTCTGAAGACTTTCAAAGTTTTGTTTATAATATTCTTGGTATAAATTGTTCTCCTGGTTCCATTCACTTCATTCTTCATCATTTTACACTACCTAAGATTCTCTGAAATCATCTTTTCATAATTTCTAACAATACAATAACATTCCATTACATTTAGATACCACAGTCTGTTCAGTCATTTCCCAATTGCCTAAGAGGCAATACAAGGCACTCTCTTTGATTCTACTTCTTTTATTTCCCCCGTAGTCTCCCCTTCAGTATCAGGCAATTGGTTTCGCTTGTGACTTTTCCCTTTCCAGTATGGTCCTCCTTTTTAACCATCTCCCTCCCTATTCCTACTTACAAGCTACACATATCCAATCTCTCATCACAATGAAGTTCCCTCTGCAAGAGGGAATGCATCCCCTTTACTATTTCCAGTGATCTTTTTCTGTCTTATACTTTGTGTAATTCTGAAGTGAAATAGGTCACTGTGGTTTCCCATTAGATTTCTTGATTATTATTATGAACTTAAGGGTTTTACTGGAGCAGGGATGTGGGAGCTGGATGATTTTGCCTTCTCTTCAAGCAGTTTGTCATCTTGGACAGAAATCCCAGTTCAAGAAAATTCTTGGGTGTGGACCATGGAGTGATCATATGATTTAAGACTGAAAGGGATTTTGGAGGTTAAATCATCTCCAAAGAGTCTAAAGTTCTTCAAAGTGGAGAGTATGGCCTGAAACCAACCATTGTGAATCAATCAGAGAGTGAAATGGGATGGCAATGATAGCCAGTTGTGTGGTTTGTCTCCAATACAGCAACACATACCCTTTTCCTCAACCCTCCACAGTGGAACTTTCAAACCATCCTCTTTCTGAGTCAGGGATCAGTCCCCTAGCACAGGGAAAATTTTGTACTTCCCCAGATCACTTTGCAGCTGCTTCCTTGTCATTTGGGGTGGGACAGGATGAGTTGCACAGGACAAACAAGCATCAATGACTTGTGATCTATTATCTATGATTTAATCATATGATCTTTATTCCCCCAACCTATCCTTCTTCTAAGTTTCCTTATTACCTTCTATGGCAGTGATTTCCAAACTTTCTTTTCAAAATCTTTTTTTCCCCATTAACAAGCATTTATTTTTCTCTCTTTCATTACACCCTTCTCCCCATAAGATGGGAGGAGAGAGGGGAAGTGAGGGGCAAAGGAAGGCGGTGGGGGTGTGTGTGGGAAGAGTGAGAGCAAGAGCGAGAAAACCCTTTGGATAAATATATGCAGACAAGCAAAACAAATTCCACCTTGACCAAGCTGAAAAACTGTCTCTGCATTTTGAGACCATCACTTCTCAGGAGGCGAGCAGTATGCTTCAATAACATTCCAAGGCTCTTAAATCCTTCAAAGATGTTTTTCTTTATAGTGTTATTATGTATTGTTTTCCTGGATCTGCTTGCTTCACTCTGCATCACCTCCTAGGTTTTTCTGAAACCATCCCATTCATCATTTTATGCTGGGCAATAATATTTCATTATGTTTATATTCTACATAACCCAACTGTATTTTTTCCAGCCATTTGCCAGTTGAAGGGCACCCCTGCCAGTTTCCAGTTATATACCACTTCAAAAAGAGATGAAATGTTTCAAAGTTACATCCAAACATTTTCTATCACATCACCCTCTCATTAAAAAAATTATTGATCTCTCATATATGATTTTCTTAAAGGGCAGGTCTGATCATCTCTTCCCTATTCAATAAACTCTAGTGATTCTCTATTGACTCTAGAGTGAAATGTTATTTTGGCTTTATCTTATACTTTAAATGTTCAATTATCATGTAACCTTTGTAATATATATGATACACATAATAGTATGTGCATATAATCTTAAAATAAATTAGAATACATGTATTGAGAGTGTGAGTTTATTTTTTATGAAGATTTGTGATAAAAGAAAATTCGTGGACAACCGATATCGTTCAATCCCTTGCTTTACAGATGAGAAAATGGGGCCTATTGAGGTTAAGTGACTTACTCAACAGATGCAGTATTTCAACCCAGATTTTCCAACACTATCAATCAAGCAAGTAATAAACATTTACTAAGCTCCTACTATATGCCAGGCACCATGCTAAGCACTAGGAATACAAAAAGAAGCCAAAGACAGTTCCTGCCCTCAGAGAGCTTACCATCTAATAGGGAAACAACTTGCAAACTAATATTTACAAAGCAAGCTATATACAGGGATAAATAGTAAATAATGAAGAGGGAAATCACTGGTATTACGAGGGTTGTAAAGGATTTCTTTAAAAGAAGACATTTTAGTTGGATACTAAAGGAAACCAGGGAGGTCAGCAGTTGAGTGGAGAATGGAGATCGATCCAGGAATTCCTATCCAGGAATCCAGGATAGTTAGAGAAAATGCCCAGAACCAAGAAATGCTGTATTTTGCTCCTGGAATAGCCAAGAAGTCATTGTCACTGGATTGAAGAGTTATGTTTCAGAGAGTTAGGTGTAAAGATTGGAAAGATGTTGGGGGCAGGGGACAGAGTGGTTATGAAAGGCTTTAAATGTCAAATAGAGCATTTTGTATTTGATCCTGGAGGCATGGAGCTACTGAAGTTTATTAAGTAGGGGAAGGGAAGAGGTAGGAGTGTGTGTGTGTGTGTGTGTGTGTGTGTGTGTGCGCACACACGCATGATTGCACTTGTAATTTAGGAAACTCACTTTGGTGGCTAATACAAGTAACTTCTTCACTGGTAGGACTTGAATTGGGGACCTTAAAGAATAGGTCATTATAGATAGGTTTATATGAGAGGAGTGGCATTCCAGGTCATTAAAAATCAAAGAAACAGTTTATACCCAGAATATCAACAAAAATTATTATCACCTTTGTCACCATTTCAATAGCAATTTCTAAAATGGGTTTGTAATCTTTGTTAGAATGAAAGACATAGGATTGCCAAGGAAATAAATTATATTGAAAGTTACTAGAATATTTTAATTTAAGGATTAAGACAAATTCACAGATCTCAGGTTAAGAATTGCTGATCTAAAGCATTTCCAAGGTACTCTCAGGAAATTTACCCAATATCCTGTGAGAAGTTAGTATTCCTACACATGATTCAAGGAACAGTGACAGGACTGGATGTGATTTCATTGGTATAGGGTGAAGATAACTCCCTTTACCGATGCAGGTTGGCACCCTCTCTACAGTCTGCAGTCTCAGGGTATGGACTCTTAACTTAGGCATCCCGACATTAAAAAAAAATGTCTTGAGAACTTTATTTCAATATATTTGGTTTCTTTTGTAGGCTTATGTATTTTATGAACACATTTCAAAACTTTATTCTGAGAAGGCGTCTACAGACTTTTCTATTTGATGCTGAAGGTGACAAGGAGCCACTGGAGTTATACTGAGTAAGGGGAGGAGGTGGGCAGCATGGTTTAAGAAAATACCTTTGGCAACTGAATGGAGGATGAATTGGAGCAAGATATTTGAGGGAGGCAGACCCAAACCAGCACACTACAGCAATAGTCCATGGGTGAGGTGAGGTAGGCATTCACTAGAGTGATGGCAGTGTCAAAGGAGAGTAAGGGGTGTATTCAAAAGATGTTGCAAAGATGAAATCAACAAGCCTTGGCAACAGATTGAATATGGAGGGTGATTGAATATCAAGGATGATGCTTAGGTTGTGGGACTCAGGGATCAGGAGAATGATTGCTGTGAATAATAATTATGGAATTTTGGAAGGGGAGGGGGATTTAGAGGGAGAGAAAACAGTTCAGTTTTGGACATGTTGAATTTGAGATGTCTGAAGGGCAGCTAGACATACAAGACTGAAGGTCAACAGAGATGTTAAGGCAGCAAATAGAAGTTAAGTAAAATACAAGGGAACTGATGAGATCACCGAATGTAGTAATACAGAAGAGGAAGCAGGACAAAGCTCTGCAGGGAGACTTATGTATAGTTATGTATAAGAATTCAAGAGAAGCCGACAATATAGACTTGAACTGATTTACCAAAGGATCAAGATGGAGGAATGAGGAGAGACTGGCTACCATAGCCCGGGAGAGAACTGAAGGCTCAAGTAATTGGAGGTCACAGCATGCATGAAGAAATGGGTGTGCTAAGAGAGGTAGAGAACAGTGGAAAGCTAATATAGATTATGGTCAGATAAGGGCATTTCAGAATTCTCGAGTATGGAGGTGATACATTTGTGAGTGATAATAAAGTAAAAAGTACTTTTTTTTTCTTGGTGTTCCAATATGATCTTTTTCATTTTTAACTTAGTTTTTAGTTTTCAACATTCACTTCCACAAGGTTTTGAATTCCAAATTTTCTCCCCATCTCTCCCCTCCCCCCAACCCCAGATGGCATGCAATCTGCCCTCCCTTTTATTTCCCTTCTATTTTCCTGTAGGATAAGATAGATTTCTGTACCCCATTGCCTGTGTATCTTATTTCTTGGTTGCACATAAAACAATTTTTAAAAACTCAAGAGTTCCACATTCTCTCCCTTCCTCCCTCCTCACCCACCCTCATTGAAAAGGCAAGTAATTTGATATGGGTTATACATGTATACTCATGCAAAACACTCTCATAATAGTCATGTTGTAAAAGATGTAACTATATTACCCTCCATCCTGTCCCACCCCCTAACCAGTCTATATTCTTCTTTGACCCTGTCCCTCCTCAAAAGCGTTTGCTTCTGATTACACACCCTCCCCCAATCTGCTCTCCCTATCATCTCCCACTCTCTTATTCCCTACTCCCTGACTTTACTGCAGGGTAAGATAGATTTCCACACCCAATTGGGTATGTTCTTCCCTCCTTAAGCCAAATCCTCCCTCTTCCCCTCCACTCTAAAAGCTTTTTCTTTCCTCTTTTATGTGAGATAATTTATCCCCTTCTATGCCTCCCCTCCTCCCTCTCCCAGTACATTCCTCTCTCACCCCTTAATTTTATTTTTTACGTATCATCCCTTCATATTCAACTTAGCCTGTACCCCTGTCCATACTAAGAAAGGTCTCATGAATCACAAATATCATCTTTCCATGTAGGAATGTAAAGAGTTCAACTTTAATAAGCCTCTTAGATTTTTTTTTTCTTTCCTGTTTGCCTTTTCATGCTTCTCTTGAGTCTCATGTTCAAAAACCAAATTTTCTATTCAGTCCTGGTCTCTTCATCAAGAATGATTCAAAGTTCTCTATTTCATTGAATATCCATCCTCCTGTTTCCCCCATGCCCCTCTAGGATTAATACTCAGTTTTTCTGGGAAGGTGATTCTTGGTTTTAAGCCAGCTTCTTTGACCTCTGGAATATCGTATTCCAAGCCCTTCGATTCCTTAATGTGGAAGCTGCTAAATCTTGTGTTATCCTAATCGTGTTTCCAAAATACTTCAATTGTTTCTTTCTGGCTACTTGCAATAGTTTCTCGACCTGGGAACTCAGGAAATTTGGCTATGGCGTTCTTAGGAGTTTTCCTTTTGGGATCTCTTTCAGGAGATGTCAACTCCCTCAATTTCTATTTTACTCTCTGGTTCCAGAACATCAGGGCAGTATTCCTCGATAATTTCTGGAAAGATGATGTCTAGGTTCTTTTTTTGATCATGGCTTTCAGGTAGTCCAATTATTTTTAAATGTTCTCTCCTGGATCTGTTTTCCAATGATGTTTCACCTTGTTGTCTATTTTTTTCATTCTTTTGGTTTGGGTTTATAATTTCTTGATTCCACGTAGTCATTGGCTTCCATGTGCTCCATTCTAATTTTAAAGGAATTATTTCTTCAGTGAGCTTTTAGATCTCCCTTTCCATTTGGCCAATTCTGTTTTTTAAGGTATTCTTCTCGTTGGCTTTTTGGACCTCTTTTGCCATTTGGGTTAATCTCATTTTAAGGTGTTATTTTCTTCAGTATTTTTTGGGTCTCCTTTAGCAAGCTGTTGACTAGTTCTTCATAATTTTTTTGCATCATTTTCGTTTCTCTTCCTAATTTTTCCTCTACCTCTCTTACTTGATTTTCAAAATCATTTTTGAGCTCTTTCATTACCTGGAACCAATTCATATTTTTCTCAGAGGCTTTGGATGTAGGAATTTTGATTTTGTTGTCTTCTTCTGTTGGTATATTTTGATCTTCTTTGTCACCAAAGTATGATTCTATAGTCTGTTTTTTATGCTTTTTATTCATTCTCCCAGCCAATTATTTTTTTTTCTCTGTTAATGTAGAGCTCTTCTTGTAGTGTGGAGGGTGTATTGTCCCAAGTTTCAGGGCTTTTGTACAGCTGTTTTCAGAGATACTTCTATGGACCTGTAAATTTTCAGTTCTTCCAAGGTGGTATGATCAAAGTAGGGCTGTTTACTCCTCTCCTGGCCTGTGACCACATTCTTTTTTGCCTTGGAACTGTGAGGATTCCCTCTGCTGCCACCAGTGCTCTGTCATGCCAGCACTCCTCCTCAACCCAGAACCACCACCCAGATCCAAACATGGGCAAACAAGAGAATCCTACCTCATTGCTAGGAAAAGAGATCCCTGCAAGCTCCCCCCCCCCACCTCCCCCACCATGCCCTCTGCTGTCTGTGGGCTGGGAACTCTGGCAGCTGCTGCCGCCCTGGGGCTGGGGCCAGGGCCAGATTGTGATCCCCTCAACCAAGTCTGACAGACCTTTCCTACTGACCTTCTAAGCCATCTTTGGCATTTGTGGGTTAAGTCTTGAAACGATCACAGCTGCCAGTGATTCAGGTCCAAGGCCTTCTCTGGGTTTGCTGGGCCCTGATCCATGCTGGTGTATTTTGCCTCAGGCTGCACTCCTCTCTAAACTTGGTACAATGTACCTTTCCTTTTCAACCTTCCAGGTTGTCTTGGGCTAGAAATGTTTCACTTTGTCACTTTGTGTTTTGTTGCTCTAGAATTTGTTTGGTCATTTTTAATAGGTATTTGGAAGGGTTTGGGGTAGAGCTCAAGCAAGTCCCTGCTTTTACTCTGCCATTTTTGCTCTGCTCCAAGTATGACTATTTTTGTGTGTGGATTAGGTGAGATGAAATTGGTCGTAGAACTGAATGGTCTGTTTAAGGGAGATTCATTATGCATGTTGATGTCCCTTAGTTTGAGGGCAGGAACTGGGGGAGCAGTTAAAAGGTTGTGAGCTAGGGATTGAACTCAATGAAGAAGAAAGTGGGATGTATTGAAAGTCTATAGAAAACTACTGGGATTTTGATTTGGGTAGAGGATGTGGATTGTACGGATCTCAGAACAGAGGTTAGTGAGTAACAGAAGTATTTGGAGAAATAGGAAAGGGCAATGTGGGGTAAGGGATATTCTAACTCCCCTGCTTAGACCAGTGAGCTGAGGAGATGATTGAAAAAGTAGTTAGTAATGGAATAGGATAGCTAGCAGGCTTTGTCCGTCAAGGAGGATCCAGGCCTCAGTGATTGCTAGAAGCAAGATAAAGTGGGAGAGGAAAAGATTTTAAGTTGAAATCATGTTACCTATGGAATAGGCATTCCAGCAGGCACAGTAGAAAGGGTATGTAGGAGGATCTGGTTGAGACTTTGGTGTGGGGAAGTTGAGGGGGATAAGGAATAAAGTTTGGATGATGACCCACAGGAGTTCATAATCACTTATATGTGTAGGGTATGACTAACTGTATGTTAATAACTGAGTAAGAGGCACATGGAAAACAAGCAGGAAATACTGCAGCACAGAATAGAAAGCCTATAGTCAGATGGGCTATTTCACTTTCCCTCTTCCCCTTGAAGGTTGGAGATGAGGCTGGAGATGGTGCTCTTAGAGGAGGTCACTCCTCTTTGAACCTGGAGGCTCTTCTCATTGTAGGTGATGGGAGATCAGACCAACAGGTATAGCAGGAGGTGGAAATTGACTTGTAATGGCTCAGAGAGAAGTCAAACCTAGCCCCCTGCCACCTTCCCTCAGGGAACACATGCAGTAGGATTTGCAAAGCTACCATTTAGCAGAAAGTTGCTTCTTTTCTTGCCCGAGAGTTAAAATCAGGCAGCTGTAACAGGAAAAGTCTCCCCACCGGAAATATAGGAGTGTAGTAATTTTCCTTTATACCCTACCCTGCCTTCAACCCTTCCTCTACCAGTTGCAAAAAAGAAAAACAGCTGAGCAAAACCAACTAGTACAACAACTATCATCATCAGACACATATGGCAATCTGATTCAAAATATAGTCATTTGTTTCAAAACTGATGATTTAATTCCTTCTGAATTCATTTGTCTTTTACTAAGTTATTGTAATTTAAAAAATTAAGCCCCTTGCCAGCTGGGATTATTTCATTCATTATATTTGCATTTCAATGCCTAGAACAGTACCTGGCACACAGATAACAATTAACTTTGATGCACTCCATACCTTTAACTGACTTCAAATTCAATGGAATTTAAAAAAGTGAATGTTAGTAAATTTTCTTTTGAAAATTGTCCCCGGATAACACATTCTTCTCTTCCAAACACACCCTTCTTCCCAACTTCCCTATTTCTAGCAGAAGAACATTCTTCTAGTCATCCAAGTTCATAACCTTGGCATTATCAGCTCTTCACTCTTCCCCATCCCACATGAACAAATCAATCAAATTTCAGTTTCTGCTTGCACAATACCTCATGTCAAACTCTTCTCTATTGACACAGCCTCCATCTTCATTCAAGTCCAAATCACTTCCCTTCTAGATTGCAACTGCCCTAAATAGGTCTCCTTGATTCCTCTTTACCCACTATAATTTGTCTTACACAGATACCTGTGATTTTCTCATTAGCAGATCTAACTACGTCATTCCACACAGTCCAGCAGTTACTTATCACCTCTAGATCTAAAATAAAAGATTAAAAGGATGAGAAAAACCATTTTATATCACACAACTATGGTTTTTAGAAAGAAAGCTTGATTGACACAAATATCAAATAATTTTCACCAGAATGGACCTTGAAAAAAATGTTACCTTATCAAAAAAAAAGGCTGACAACTTTTGTTCCATAAATTAAAAAATGGGCTGCATAACAGGTCAACAAGAACTCTGACAGTTCTTTAAGAAAGAAAGATTCTGGTTGTGAGCCGTGGTGCCTATTCTTTGGGTCAACCCATGCAGAAAGCTGGTATGGACAAAGATAGATGATGTCTGACCTTCCAACCTGTTACTAAAAGGAAGGTGTTATAATTACTTGATGCTACTTCTCCAACCACTCTTGGGGATCCAGCCAAATAGGCACCATAAGGAATATTGATCTTTAAGGGGAAAAATTTGGATCCTTGCAATAAGAAAACACTTCCACCCTCCATCCTTTCCTCCGTCTAAGGATCAGGAAAAAATATTTCAAGCATATTCCACATAAAATAAGTGTCGTTTTGACTTTATTTAAGGAAAAATGGGGGAGGGGGAGAAACAACAGTAATTTTTGTAATACACAGAAGACAAGTTAGATAGCACTGCAAAAAAAAAAAAAAAAAAAAGGCAAAAAAAGGCTGAATGATACCAGTCTGTTATGCAGCTCTATGATTAGTAACTTTTTAGCACAGTTTGTAATTTGCATTATTGTTTTAGCAACTTCATACTTATCAGAAGTCTGGGTTATAAATCACCAAAAGTATACCACTACTATCATGAAAAACTAATAACCCACCAAAAAACCACGTTCAAATAAACCATAAATATGTGATGCACATTAGTACAACAAACCATTTCTGTAAACATTTTCTCCAACATAGCGCATGTGCATGAAGTAAAAATAAAAACACTGTAGTCTTACAATTAGGGTTACTCTGACTTCAAGATACACAACATTATTATTTATTAAAGCTTTGACTAAACCTACTGCCATTTTTTTCTTATTGTGGTTTTTTTTTTTTTTTTGCTTTCATGGTTTCAGATGTAATGACTTCTTAATACTGTTGTTATCTGTATAGTTTTGCCACTTTGGCACTTCTGTGGATGAGGTCACTACTGATGGCTGAATGGATAAGCAATCCCTTTCCAAAAGAATTGAATACAATAGCCTGCAATGTTTTAGAGAAATGCGTCTACTGAATGATCTACTGATAGACGTGATCTATTCATCACTGGAAGGAATACTTCATAACCTGGGGTCTGTGAAGTTTTTTAAAAAATATTTTATGATTATATTTCAATATAATTAGTTTCTTTCATAATTCTGTATACTTTATGCATTTAAAAACATGATGCTGAGACGAGGACCACAGGATTTATCAGACTGCCAAACGAGTCTGTAACATAAAAAAAGATTATCCCCTGATCTACTGGAACAGAACTGATTTCCAATAGGTAATGACTGGCTTCCCTTAAACCACTCATGAAAAACTAAATTATACACAAGAACTTCACCCAAGTGAATACTTAAGGACAGATGATAAGCTTTAGTAAACTAAGCCAAGGGATGGATTCCATTTAACTTGACTCAAGCAATAAGGGAGTACTTATATGCCCCATTCTATGCAAGGTACTATGGATTCATTTCTTCCTATAAGTCAAATCCTATCACAATGAATTTTACGGGGGTGTTCAAGTTTTATTATTTTTTGTCTTATTCTGAACAACATTCATTACAAGTCAATTCCAATATAAATTGAAAACACCCAATAAATTTCACACAAAACAGTATTTATTCATATTAACTACAATCAAATATTAGCCCCAAAGTACAGACCACAACACATGATATTTCAAGTCTGTGGATAAGGTAAGGAAATGATGCCAAGTTCTTCTGCTACATCATTTTTTTTTCTTAACTGGAATTAACTGTTTATACTATTTTTTTTCTTCTAAAGAAAACTTTATTCAGTTCAATTTTTAAAAATTCATTAAGTGCAAGGCACCATTCTGGGCACTTGTTAGCCAAGGCCATGGGATGAGGTTTCTGCCATAACTAACCAGTGCCCCCTAAAGTTTTTTTCTTATGCTTGTGCTATGCATGGTGGGGCATTTCATTATTGAGTTGTCAAGGCAGTCTTGAGCCATCAGCATTGGTTTGGAAAATGTTTTCTGGTAAGGTCATTTTTGTTGTTGTTGCAATGAAATCTAGTATCCAAGAATATTCCTGTTCCATTCTTAACCTCTCCCTTAACTGGAGGAAAATATCTCCTTACTAACCACAAATCAATAGGCAAGAAACTACTCTCTTCAGCCTTGGCCTTCAGTGTTATCCAAAAGTCACACAGCTAGAAACAAAACAGTGAAAATTATGTTTTACCCCCAAAATGTAAGGCTTTCTTAATTTAAAAAAAAATTCTCACTGGTCTGCTTTCTTTCTTTTTGCCTCCCCCCACCCCCATCATTCCTATAGTTCAAAGGAAAGCCTTTGGCAAAAATGCTGGACTCAAAACAGGGAGTTAATTACAGCAGTCAGAGCTACTGCCAAAGAGGAGAAGGGATAGTAGATTAGCCAAACTCTTGGGGTTGTAGGTGTGACTGACTGTTAAAACGGTTCTGTGATCAGCATCTTGGTAAACAAGTTAAGAAAAATCCCCAGCTGTCATGCCATCAAAGAAAGTTAACCATGGCAGAAGATGAAGCCTATAGAACACTGAGAGCCTGTTCAGCAAGTGAATGGCTTAGCTTAAGGCAGCTGCCAACAGACCACCCCCACCCAAGATAAACAAGGTCCAATTCAGATGGCTGAATCATGACACTGTGCATTGTTAAATCACCAACAGATTATAGTATACACTCAAAGGTTTCTCAAGTAATGAACATGTAGCCATTAAACAAATTATTACTCTTAAGACATTTATTACAAATGTCAACAGTCATAAAAGTAAAACTGACTGTCTTAAAAAAAGAGAGAAAGAGAAAAGTGTGAGAGAAAAAGCCAGAGCTTGGATCTTACATCTAAAACACAGGTATATGCTGTTTTATGAATAAGCAGTATTAACTACATTCTTAAAATAGTTTTAGTGCATTGCATTCTTAGAAAAGAAAAAACATCGCTTCCCCCCCCCCCAAAAAAAAGTTTCCTACAACATTTAACAGTCTATAGAACTAGTCTATTGTTAGCTGTCTGCTACTAAACCTTGAATTTAGAAAACTGAAATCTCTCTGGTTGTAGGCTAAAATCACCCAAAGATTTGCCATTATGGATGAACCAGGTAAATGTAACCCTTTGCTTTCCAAAAACTCGGTCAGCAAAGTCCATCAGTCAGTGTCATGAAGCCATAAGGATATTCTACTCTCCCCTCCACCTCATATCCATGAAAAACTCTCTTCACCTGTTGAGACTGGCTACAGAATAACAGTCGGACTTCTCAATCTGGTAGTTTTGGTATTAAGATTAAATTAGATATTAATGTTTTCCTCTAAAAAAACGTATTATCTAATCCACCTCTTATTTTAATGCATTAAAAACAATGAGGTAGGCAAAAAATAAACATTATGTTGTTTGGAATTTTTTTCTTCTGCATGTGCAGACTATGGTAAAACTGTTGTTGCACTTTTTAGGTTTAAACAAAAATTAAACCTTTAACTGAGGCAGTGCTAATACTGTGACACAACCAAGTTACGGCCAAACACAGAATCATTATAGAAAATGAACAAATTTTTTAAAAAATTGTTTTAAGTCATCTGCACATTTTAGGCAAAACCTGGTACACAGAAAAATGACTAAGCTCTTGGCCAGGCCAAAAAAAAAATCCCAAAGAAACAAAAACAGGACCCCCCCTTCCCTTTATCCCCCCACCCTCTGAAACACCCCCCCCACACAAAAAAGTTATCCTAGCCACTGTGTCTTTCACATTTTATAAATATTAACTTCTTAAACCTGCACCTTCCTCTTTGTCCACATATTGTCACATTACAAAAAAAGAAATGTCAATTAAATACATTGTTAATGTTACTATATTATATCTGCTCTCCGATTCAGCAAGACTGACTCACTCCACCACCTTTCACCTCCTCTTATCTACCCTCCAGTCAAACTAAGAGCATGTTCATAGTTTCCATCTTTAGACACTTAGAAAACAGAGTCATTCAAAAACAAGGAATTCTGGAGCTGAAGGAGACACATGTTGCTTTCTAGTGTGATGCCAAATTCCCCACACTTATAGCACCTGATGGTTGTAACTGAACAGCACCAGCTGCACAGCAGCCTTGATTGGTTTTTGAAAGAGGAAGAGGGGGACAAAGAGTGGGAAGGGGAGAGAGAAGGAGAGAGAGAGAAGGAAAGGGAGAGGGAGAGAAGACTGAGAGAGAGAGAGAGAGTGAGAGAGAGAGAGAGTGAGAGAGAGAGAGAGAGAGAGAGAGAGAGAGAGAGAGAGAGAGAGAGAGAGAGAGAGAGAAAACACCTAACACCAGTGATGTCTGCCCACATTTGCTGCATCATCTTGCATCAGTGCAGGTCTGTACTCCAGTTGCAATTCCAAGTTCTGAAGATCTTGAAGATTCCGGGTGCCAGTAATCCCCTTATCATACTGCTTCTACCAGCTCAGAAGAGAAGTCCTGCCTAAAGTCATGAAATAAACCTGACTGCTTCCACCGGACCGAACAGAGGCAAAGAAAACCTAGAAAAAAATGATATGTTGAATTTTATTAGAGTCTTAAGAAGAAAGTAAGGTCTCTGCAACAGAAGATTCAAGTTTCTTGTACAAGCCTCCCTTGTTCTAGAATGTTTATGGAAATGCTAATTTTATTTGCAGCTTAAGTTCAAAATAAAATGAAAACAAAATAAAAAAGAGTATCTATGGATAATAATGGGAAGCTAGGTGATGTGGTGGACAGAACACTGGGCCTAGAGTCAGGAAGACCTGAGTTCAAATCTGGCCTGTGACATTTACTAGCTGTGTGACTCTTGGCAAGTCATTTCACCTTGTTTGCCTCAGTTTCCTCACCTGTAAAATGAACTGGAGAAGGAAATAACAAACTACTCCAATATCTATGTCAAGAAAACTCCCAAAATGAGGTTGTAAAAAGTTGGATATAATTGAAAAATGACTCAATAATGGATAATAATACCACCCCAAAAGGGGCAAAAAGGAGGTTATTATAATGCAACAAATGCAAATATGGAAACACTTCCATTCAGTCACATCAATCTAGACTGACAAACAACTGTTTAAAACATGAGAGGTCCTATCTGAATAAGATTTGGTAAAAAGGTTTTGTTTGGTTTTCCAAAAGGGAGTTACAGAGTCATAGACCTATAGCTAAAAGAGAACCTGGAGGCCCATCTTGTCCATTCCTCTCAATACATGAGGAAACTTGAGTTCCAGGGAAATTAAAAACCTTGTCCAAAGATTTTTTTTCAGAGGAAACATGTGCACCGGGGGCAGAATTTGAATCCAGGTCTCCTCATTCCAGTCAACAATCTACTGTACCACCATTTGGCTGAAAAACAATTTCCATCAGGATGACTCCTTTGAGCTGCTTCTTGAGACTAGAATTTGTCTTTATACAATGCCATCCAGGCTGAAGGTATTTGTTTCAGATTTAAATAGGTGGAATCAAGGGAGAGAACACTGAATCTGTTTCAGGGGGAACTACACAATGTAAAACATAGTATTCTTGGTGTTATAACCAGCCACTCTCATTTGCCAGCCACTCTCATTTGCTATTAAAAAGGGTTTCACTAAATTTTAGGCAGAGCAAACTGATTGTCACAAAATGACAAAGAAAGAGACTATGGAAAGAAAAAAAAATGTTACCTTGTCATTGCGTTCACATAAGAATTTGAGTCTCTGTGCCCTTTTGTGCATAAACACGCCATCCAAGTGACCAGTCTCCACGGATCGGATCTCAATAGCCTTCTCGCCCCAGCCCATGATCTGATTGGATCGAATATATGCTTTGAGGAAAGTGAGAGAAAACAATGTCATTAATAAACACATAATAATGACAATAGCTACCAAAAGGGTAACTAAAATCTTATTTCTGAAAATCTAGCCCCACAATTTCTCTCATGTATGTATATTCACAAGGAATCAAAACATTTAAAAAAATCTTCTAAGATCCCACATATTATCAAGATATTCATAGCAGCATTATTTCTGGTGGCAGAGAACTAGGAACAAAGTAGGCGACCATCAAATGGGGAACCAACAAGCAAAGTGGAGCACATAAACATTGTAGAATATTACTGGGTCCTAAGGAAAAATAAATACAATCAAGTCAGAGAAGCACTGGAAGACTAATACAAAGCAAAGGGATTAGAACCAGGTAAACAGCGTAATTAAAACAATGAGTACGGAAAGAAAGAAAAAAGAAGGAAAATCAATGCTTATCAATTATAAGTCAAACTTGGCCCCACAGAGATGAGAAAAATCCCTTCTCCCTTCGTTGTAGAGATCAGGGACTAGGAAGTGGGAAAGACTAAGTGCTGTTAGACATGCGTGATTTGTTGGCTGATTTTGCCAAACTACACTTTGACATACACTGGCTTCTGGGCTGTTCCAGGAAAGAAATACTCCCCATCTCTGGGCTCTGGGGATTTTCTCTGGCTGTCCCTTGTGCCCAGAATGCTCTCCTTCCTCAGCTCCAACTACTGAACTCCTTGACTTCCTACAGTCCTAACTAAAATGCCAGGAGTGGTCTCCAACCCTTAATCACAGTGCCTTCTCTATGCTCATTTCCACTTATCCTGTATGTAACCTGCTTTGCATATATCTGCTTGCATGGTTTTTTTCCTCTTTACACTGTAAACTCCTTGTAGGTAGGGATTATCCTGTGCCTCTTTTGTACTGTCCCTCACCCACTTTTTTTTTTTGTTATCCCACTGTGCTTAGCACAGTGCCTGGCTCTTAGGAAGCACTTAGTCAATGTTTACTTTTTTGTTCTATTCTTTGTTACAAGAGAAGACCTGACAGAACGGAGGGAGAAATTATTATATAAGTGATGAATTGCTTGATTGTTATTTTCCTTTGTTACGAGAATGTTTGTTACAAGAGAAGGTTTAATGCGTAGGGGAAGAAAAACTTTTCAGAAATGACGGGGTGAAAAACTTTTCAGAAATGACGGGGTAAAAAACCAAAAATATATCAAGAAGAATAAAAATATTTATAAGAAAAAAGGGGCTAGATTTTGAAGCTACCATTTTCTGTTTCATTCAGTGAAATAGCAGTTTGAGTCAACTGGACATTTATTAAGTACCCCATATGTACAAAGTGCTGTGGAAGGTTCTAGGTACAAAGACAAAATGGAAAGCAGCGCTGACCTTCAAGGAATTTATATTTTACTAAGTGATGATATATTTAATAACTCAAGGAAGTGGCTATTAACAAGAGGATCAAGAAAGGTTTCTGATGGGAGATGACAAAAAACCTAAACTTTGAAAGGAGCTTAGGATTCTAAGAGATGGAGATGAGGATGAGAGCCCGTATGTGGGTCTAAGAGACAGATTGTTGAATCTGGGGAACAAACAAAGTAGGTCCCTTTGGCCAGAATGTAGATTGTGTGAAGGTTAAGTAATAATGTGCTTCAAATGAAGCTGGAAGATAGATATAGAGATTTGCACAGACACAGATATCAAGATCAATATCTATCTGGCTTCATCATTCTAGTAAGATAGGGAGAAAAAAAAAAGGAAAAGGGGGAATTTGTTTGTTTCCAAGGAAAGACGACCAAACTGCACCAAGGTAAAACAATTTATATGCCTAATGAATGGGGGATGATCCACATACATTCTTGTTTTTTAATTTAATGGAATTTTATTGTGCTATAAGAAACAATAAGAAGAAGAATTCAAATAAGCATACAAAGACTTCTTTGTATAGAGTAGAAGAGGAAGCCTCCCCTACCAATATTGTATAGCTCAGAGATTTGTCTAGGACAACTCCAGTGGGCTGCGTATTGACTTAGAAAAGCACAAATTAGCATTATCTATGTTGTAGTGTATCTTTTTATCTTGTTAAACATTTCCCAAGTACATTTTAATCTGGTTCAGGTCCACTCTGGAACTTAGGGGTCACTTCTGTGAGTTTAACACAAAGGACAAAGAGTATTTTTTGCAAAGTGTTATAAACATGACCAGTGTCATATTATAGCTTATATGTGGGTCAGATACAAGCAGTTCATTAAATTCAAGTGTTCATGACTCTTGCTAGACATGAACTAGTTCTCTATCCACTCCCACCCACACTCCCACCCATTTCTAGCATATATGTCTTACATCCAACTATAATCAAGTTGGTTCTATTATAAATAGCACAGACTATTTAAAGTGGTAAAAAAAAAAAAAAATCTAGTACTCCAGGTAATGTGGGCTGGTCAAAAGGCACTGGATGCAGAGGGAAAAGAGCTGGTTTTTTTTCATCTGGAAAAAAAGAATGCTACCTTTATTAACAACTTTGCAGGGTTGTTTGGAAGTTTACAAAGATTTCTGCACCTTTAAGTATTAAAAGAGAAAAAAAAACCCTCTGCCATTAGCATTCAAATAAATGTGTCCATACAAGAGAGACATCTTTGATTTTAAAAGTCTGTTCTTTGGCTCTGGGTGACACTCACCAACAGATGTGGGCATCTCTCCCCACTGAAGAACCACATCCTTTGTGATCCTCCCATATGTATTCACATAAACCCCTTCATCCTCATAACACACCAGCAACTCCATCCCATCTGTGTTGGGGAGTATGATGATAGCATGGGGCTGTATGCTACTCTGAATCTACAGAAGAAACAAAAGCAAAAAAAAAAGATATTTGACTTTGCTATTAATAAATATTCTAGTCTTTTGATTTATGTTAGTAAATATTTTAGTCTTTTGATTGATGTTAGTAAGGCTGCCTAAGGGAGTGAATTACTACAGTATTTCTGAGGATATTATTAGTTATAAAATATTTCAGAGGGTCACTGGTCAATGGGCCCTAGTCCAAGAGTAAGCTAGCTAGATACTACACAGCACTGTGGCCTACAATCCATTGCCCTCAAAATACAGGCTCTTGATCAAGTTCTAGAATCTCTGTGGTTCTGGCACCATAATGGATGGTAGGCCAAAAGAAAATCCTTTTCCAATCTAGAAGACTCATGGCGGGGCAGATACGTTCCAATCTTCTGAAACCCTCACCTAGACTAGATTACAAGCTAATCCAACCAGAGACAGCTCTTGGTTTATGCCAAGTCAAACTAGGTACCCATGAGGATTCCAAAGTTTTCTAAGACACTTGTTTTTTAGCTTGTGAATGACAGTGTTGATCTTCTTAAAATTAGAACATGGGGGTTATTTGAACAGATCCAACCTGCACATCCTGGGGAGGGGAGGAAAAAGGGTTCTCACTATAAGTTCAAACACTGGGGGGGTGGGTGGAGGTGGGAGGGAAGAACAAAACAAAAACAACCAACCAACTGTAGAGTCTGGGCTCTTACGTGCGTCGGTAGATAAATATCATAGACTGATCCCGAATCCACATCGACAGCATGGAATCCAGCACAGGAGCCGTAGATCACTTTTAACCGCTGCCCTTCCTCTACAGTGAGATCGACCAGCAATGGCTTATGTATCAATTCTCCAAATGACTGAAAGACAGAGACACAGAGAGAGGAGGGAGGGTGGGGATCAATTAGACAGTAAGAGCTTGCTGACTAATGTGCATTTCCAATAAATCATACTAGATAAGTGAGAGCAATGTGATTCTAGTGGGAAATGTAGTCACCCTATTCATAAAAAAAAAAAAAAGAATTCATGGCTACTACCTTCCCTATAGAGATAGTGATAAGGACAATAATCTGGCCTGTAGTATAGAGTAGTGGCTGTTGTCCAATCATTTTTCAGTGATATCAAACTCTTCATGCCCCTATCTGGGTTTTTTCTTAGCAAAGATACCGGAGGTTTCCCCCCCCCCCATTTCCTTCTCTAGTTCATTTTACAGATGAAGCAAACGGGGTTAAGTGATTTGCCCAAGGTCACAAAACTAGTCAACGACTGAGGCCAGATCTGAGCTGAGGAAGAGGAGTACTCCTGACTTCGGACCTCACCCTTGATCCACTGTACCACCCAGTCCCCTCGCGTCATGACATCAAACTAAAATAGAAGCAGGTGCCAAGCTTTAACCTTTACACAAAAATCCCTGTGGATCACATATTAGCTTAGTTCTCTGCGTCTTATTGTATTTTTATTTATTTTGTTAAGTATTTGCCAATTACATTTTAATATGGTTCAGACACATTCAAGAGGGCAGTGCAAACAGCCTGCACATATGGAGTGCTTTCTGATATGAAGTGCTGTAAAAGAGAAAGGTACGGAGCCTTATTACAGGACTTAATTCTAAAATGAAGGAGTCTGAGCTTTCTTTGGAAGGCAGAGGGATTTGCTGAAGGATTCTGAGCAGAGAAGTACTATAGCCAGACCTATGTATCCAGAAGATGTCACAGATGGGACTAAAGAAGAAGAAAGAGGGGAACCAGCCAGACCTGTTAGGAGTCCACTACAAAAGACCAGGAAAGGGGTGGCTAGGTGGCAGAGTGAATAGAGCACTGGACCAGGAGTCAGGAAAACCTGAGTTCAAATATGGCCTCAGATACTGAACACTGGGCAAATCACTTAGCCCTAATTGTCCTGCCTTCCCCCCTCCAAAAAGACCAACAAAAAAAGAAATCAGGAAAGCAATAATGAAGTCTTGTAGTAGTGCAGTAACAATGGAGACAGAGCTTATGAAGCAATGTAAGAAATGCAGCGGTGGCTAGCATGTAACAGATGTGGGGAGATGATGGGAAGAAAAATTCAAAGTTAATACTCAAGTTGTGAGCATGGGATGGGAAGAGTGATAATACCATTGACAGAAATACTATGGTCAGAAAGAAGAGTAGAATTTGGAGGAAAAACTAATATGCTCTGTTTTGGTCACGTGAAGTTTAAGACATCAGTGAGACATCCAGGTACTACAGATGTCTACACGTTTCCCGTAGGCACTTAGCTATTTGAGCCTGGAGCTATGAAGAGTAGTCAGGTGTGGATGTAGAAATCTGAGATCTATGTAGCTAAATGTGCATCAGTAGATTAGATTGTTGAGGAGTTGAGGACAGAAGAGTGGGAGGCCAGCTCCGGGAACACTCGCCCAAGGAGTTAGAAAGAAGCACCATGGAATGAATGAGTCAAAGAAGGAAAAGTGAGCAGAGAGAGAGCAGAGAGCAGAAGCAGGAGGAAAAGGAGGAGAGCGTTATCTCTGATGTCGAGGGAGGGAACTACCAAGGCTGCACTGAGGTCCAGGAAGCGAAAAGGTCGCTGACTTTATGAGTAGGAGGTTACTGTGATCTCTGAGAGAGCAGTTCTGGGAATGAGGATGGAAGGAAGCCAAAAAGTGATTGTTAAGAGAAGCAATAGGCTTTGAATACAGCAGCCTTTTCAAGAAGTTTAGGAGCAAATGGAAGGAAAAAAGGGGATGGTAGCCAGTGTGTCAAGAGAAGGACTTTTTTTTAGGATTGATAAGACGAACTTCAATGTTCATTGATTTTGCTGAAATGAATGGAAATGGGAGAACAAAAACATATGGGAGAGGGGCAGGTAGGTGGCACAACAAATAAAGCACTGGTCCTAGAGTCAAGGGGAACCGAGCTGAAATCCAGTCTCAGACATTTACCAACTGTGTGACTCTGGGCAAGTCACTTAATCCTGACTACCTCCCAAAAAAGAAAGAAAACATACGGTAGAGAAAATGTATGTAGAATAAGGGTGGGTAGGTGGTGCAGTGAATAAAGCACCAGCCCTGGAGTCAGGAAGACCTGAGTTCAAATCCGCCCTCAGACACTTGACACACTTACTAGCTGTGTGACCTTGGGTGAGTCACTTAACTCCAATTGCTCTCCAAAAGGAAAAAAAAGGCGGGAGGGGGGAATGTATGTAGAGTAGTGGCGAGTGAATCCTTAAAGAATTAGATCATGGGGTTAAGATTGGGTATAGAAGAGTAGGAGAGATGGACTAGTTGTGTCCCTCCTTCCTCCAGTACAGTTGGGGACAAGGGATTAGAGGTTATGATTAGGTAATAAAGCAACAGTCTGAGGGGTAGGAGACAGGAATTTCAAAGTTCAAGACGACTGCTGGTACAAGCCCAGGCTTTATTTCAGGAAGCCAGTACTACAGTTCTAACCACTTAACCAGGGCATCAGGACGATAATGGCAAATGTATTACAGTCTGGTAGAAAGAATGCTAAACCGGGACTCAGGATCTTCATGTTCAATTCTTTTTGACTTTGTAAGTCACTTAATGAGAGTCAGTATAACAGAACAGACAGAATGCTTGACTTGGGGCTTTAAATGACTTTAAATGACCCACTTGAGGCATAGATACTTAGTCACATAGTCTCTCAGAGCCTCGGGTTCCTCATCTGTAAAACAGGGATAGCGTCTATACTATTTCTCAGGGCTGTTGTGACGGAAATCCTGGGCAAACTTAAATTAAAGTGCTATGTAACTGTTCAGGGATTATTATTAATAATCTCTCCAGACCTGTTTCTTAAGCAAGGTGGGACGGTGTACAAATGGATGGTTTTGGAATCAGGAAGGCATGAGTTCAAATCCTGCCTCAACTACTACCTGTGTAGCCTTATTCCCTTAACCTCAGCTTCCTAATCTGCGGTATGGGCATAACCTCATTAACAAGGTTGTTTTTAGGACCAAATGAGGTATTGTATGTAAAGCACATATAGGAAGCTAGGTGGCAGAGCAGGCAGAACACTGGGTCCAGAATCAAAAAAACCTGAGTTCAAATCCAGCCTCTGACCACTGACTACTTGTGTGATCTTGGCCAAGTCACCTGAACTCTGTTTTCCTTAGTTTCCTCAACTGCAAAGCAGGGATAATAATAGCACTTCCCTTCCGGGACTGGGTTATTTATAATATTTGATAGTTATTAATACTTAAATATAATTTTAATAAAGTACTGACCACACTGCCCGGCACATAGTAGCACTTATAAATGACATCATCACCATCATTATTAAAATGCTTTGCAAAATTTAAAGTATTATATAAACGCTTTTGTTATTGTTTCTTCATTTTTCAATCAAATCCAACACTTTGTGA
Organism: Pseudocheirus occidentalis; assembly: GCA_028646575.1. Classification (NCBI taxonomy): domain Eukaryota; kingdom Metazoa; phylum Chordata; class Mammalia; order Diprotodontia; family Pseudocheiridae; genus Pseudocheirus; species Pseudocheirus occidentalis. The sequence continues at coordinate 66,037,703 of CM053600.1, read as the reverse complement.
CCCCATTTAGGGGTTTCTTGGCATAGATACTAGACTGGCTTGCCATTTCTTTCCCCAGTTCTTTTTTTTTTTTTTTTTGCTTTTTGTAGGGCAGTTGGGGTTAAGTGACTTGCCCAAGGTCACAGGGCTACTAATTGTTAAGTG
>CM053600.1:66016437-66037059 GCA_028646575.1 Pseudocheirus occidentalis | reverse complement strand
CAGACAATCACCTAGATTCAGGAGCTGAAAGCTTACAGGTTCTCATCCAGTCCTCAGGGATGAACAGCTCCCAGGTCCTTGTCCAGTCCTCAAGGCAATTCCTAGCACACACTGAAGTTCACAAGGATCAGCACACCTCAAACCCTTCAGGACTTCTCTTGCTTGGAACTCAAGGCTCAGCCAGGCCACCAACAAACAAAGTCCCATCCTGTTCATATCTTCAGTCAGCCACACAGGAACCAAATCCAAGATCTGTCTTTTCTCTGAAATTCTCGTGCTTATAAACACTGGCCTTCTCCCAAGTCAACATGGTTCAGGGGAGTGTCTCAGCCAATAGCATTCTTCCAAGTCACAGGGGAATTCACACCTTTTCACCAATGGACAGAGTTCTATACTTAACACTAGGTTACTAGGATCTACTTAACATCTGATCAAACAAATTAATTACCATTACAAAGGTCATGGGAAGGAAGACTTTTATAAGGAAGATTTATCATATACCATAGAGTCTAGCTGGTACAGTAGAAAAGAACACTGCTTTTGGAATCAGAAGAGGTGGGTTCAATTCTCAGCTCTTCCATTCACTCATTGTGTGCCTAAATTTCCTACTTTGAAAGATGAGAATAGTGGTTAATTAATAGTAATAGTAATTAATTCCTCTACTACTTAAGGATTATGTATATGTAGTGTTTCATAAAACAAAATGGTTTATAATATTGGTTATCATCATCATCATCATCATCATTAGAGTGCTGGACCCAAAGTCAGGAAGACCTGAATTCAAATCTAGTCTCTGACACTTACTAGCTATGTGACCATGGACAAGTCTCTTAACCCTATTTGCCTCATTTTTCTCATCTGTAAAGTGAGCTAAAGAAAGAAAAGGCAAACCACTCCACGATCTTTGCCAAGAAAACCCCAAATGGAGTCATGAAGAGTTGGACACAACTGAAGAACAAAAACAAGGTGTGTACACAAATAAAAAATTGAACATATAAAGTTCAATGAGAGTTCAGAGATCAGAGAGAACAGAATTGACGCTATTCCTTTTTCTTACTCCTAATTTAATGGACCAAAGTTGGGGAGCATGTTTTTGATACAGAAACCAGGCTTGCCCATTAGTTAGTCTTGGGAATCATAGGCAGCTAAATAAGGCAGTGAACAGAGTACTGAACCTGAAGTCATGAAGACTACTTCAAATCTGACCTCAGATACTAGTGGTGTTACTGTGGGCAAGTCATTTAATTTCTGTTTCCCTCAGCTTCCTTGTCTGTAAAATGGGGATAGATAGTGCCTATCTCCCAGGACTGTTGTGAGAATTGAATGAGATAATATTTGTGTAGCTTTTTGCAAACATTAAAGCACCATATAAATAGTATGCAACAAAAAGGGAAATGCATTGTTTTGGGTGAGGATAAGATTGGATTCAATGAGGTACTTGCAATCCAGTTATGCAAGCAATCTCTTGCTTTACTGAGATACAAAGACATATTTACTAGCATAAGGGTTACACGGTGAGAAGTCTTCTTGCTCTCTTCATTCTACTCCTGCTTATATTCCTGACTTTCTGGACTTTAAAACCATGCCTCCACTATCAAGACCTGCCCCTTTCTCTCCATTTTGCCTGAGGGTCCAGGCTGGCCTGCCTTCATTGTCCTCCAGACCTGTTCCTGGCTTTCTGAACTTTAAAATCATGTTCCTACTTAAGATATCTTCCTCCTCCCCACTCTCCCTCCCACCTTTTCAGCTCCCTTTTATATGCTGTTTTTCTGCTCCCCCTTAAAAAAAAAAAGAACGTAAGCTTCTTGAAGGCAGAAACTATCTTTCTTTTTGCTTATATTTGTATCCGCAGATCTCAGCATGGTTTCTGGCATATGTAGTAAACCTTCTCTCTGTCCCCCTCTACCTCCCTCCCTCCCTTCCTTCTTTCCCACCAAGCACTTGAGTGCTTAGACTCCATAAAAATGCTTGACATTTCAAGGAGGCCTAAGAAAGCATCTGCAGGCTCCTCTATAGTGGGAAGTACAGATTTCAGAAACCACTGGAAACAAACCAACCATCTGTCTCAGAGTTCCAAAATACTCTTGGGTTTCTGAAATATAGAGCAAAACAATGGAATTGCCATTCCATCCTACAACCAAATATGAGTTACAAAATGAATAAGCTACTTATCTAAAAACGTTTCTGTGGTCAGGTTTGTGTACATAAACTACTAGGGAAGGGAATGGGGTGAACCCCCTTCTCTGGATGCAGGAAAAAATAGTATAGTTCCTTGAAGATGTGTTCTCAGAATTGTGTAACAAGGTTATTTGATACATGGTTCTTTTCTATGTAGTCATCGGTGGTTTTCAGTAATACTACCAATGCTTTCAGTTTGGATGGGAATTTCCCCACTTTTCCAGCCTTCTGCATCCTGGAAAAAGATGCCTGAGGAAGAAAGAATATACTTGGTCATCTTGTCTGTAACAAAAACAACCCAAATTTGTTTATAAAGCAAGTCACTTAACCTCTCATTGTCATTTGTAAAATGAGGGGATTGAAGATTATGTCCAAGGCCCCTTCAGTCCTGCGATCTATGGACATATGCTGGGGTTTGTGGTCATAGAATCATAGAGCTATAAGGGGCCACAGAACCAATTATTCCAACCCCTTCATTTTAGAAATAAGGAAAATTATTCCCTGGGAGTTTAAGTTGTTTATTCAAGGCTACCTAGGTAGTAAAGTCATAGATGAACTTGGAATATAGGTTTAAATAACTTCAAAGTATATTCTCCTTCCACAAAAGTGGGTTTGAAATGGTAGAAAATTCTCTTTTCTGTTCTCTAGTTTACTGTCTTACTGTGGTTGAATTATGTGATGGTTGTCACTGATGGGACCTTAGAAATTAATTAGTCTAACCCTCTCATTTTATAGCTAAGAAAACTGAAATCCACAGAGGTAAAGGAACACACCCCAAATAAACTCCAGTCGTTCTCTAGTGCCTGTAAGAGAAAATATAAATTTCTAATATTGGTGGGGTGGCTAGGTGATGCAGTGAATAGAGCACCGACTCTGGAGTCAGGCGGACCTGAATTCCAATCCAGCCTCAGACACTTAACACTTACTAGCCGTTTGACCTTGGACAAGCTGTTTAACCCCAATTGCCCTGCCTTCCCCCCTCCAAAAAGAAAAAAAACTCTAATATTGGTCAGTTAAATCCCTTCACAACCTGGCCTGTTTAAAAATTCTATCTTATTCTTGTCCCCCTGACACCTTCCACAGCATAGTAAGTTCATAAGTAGCCAGTATATAAAGTAACAGTAGCAAGAAATAAGATTGCAAAGGAAAATCTTGAAGTCCCATATAGATTATCCCAAAGATCAAAGGAGTATAACTGGAAACTGTATCATATAGTAACCAAAAATGACATGCTGAAACTATGTGCTAAGTCAGAGGAAGTCCTCTAGACCTTACCGTCAAGGTCATTTGGTCCTGATACATAAATCTCAGATGAGTTCAGACATTCATAGAAAGACCAGCAGAACACCAAATGGTGCTGATAATTTTGAGGTGATGTGGACATGTTAATTTTAAAGTTTGAAGCCAGAGGGGAGAACTGAAGGAGTATCTGAGACCAGAGGCACTATCCCTCATACCCCAGGACTAGAGGTGATTACAAAAACTAGGCTACTACAAATAAAGAAATGCACAGGCAAAGGGAAAAAGAATCCAACCACAGAGAATTACTATGGGAATAGGGAAGACTAGGGTTTATCTTGGGAGGATATTGAAGCAAAGAAACCCTCTTTTACCCCAAAGAGTATTGTCAAATCATCACCTGCCCCAAAAGAATTCATAGAAGAACTTTTAAAAGACTTTAAAAATTAAATGAGAGAGATTAAGGAAAAACTAAAAAAAAAAAAAAAGAAGAAAGAAAAGGAAAGGAAAGAAAAAAATTAGAAAAGCACTGGGATGATTATGAAAAGAAAGTCAGCCAATTAGAAAAAGGAGATCTGGAATCCTTTTTCTAGAATTTATTTATTTGTTTATTTTTAGTTTTCAGCATTCATTTCCACAAGATTTTGAGTTCCAAAGTTTCTCTCCATCTTTCCCCTACCCCTCACCCCAAGATGGCAAGTAAACTGCTTACCATATCCCCCAGTCTGCCCTCTCTTCTATCCTTCTCATTCCCCCTCTTCTCCTCTTCCCTTTACTGTCTTGTAGAGTAAGAAGAATTTCTATACAACATTGCCTGTATGTCTTATTTCCCAGCTGCATGTAAAAACAATTTTAAACATGTTTTTAAAACTTTGAGTTCCATATTCTCTCCCTTATTCTCTCCTTACCCAATCTGTTGAGAAGACAAGAAATTCAATATAGCTTAGACATGTGGAGTTGTGCACATTTCTATAGTAGTCATATTGTGAAAGACTATGTTTCCCTCCATTCTATCCCCCCCATTTATTCTATTTTCTCCTTTGACTCTATCCCTTTTCAAAAGTGTTTGCTTCTGACTATCCACTCCCCAAATCTGTACTCCCTTCTATCATTCCCCCTCTCATCCCCTTCCAACTTTCCTGTAGGGTAAGATATTCAATGGAGCACGTATGTTATTTCCTCCTTAAGCCAAATCTAATAAGAGTAAGGTCGACTCATTCTCTTTCACCTCCTTGCTCTTCCCCTGTGTTGTAACATCTCTTGCCTCTTTTATGTAAGATAATTTACCCTATTCTATCTCTCCCTTTCTCCTTCTCCCAATATCTTCCTCTCTCACCTCTTAATTTTATTTTTAGATAGTCACTCTTCGTATTTAACTCACCCTGTGTCCTCTGTCTATGTACACACACACACACACACACACACACACACACACACACACTCCTTTCAACTATCTTAATACTGAGAAAAGTCTTGTGAGTTACAAATATCATTTTTCCATGTAGGAATGTAAACAGTTCAACTTTAATAAGTTCCTAATGATTTTTCTTTCCTATTTACCTTTTCAGACATCTCTTGTATTTGAAAGTCAAATGTTCTGTTTAGCTCTGGTCTTTTCATCAAGAAGATTTGAAAGTCCTCTATTCCATTGAATGTTCATTTTTCCTCCTGAAGTATTATACTCAGTTTTGCTAGGTAGGTGATTCTTGGTTTTAATCCTAACTCCTTTGACCTCTGGACTATCACATTCCAGGTCCTTTGATACCTTCATGTAGAAACTGCTAGATCTTATGCTATCCTGATTGTGTTTCCACAATACTTGAATTATTTTATCTTGACTGCTTGTACTATTTTCTCCTTAACCTGGGAACTCTGGAATTTGACTATAATATTCCTAGGAGTCTTCTTTTTGGGATCTTTTTCAAGAGGTGATCAGTAGATTCTTTCAATTTCTATTTTACCCTCTGGTTCTAGAATATCAGGACAGTTTTCCTTTATAATTTCTTTGAAGGTGACGTCTAGGCTCTTTTTGTGAGGTGGATATTGATATCTTGGGAGGATATTGAAGCAAAGAAACCCTGTTTTACCCCCAAAGAGTATTGTCAAATCATCACCTGCCCCAAAAGAATTCATAGAAGAACTTTAAAAAGACTTTAAAAATAAAATGAGAGAGATTAAGGAAAAACTTTTAAAAGAAAGAAAGAAAGAAAGAAAGGGAAAGGAAAGGAAAGGAAAAAAAAACAATTAGACTTTCAGGTAATCCAACAGTTTTTAAATTATGTCTCCTGGATCTATTTTTCAGGTCAGTTGTTTTTTTGACGAGATATTTAACATTGTCTTCTATTTTTTCATTCTTTTGGATCTATTTTACAATATCTTGATTTTTCATAAAGTCGTTAGCTTCCATTTGTTCCTTGAAGGAATTATTTTCTTCAGTGAGCTTTGGGATCTCCTTTTCCATTTGGTCAATTCTGCTTTTAAGGCATTCTTCTCCTCATTGGCTTTTTGGACTTCTTTTGCCATTTGAGTTAGTCTAATTTTTAAAGGATTATTTTCTTCAGTATTTTTGGGGTCTCCTTTAGCAAGCTGTTGACTCATTTTTCATGATTTTATTGCATCACTCTCATTTCTCTTCCCAATTTTTCCTCTACTTCTCTTACTTTATTTTCAAAATCCTTTTTGAGCTCCTTCATGATCTGCAACCAATTCATACTTTTCTTGGAGGCTTTTGATGCAGGAGTTTTGACTTGTCTTCTGGTTCTATATTTTGATCTTCTTTGTCAGCGAAGAAAGATTTTGTTGTCTGATATTTTTTCTTCTGTTTTCTCATTTTCCCAGCCAATGATTTGACTTTTGAGCTCTTTGCCTAGGTAGGACTCTGCTTCCAGAGTAGAGAGTGCTCTATCCCAAATTTCTGGGGCTTTGCATAGCTGTTGTCAGGGTTACTTCTAGGCACCTGCCTCAGAACTGTGAAAAGGACTCCCTCTTCACAGCTGCCACAAGCTCTGCCATCCCAGTACTCCTTCTCATGCTAGGACTGTCACCTAAGACAGCAATCCATATCCAAGCAGAGTAAAGCAAAAGAATCCTGCCTCAGCTCCAGCAAAGAGATTCTTACAATTGCCCTCTGATCAGCTGCTTGATCCCCCCCACCATCTGTGGGCCTAGAAATCCAGAAGCAGCCACTGTTGCTGCTTCTGCTGTTGCCTAAGCTGCATCCACTGCCCCAGGGCCTGGGGCTGGACTACTCTCTTCTCTCACCCAGATTTAACAGATTTCCCCTTTTACTTTGTCTTTGACATTTGTGAGTTGAGAAGTCTGGAAACCACCACAGCTGCCAGTGATTCAGTCCCCTGAGGTTTGCTCCAGCGTGGTCTGTTCCAGTTTGGCCCTTGTAGGACTGCACTGCGCTCCCAACCAGGTGTGGTAGACCCTTCCTGTTAGCCTGCCAGGCTGTCTTCAGCTGGAGAAGTGTTTCATTCTGTCATTTTGTGGGTTTTGTAGTTCTAAAATTTGTTTAGAGTCCTTTTTTATGGGTATTGGAGGTGATTGGGGGATGAGCTCAAGGAAGTTACTGCTTTTACTCTGCCATCTTGGCTATACCACTGAAGATTCAGAATCTTAAGGAAGAAAATGGCTCCTTGAAAATCAGAACTGGGTTGGGGGAGCCAGTGAAATTATAAGAGATCTAGAAATAATAAAAACAAAATGTAAAAAATGAAAAAAATATAAGAGAATGTGAAACATCTCATAAGAAAAACAACAGAGAACAGATCAAGAAGAGAAAACATAAGAATAATCAGACTACCTGAAAGCTATGATAAAAAAACTTGATATAACACTACAAGAAATAACTGAAGAAAATTGTCCTGAAGCATTAGAACAAGAGAAAAAAAGTAGACATAGAAAAAAAAATCTGCGAATCGTCACCTGAAAGAGATCCTATGAGGAAAACCTACAGAAATATTATTGTCAAATTCTGAAATCCCCAGATCGAGGATAAAATATTATGAATAATAAGGAAAAAATTACATAGGGTAGTGTCACAATTAGAATCACAAAAGATCTAGCAGGGGTGACACTAAAACGCCACAAGTCTTGGGACACTATATATTGAAGGGCAAAAGAATTGGCATTCCAGATGAAAATATTGTACCCAGCAAAGCCAAGCACAATCCTGAATTTTAAAAAAAAAGACATTTAATGAATTGTCAGACTTTCAGGACTTAAAAAAAAAACAGCCCTGAACTTTATAGAAGATTTGACGTACAAGAGCCAAGAGAAATGTCAGGTACATACCAAAAACTAATTACACGGGACTTAATAAGGACAAACCGTTTACCTTTTATGTATGTAAAATGTAAAACATATGTCTAAGATTGTTATTAGTAATTGAATAGTTCATAAGAAAGATTGGGGTAGGCCTGCATATGATATGACTTTATAAAGTAAAAATTTTGGGGAACAGCTAAAAAGAGAAATTATCTTATACAAATGAGGTGTGAGAGGAAGAACTGACACAGAGGAAATAGATCGGGGAGGAGGGCTATTAGTTCTGGAAACCTACTTTCATTGGGAATAGTGGAAACTGCCTGAAGACTTATCTCCTGACTCAAATAGGGTTAAATGACTTGACCGGGGTTACACAACTAGTAAGTATCTGAGATGAGACTTGAACTCAGGAAAGTGAGTCTTCCTGACTTCAGGACCAGTAATCTAGCCACTGAGCCTTGGTTGGCCCAAACTGTAGTTAACAGTTCAATGTCAATGAAACAGGAAGTCTCTATTAAAGCACCCAAGGATTTATGTCTACTTCTGTGCTATTTAACATTTTCATTAATGACTTGGAGAAAGAAATAGATGGTATGCTTTTCAAATTTGCAGAGCCAAATTGGGAAACATAGCTAACATAGTGGATAATAGATTCAGCCTTCAAAAGGATCTTGACAGGTGTAATAGTAATGAGAATTTGAAGATATTCCCTATCCCCTGACAGGCTGAATGTGGCCACATGGAGCCTGTGGTGGGAAAAGTTTGCTGGAAGGTGGAGCAGAGCCCAGAGGAAGCTGGGAGTCAGAGCAATTAAACCCGGAGGGAGGAGAGAACACACCTAAGTAGACAGCTAGACTTGTGAGTGTTTGTGGGAAGGTTAAAGGATGGTGTAGCTCTGCTGTGATATATTAACGTCTTTGTTGCTATGATGGATTTGACTTTCTGGTTTGGGGATTTGGTTTTCTGGCGTGTGAATAAATGTTTTGCCTCTGTCTTCTCTATGGAGAATCTGTTCTATTTCGCAACTGAGAGCTATGTCAGCATATTCATAGTCATCATCGGTGCTGTGAATATTGTGTTGATGCTATAACAGAATATAATAAGATGGGCTGAATATAATAAGATGAAATTCATTAGCAATGACTATAATGTCTTGCTCTTAGGTATTAAATATTAGTATTATAATATATATTAATATTTAATTTTATATTTAATAATTAATATTAGTATTATATCACTTTTACAAGTACAAGATGGAAGAGACATAGATAGGAGCAGTTGATCTTAAAAAACAAACTAATATTTATATAGCACATATTATGTGCCAAGCACTGTGCTTTACAAATATCTAATTTAATCCTCATGGCTACTCTGTGATGTAGATGCTATTATTATCCCCATTTTACAGTTGGAGAAACTGAGACAAATAGGGGTTAAATGACTTGCTCAGAGTCACATAGCTGGTAAATGTCTGGGGCAGAATGTGAACTCATTGACTCTAGGCCCAGTGCTCTCTATCCCTTGTGATATATAGTTGCCTAAGAAATGAAGTTTTTTGTGGACTATAAGTTCAATGTGAGCTGACAGTCATCAGCCAAAAAACGCTAATGCAATTTTGGGCTCCATTAATAGTGTTATAACTTCCAATAATAAGATGATAGCCCTGCTGTACTCTGCTAGTCATCTGGAATATTGTATTCAGTTCTGGGAGCTGTGGTTTAGGAAGGATACACATAAAAGAACAATCTGGGCAAAGGGCAAAGTCCTTGAATCTGGGGCATATGAGAAACGATTAAAGGAATTGGTCATGTTTAGACTGGGGACGTGATGGCTGTCTTTAGGTATCTGAAGAGTTATCTTTTGGAGAAGCCATTAGGCTTATCTTATTTGGTCCTAGAGAACAGAACCAAAAGCAATGAGTAGAGATGCCCAAAAACAAATGTGTGTAATGACTTGATGTGTAATGACTTGGTGTAATGACTAACTTAGATAGACTTAGCTCTTCTCAGCCATGCAAGGATCTAAGACAACTCCAAAAGACTCATGATGAAAAATGTTATCCACATCCAGAGAAAGAACTATGGAGTCTGAATGCAGATTGAAGCAGACTATTTGCTTTCTCTCTCTCTCTTTTTCTTTCTTGTGGTTTCTCCCATTCACTCTAATTCTCTTTACAACATGACTCATGTGAAAATATGTTTAATAAGCATGCATATGTAGAGCCTTTATCAGATTATATGCCATCTTGGGGAGGGGTGAGAGATGGAGGTCGAGAAATTTTAAAACTCAAAATCTTACGGAAATGAATGTTGAAACTAAAATTATATTAATTAATTTAATGAGAAAAAGCAAAGACCTCCTCCCCTTAATAACTAGAACTGTTTAAAGTGTGGAATGAGTTCCCTTGAAGGGGAAGGGGGGGTAGTTTTGCCTTCTTTGGAGGTCTTCGAGCAGAGATAAAATGGACAATTTTGACCATATAAAAGTGAAAAGTTTTTTTTTAAACAAAATTAAAGCAGCTTAAACTAGAAAAGAGAAATATTTCTTTGGGAAAAAAATTCTTTTCTGCAGATTGGGATCCCTGAAACTGCAGAAGGTCATGGCTCTGCAGAACACCAAGAAACACTGATGAGAATGGATTTTTGAAAAACTACTTTTGATTCCCAAGAAAGTGAAGTATTGGGTTTTGTTGAGTTTCCTGAAGCTATAACAAGAATCACAAATATTTATAAAACTTGTTCCCCCAATTCAGAAGAGATAGATTAATATGAAATTGGATCCACATGAGAAAAAAGGGTGAGTAATACAAAGGCAAGAAGTGATCAGACCTTGATTTTTTTACTTCCAAGAATTATTGGAGTGGAAAGACAATATTAAAAATTGAATTTAGAGGGGTGGCTAGCAGTCACAATGAATAGAGCACCAGCCCTGGAGTCAGGAGGACCTGAATTCAAATCTGGCCTCAGACACTTAACACTTACTAGCTGTGTGACCTTGGGCAAGTCACTTAATGCCAATTGACCTCCAAAAAGAAAAAAAAATTGAATTTAGATAATCTGCATGTGTATTCTTAAGAGTTGATAATATACAATGAAGAGACTGTGTGGCATATTAGCTATTGAATCAGCCTTAGTATCATGAAGATTTGGTACAGATTCTAAATCATGGAACAACTTGTCTGTGCCTGGGCCAATCACTTAAGCTCTCTGTGTCCTACCTAGATAATTCTCTAAGACTATAAATTTCAGAATAATTGACATTATCCATTGAGAGAAGATATTTTCTCACTGGTAGTTCCCTTCATAAATGAAATCATCCATCTAGACCAAAACTGTAGAAGGATTACTGGAAATTTTTCAGTTACCTGCCCTCCCACATTCTCTCCAACAATTGTCTTTTTTTGGGGTCTTCTTTGCCTATTTTGATGGGAATGAAGTACAAACTCAGTGTTGTTTTAAGTGGCAACCTTATTGTTAGATATTTGGAACATTTCTTATACCATTGTTTATAGGTTGTTTTTCTTTTTTTGCTAACTGCTTATTGAAGGCTCTTGTTGTTATCTATTTAAAATCAGTTCCTTATATATCTTGTATACCCAATCTGCAGAAAAGGATTTTTTTTCCCAAAGAAATATTTCTCCTGTCTACTTTAAGCTGCTTTAATTTTGTTCCAAAACTTTTCACTTTTATATGGTAAAAATTGTCCATTTTACCTCCTATAACACACTCTATTCCTTATTTGGTTAAGAAATCTTCCCCTTTTCATAGTTGTGAAATATAGTTATTTTCCTGCAAACTTTGATATCTAGATAAATGTATTTATTGGGCACTTATTGTGCTATTTGCCATGAGATGTTTGTCTAAACTTAATTTCTTCCAGATTCTTTTCCAATTTTCCTAAGAATTTTTGTTGAACAATAAGTTCTTACCGCAATAGTCACATAGAGTCCCTGTGTAACTCACTATGTTCATGTGTTTCCAGACCTTCTATTCCTAATCTGTTATAAGGATCAACTTTTATATTTTTAATGAGTTACAAAAAAGTTTTAAGCATCACTGCTTTATAGCATAGTTTATGATATGGTACTACTAGGTCTTCCTTCCCATCCCCTCTCCCACTTCCTTTGAGATTCTTGACCTTTTGTTCTCCCAGATGAATTGTGTAATTAATTTTTCTACCTCTGTAAAGCAGCCTTTTGGCAATCTGATTGCTATGGAATTTAATAAGCAAATTAATGCATACAGAATTGTCTTTTTATTACATTTTTATGGTTCAATTCAGACAATTACTATTTCTTCAGTTATATATTTATCTTTATAAAGTATTTTGTGACTGAATTAGCATAATTCCTATGTGTTCTAGTAAGTGGACTCCCAAAGTTTTTATACCATATGTTCTCTAATTGTTTTTAATAGATTTTCTCTTCCTATCACTTCCCGTTAGGTTTGTTATTATTTCAATTTTTTGTTGAATTCCTTGAGTTCTCTAAATACACTATCATATGATTCGCAAAAAGTGATTATTTTGTCCCTTCCTCATCTATTTTCTCAATTTCTTTTTCTTGAATTTTTTGCTATAGCTAACATTTCTTTTGTTAGTGTTGTGTATAACTCTTTATGACTCTGGGGTTTTCTTGGCAAAGATACTGGAGTGGTTTGCCATTTCCTTCTCTGGTTCTTTTTTACAGATGAGGAAACTGAGGCAAACAGGATTAAGTGACTTGTCCAGGGTCACACAGCTAGTGTGTGTCTGAGAACAGATTTGAACTCAGGTCTTCCTGACTCCAGATTGTATACTCTATCCAGAGCCACTTAGCTGCCCTAATATTTATCTATATCAAATAACTCCTTATCTTGGGATAAGTTTCTAGTGTTTCTCTACTTCAGCTAACACTAACTCTTAGTTTTTTGTCAATAATAATTATCATATTCATGAAAGAACCTTTCATTTTTATATTTTTATTGCTTTTAACATAAATGGGTTATTTGGTGTTTTCCCCAAAGTCTTTTTAGAATTTGTATATATAATTATGTAATTTATGTTGTTTTTTGTTATAAATATGATCTCTTACATTTGTAGCTTTTCTTATATTTAATAAACTCTATGTCCTGGTATAACTCTAACTTGGATATAATGTATAATCTTTTAAACATGCTAGTATGGCCTCTTTGTTAATATTTTATTTAATATAGTTGTTATTCATAATTAGGGATATAGGTCTACAATTTTTTTTCTCTATCTGCCTTTGGTTTAAGTATCAAAATCATATTTATACCATAAGAAGGAATTTTTCGATACCTTCTTTTATTATTTTTGTAAATATGTTATGTTTTAATTAAATAGTCTTTGAATGGTTGATAGAATTCACTTGTATATTCATTTGGTCCTCTCTTTTTTTCTTCTAAAGTTTGTTTATAGATTTTTTCAGTTTCTTCATCTGAGATTGGGTTAACATACCTATTTCTTGTTCTATTAATTTGGATATTGTACATTTTTTTCAAATTTTCATTTTATTTAAACTATAAGTTTTGTTGACATATAACTGAAGAAATGGTTTCTTATAATGTCCTTTTCTCTTTTTACAATTTTTAATTTTGGTACTTTGGTTTTCCTTTTCTTTAAAAAACAGATTGGCTAATGCTTTATCTATTTAATTAATTTTAAATAAAAACTCCTAGCTTAATTTATCATACTTGAAGATTATGCTAAATTTTAATTACAAATTAGTGAAGACAAAAGATATATTTTTCTTCCATCTAGGTTGTACATGCCAGAGTATATTCATCTCAGGATGTGTCCTAGGTGGCTGCTTACTCTACCTATTTCAAGTTCAGGTTTTTGTGATGGAGGAAATATATTTTTTATCTGGGAAAATGGGAGGAGCAAAAGTTCAAAGGCTAGAGGATACAAGGCTTATTTTGGAGAATAGTTTAAAGATCAACCTTGTTTTGTGATAGGAATCATGTAGGTGAGTAGTATGAAATAAACCTAGAAAAGTAGGTTTGGGTCCAGTGACGAAAAGTCCTGAAGTAGTTTAGTCTTTATGCTGAAGTATCTGGGAAATTATTGAAGATTTCTGATGAAGGAAATGGAAGGATCAAAGTGGAAAACTCATTTGTGGTATGCAAAGTACAATGGAGATGGAAGAGATTGGAAGCAGAGTAAGAGGGATAGGGGAGCTGTGGTTGTGTTAGATGAGTGGGACTGATGAAAAGACTTCAAACCAGGCCTGAACTAGAGTGATGGAAAATCAGAATGAAAGAAAGAAATGGATGTGGGAAATATTTCAAATAGAGTTGATAGGACATGTTGACTATACACAGTTGCCAGATTAATCTTCTTTGGACATTTCACTCCTCTGATTAAAAACCTTCATTCTTTCCATGACAGTGCCCAAATTCCATATTAGATCTTTAAAGATAATTTCCAGCCAACTTCTCTATATTTAGCTCTCAGTAGATCCACAGCCTTAAGCCAGATTGCCTAGTCACTGTCCTCCTCTCCTCAATTCACACTAGTACATTTTTATCTCTTTTTCCCTACTTACCATTCCTCCTCTCCCCTGCCCCTGACCCCCTGCATCTATAGGAATTTTACTCATCTTTAAGGCCCAAATTAAGTCCCACTCATTCTTTGAAGCAGCCCCAGGAAATATCTCTTCTATCATGCTGTGAGAGGCAGCATTATATACTGAGTAGAGAGCTATCCTCGGAATCAGGAAGACCTGGGTTCTTAGTGCCTCTGATACTGGGCAAGACATTCTTTAACTCTAAGACTAGAAAATAGGAGCAGACATAGTAGTAGAGGGAATTTCCTTATTTTGTTTTCCATATGCCAATGAAATCACAGTTCCTTAAAAAAAAGAACAACAGCAACAACAAAATACTTTGTTGTTTGTTTGCTACTCCTTTGACATGTCCTTTTGACATGTTCTCATTTTTGCTTTTTTTGATGTAGTAATAATAACTCAGTTATATACTACTTTAAATTTTATAAAGCACTTTTTTTTCACAGCAACCAGAGAGGGAAGTAGTTGAAATATTGTTTTCGTTCATTGTTGTTATTGTTTAACTGTTTCAGTTGCTTCTGACTCCGTGACCCTTCAAGGTTTTCTTGGCAAAGATACTGAAGTGCTTTGCAAATTCCTTCTCCAACTCATTTTACAGATGAGGAAACTGAGGCTCAGTTAAGTGATTTTTTTCCATAGTTACACAGTTAGTGTCTGTCAGAGCTATATCTCACTCCAAGTCTACTACATCACAACAGTGATGATAGCAGACATCCAGAAGATGACTGAACATAGTGAGATGACTTTAAAGGATGCCATAGTGAGAATCAATTATTAATTGATTTTAATTTTTTAAATAGTTTATAACTTTTATTTTTCAAGTAACAAGTTTTTATTAATCTATCCTTCCTACTCTATCCTTCCCTCAACTGATCAAATTTAAAATGACAAATAATTGAAAAAATAAATCCCTCAACATATAATTGTGTAGTTTGACAAAATAAATCCCCAAATTAGCTGCATCTAAACATTTATCTCTTTCTACATTTTAAGTACATAATCTCTCTGTTAGAAAGTGATCTTTATTTTTGATTGGTGATTTATCATTGTCTTGACGAGAGTTCTCAAGTTTTTCAAAGTTGCTTTCTCCGTATAAATTGTTTTCCTAGTATTGCTCACTTGTCTCTGCATCAGTTCATAAAAGTCTTCCCAATTTCCTCTGAAATGATTCATTCCATCATTTCTCATGCCGCAATACTATTCCATTAGATTCGTGTACCACAATTGTTTTAGTCATTTCCCAATGGGAAGACAACTTCTTAGTTTCCAATTTTTGGCTACCACCACACACACAAAAGCTATAAATATTTTGTAGATACAGATCCTTTCCGTCTTTCTTTGATTTCTTTACTATATAGGCCTAGTAGTTGTGAAAGAGTATGTACTATTTGTTCATTTTCTAGGCAATAGTTTTCTAGGCAATAATTCCACATTACTTTCTGAAATGGCTGGACCAATTTGCATCTGCACCAGCGTGCTCTAGCATACTTTTTTTCTCCCAGAGCCTCCAACACTTGTCATTTTCCTCTTTTGTCATCTTTGCCAATGTGATAGGTTTGAGGTGGAACTTCAAAATGGCTTTAATTTTTATTTCTCTAAATATTTGTGATTTAGATCAGCAATGTCAAGTTCAAATAAAGGCCACTATACTGTACATACAGATCCCTGTGGCCTGCATATTGACTTTAAAAAACCATATGTTTGTATATTTCTTGTTTTTTTTTTAATTCAAATTCATTTATTTTCTGTTAGTTTACAACATTCAGTTCCACAATCCCTTGAGCTGCAAATCTTCTTCCCCTCCCTCTTCTTCCCCTTCCTCTCCCATGGCAGCATGCTATCTGATATAGGTTCTACAAATACCTTTGACCATTAGTCAAGTCTTAAAGAAGGATTATAACGAATGGAGTGAACCATGAGAAAGAAGGGACAAAACAAAACAAACACAACACATTAGAATCAGAAAAGAAATACATTTTAACCTGGTTCAGGCTGTACTCAGCAGTCATGAGCTGCAGGATGCCTGTGGGCTGTGTGTTTAACACTTTTGACCTAGATCTTTTTTAAATTAGTTTAAATTTCTTCCTTTGAAAACTACCTTTTTATATTATTTGATTATTATCTATTGAGGAATATATGTTAGTCTTATAAATTTGAATGATTTCTCATATATCTTGGAAATGAGACCTTTATAAAAAAATGCTGTAATGATTTTTTAGTATAAATTTATAAAGTTTATATAATCAAAAGTGTTCATTTTATCTGGTGTGATTCCATATGTGGGTCAATGAAAGGAAGTGGGGATGTTTAGCCTGAAGAAGACTAAGTAGAGATATGACAACTGTCTTAAAATTTTTGAAGAGTTATCACTCAGAAGAGGAAACAGATTTTCCTGGATGATCCTAGAGGGGGAAATGAGTGTAGTTTCAGTTTATCATACATAAAGAAAAACTTGTTAACAATTAGAGCAAAGGTATTTAACTTTTTTGATGTCATGAACCCCTTTTATTGAAGACTTTGGACCTTTACTCAGAACAATGCTTTTTAATACAGAAAATAAAATTTGTAGAATTACAAAGAAAATTTATTATTCCAAAATACAATTATCAAGTATTTTTAAAAAATTCATGCACCCCATGTTCAGGACCCCAATAAAGCCTAAATGTTTTGTTTTCTTTAAAAAATCAGATTATATGTAGTTTAGTGGCTAGCACATGGTCTATTAGTACATATGCTTTGCATAGATATTGTAGATGAGCAATGGATTGGGCCCAGTTGAATAGGAGCATGAGAAAATTGACCCTAAGGTTCTCCCCATCTTTTAAACATCAACACTCTTCTGATGATGCTATGTGGCTTTGAGAAACAGTATACGAAAGACTGCAGAGAATTAAAATTGTAGTCCATCAAAGGGCAATAGGAGGGCACATAGTACGTATGAGTAGGTTGCTGCAGAGCTAGGAAGAATTTCACAGCGCAAGTGGCATAAAGGATTCCAACAGAGAGATGCAAGAGTGAAAAAAGAGGTGGGTTATTCATTCTGCAAGAGAAAAGCATGGCTGATGAACTACGTTCAAGAGATTTAGAGGAAGGTCCCCAATATATTGAGGGGATTCTCCTATGTAGGACATATAGAAGGGTATGGAAAAGAGTAGGGGTGAGGCGGCTAGGTGGCGCAGTGAATAGAGCACCGACCCTGGAGTCAGGAGTACCTGAGTTCAAATGTGGCCTCAGACACTTAACACAAAAAACTAGCCGTGTGACCTTGGGCAAGTCACTTAACCCCAACTGCCCTCCCAAAACAAAAACAAAAAAAAGGAAAAGGAAAAGAGTAGGGGCTGCTATATGATGCAGTGGATAGAGCACTGTACCTGGAGTCAGGAAAACTCAATTTCCTGAATTCAGAAGTGACCTCAGACGCTCATCAGCAGTATGACCCTGGGCAAGTCTCTTGATGCTGTTTGCCTCAGTTTCCAGTATCCTTGCCAAGAAAACCCAAATGGAGTCATGAAGAGTCAGACACAAATGAAACAAATGAACAACAGTAAAATGAAAAGAGTCCCACAGGATGAGAAAGTGTGAGTGGTTGTGATTACTGGAAGTAGTATCCGTATCAACATTATCACTGATTTACTGTAGATCAAATATATTGCCTAATACTGTTATATTTTTAATGTGTCTTCTCACCTAACTTGGATGTTCTTCTCTGGAAGAATTTTCTACTTCTGTGTATACCCCATGGTGTCCTGCTACGTGCAGTAAATTCAATAGTGTAGTAGGAAATACAATAAATAGTTGTTGACTAGTTACTATATCTAAAATTCTGTTATGATCACCAACTTCTGAGCTTTCATAAAATGTTACATTTATTAAGTATAGTAGATACCTTCTGAGTGTCCTCTCCCCCCATATCTCTTTGGAGAATGCTCATTCAGAATTCCTAGTGATTACTTGGAAGCTTGAGGGAAGGAAGGGGCAGAGGAAACTAGGGGAACGGTTGTTAGGTTGAGTCTCCTAATTAGCAGCTGAGTCAGAATTTAAAAGATTTATTAAAAGGGAAATCTACTCCTCAGTCACACCCTCTTTATTCCTGTTTTGACATGTAAGGATGACTTTCTTAGCTGTCCAGAGAGTGGGGTGGGAGTGTACTTCCTTCTATTTGGTCACATGCCATACGCATATATAGTATCTAGGTATGTTCTAGGATGAGGTTGCCTCTCTTTTGTGTCTTTTATTCTTTGTTACAGAGCCTGGAAAGAACTGAAAAGTTTTAGAGGTCAGTGGTCATAGTGGCAGAATCCTACATTAGGAGATGGCAGTAGTGATGTCCCCTGAAGTAGTAATGGCTAATTACAGGTAAAACACTTGCCACAAGTTGAACAGAATGTTTAATTAACAGGAGTGGGATGGTGTCAAGGGAAGAGACGGCATTGAAGAGAAAGAAAAAAGGAGAGAAATGATTGAAGCTGACATTGGATTGGACTTCACTCAATATAGATGAAATATATAATGAATAATTAGGGATCTTACAAAAACTATTTCATGTCTTATGGAATACTAGCCTCCTAAGTGATTGTGCTAATAGTAATGAATTGTTGAATTCTATTCTAATCATTCTGTAATACATGCTAATGGCAACTAGGTGGCCTGGAGTCAGGAAAATTCCTATTTGTGAGTTTAAATCTAGCCTCAGTCACTTACTAACTGTGTGACACTAGGCAAGTCACTTAACCCTGTTTACCTCAGTTCCTCATTTGTACAATGAGCTTCAAAAGAGATGGTAAACCATTCCAGTATCTTTGCCAAGAAAACTCCAAATGGGGTCATGAAGAGTTGGACATGACTGAAACAACTGAACAACAATAATGCAGGCTATGCCTCTTCTATGCTTAACATTTCCTTTTCTTTGTGAGAATCCAGGATGTTCTCTACCTGATTCATGCTTGTATATTGAGTATCTTTTTTCAAACTTCTCCTTTTTTATAGGTGGCAGTGGTAGTGTGAAATCTTTAGCTAGAGTCAAAACTAAAATTGTCTCTAGAGTAACTGGCATGGGGGTTGATGAGTCAATGAATGTGAGAATTGGAAAGTCTACTTTTCCTATTAGGAAATAAAAATTTATCTAGCAATGAGGCAAGGATATAACCATATGGCTCAGTATAGAGCAGGAAGGGTGGGTACCTTGAGACCTTGTGAATCCTAGAAGAAGCTGCCTTCAACTATTAATGGACAAGTAAGTCTTCCTTCAAGTTATAAACAATAGAGAATAAAGGAACCTTTCTGAAATGTTTTTTGCTTTCAGGTCCATAATCTCTATTTAAAATACTGAGTACAGTTTCTTTTTATGGGGGATGAGGCACTAATAATTCTTTTGTGCTAGTCCTAGTAGCATTTCTGTGATAAACTATGAAGGTATTTCTGATACCACATGGCCCCAGCCCTGGAAGATAGCTAGTAGAGAAATCTCACTGACAACCTATGACCCATCATTTTCCTGTCAACCAACAGAGACCCATTAAAGTTGTGACCCCTACAAGATTCTTATAGCTGGTATTTTCCCTGCTTTGTCTAAGTTCCCCTCCATATCTCTCTTTCTCTACCACCCCAATAATAGTATTCCAGACTCTTAAGCATTTTAAAAAGGGAATTTGAAGTATTTAAAAGACTTCATAGGTGGAAAACGAATTAAATTTGTTATCTGGCCCAATAAGGCAGACAATATAGATGGAAGTTGTAAAGAAGTAAATTTGGGCTTGATGTTATGAACAATTTCCTAACAAACAGAATTGTCAAAAAATCGAGTGGGGTGCTGCAAAGCTGATGGGTACTTTTATTTTAGAAGTCTTTTGGAAAAATCGGAAGGGGGCAGAGCCAAGATGGCAGCATAGAAGCAACAAGGTTCTACAGCTCCCACACACCCACCCTAAACACGCATAAAATATGACCCCAGACAAATTCTAGGACTCTCAAACTCACAAAAATACAGAAAACACATCTCTCGCTGAAGGCAGCTCAGCAGAAGGGGCTCATCAAGGCAGGATGGAAGCTGAGGCCAGCCCAGCCTGAAACCGATACACAGCCAGGCCAGGCCCCAGGGTGCCGGGAGGAGCCAAGCCGAGCCGCAGCCAGTCTACAAGAAAGAAGATGTAAAAAACCTCCAGCAATCTCCACATATAGCAAGGCATGAAAAACAAGGATTAGAGAAAGGCAACTGAGCAGAAGGAGCTCATCTTGCAGGTGGGCAGGCCAGAGCCCAGACCAGCCAAGCCCAAACTGAAACTGCTGTGTGAGTCTACCCTGCAGAACAGATCTACAACACCTGGAGCCATCTTCACATCTGTTAAATCAGGAACAATAAGGATTAA
>CM053600.1:65986219-66015937 GCA_028646575.1 Pseudocheirus occidentalis | reverse complement strand
TGGGGCCCTAAAGGGAGCTGTGGATGGTGGTCTATCAATTCCTCACAGTACCAAACGCTTCCCTGGGTATGATTCAGAAAGCAAGGAATTCAATGCTGAAGTTCATCAAAAACACATCATGGGCCAGAATGTTGCAGATTATATGTGGTATCTCATGGAAGAAGATGAAGATGTGTATAAAAAGCAATTCTCACAGTACATAAAGAACAACATCACTCCTGACATGATGGAGGAAATGTATAAGAAAGCACATGCTGGGATACAGGAGAATCCAGTGTATGAAAAGAAACCTAAGAGAGAAGTTAAAAAGACAAGATGGAACCGCCCCAAAATGTCCCTTGCCCAGAAGAAAGATCGGGTTGCTCAGAAGAAGGCGAGTTTCCTCAGAGCCCAGGAGCAGGCAGCTGATAGTTAAAATATCAAAATCTGTAATTTTCTATGAAGATTTTCAGATTAAGACAATAAACTTATTGAACATCAAAAAAAAGAGAACTAATTGGAGATTAAACAACCTAATTTTATAGAATGAGTGGGTTAAAGAACAAATCATAGAAACAATAATTTCATTAAAGAGAATGACAACAATGAGACATTGTATCAAAATCTATGGGATACAGCAAGAACAGTGGTCAGAGGAAAATTTATATCTCTAGATGCTTACATCAATAAAAGAGAGAAAAATCAGACTAATGAATTGGGTATGCCATTTAAAATACTAGAAAAAGAACAAATTAAAAATCCCCAATTAAATGCTAAATTGAAAATCCTAAAATTTAATGGTGAGATTAATAAAATCGAGAGTAAAAAGTCATTAAATAATAAATCAGGTTAAGTTGATTTTATGAAAAAAAAATTAAAATAGATAAGTAATGGGCTAATTTGATTTAAAAAGAGGAGAAATTATGCTCAGTAGTATAAAAATGAAAAGGGTAAATATATCACTAACGAAGATGAAATTAAAGCAATGATAATGAGTTATTTTGCCCAATTACATGCCAATAAATTTAACAATTTAAATGAAATAGAATAATATTTACAAAAATATAAAATTATTTTTATAGATTTGACTCATTTTTCCAAGGAGAGAAATGAGGCCTTTATCAGGTAAACTTGTTCCAAAATTTTCTTCACAGTTATAAATTGCTAACTGTAATTCCCTCCATCCAATTTTCCCCTGTTTTATTCTATTATCTCTTTCTTTCCATCCTGTCCCTCCTCAGAAGTGTTTTGCTTTTGACTACCACCTCCCCCAATCTGCCCTCCCTTTTATTAGAACCCGACTTCCCATCCCACTTTCTCATCCCTTCCTACTTTCCTGTACAGTAAGATAGATTTGTATACCCAGATGAGTGATGTTATTTTTTCTTTAAGTCAAGTCCAATGAGATTAAAGTTCAACCATTCCCCTCCACCTCTCCCATCTTTCTGTAAAAACCCTTTCTTCCTTCTTTTAGGAGATCATTTACCTTATTCTACTTCTCCCTTTCCCTTTCTCCCAGTGCATCCTCTTTCTCACTCCTTAACTTTATTTTTTTAGGTATCATCCCATCATATTCAACTTGTTCCTCTGCCCTCTGTCTATATATACTTGTTCCATCCATTCTAATAAGAAAATTCTTATTAATTACAAGTATTATCTTCCTCTGTAGGAATATAAACAGTTTAACGTTGTTAAATCTCTTAGGATTTCCCTTTCCATTTACCTTTTTTATGGTTCTCTTGAGTCTTATATTCAAAAATCAAATTTTCTGTTCAACTCCAGTCTTTTCATCAGGAATGTTTGAAAGTTCTCTATTGTATTGAATATTTACTCCCCTCCCTCCCCAAAGGATTATACTCAATTTTGCTGGGTAGGTGATTCTTGGTGGTAATCCTAGTTCTTTTGCCCTCTGGAATATCATATTCCAAGTCCTCTAATCCTTTAATGTGGAAGCTGTTAAATCTTGTGTTATCCTGACTGTGACTTCACAATACTTGAATTGTTTTTTCTGTCTTCTTGCAGTATTTTCTCCATGTCCTGGGAGTTTTGGAATTTGGCTATAATATTCCTTGGAATTTTCATTTTGGGATCTCTTTCATAGGGTGATTGGTGAGAACTTTCATTTTGAAAATTTTACCCTCTGATATATCTAAGTATATCAGGGTAGTTTTCCTTAATAATTTTTTCTCTTCCCAATTTTTCCTCCACTTCTCTTATTTGGTTTTCAAAGTCCTTTTTCAGTTGATGTATAGCTTCTAGGCATTCTTCAATTGTCTTGGAAGCATTTGGTGTAGGAGTTCTGAGTTCTGGGCTGTCTTCCTCCCATTCCATGCTTTGACCCTTTTTGTCCACAAAAAAGGATTCTAGAGTTTTACTGCTCTTCTTATTTTGCTTCCTTTTCCTCATGTTGGTGGGTCAATTAATTGGTTGTTTTTTTTAGCTCTGTGAAACTCTGCTTCCAGAATGGGAAGCTCTGTTCCAAAACGCTGGGGTTTTCCCAGCTGCCGGAGCTGTTAGGGGGGTGTTGCAAGTCCCCCCAGCTTTGGCTTGCGGAAAGCACACCCCAGGACCACCACCCAAGACCACGATCCAGATCCAGCAAGAGCACTTGACCCTTATCAATCAATTCAGCCCCCCTGGGGAGTCCGAAGGCCAGCAGCCTGGTGGGGGCCGCTGCAGGTTCCAGCAGTTCCCTTCCCCCACTGCTTCCTTGCCCCGGGGGCAGATTGGCTGAACTGCTTTACCCCGGCCCCCAATTAATTTTTGAAGTTTGACTTTCACTAACCTTCTCTGACCGGGATTTAAAGATCCCCTCAGGCAGGTGCTTTAGATCTCTGAAGTAGACTCAAGCTGTGGCTTGGGAGGCTCACTCCTCCTGGCTGCCCTGGGGCCTGGCCTGGTCATGGCTGCGGTTTTGGGCTGGGTCGGTCTCTGCTCTGGTGTGAGCTGCCCCTCTGCAGTCCTTGTTCCTCAAGCCTTGGCAGATGTGGAGGTGCTGGAGGCTGTAGAACCTCCGAAGACTGACTGCGGCTTGGCTTGGCTCAGCTCAGCTCAGCTCAGCTCCTTCCCACTGCCCCGCTCCTGGCTGCAGTCTTGGCTTCAGGCTGGGCCAGCCTCCGCTCCAGGCCCCCACGATGAGCCCCTGCTGCCGAGCTGCCTTCAGTGAGATATGTGTTTTCTGTATTTTTGTGAGTCTGAGAGTCGTAGACTTCGTCTGGGTTCATAATTTTATGGGTGTTTAGGGTGGCGATGTAGGAGCTGTGGGACCTTGCTGCTTCTACGCCACCATCTTGGCTCCGCCTCCCCTTGCTAATTTTTTGAAAGATGATGTCTAGGCTTTTTAAAAAATCCTGCCTTTCAGGTAGCCCAGTAAT
The DNA here is from genome assembly GCA_028646575.1 of Pseudocheirus occidentalis. NCBI lineage: Eukaryota > Metazoa > Chordata > Mammalia > Diprotodontia > Pseudocheiridae > Pseudocheirus > Pseudocheirus occidentalis. The sequence continues at coordinate 66,012,584 of CM053600.1, read as the reverse complement.
TCTTAAATTATCTTTCCTGAATCTATTTTCCTGTTCAGTTGTTTTCTCCAATGAGATATTTCAAATTGTCCCTTATTTTTTTATTCTTTTGATTTTGTGTTTATTGTTTCTTGATTCCTCATAAAGTCATTAGCTTCCACTTACTCAATTCTAATTTTTAAAGAATTGTTTCATTCAGTGAACTTTTGTACCTCATTTTCCATTTGTCCCATTCTACATTTTAAGGAGTTCTTCTTTTCAGTGAACTCTTATAAGTATTTTTCCATTTGTCTAATTCTGCTTTTCAAGGCATTCTTTTCCTCATTTAATTTTCCCCTCTTCTTTTACTATTTGGCTTATTCTGTTTTTTAAGGTGGTGTTTTACTTTTTTTTTTATGCCTCGCTTACCAAGCTGTTGACTGTTTTTTCTTGTGTTTCTCACATCACTCTCATTTCTTTTCCAAAAATTTCCTCTACCTTTCTTATTTGATTTTAAAAATTCCTTTTGAGTTCTTCTATGGCCTGAAACCAATTCATATTTTTCATTGAGGCTTTGAATGTAGGGAGCCTTTGTTATCTTCTTTTTGGTGTGTTTTTATTTTATTTATCTGCTCTGGCACAGACTGCACTAGGTTGCTCAGCTCTCATTCCAGTGCCCTAGAACTTTCCTGCTGACCTTCTAAATTGTCTTGGACTCAAAAATTATTTCATTCCATCCTTTTCTGGGTTTTCCTGCTCCAAAATTTGTTTTGAGATGCTATTTAAGGCTGTTCAGAGAGATTTTAGGGAGAGGTGAAGTGAGTCTCTAACTTTTCTCTGCTATCTTGGCTCCATCTTTCCTCATAATCCTTCCCTGAAGAACAAATCTTATCCATGGAGTTCTTATTTGTCAGTCCAGTTGAAATGAATCTTTGAGTTCTATGTCAATTTATTCCAACTTGAATGTGCTTATCTGTTTAAGAATGATTTCTTCAGTGAAAACATAATTTGCTGTGGTTCCACCAAGTAAACAATCTTGACTTCCATTGAATTTCTCTTTGCTTTCTATGTAATGACTACAGTCCACTGAATAGAAGTGAATCACAAGCAATATGTACTCAACCATAAGGACTATGGCAAAGATTCCTTTGTCAATGGATATTTCAAGGCACTCACTAAAGCCATTCCTTGATTTGAGATTATATAAGGATCTTGAAAACTTTCCAACATTAGTTCCATTTTGTCATCTATGGAAAGACTTAAATGCTCCAGTGTTGCCTTTTTTCAATGTAAATGAATGGGAGTTCATTATCTTGCTTTCCCCTGAAGCTAGGCGAGGGATTTACAATGAGAGAATGTTTCCTTATAAATGGAAACCATCCCACAAAAAGACATAAAATCTTCTTTTATTCAGGATATTTATTTGACTTCCTAGATCCTCAATTCTTGTCATCAGTGCATCAAGTTCATTAAAATTCCAATGGGGATTTCTTTCTCCAAGGTAGAATTCTTGATTTTCATTCCATGTTATACTCAATGAAATCCTTCTTGTCAATTAAAAGAAAGAGAGAAAAGTCTTAATTGGGGCAAAAAAGACTCAGAATTGCAACAGTCAAAGGCTATTGTAATGTATTGAATTCCATGAAGGACAAAAACAATCTCAACAAAGTACAATCTTTCCCATTGAATGACTTATTTTATAACTAATAGTTTCCTCTTATATCCACGATGGATATTCATTGACTAATCAGGATAAGTTGAGATGATACTCCAAAAAAACAAAAAGTGCCACATATCAACCTTCTTCATTGTACTGGTCTTATCCATGGAACTGATGTTCCTCAATTCAATTAAACTTTATCCTTGAGTTGCATGTCATTTGCTTTATTGCAGCCCAATTATGTTTATCCTTTTAAGAATGAATTCTTCAGTAAAAACAGATAGATTTGCTATGGTTCTTCTGGGTAAATGATCTTGAGTACCCCTCTCTTTGCTTTCTATGAAATGACCACAGTCCACTAAATAGAGATAAATCAGAAGAAACATGTACTGAATATGTACTGCCAGGATCATTATAGCAACAAAGGGTTGTCAATAAATATTCTAATTCATTGAAGGCATTACTTGATTCCAGTAGATTACATTAGGTATCTTCTGAAATGATTTTCCACATTGTTTTTTAAAGACTGTTTTGAAATCTAGGGTAATACAAAAATGCGCCAGTGTTACATTGGCCGCAGTGAAAATGTATGGGACTTTAGTGTCTTGCTTTCCTCTAAAACTAGGCCAGACATTAACAGTGCAAGATAGTTTCTTGTAATGGTAATTAATTTGAATTTGAAGACCCCTTTTTGTTTTGGCTAGTAAACAGGTACTTAGCCCTTAGTAACTAATCAAACCTCTGTGAAGGAAACAGAAGATATGAATTCCTGTCTCTTGTTATTTACATAACATGAAGGGCTGAAACAGGAAACTAATGCTGTGTGTATATAATAAAAGTCTTAGAGAGGTGCAGCCAGAATTTCTTGAGATCAGAATCTATTCTGCTGGGGAGAGAGAGTTTCTCTCAGCAGGATCTGGAATCTGGTCTGCTATTGCTGGACTGAGAAGTGAGTCAGAATTTTCTTTGGGCAAGAATAGTGGAAGCTGAAGTTGCTGCTGCCAGGAAGGCTGAAGAGGAAAGCCCCCTTGAGGCTGGACAAAATTATTTTGATTTTGAAAACCCAGGAGGAATGATTTTGATTCTTCTGGGTCCTAGGGCCAACATAATTGCTGGAGGATTGATGAAGCATGGCTGTGGTGCCAGTATTCTGTCTGTTCTTTTGATGTTGTTTTGCCAGATTGGTCTGCTAGTGAAGGATAGTGCTGTTGTTGCAGAGGTCCTGGAACCTTGCTGTTGGCACAGAAGCCCTGAAGAAGGATTTTCTTGTACATTCACAGAAATCCTAATAGAGGGTCTTGCTAATGTTTTCAGGGGTCCTGAGACTGTTCTGAAGGCAGAGAGAGAATTGATGAGGACACTGGCAATGAATATTGTGGCTTTGTTAAGCTTTGTCTCCCCAGGAACAGAGGTTGCTGAGAACTTGCCTCAGGTCAAGGTGAAGAAAAGACATCTTCTTGGGTATTGAATGCTGTGATAATAACATGGTTTACTAGTGACCTAGGGGTGGAGGGTTTGTGTATTTTCTAATAACTGGATTTAGTGATTAATGATACTTGGTAACCAATTCCTAAATAAGTGACTGATTAATTTAACTTAGTTGCCCCATGAATCGAAGACTTTGGCTCTTGTACTTTGAGGTGTGAGTAAAGAGGCAAACCTCCTTAGGAATAACAGATGATTGTTTTTTGTTCTAAATATTTTAACCACTTTGGTGAAAACTATGAGGTCATTTTAATGATAAGCTGTTGTGAATACTGTATTATGATTTTCTGTGATAAATTGTAATATTGTGAATGCTGTACCTTGATTTTCTGTGAATGTTTTGCTTTGTTTTGTTGTGGAATAAATAGAGCATTCACTATACTGTGTAATCAGAATCTTAAAAACTGTTCACAGTAGCATTCTTCTGGAAAGCTGCTTCTGTATGGCATTGTATTTCTTTATAAATGGAAACCATTCCAAAGAAAGACAGAAAATCTGCTATCATTCAGGGAATGCATTAAGTTAATTAAAGTTCCATTGTGGTTTCTTCTCTGAGGAAAGAGTTTTTATGCTTTCAATCAATGTTCTGCATAAAGAAATCCTTCCTGCCAATTAAGGCAAAAGGAAAAGTTTTAATTGGATCCAAAATACTCAAAACTGGAATAATCTTGTCCTATTATAATGCATTGAATCTAATGAAAGAGAACAAGTGATGAAATATAATCTTACCCATTAAATGGCTTATCTTATAACAAATGGTTTCCCCTTCTATCCGCAATGGATATTAATTGATTAGTCATGACAAATTGAAATGGTACTTTAACCAAGGGGGAAGTCTTCCACACTGTCTTTGCTAGTAGCACCAGTCTTATTTATGGAATTGCTGTTCCTTAATTCCAATTGAACCTAAACATTGAGTTCCATGCCAATTATTTCATTCCAGTCTCAATGTGCTTATCTTTTTGATATGGTGTCCTCAAAACATATAGTAGTTAGATTTACTATGGCTCAATTGGGAAGATTTTGAATGCCCATTTTAAGATGTCCTTGCTTTTTAAGTAATGATGACATTGAATAGAAGTGAATCACAACAATGTGTACTGAATCATGAGGATTATAGCAAAATACTTTATTTAGGAATTCCAAAGCACTAAAGCCATTGCTTGATTTCAGCAGATTACATTAGGATTTTCTAGAATGATTTCCAGCATTGTGTTCAAATGTCCATTAAATGGTTTATCTTATAACTGATAGTTCCCCTTGATATCACAATGGATATGCATTGATTTAGGGGTAGAGAACCTGTGGCCTCATGTGGCCACATGTGGCCTAGTAGGTCCTTGGGCATGTGAGACCTTTTGACTGACTTCAAGCTTAACAGAACAAATCCTTTTATTAAGGGAATTTGTTTTGTGAAGTTTGGATTCAATCAAATGGCTGCACTTGAGGACCTAGAGGGCCACATGTGACCTTGAGGCTGCAGGTTCCTTACCCCTGATCTGGACAAATTAAAAGGTCATTGCAGCAAAATAGGATGTGTGCCATACCATCCTTTCTCATAGCACTTGTCTTGTCTGTGGAGTTGCTGTTCTTTATTCCAATTGAAATGAAACGTTGCAAAAGAGCTGTTCCTCTAGATGTAATTCTGCCATCTCATTTGCCTTACCTGTCCATCTGTATCTTTGAAAAACCTGTGGTATCTTGCCTGAACTACCTCATCTTATCCACTCAACTTGAATGTCTCCTCTCTTCCTACTACAAGTCTCTCTGATTAGTTTGCTTTTTAATGGTACACTGCTTAATGCTTAGCAATTAAGAATTGATATAAACACTTAAAATATAATAATATTTTAAAAATATCTAAATAATTTCATAAATACTACTTATCTAAAAAAGACTCAATTGTTGAGCTACTGAAAAGACTAGTTCTACTTATATGCAAGTTTTATTTTTATTTTAAGTGACTGAACCTAGAATAACCTTAGGCTATAGTAGAGCATGAAACAGAGTAAGAAAATTTCACTGAAACTCTGAAATACATTGTCACAAGAGGGCAGCCTTTCCCTATCATTCCCCAGATTGTAGCAATATACTTTTTAACCAATTACTTTTTATGACAAAATTGAAGAATTAAAAGATATTCAAAACAAACATTAAGCATTATTATTATAGCAATCAATAATTAAATAATAATTAAGCAATTATTAGACTTCATTGTTTCCATGTATTTCTCTACATTAAAGTGGTTAAAATTTTTAAAGAAAAAAAAGCAAAAGTTTTGGTTTTATTTTTCCCCCTTGAAAAATGCTAAGCTAAATTTCATTCAGGCTTTGTCTAGATGAAACAAATCATCTGAATAAAGTATTTAAAGAAATAAATATCATTTGCCTAAATTATTGTCCTTCAAACTAGTCTTGAAATAATATGGATAACAGGTTAAACATAAAGAACTAGCAGAAGAATCTGTTGTTTAGATTGAATAATCAGTAGCGTAAAGATGAGGCCTACACAGACTACACAGAAACAGTAACTTCTTTCCTCCTTGGTACTGATGCCTTTTCTGCATTCCTCCATCACTTTCATGATTATGCATTGCAACTTGGGAAATGAAACAAAAATCTGTTTGCCCCAATTTTCCCTCCATTAAATTTTATGTTTGCAACCCTCACACTTTGCCCTACCCTCTTTTTTTAGTAATCAAGGGCCTTCTGAAGATTTAGGGAATAGGCTTGGAGTCAGAAACGTCTGACTTCGAATTCCATCTCTGAAATTTAATGACCTTTAGTGACTTACTAGATATTTAACTACAAGGCGTTCTCTTAAATCTCAAGTCCTCTTACGGGCATTCAACGCTTGAAAAAAGAATTGATCCTTTATTTCCCTAAAAGAGTAAGGTAAAAGCACATTTTGGCAACAAATTAGCATGGGTAGGTAATTGGAGACTAGTTCCTCTTGGAAGGAGTAACATTGCTAATATCTGCATACAACTCTTTATTGGAAAAATGAAGCTGTCATTAGCCCAGGAAAAATCATTTCACCCTTTCCTACTCTTTAAAGAAGGCAAGAGTTAGGGTGTTGATAAGTGTTTAATAATCCCTTCTCTGGGAAAAAAACACACTTAAATTTAAGTTTAATCAGCTTTCTTAAGATTTTTATCTATTACCTTAAGTATAGATAATCAATAATACATTCAATTAAATTTGGTTACAATTACTAAATTGTAAATACTCAAACTGGAAGTTTATCAATCTTGTGAGATGTTCAGAAAAATTCTGGGAATAGAAGGAATATTGTGAGGAGAAAGAAATGAGCAAGGAAGTTTAGACAGAATTCTTTTGGCACAAGAAGATTCTTGTCATGTGATTCTAGTGAGGATAAGGGATGGACAGCAGGTTTACCTGGGGATCAGTATCACAGCATCCATAAATGCTGTTATTGTTGTTAACTGCCATAATCATTGCCATTGAAATTATTTGAATGTCACCCTGAATTGAGATGAGAGAGAACTGGAGTTGAATATGTTTGCTCAAAGTGAGCTTCCTCCCTTTTCCATTCTTTTCTCCTTTCTCCATCCCAGGGAGAGAGAATACCTGTTATACAGCTTTTCTCTGTTCTTTAAAATTGATTTAACTATAATTGAATTTTGACTTAACATGAAGTTTTGGTTTACTTGATCAATTATAGTGAAAAGGAAGCTAGAGAGACATACTATGACTAGTAGGTATTGCCTCCAGGGTCAAATATAAAATGCTTTGTTTGGCATTCAAAACCCTTAATAACCTTGCCCCCTCCTACTTTTCTCATCTTCTCACATGTTACTTCCACCAAAATATTTTTCAATCCAATGACACTACTCCCCTGGTACCGCATATGGGACACCCCATATCTGGAATGCTCTCCCTCCTCCATTCTGCCTACTGGCCTACTGACCTTCTTGGATTCCTTTAAGTTCCAAAACCACCTCTCTCTCTCTCTCTCTCTCTCTCTCTCTCTCTCTCTCTCTCTCTCTCTCTCTCTCTTTCTGTATGCTGGATTAATTTCCTAATTCCTTTTAATTCAAGTGAATTCCCTCTATTATTTCCAGTTTATCCTCCATAGTGCTTTTTAAAAAACAATTGTTGTTTCTTTATTGTTTCCACATTAGACTGTAAGCTTGAGGGCAGACCTTGCTTTTCCAATCTTTGTATCCCCTGTGCTTAGCACAATGGTTTGCAAATATATGTACTTAATAAATGTTGATTGTTTAAGTTATGCTTAAGAGAGAGATAAATGAGATATAAAGTATCAATTCTCTTTTGGAATCATTGGGGTCATCATGGCTAGGGACTTTAGATCTAAATAAATAAGAATCTTCAAAACATATAAACTTCCAAAGTATAATTTAAAAAAATGGATTCCATTTTCCTTTAGGCAAAAGACATGCTTAAGAGCAATAGTTGCCTGGTGGGATGTTAAAAAGCTTCAGTGGGTCACATTGTCTTCCCATTGTTCTGTTTGACAAAAATCACCCTGAGATTCCCTCTTGTTAGAATTGGACTCAAGGGACCTGATAGAAGATCAGGTTATAACTAGTATGAAGAGAAGAAGAATAGCTAAAAAAGACTGATGACACCAGCATTCTAAATGTAGACACAATCTAGAAAGCAACATAGCATAGTAAATTGGGCGTTGTCCCATAGATATAAGTTCATACACTTTTTCAGACACATGTCACTGGCGAAGCCAACTGTATTAGTGGTGGGACGACATTGTGGTGGCAGAAGCAACACTGATCTTAGAGTTAGAGAAACAGTTCAAATCTTCACTTTGCCGTTTACTAACTCTATGACTTGAAGCAAATCTCTGGGTCTCAATTTCTGCATTAGTGGAATGAGGAGACTAGATTAAATGGCATCTGAGTTCCCGTCTAGCTTTACTTCTGACATTTTACGTATTGGTTTGATCCTTCTTTATCTTGCTCTCCAAACCTTGATTCTGACCCCTGAGACTGTAAATTTTATCTTATACTTGGTTTCTAATAGTTAATGCTGCCAAATGGGCACACCATATTAGCCAAGACTGTTCACACAAGTCAAAGACTGACTTCTGACTTCACGGACTCAATAAAGTCTCTTTATTTTATTCTTCGTACTTAAGACTTGCTTGGTTTGTGACCTCTTTGTTATTTTTTAGTCATCTGGATGCATTGGACTCTTCTTGATTAGAGTGTCCATGGGATTTTCTTGGTAAAGATACTAGAGTGGTTTTCCATTTCCTTCTCTAAAGGATTAAGGAAAACTTGTCCAAGGTCACATGGCTAGTGTCTGAGGCCAAATTTGAACCCAGTTCTTCCTGATTCTAGCACTGAATACACTGAATCACTTTGTTGCCTCTACTTGGTGACCTCTACTTGGTTTCTAACCTTGTTTTGATAATTAATTTCAATATTTCGGTCAATTTGTTTTAGAATTCTGGCTCTCCTGATATTCTGTATAGTTAATTAATTTTCTTCTGGTTTGAATCTTGGTTTTGCTCCACCTCTGCAATTCTGTCTCCTCTTTGCTGCTTCAGGTTTCTGCCTTTACTGATACCAGATCTCCTGTCTCTCAGGTTCTGGGGTCCATTTGAGGCATATAGGCTGAGGAAAAAAAGAAAAGAAAATAAATTGACTTCATAATGAAATTCTAAACCTAAAGCAGGGAGAAAAAAATTTATATCTAAATATATCCTAACAACATAGCATTGATTAAATTCATATTTAAATCTCTTTTTTCTCTTGTAAAATGTTTCTATAATTTCTAATTATTTTCAAGGCCATAATATTAAATGGGATTTTGTCTATCATATGATTTCCAGAACTACTTTTTACCATTACAGTCTATATGATGAAACAATATTGAAAAAAATAAAGTGTGGTGTGATAATCTAAATGAAGATAAAGCTGTGTACTTAAAGCAATAATGTTTTCCACCTTGGCTGCACTAAAAATATTGCTAAAAAAATTGCTGTAAACTTGCTAATTAATTCAACTCTCACTGACATTTCATTATCTACCTTTTTAGGTTTCCTGTAGATAGGATAGCATGTTTACTTACCCTCAACCTTTTCTTAATATTTCTCAATTATATAATTTAAAAATTCTTCATAGCTAGAGAAGAGTTGTAATTGATAATTATATCCTTATTAATTTTTAAACTAATGCCTTATGTATAATTTTGTTTTATAAAAAAATAATTACAACTTTTGAATACATAAATTGTTTCTAAAAATACACCAAATTGGGGGCAGAACCAAGACAGCAGAGTAAAGGGAAGTACTCACCTGAGTTCTCCCCCAAATCACTCTAAGTACCTTTATAATGACTCTAAATAAATTATAGATAGAGTGGCAGAACCCACAAAAAGATGGAGTGAAACAAATTTTCAGATAAAGATAACTCATAAGGTTGGCAAGAAAGGTCTGTTGCACAGGGGTGAAAGAGGAGCACAGCCCAGTCCAGGCAGTGCCAATGCAGACCAGGGTCCAGCAAACCGGGAACAGGCTTCAGTGGCACTAGTGGTAGTTTCCAGACCTCTCAGCCAACAGATTATAGGAGGATCCAAAAATGGGTCAGAAGATTTACAGGGGTCCCTCTGCTGGCACCTGGGGCAGGACTCTGATGCAATGCTTATACTTGCATCTGTATCCCAGTCCTGGGTCTTAGTCTCAGTGCAAAGAGGAGCACTAGCCTAACAGAGCTTGTTGCCACAGGGGAATGGAGACCGTAGTCACAGTTCCAGGGTGGAAGAGAGTGCTTGTGGTTGCTCACAAACCAGTCCATAGTACAGGAGAATAGTAATCACACCTCTCCCTAGATCATACCACCTTGGAAGAGTAAAAAACTTACAGGTCCCCAGAATTACCTTTAGAAAGAGCTGCACAAAAAACCCCTAAAGCTTGGAACAGTGCCCCCTTCACTTGGGAAGCAGAGCTCCCTTTTAGCATAGAGTTAAAAGTAAAGAAATAGACTGGAAAATGAGCAAACAACAGAAAAAATTCTGACCACAGAAAGTCAAAATCCCTACATCTGACACCTCAAAAAAAATGAATTGGTCTCAAGCCATAGAAAAGATCTGAAAGTATTTTAAAAATCAAAACAAGGAGAGGAAAAATTTGGAAGAGAAATGAAGTGATGCAAGAAAATAATTAACAGAGCTTGGTAACAGAGACACACAAAAAATACTGAAGAAAACAGCACCTTTTAAAAAACAGAATAGGCCATATGGTAAAAGAGACACAATAACCCAAGGAAGAGAAGAATGTTTTAAAAAGCAGACTTGATGGAAATGGAAAAAGATATACAAAAATTCACTGAAGAGAACTCTCAGAAAAGTAGAATTGGTCAAATGGAAAAAGACATACAAAAATTCATTGAAGAAAACAATTGCTTAAAAGTTAGAATTGGGCAAGTGAAAGTTAATGACTTTATGAGAAATCAAGAAACAATCAAATAAAATCAAAAGAATGAAAAAATAGAAGAAAGTGTGAAATATTTCATTAGGAAAGCAATTGACTTGGAAAGCAGATTGAGGAAAGATAATTTAACAATTATTGGACTATTAAAAGTAATGATAATGAAGAGACTAGACATCATCTCTCAAGAAATTATCAAGGAAAACTGCCCTAATATCCCAGAACCAGAGGGAAAATAGAAATTAAAAGAATCCACCAATCACCACCTGAAAGTGATCGCAAATTTAAAATTCCCAGGAATATTATAGCCAAATTCTAGATGTCCCAGGTCAAGGAGAAAATATTGCAAGCAGCCAGAAAAAAAAACAATTCAAATATTGTGGAGCCATAGTCAGGATAACACAAAACTTAACAGCTTCCATATTTAAGGATCAGAGGTCTTGGGATATGATATTCTAGAGGGCAAAAGAGCTAGGATTACTGATGAGGTTTGGGTTGTGTTGTAGCAGGTCATCTCTAAAAAATTACAAAGACTAGTGTTGACTCCAAGCCAGATTAATTATAGTTTAGAGGTTTCACACCCTGGGGAGTGGCTAAGTTCTTTTGAGGAATCAGCAACTTCATTAAGGCAAGACACAATTTTATAGAGAATATGATGCTGATTACATAATCAAGATTTACATAGATTTATGGGAACATGATTAATATTAAAAAGGCAGGAGAGGTTTGTTGAGATATTAAGTAATGGAGGAGGGGTCCCAGTCTTAGTGTAACTGTGCATGTGGTTACTCACAATGCATACAGTTAAGGAGGTAGATATATATGGTAATGACCCTCTCTACATCATAGGTTCACTCTAGGTCAATTATTTACTATTACTGCATAGGTGCTATCATAGGGTGGGCCCCTTCTATAAGTAGGTGGTCAAGCATCCTGTTCTACATCCTGGTGGTGCTGTCTTTTGATAGCCTAACTATTGTGTGTGGTCTTGTCTGGTTGAGATGGATAGTTAGGTATGATGGTCCTGTCTTGGGCTAAATAAATGATGGGATTGTGATTGCCCACTTGTTCTTGTGGGAAAGCGTCTGAGAGGAGTGCTGGGTTTCTATCACATGGACATGCCTGCTATTTCTATGGGAACTAAGAGTTCAAGGACACACTTGTTGTTCTAGTGAGCAGTGAGGCATGAGTTAGGACACTGATGGGGATGGGACTAGCTAGATACAGTGGGCTTGTAGTGAAGTTTGGATATTGGGCAGTTCTGTTAGGACTCCATCATTTCCATCAAGAATCACCTACCCAGCAAAACAGTATAATGCTTCAGGGGAAAAATGGACATTCAATGAAACAGAGGATGTTTGAATAGTCCTGAAGAAAAGACTAGAGCTTGGAAATTAGAAAATTTGATTACCAGATACAAGAGTCAAGAGAAACATAAAAAGATAAACATGAAAGAGAAATCATAAAGGATTTGATAAGGTTAAATTGTTTATATTCCTATGTGGGAAAGTGATATTTATAACTCCCCAAAACTTTCTCATTATTATGGTAGTTAGAAGGAGTATACATAGAAAGTGGAGGTTTGAATTGAATGTGATGGTATGATTACCTAAAAAATAAGATTAAGGGATGAGAAATAAGAATACATTGGGAGAAGGGGAAAGGGAGAGGTAGAATGGGATAAATTATCTGACATAAAAGAGGCCTAAAGAGATTTTTACAGCAAAAGGGGAAAATGGATAAGCAGGGAAGGCAGCATGTGAACATTACTTTCATTTGAATTGAGTTAAAGAGGGAATAATATACACAGTCAGTTGGATATAGAAATATATATTACCATACAGGAAAATAAGAAGGGGTAAGGTTAAGAGAAGTGGGGAGTACTGATAGAAGTGAGGGCAGTTTGGAGGAGGTAAAAGTTGGAAGCAAACTTTTGAGAACATGCAGGGGAAAAGTATGATGGAGGGAAATACATAGCTGGTAATCATTAGTGTGAAAAAAATGACAATAAGTTTCTCTGATAAAGATTTTATTTCTTAAACATATGGAAAACTGAATCAAATTTATGGAAATAAGAGCCATCCCTCAATTGATAAATGTTTAAAGGATATGAACAGGCCGTTTTCAGACAAAATAATCAAAGCTATCTATGGTCATATGAAAAAAAATGCTCTAAATCACTATTAATGAGAGAAATGCAAATTAAAACAATTCTGAACCACTACCTTATACTAGTCAGATTGCCTAAGATGACAGAAAAGAAAAATGATAAATGTCAGAAGGTATGTGGAAAGATTAAAACACTAATGTACTATTGGAAAGTTGTATACTGATTCAACTATTCTGTAGAACAATTTGGAACTATGCCCAAAGGGCTATAAAACCATGCATACCCTTTGACCAAGCAATACCACTACTAGGTCTACCACTACTAGTTCTGTATCCTAAAGAGATTAAATAAAAAAGAAAAGGACCTATGTGTACAAAAATATTTATAGCAGCCCTTTTAGTGGTGGCAAAGAATTGGAAATTGAGCGGATATCCATCAGTTGGGGAATGGTGGAATAAGTTGTTGCATATGATTGTGATGGAATGCTATTTTGCTTTAAGAAATAGCGAGCAGGATGCTCTCTAAAAATATGGAAAGACTTACATGAACTGATTAAAAGTTAAATGAATGGGACCAGAAGACAGAAATATTGTATGATGATGTACTTTGAACAACTTAGCTATTCTCAGCAATACAGTGATTCAAGACAGTTCTGTAGGACTTAAGGTAAAGGTGTTTTGCAACAGGGTGGCTAGGTGGTGTAGTCAATAGAGCACCAACCCTGGAGTCGGGAGGACCTGAGTTCAAATCTGGCCTCAGACACTTAACTAGCTGTGTGGCCTTGGGCAAGTCACTCAACCCCAATTGCCCAGCCCTCCACCCTCCAAAAAAAAAGGTTCTGTCCATCTCCAGAGAGACAGCTGGTAGATCCTGGATGAAGATGAAAGATACTTTTTCTTTCCCTTCTTTATTTTTCTTAGTTTTTTTGGTTTGTGTTTTCTTTCACAGAATAATTTACATGGAAATGTGTTTTGTAGCTTACCTTCTCGATAAGGGGGAGTGGAAGGAGGGTGAGAATTCAAACTCAAAACTTAAAAAAAAAGAATGTCAAAATTCTTTTTACATGTAATTAGGGAAATATTAAATAAGATAAAAAGCAAATGAACCAAAGATACAATAAATCTACAATGATCATATTGCTTCTGTTTATTTCGTTCTTACAATGCTGTGTTGCTAATGGAGCACAAATTATTCTGAAAGTCTTTTTTAGCTCTCTTTAAAAAATTGTTTTGTATTAACATTTTATTTTATTCTCAATTCACAGAAGAAAACAAGCATTTCTGTAACACAGTACAACAAAAAAATGATTGTGCATAAATTGCAAATATACCCTGCACTCTACTTGCTATTTCCTTCAAATATATCATGTAATTTTTTTCCTCCTTTTTTCTTCCTTCCTCCCCACCATAGAGATGGCTACCATTAGACAGAAATAAGTGTGTGCATATGTCTGTATTCATACATATATACACATACATATGTATATACATATACATATATATGTAAAATTATTCTATAAACTCTATTAGTTTTTTCTTAGGATGCAGATAGTATCTTTCTTTGGTAATTTAGATATTTGTAATAGCCAAAATGACTTAGTTGCTCAAAGTCATTCTTAAAACCATGCTGCTCTTAGTATATACAATCTTCTCTTGGTTCTACTCACTTCATTCCAACATTTTGTGCAAGCCTTTCCATGTATTTTTAAGATCACTGAGCTTGTAATTTCTTATCACACAGTTGTCTTCCATTGCAGCCATACATTACAACTTGTTCAGCTTTTCCCCAATTGATGAGGATATCTACAAATTTTGGTTCTTTGCCACCATAAAAAAGCTACTATGAATGTCCTGTTCATATTCAGTTATAATTACTATTTGTGAGTTTCTCTCTTACTTTTGCTCACTATATTCTTTCTCTCTTTTTACTGTGTCCCTGTTACTTGATTTTCTCCCCACAGTCTCCCACCCCCATTTCACCCAATCCTCCAAGAGCACCCCCATACATACTACATATGTATTTATATGTGTGTGCATATATGCATGTAAGACCAATACAATGTGTCCTTCTATTTATTAGTTATGTGTATGTGTGTGTGCTCATGGGTATAAAATGGTGGCCTTCTTTAATGCAGGGTGGGGGGAGAGGGAGGGAGACAGTTCAGAACTTAAAAATGTGTCAAAAAATAAATAAATAATTTGTGAATCATTATTCCATCTATCTACCTAACTACCCCTTCTGAGTGTTTGTAATCTCTGTTTGTAACTCCCCTCATTGTTACAGATTGTAATTCCTTGACTTTGAATAAATGCTTTATTTTGTTTATTGATCATCTTGTTGATCTGAGTTTTTGTATAGGCTTGACATACTCTTCTCAAGTCCTTAGCAAATATTCTTCAAGGTTCTGCTCTCTGCCTCTCAGTAAAACTCCCTTCTTCTATCCTCTGCCTCATGCATCTCACTTGTGATGGTTTCTGCCTCTCCTTTTTGTTTTCCTTCCTCCTCTTTTCTCTGTTTACATGTTTATCTTCTACTTTCCATCACTCATAAACCCTTTTACCAAATGTTAGAGGTTGGAGGAAATGGGAATTTAGGTCAACTCTCTCTTCTAGTGGCTTGGCTACATGTTCTCAAGTTTGTTGAATCATTTTCTTTTGTGGAGGTGGTTAAAGGTTATCATGATAGGGTATTTCACATTCATTCAAAAACACATGTAAAAATTACATTAAAGTATCTTATACCATATTTGAGTCAACTATAAAACACTGTGGATAACCCCAAAGTGTTGTACATCTATCTTGTATTTAAAAAAAACAGTTCTTTGAAATGGTGAGAGACAATGGGTGAAGAACATTGTCATCAGACAAATAAAATCACTGAATTTTTTTCTTTCTTTTTTCTTTTTGAAAAGGATGGTATTGTACATTAAAAAGGAAGACAGGATGTATTCATAAATGAGATGATATTAAAAACAAAAAATCCTTTATTTCTCTTTAGCCTTAATCTTGTGTTGTTTAAATAACCATATCAGCAATATCAAACACAAAAGCCTGAAAAAAGTGAAATATGTAAGTATTTACAGTTCAGTTCCTTGAATGAATTAATGTAGGTTCTACTGAGAGTCTCAAACTGAAGAAAAATGAAATACTGGGAAAAATATGGGAATGCTAATGAAAACTATGAACAGGCTTTAATATGAATCCTACACTTACTCTCTTTTATGTGTAAGGAGATTGGTCTTGAAAGCTTATAGCCTAAACAAAGAAAAGGAGCTGAAGCATTGCAAAATTTTGGTCAGGACAGGTGGCCCCTTCATAAGCCTTTAGAAAGGAATGATAGACTAAGTGATTAAGAATTATATTTTCAGACATGATCAATGTATTACAAATTTGTTTTGTGTAATGTCAGGTCTATCTGAGATGAGATGAAGAGAAAAAGGAGCAGGTTTTGATAAACTGTCTCTCTCTTTTAAAAAAAGTGATTGCAAGTTTTTTAGATGAGAGGATGAACAAATGTTGGAGGATTGAGTGTAGGAAAAGTTTGGAATAGCCCTTGTGGTGAATTGGATGGAGAATCTATTAAGGAGGAGTAGAAGTATTACTTTATAAAAGTGAGGGTCTCATTGACATTAGATAACAAATTTGTAGTAAGTTGAGTCAGCATAGTTTTAGGACTTCCTCCACCCCTACTCAGGAACATGTGAATAGTACTAAAGGAAATTGATGGTAAGAATAGCTCAGGGTTGATACTTATTTTAGTAAGATGTGGTTGGCAACAAGGGCAAGGGAGCAGAAGTAGGAGACATCAAGGTTTCAGTATTCGAGTTTGTCATTTAGAGTAGGTAGGTCTCCTGTCTTCCTGGGCAATGTTTTTGAAAAGCAATAATGAACCTACTGGAATTTAATTACATTTCTTAAGGATGGGGATGACTTAGGTGTGTTTGTAAGCATCAGTGAAGGAACCAATACTGCAGCTGTGAGAGTCAGTGTTAGAGAATTGGAGAGATTATAGTTGGAACAATCTGCTGGAGAAGACAGGGAGAATGGGATCAAGAGAACAAATAGTGTGTTTGCTATTTACTACATATAGTTTGTTAGATATAGATAGGAAGTTTTCTCTGGCATCTTTTTTTTTTAAAGCCCCTTTGTGAGGTTTGTGAGAAGTTCCAGGCAACATATAAATCTGTGTGGATCCAAATGTTGCCCGGACCTTCTTGCAAATCTAATCTATATAAAATTTAATCTACATCTCTAAAATGCATCTATATTTTTTTAAATTATCTATCTAGTTAATCTACCAGTTTGTCTGTCTGTCTGTGTCTATATAAGAATCTTTAGAAGGGGTCTATTCCTCACCAAGAATTTATCATTGAAATATTTTATGACCCTAAAAACTGAATACCATTATCTGACACCAGACATTAACTTCCAAAGTTTATCCATTTCTTCTTCTTTTCTTCTCTTTATATCTTCTGTGGTTAGCAAAATGTCTTGCATATAGGAATTTAATAAAAGGGCTCATTGAAACAAAGTCAATTTAAATGCTCAGATCCTAAAACTACTAAGAGTAAATAATATTTATAGCCAGTTGGTTGTATGGTCAATTGGTATTGCTAATGAGCCTAAAGATTATTAGGTCATTAAATCACTAATTTCAAAAGCTACAAAGGACATTTCCAACCCTTAAAATCTGATTCATTGTTCCCTCTGACAGATAGTTGTACGTAAAAAAGTATCAATGATCCTGATATGTGTGCAGGAACTTAATAATAGAATTATATTTTTAGCTTTATTTCTTATTGAGAATAGTTCAAGACATGTTTTTAACTTTTTATCAGAAAAATGGCATTCAAATATAGGACTAGATGGATAAATTAAATATCTATTTTTTTCTCAATTCATATTTTGTGGTCCATTCTTAGCATTTAACATACATAATTGTTACTACTTTCAGTAAGAAGCATTTTTGTGAAAAAATGATTCTTGATAAAAATAGACTTTAATAGCAATAGTATTCTGAAAATACCATCCTTATTAAAATAGACACTCTTCCCCCATAAGGATTAGTGCCATAAAAACTCCATTTCAGCTTAAGTTATAGGTACATATCATTTCAATGGGGTGAGTGGATTTGATGGTTGGATGAAATAACCTGAAGATTTTTCACATGACTACATGGTATACAATCTATTTCTGAAAGATCCTTTGAAATGAAAATTGCATTTTTTTCTATCCACACAATTAGAGCAAAACAGGAATTAATAATTCACACTCCAAAGATAAAAAACACAAACAAAAACAAAAGAGTTTGAATTTGTCACAAGAGTATTTTAAAATTTTCAGGTTTATTTACAAGATGAGGTGATAATGAATTATATATTCATTCCCAATTAAATTTTTCTTTGTGTTGTTGAACTTCTATGGTTCATTCTGAAGAGAAAACATTACAAGGTTACTTGACTCAAAGTGATAACTTTTCCTTAAGCTATATTTTTTCAGGATTCTTATAATAACAAAATTTTTATCATATTTGCTTATTTGGATATCATTTCTTTAAATTCTCCATTCAATATTTTTCCTTGTTACACAGCCAATGTGAAAATGGATATCCTAACTACCTCAGTTTGCCTAAGCTGTATTAGCTAAGATACATGGCTGCTTGACATACCAACAAACTTTTGCAGTGACTGAGAGCATGCCCAGATGGTCATGCAGAAAATCAGCAATTCTGAAGTCAATTAAATTATTACCAGATTTGAAGCAGACCTTGAGCCAAATGGTGGTTTAAGGACCTTCAAGACAAATCCCTATCTTTAAAGACTCCCCTAACTGTTAATTACGGGGTTTTTGGACACATTCTTGGTTATCACCAAGAATATCTTTTGATTTGTGTATCAAAGGGCCACAACTCTGACACTTGGAATTCCTTACTTTCCCATTTCCTGGATCTCTCCATACTCTTGTGAATGGGCTCCCTGACTCATTCCTTTCTAGTACTTGCACAATTCCTGCCTTTCTCTCCAATTACCTGCACTTGTTTGAAAATTATAAACACCTTTCCTCATTCTTTAAACAGTGTAGATTCTGTCTCACTGTTCCAGTTTGCCAGCTCTTTCTTATCATCTTTTAAAACTGTGATTGGGCTCTGGCTCATTCCAGGTCCCATTTTTTGGACATGGGGGTTCTTTCATTTTAATAATTCACAGGGATTTTAAAAATTAACTCCAGTTTCATTAATGTAATAAACTCAAACTCCTACATCCAAAGCCTCAAAGAGAAATAGGAATTGGCTGCAGGCCATGGAAGTGATCAAAAAGGGTTTCAAATTTCTGGTAAGAGGGGCAGAAGAAAAATTGGGAAGAAAAATGAAAAAGATCACACAAAAAAGAGTCAATAGATTGGTAAACGAAGCAGAAAAAATACTGAAGAAAACACCACATTATAAAACAGAAAAAGCAAAAGAAGCAAAAAATCTAATGAAGAGAGCAATGTCTTGAAAAGCAGAATTGTACAAATGGAAAAGGATTTACAAAAATTCATTGAAAAGAATAACTTAAAAAAAAGAAGTGACCAAATGGAAAAGGAAGTACAAAAGCTCACTGAAAAAAATAATTCCTTAAAAATTAGAATTGGGCAAGTGGAGGCTAATGACTTCATGAGAAATCAAGAAACAAAATCAAAAGAATGAAAAAATAAAAGAAAATGTGAAATATCTCTTTGGGAAAACAACTGACCTGCAAGACAGATGCAAGAGAGATAATTTAAAAATTATTGGACTAAAACCATGATTAAAAAAAGCCTAAACATCATCTTTCAAGAAATTTTCAAGGAAAACTTCTGATAGTCTAGAACTAGAGGGTAAAATAGAAATGAAAGAAACCAACCAATCAATTCCTAAAAGAGATTCCCAAATGAAACTCCCAGGAATATTATAACCAAATTCTAGAACTATCAGGTCAAGGAGAAAATATTGCAAGCAGTCAAAAAGAAAAAGCTCAAGTTCATGGAACCAAAGTTTCTACATTAAAGAATCAGAAGGCTTGGAATATGATATTCCAGAGGGCAAAGGAACTAGGATTAGAACCAACAATCATTTACCCAGCAAAATAGCATAATCCTTCAGGGGAAAAATAGATATTCAGTATATTGATATTGATTCAATGATATTCAAGCATTTCTGATGAAAAGACCAAAGCTGAATAGAACTTTTGTCTTTCAAATACAAGACTCAAAAGAAGCTTTAAAAGTTATGTAGTAAAGAGAAATCATAAGGGATTCAATAAGGTTAAACTGTTTCCATTCTTACATGAGAAAATGATACTTGTAACTCCTTTCTCATTATAAGGGTAGTTAGAAGGAGTATACATAGGAGAGGGCATGAGTATAAGTTGAACATGATGGGAAGATTTTCTAAAAAAAATTAAGGGGTGAGGAAGAGGAATGCACTGGGAGAAAGGGAAAAAGAATGGGAGAATGAGAGTAAATTACCTGATATAAAAGAGGACTGAAAGAGATTTTACAGTGGAGAGGAAGATGGAAGAAGTGTGTATGTGTGTGGGGGGAGTGTGAACCTTACTCTCATCTGAACTGACTCAGAGGGAATAACATACACACTCAATTAGGTGTAGAATCAGTTACCATAGAGGAAAGTAAGAATGTAAGGAGATGAGATAAGGGTGGGGGCTAATAGAAGGGAAGGTGAGTTGGGGGTGATAGAGCCAGAAGCAGAACATTTTCAAGAATGTTCCATCACAATAATAAACCACAACTTGTTCAGCCATTCCCCAATTGATGAACACCTCTGCAATTTGAAGTTCTTTACCATTACAAAGAGAGCTACTATGAACATGTTAGAATACATGGGTACATGGGTTCTTTTCCTTTTTACCTAATCATCTTTGGAAATCAACCTATTAGCGGTATTGCTGGGTCAAAGGGTATGGCCAGTTTAATAACACTTTGGGCATAATCCCAGATTGCTCTCCAAAATGATCGGATCAGTTTACAGTGCCACCAACAATGAATTAGTGTCCCTATTTTTCCACATCCTCTCGAATATTTGTTGCTTTTAATTATTTTAGCAAGTCTGGCAAGTGTAAATTGATATCTCAACATTGTTTAAATCCACATTTCTCTAATCCATATTTCTGATGGTCTTAGGAACTGAGACACTGTTCCTCTATCCGTCTCCAGGTGGGTCTGCCCACATGCAGATATGCCCACATATGAGTATTAAAGGGCCACAGCATTATGAAGGTCGAGAACCACTGCTCTAATCAATAATGATTTAGATCATTTTTCATATGACTATAAATTATTTTGATTTCTTCATTGGAAAACCACTTGTTTATATCCTGTGACCATTTATCAATTGGGAAATAACTCTTATTCTTATAGATTTGGCAAAGGTCTTTATATATTTCAGATATACAAGTTTTATCTGAGTGTCTATCAATTCCCCCCTCCCCAAATTTTCTTCTTTCCTTTTGATCTTGGCTACATTTGTTTCATTTGTACAAAAATTTTAATTTAATGTAATTGAAATTATGCATTTTACACCTTACTTTGCTTTGTATCTCTTGTTTATTGATAAACTGCCTATTCATAATTCTGATAAGGAATATGTTCCATGTTCTTCTCCTTTTCTTGAAAAATGTCTTTTTGTATCTTGGTTGTGTATCTATCTTGACCTTATCTTGGTAAATGGTGTAAAAATATTGATCTACATCCAGTATCTGCCATAAGCATTCCACTTTTCCCAAAATTTTTTTTTACCAAATGATAAAATCTTATCCCAAAATCTTGTCATTACACTTGTCAAATACAAATGTTTTAATTATTCTTTAGATTAAAGACAGTTTAGCTTTGTAGTCATGATACTGTTATTTATTTTTTAAGCACTAGTCATTTGCACAAGTTATTTAAAAATAAAGTGTTCTGCTCATTAAAACTGAATTAAGTTGGATATGAACACAGGATACCTGTAACAGTTCCTATTAGGGGGAGGCTAGTGGATCTTTTGAGCCCAGTAACTCTCAGCAACATAGTTCTAGGTTAATCAATTGTCCACACTGAGTTGGGCATGAATATAGTGAACCCCTGGAAGCAAGGATACACACCATGGTATGTAAGGAGGGGCAAACTCACCCAAGTCAGAAACAAGCAGGTTAAACTACCTATTCTGATAAGACTGGGATCAGGCTCATGAGTAGCACCAGTAACTACAAGCTAGATAAGAAAGAGAGACTTGATCCTTTAAAAAAATCAGTATACAAAAAAAAATCAATATACAGTTAAAAGATTATGCAGAATAGGTATTTAAAAATTATACAGAGATGCCATAGTTCAGAAGAAAGGGCATCATTCTGCAGTATACTAAGCAACTATTGAGGAATCTTATGTGAATAATAGTCTTCCTGCAAACTTCCATGACAATGGCAAATGATGACCTCTTTCCATCATACATTTAATTTATTTAATTTTACTGGCATCTTCTTTGTTTAAGAAATCTGGATTCCTTAAAAATATTACTCCTCTGTCCTGTTCACAAAATAATCCCTTATAAAAATTAATATAAAAGAGAAAAAAAAACCAACACAAAGGTAAATAATTTTGATGGAACTAAGCAAAACATTAATCAAGTTGATATTAAATATGTAGCATAGTCCAATATCTTGTCTCAGCAAAGAAAGGAGACAAATGATTTAACATATGTTTTGGGGAGCCATGTTATCTCACAACATTCAGTTTCTCATGTTTTGTTATTGTTGCTGATTCAGGAATTGTTTATAGTATTTTCATGGCTCTCTTTTACTTTGCATTCGTTCTTATAAATCTTTCATGCTTTTCTGCAATCATAATATTTAGTTTTTTGTATAGTAATGTTCCATCATATTAATGAGCCACAATTTGTTTAGTCATTCACCAGTAGATCGGTTTTTTCCTTGTATTTTTGGCCCCTTTAAAAGGGCTACTCTAAATATTTTGGTGTATATTTGGTGTATAAAGAAAGACATTTCTTTCAACTACTGATCACTTTGGGTAGCAAAGGGATCTCTGGATCGAATGATATAAGCTAATCATAAAATTGCAAATTGCTTTCCATGATTGGATTAATTCATAGTTCTACCTATGCCTGTATCAGTGTGCCTATCTTTCCACAATATCTTGTCATCTTTGTCAATGAATTTAGTCTGAGGCAAAACCTAAATTCTCCACCCCGGATCAACTTATATTTCCATATTTTGTTTATGTTTATATTTATAAAATTTTTAGTATGATGTGTCAGTATGCATAGATATTTCTATTATGATGTGTCTGTATATATAGATATATGCACATATACATGTGTGTGTATGTATATAAAATACACTTGATGTCTCTCCCACTTAATAGAATTTGAAGTTGTATGCCCAGTACTCAATGGTATTAGCACATAATTAAACACATTAATTAATTCAATTGATTTGATTTGATTTTCATTTTTTATTGTCAATTATTTGTGTGCAATATTTCACATGGTTGCTGCTAATTTGCAATTTTTCTAAGATTGGTTTGTCTACATCCTTTGAACAAGTATCTGTTGGGTAATGTCTTTTGGTAATATGCATTTCCAGTGCTTTACACAATGCCTGGCACAAAGGAGGTACTTTTAAAAATATTTATTGGCTGATTTTATGTTTCTGTTAGTTCTGTATATATAGTATCCAAACTTGAGATATAAAATTCCAAAGTCAACCAACTGATTTTCTTCTTATCTTAGTGACTATGATTCTGTTTATTCAAAAACTTTTCTATTTCCTATAATCTTAATAATTTGTTTAATTTTGTAATCACCTCTAGGACTTGTTTTATTTTGAATAAT
This sequence comes from Pseudocheirus occidentalis, assembly GCA_028646575.1. Lineage (NCBI taxonomy): Eukaryota > Metazoa > Chordata > Mammalia > Diprotodontia > Pseudocheiridae > Pseudocheirus > Pseudocheirus occidentalis. The sequence continues at coordinate 65,989,077 of CM053600.1, read as the reverse complement.
CCCCTGAAAAATATCAATTGAGTTTGTTTTTAGTTTAAATGGCTAACTCTAATTATATGTACTTAACCAAAATACAAATGCTGAAAAAAATGAATATCTGTTTTGAAGTTATTAGCAAGTATAGTTGCAACAAAAAAGCTTCCAGGCAAATATGTGAGAGATGCTGTGTTTAAATAACTGTAATTAATTTTGTATAATTCAAAGTATTTAAAAAAACTCTCTGTAATGAGTTTATTCTGGCCCCACAAGTTATCTGGAGAGGTTAAAGAGTGAATCACATATTAAACACCATCAGCCTAATGACCCTTGATTGTATTCCCTTCTTCTAGGATTCTAATAACTAGCACTCTACTTGCATTTAACTACTTAATATCAAATAGTTTTCCAACATGGTATTTATTTCATTGACCCTGTTCATCCTGGATCAGCTCCTTTGTATTTTCTATGAAGAGATTGGGCATATGGGCATATGTCATAACCTCATTATAGTTCCAAATATCTTTTGTACAGATATTCATAAACATTCTGCTTATAAAGTTAACGTAAAGCTACTTTTGAGCCTAGATCGTTGTTGGAACTAGTGTCATTCTCTTAAGCAAGTATCTAAGAAAATGGGAAAATATAATAAAATGGGAAATCTAATCAAACCATAAAACATTTTTTGATAAATATTATATTCTATGTCATTAATGATCTCTTAGGGAATTTGAATATGGTCATTAATAGAAATACTATGTTATCTCCCTACCAACCATCCAGTTCTATAGAGATGGAAGATGGGGGGAAACTAATATTTACATTGGAAAACAAGAAATGATGGTGTTTTGTATTTTAATTTTATAAAATGAAAAATACCCCCAAACTGCAGTAAGGTCAGAATTATGGTAGGAGAAGCTGCAGAATAGCAAATGCTGTCCTCTCATATTTGCTTCCCTATTTAAGATAGTTCAATTCTTAATTTGAAAATAATTCTTGTTGGTTTATATTTTGAATGTTATACCTTGTTTTGTGAAGTAAATAAATTGATTTCAAGCAAAATGATCGAGAAAAAAGTTATCTAATTTAAATTCCCTCAAATAATAAGAAAGGTACTAAATAAATGAAAAGAAATGTTACAAGCGGGGAAATAAGAAAAGCATTTTTAAGGAAAGCTCTGAAGATAAAAATTAGCAGATAAACTAAAGAAATGGGTAAGTAAAAAAGAGTTCCTGATTCATATTATACATACTACATATCCTGATGTTCTATAATCTGGTACATATTATGGTATAAAGGGTTGAGAAGATATGTCTAGAAAATGAAGGAAATAATTATGATATAATTATAACTAAAATCTAATAATAATAATAATTGAATCAACAGGCCCATCAATGTGCTAGTCACTGTGGATTGAAGTACAAAAAATTCTTGCTCTCTAAGAGTTCACATTCTAATGGAATAGACTACAAATACATACATAAATATATTTAGCCCAACAGTAAAGTGAATAAATAGGAATGAATACAAAATAGTTAAGGAGGTCGGGAGCTGGGGAGATGAAGAAAGACTTCATCTAGAAGACTTTTTCTGAACTGCCTCTTTAAAGGAAGAGAGGGACTCCATGAGGTGAAGGAAAGGAGAGAATAAATTACAGATGTGGGATGTCCAGTGTAAAGTCATGGAAATATGAGAGAGTGTTATGTGTGAGGACCAGAGAGAAGGCCAATTGGACTGGGTTCTAGAGGGGGAGTGATTTCCAATGCGGCTGGAAAGAAATGGCGGTATGCAAATCTGGCCTCAGATGCTTAACACAAAAACTAGCCATGTGACCTTGGGCAAGTCACTTAACCCCAACTGCCCTCCAAAAAGCAAAAAAAACCCCAAACAAACAAGGAGTAAAAAAATTTTGATAAACTGGACTTTTCTCAGCAACACACAGTTATAAGACAACTCTAAAAGTCTCAGGATGGAAGGAGATGCCTACATTCAGAGAAAGACCTAGAAAGGACAGAGTTTAAATGGAGACTGAAGCAATCTACATGCTATTGTTCTTTTCCATGTTAGGTTTTGTTTCTTCTTTTCTATTGTTCATTCCATTGGTTACAATCCTTCTATACAACCAAACTAATGTCCAATGTGAAAGTATTTACAGATCCTATACTTTTTTTTACATTCTTTTACAAAAATTTAAAATTTATTTTCTTGTTTACATCATTCATTTCCACAAGATTTTTTTTTTTGGAGGGCAGTTAGGGTTAAGTGACTTGCCCAAAGTCACATGGCTAGTTTTTGTGTTAAGTGTCTGAGGTCGGATTTGAACTCAGGTACTCCTGATTCCAGGGCCGGTGCTCTACTCACTGCACCACCTAGCCGCCCCACAAGATTTTGAGTTACAAATTTACTCCCCATCTTTCCCCTATCCCCACCCCAAAACAGAGATACCACTGTAAAGGCCCTCCCCCATCTGCTCTCTTTTGTGCCCTCCTCCAATGCCCCCCTAACTTTCTGGAAGGACAGGGAGGGTCTCCCTACCCCAGTCCCTATATATCTTAATTCCCAGTTGCATGTATTGTAGAGCTTTAACTTCTAGATTCTTTTGGTCCCTACCTTGTCACCCATCCCCACTGGAAGGACAAGCAATTCAATACAGGTTGTACATGTGTAATTACACAGAATATCTCCACAGTGGACATATTGTGAGAGGTTGATTATATGTTCCTCCTTCCTATCCTGCCCCCCCCACCCCATTCTGTTCTCTACCCTGTCCTCGTCCCTTTACTGAAGTGTGTGCTTCCAGCAACCCTCCTCCAGATCCTTCCCTTCCCTTCATCATCCCACCTCTCATTCCCATGCCCCCTACTCTCCTGTGTGGCATGATA
>CM053600.1:65963616-65985719 GCA_028646575.1 Pseudocheirus occidentalis | reverse complement strand
TAAGAAAAGTTTCATAAGTTTCTATTATTGTTTTTCCATATTGGCATGTAAATAGTTCAAACATGATAAGTTCCTTATGGTTTCTTTCCCACATTTACCTTCTCATGCTTCTTGTGTTTGAATGTCAAATTTTCTGCTCAGTTCTGGTTTTTTTCAGCAAGAATGCTTGAAAGTCTTCCACCTTATTGAATGACCATATTTTCCCCTGGAACATTATACTCAATTTTGTGGGGTAGGTGATTCTTGGTTTTAACCTCAGCTCCCTTGATCTCCAAAATATCATATTCCAGGCCCTTTTATCCCTCAGTGTAGAAGCTGCCAGATCATGGGTTATTCTAATTGTGTTTCCACAGTATTCAAATTGTTTTCTCTTGGCAGTGTGTAATATTTTCTCCTTGATCTGGGCATTCCGCAACCTGGCAATAACATTTCTAGGAGTTTTCTTTTGGGGATCTTTTTCAAGAGATGATTGGTGAATTCTTTCAAGTTCTATTTTGCTCTCTGATTCTAAATCATCAGGGCAATTTTCTTTGAGAATCTCTTGAAGGATGCTTTCCAAGTTCTTTTTTTGATCATGTCTTTCAGGCAGTCCAATAATTTTTAAATCATTTCTCCTGGATCTATTTTCCATGTCAGTGGTTTTTTCCAAGGAGATATTTCACATTGCTTTCTATTTTTTCATTTGTTTGTAACTGTTCAATAGTATCTTGGTTTCTCATAAAGTAATTAGCTTCCACTTGCTCCACGCTAATTCTGAAGGAATTATTCTCTTCAGGATGCTTTTGAGATTCTTTTTCCATCTGGCAAATTCAACTTTTTAAGGCATTCTTCTCCTCATTGGCTTTTTGGGTCTCTTTTGCCATTTGGGTTACTTTGTTCTTTAAGGTGTTGTTTTCTTCAGTCAGGTTGTTGACTCTCTTTTCAGGATTTTCTTGCACCATTCTCATTTCTCCTCCCAATTTTTCCTCCACTTCTCTTATTTGATTTCCAAAGTCCTTTTTGAGTTGATCTATGGCTTGTAGGAAATCTTCATATTTCTTGGAAGCATTTGGTGTGGGAGTTCTGACTGTATTGTCTTCCTCCCATTCCACTCTTTGATCTTTTTTGTCCCAAAAAAGGATTATAGAGTTTTATTGCTGTTCTTAGTTTGCTTCCTTTTCCTCATGTTGGCTAGTCAATTAATTGCTTGATTTTTTAGCTCTGTGGAACTCTGCTTCTGGGGTGGGGGGGAAGAACTCTGTCCCAAATTGCTGGGGTTCTCACAGGTGCCGGAGCTATTAGGAGGTACTTCAGCCCACACCAGCTTTGGCTTGCTGAAAGCACACCCCAGGACCACCACCCGAGACCATGATCTGGATCTATGCCGCTCAACACAAGAGCCCTTGGCCCTGATCAATTGTCTTGGCCCTCCCTGTAATCTGCAGGCCAGGAACTCTGAAGCAGCCCAGTGGAGGCAGTTGCCACTTGCAGTGGTTCCTGCTGCTTCCTGCTGCTTCCCTGCCCTGGGGGCAGTTCGGCCAGACCACTTCCTCCCCCGCCCACCCAAAAAATTTAGCTTATATTCCACTGACTTTTCTCTTAGCCTTATTTCTCCACACTTGATAAATGTGGAAACTGCCCCAGGTTCCTCCAATCTGCTCTCCTGTAGACTCCAGCTGTGGCTCCTCTCTACCACCCTGGGGCCAGGCCACTGTTTTGGGCTGGGCTGGCCTCGACTCCCAGCCTGCTGCAATGAGCCCCACCTGCCGAGCTGCCTTCAGCAAGAGATGTGTTTTCTGTATTTTTGTGAGTTTTGGAGCTCTAAAATTTGTTTTGAGTTGTATTTTATGGGTATTTAAGGTGGCTGTGTGGGAGCTGTGAAACTTTGCTGCTTCTATGCCACCATCTTGGCTCCGCCCTCTTCAGATCCTATATTTGATTTTATGCTGCCATGGGTGGGGGGGTGGAGAGGGAAGGGAAAAAATTTGAAACTCAAGGGATTGTGGAAATGAATCTTGTAAACGAAAAGTAAATAAACAAATTTAAATTAAAAAAAAAGAAATCGTGGTACGATGTTATGTAGGGCTTTAAAAACTATACATATATTTCTACTTCATTTTAGATGCCATAGTATAAAGTCAAGAACAAGCAGGAGGACTGCTGCTTTGAATAGCTTTAAGGTTCTGATCACATAGTATAGTGAACTCTCTATTTATTCAGTAGTAAACTAAGGCAAAACATTCACAGAAACCAAAGTACAGCATTCACAATGGTCTAACATAACAACTTTTCACTAAAGTGGCCACATAGTTCTAAACAAAAGACATCATTTGGTAGGACTTTAACTCAATCATCCTTAAGAAGCAATCTTTCCTAAGGAACACAAAGTACCAAGATCAAAGTTCTCCCACCCCTAGATCACATTGTCTTAATCTCTCAGTCAAAAAGTCTTCTTTCATCTTGATTGGAGATTCATTTCCAATCATCCTTAACTCAATCATCCTTAAAGGGTACAAGGAACAAAGTACAAAGCTCTCCCCACATATGATCTTCTCCATTAGCACCAAGTACCCAAGGGGAGGTATTTTCATCTTGACTCGAGGCTGGCTCCCAAATTCTATGATTCCTCTTCCATGGGTCCAACTCTTTCCTGAATGTACCCAACTGTCACCCAGATTCACAGGCAGGCAGCTCTTAGTTCTTTAACCAGTTCCTTGTCCAGTTCCCATTCCATATTGAAGCTCACAGTGTCCAGTATACCTCAAGTCCTTCACAGTTTTTGTTTCTGGGAAGACAAAGCTTAACAGCCAAAACAATATTCACACACATTACTGGCACCATCATCAATTCACTATCTGTCTGTGAAATCAACAGAAACCCACAAACAAGGTCCAAGAGGTCAACACAAATCTTCAGTATAGTCCCAGTACCTCTGTAACCTTCCTCCAGGACTTCTGTAACCAGACAACAAGAAAATCCTCTTTCAGGGCTTCCAGTAAGGTCTGAGAGCTTCTGTACAAAGTATTACAAACACAAATCAATGCAGGCAGAACAGACAAACAGAGTGCCAGCCACTGTGAGTATTCCCTTCTCAATTCTGCTCTCTTCCAGCTTGTGCTTCTGCTTTTATATGGTCATTAGCTCCTCTCTGTTCTGCCCATTTCTTATGTCCTTCCTATTCCTGTCTTCCTTCCCACTGTTGGTTTCACAATTTCTGTTTCTTAACAGAGACTTACTATAATCATGGACAAGGCTCAACTGAAACAAGGTGCTAAGTACTTGTTTACTTGCCATTACAAATAGGAAGCCACTGGAATTGATTAAGTAGGGGAGTCATGTAATTAATTCAACATTTAATAACAGTATCTTTTTTTTTGGAGGAGGAAAGGCAGGGCAGTTGGGATTAAGTGATTTGCCCAAGGTCACATAGCTAGTATTAAGTGTCTGAGGCTGGATTTGAACTCAGGTCCTCCTGACTCCAGGCCTAGTGCTCTATTTACTGTCCCACCTAGCTGCCCCATACCTTTGATATTATGACAATGTCCAATACAGACTAGAACTGTAAGATCCTTGAGGTAGGAAGATCATGTAGGAGGCTATTGCAATAATCAAAATGAGATGGGATGATAACCTGGACTTAAAAAGTACCTTCATGAGTAGAGAAAAAAGTGTCAGTTATGAAAGATGTTTTTGAGGTAGAAAATGACAAAATTTTGTAACTGAATAGATATATTTGATGGTATTTAGGATAATGCTAAAGTTACATACCTTAGAGATTGGAAAGACAGTGATGCCTTTGGCAGAAAGAGAAATAAATGAGCCATCTGCATAGGGATAATAATTTAATCCTTAAGGGCTGAAAAGAATATCATGAAACAGAATATGAAGGGAAAGATGGCCTAGGATTGAACCTTAGAGAATATCCACAGTTAGGGAGTATATGTATGATGATAACAGATAGAAAAGGATAACAAGAATGATGATTCAGAGAGGTAGAAGAGAGTAGTGTCATGAAAAAGTAGAAAGAAGAGAGTATCCAAGAGAAGAGAATAGTTAAGTTTCAAATTCAGAGGTTGGAAAAACAATAATAAATCTGAGAGTGGTTGAGCATCTTTAAAAAATTGTGAAAGAAATTGATAAAAATGTAGTCAGACCTCTTAAAATATGAAAATTCAATCAATGATTTAGTAGAGATAGTAGATAATTATTGGATTCTCAAAAATAATAAAAATTCAAATATAATGTTTCAGGAAATTATGCAAGAAAATTACCTGGAACTAGAGCATCATGCATCTTGGAAGAATCTATAGGGCACTAAAACAAGATAATCTCTGGTTGAATACACACTGAAATAGTTATTAACATTCTAACTTCATAAGTCACAGCAAAAAATCTTGAAACAGACTGTATTCAGTTTTTTTTTGAAGGAATATCAGTCTGAACCCCTCTAATGGTAATGGGAATTTGAAGATCTTTCCTGCCCCTTAATAGGCCAAATATAATCACATGGAGCCCATAGGGGTGAGTAGCTTGCTGAAAGGGTGGAACAGGAAGGGTGGAGCAGGAAGGAACGAGTGAGTGAGTGATCGAGAAAGAGAGAGAGAGAGAGAGAGAGAGAGGCATTTTTGCTTATGGGGGCCTGTTTTGTTTTGAGGGCTTGAGGGAGGGAACATTTGGGAATGTTGGTGTTATCTACATTAGTTATATGTACCAACTTCTTGGTTGCTATAATGAATTTGGCTTTCTGGTATTTGAATAAATGTTTTGGTTCTGTCTTCCATGTGGAGAATCTGTTACATTTTGTGATTCACAACTACACTAGAATATTCATAGCCACCATGGGTTCTGTGAATATCACATTGGCATTATAAGCCCCTAAGACTCCTTATCAATAATGAGAAATGCAGAAATAAATAAGTAAAAAAAGAATAATCTTTCAGTACAAAAATGAATTTTATTAGAATGAATGACTTTTAAACATTGTTTTTGTGAAAATTATATTTGAGGATAACTTTAAAAAACAAATGCAAGAAACAAAAGAAATAAATGAAAAAATGAACAAATCCATACTTTTAAGATCTGTATCTTCTGCTTTTCTTTGTAATACAAAGATCCAATGCAATTTCAGCATTTTGCTGCCCATTTCATTGACATTGGTAATAAAATAAAGAGGCTTAGAAGAGAAAAGCAGATTTAAGAAGCAAATATATAGTTCAGAAAATGTTGCCAAAGGATTTTGACTTCTGCACTCAGGGTTATGTAATAAGGATCATATCATAGCATAGAGTATTTTTAGAGTTGTTCTATGCTTAATTACATGCCAATAAATTCAACAGTTTAAGTGAAATGGCAAAGTATTTACAAAATTATAAATTTCCTAGATTAGCATAATAAGAAATAAAATATTTAAATAGAGCTATTTCAAACAAAGAAATTGAACAGGCCATAAATGAGTTTTCTAACAACAACAAAAAGCGCCAGGATCAGATAGATTTACAAAGTGAATTCTATCAGATATTTAAAGACCAACTAATTCAAATAGTAAATAAATTATTTGAAATGTAAGGCAAAGAAGTCCTATTAAACTAAGAAGTTAATTGAAACAATTACAATTTTAGCAAAATAGTAGGAAAAAATAAACCTCATAAATCATCAGCATTCCTATATATCACCAACAAAAACCTGCAAGAAGAGATAGCAAGTGATAGACAATTTAAAATAACTCTAGACCAGAAATTCCCAAACTTATTTGACCTGTCTTTTTCTTTAAAAAAATTATTCAGCACCCTGCTGGAAATCTACTTTAAGCCTTTAATAGGTTTTTTTTTAAATTTGTGTCATTCCAAAAAAATAGAAAAAATATTTTTAAATAATGACACATCTTAAATTGAACAATTTATTATAAATTTGTGGCTTTTTTCCTCCATTGAAATCTTGATGACACTACATTGTGTCATGTGACTCTGTAGTATCATATTGTGAACAAGTCATTACTTGCATATATTCTTGCTGATGCATGCTGGACTTCCTGACAATGCGCAACATGGTCCCCTGCCAACATTTGCTTACGGACTTGACCACTGACGGGTTATAATATACATTTTGTGTGTTTATTTGGAAAATAATGTAATTGACTTCAACTCTGTTACACAGCAGATGAAACATGTACAAATGATTTTTCAAAATTTTCTTCTCTTCTTTCCTTATGCTTCTACCACCACCTTATTTTTATCTAACAACCTCTAGTTGCACCTGAGGCTACTATGCCCTCTTTAGAATCATTCCAGCACCCCTGAGGGGACAGTATCACTCACTTTAGGTACCTATGTGTCTAGAAAATATAAAATACCAGGGAGTACACCTACCAAAACCAACCAAGAACCATAGGAAAAAAATTATAAAACACTTTTTGATACAAAAAAATACAAATTTAAATTATTGGAGAAATAATGTTAAAGGGATCACTGGACCAGTATAATAAAAATGACTATTTAACCTAAGTCAATCTATATATTCAATACCATCCTAATTAAATTAACAAAAAATATTTTACTGACTTAAGAATAACAACATTTAATTAAAGAATAAAAGGTTGAGTATATCTGAGGAATTAATGGAAAAAATGTAGAGGAAGGAGATGTGGCAGTACTGCATCTTAACCCATGTTATACTACAGTAATTATCAAAACTATCTGGTGCTCTCTAAGAAATAGGAAGGTAGTCAAAAAGAGTAGACATAATTTACAGCAGCAAATGACTATAGTAACCTTGTGTTTGACAAATATAAAGACTTAAGTTTTTGGGATGGGAATTCAGTACTTGGTAAAAATTATTGGGAAAGCTGGAAAGCAGTCTCTCAGAAATTGGCCATAGATCAATATCTTACATAATTTACCAAGATAAGGTCAAAATGGATAAATGGCCTAATTATAGAGGGAGATTATAAGAAAATTTGAAGAACATGTAACATATTACTTATCATATTTACGGACAGACAAATAATTTGTAAATAAACAAGAAATAGAAAGCTTTGTGAGGTATAAAACAGATAATTTTGATTGTCTCAAATTTAAAAAGTTTTGTACGAACAAAATCAATGTTGCCAAAATCAAAAGGAAAGCAGAAAATTGGGGGAAATTTTTTTTGACAGTTTTTCAGATACAGGTCTTACATAACAAAAATATGAAGAATGTTATCAAACCTCTAAGAATATGATAAATTGATAAATTTGATAAATATGATAAAATGATAAATCTGATAAATGGTCAAGGGATGTGAATAGGCTGTTTTCTGATGAAGAAATCAAAATATTGTATAGTCATATGAAATAGTGCTCTAAATCATTATTGATTGGAGAAATGCTAATTCTAACAACCTTGGGATGTCATTTACACCTATCATATTAGCTAAAATGATAGAAGGGAAAAGGAAAAATTGTTGGTGGGATGTGGAAAAATTGGGACACTAATTCATTGTTGGTGGAATTGTGAACTAAACAACTATTTTGAAAAGCAATCTGGAATTACACCCAAAGAGTTATTAAACTACCTATATACACACCCTTTGACTCATCAATATCACTATTAGGTTTATTACCCAAGATGATTAGGGAAAAAGGGACAGATCTTCTTTTCTTTTTTTTAAAATTAAATTGGTTTGTTTATTTACTTTTAGTTTACAACATTCAGTTTCACAGTCCCTGAGTTTCAAATTTTTCTTCTCCCTACACCTCTCCCCTCCACACATGGTGGCATGCACTTGAATGTAGGATCTACAAATATCTTCACATTAATCATTCGTCAAATTGTAAAGAAGGGTTAAAACTGATGGAATGATCATTGGGAAAGAGGAAACAAAACAATACAAGAAAAAGAAACACAGCAAGTAGTTTGTTTTAATCTGCATTCAGACTCTGCATATCTTTCTCTGGAGGTAGAGCTCTCTTTTAATTATGAGTCTTTTGGAGTTGTCTTATAACCTTACATTGCTGAGAGGAGCCCAGTCTATTGAAGTTAGTCATCAAGTGTCTGTAATTGGTTCTGCTTTTCTTGCTCAGCATCAGTTTATATAAGTCTCTCCAGGTTATTATGAAGTCTGTCTGCTCCTCATTTCTTATAGCACAGTAGTATGCCATTACATTCATATACCATAACTTGTTCAGCCATTCCCCAATTGATGGGCATCCTCTTGAGGAACCTATTTTCTAAAATATTTATAACAACTCCCTTGGTGGTGGCAAAGAACTGGAAATGGCAGAGATGCCCATCAATTGGAGAATGGTTGAATAAGTTGTGGTATATGATTGTGATACAATACTGCTCTGGTATAAGAAACGATGAATTCAATGATTTTAGAAAACCATGGAAAGCTGCATAAAATAATGAGAGCAGAATCTAGAGAATGTTGTATACATTAACAGCAATATTGTTTTAAGAACTGTGAATGACTCATTTTGACTATTATAAACACCCAAATTTATTACAAAGGATCTCTAAAAGAAGATGCTTTCTAGTTCCAGAGGAAGAACTGATAAATAGAAGTATGTTTGGTATGTTTTACATACACATACATGTGTTTATATATACATATATGCACATATATTTGCGTCCAATGGTAGCCATCTCTAGTGTGGGGGGAGGGGAAGGAAAAAGAAAAGAAAGTTATATGATAATTTTATTACACATTTAAGAGGAAAAGCATGTTATACATAATTGGTGTGCAGTTTCATGTGCACATCTTTTAAAAAATTCTATGTTGTTATGGAAATGCTGGTTTTATTTCTTAAGTTCAGAATAAAAACAAAACAAAACAAATAAAAACAAAAGCAAGCATACACAGTCAAGCAAAAAAACCCCAAAACCAAAACCAAAACCAAACCATATTGGTGGTGTCTGAAAATACAAGAGTATTTTAGTCTAAAAAAGAAAGAAATATCTCAATAATTGACAAAATGTGACAGAGAAACATGATGTAAGCACATGCTGTTGAAAAATAGCACCGATAGACTTGATTTTCACAGGGTTGATACAAACCTTTGATTTATAAAAACCAATATCTGTGAAGTGCAAAAAAAGAGCAATAAAATGCAAAATGCAAAAAAAAGAACATACTTGTCCAATGAGGGCTTTACTTTTTCCATGCATCATTGAGGGACCAAAAACAATCTATGAATTTCAGTGTTCACCAAGTTATGCTCTAGAGGATTGTGGTGGAAAGGTGAGAGAGGCTTAGTATTTCTTCAAATCAAGTCATCATAATTGAAAGTCACTTAAAAAAGGCCAATATGTATTGTATCCAACTCATAGGATGAAATTTGGAGTGAATTATTTCAAGTAAAAAAAAAGCTACCTGGTACATACTTGAAAAAAAATAAAGAAACACCCATTGATTTGGTTCTGGGTCAGTACTACAAAAAAGGGTTTTACCAGGTGATGGAAGAAAATATAATTATGTTATTTCAAGTAAAACACATTGCAGGTACTTATTGCCCTGGTGTTTCAATTTTAAAAACTGAAACCAATAGGATGATTATAACTTTGGGTATTAATAGATGAAACTAAAACTTTAAAATAGAAAATAGTTTCAAAATGTATTATTTAAAAACCTTTCACTAATTATTGGCATATGAATTTGACACATAAAACATCAAATTCATAGTGTTAAAATTTAAAATGGAACAAAATACATTATGCTCAAGTTGATTCCAAAAATGCAAGAATGGAAATCAAGAGAGCTGAGCAAGAAAATTATGTTATGCTCAAAATATGTAATGATGTAATGTAGATTTATTATAACATATAATGAAATATGAATTCTAGATACCTACATATATACACATATGGGGAATATATAGTATACTCACCAAATGGCATATCATCTAACTAATTAGGGGAAAGCAACTGGATTTAAAAATAAAAAAGACATACAATGATATAATTGTGGATGCCTTTATTTTTCAGTCTTCGACAAATCTGATAAGAAAGAAATGACAAATTTGAATATAATATAAAATGTTAGAAAAACTTGGTATTACAGAAACTTGGTGTTTCAAATAATAGGATGTATAAGAGAAGATGAGGATTTTAATATTATAATGTATACACATATACACATGTGTACATACAAGCACAGGCAGCTAGGTAGCTCATTAGATAGAGTACTGGGCCTGGAGTGAGGAAGACCTGAGTTCATATTTGACCTCAGACATGTACTAGTTGTGTGACCCTGGACAAGTCACTTAACCTCTGTTTTCCTTACTCTACTGCAGAAGGAAAGGGTAAAGCCCTCTAGTATCTTTGCCAAGAAAAACCCATGGACAGTATTGGAGTACTATGGTCCATAGTGTCATGAAGAGTTGGACAATTGAACAACAATTTATACGTATGTATATGTATATACAATTCTTCTCCCTCCCCCCTGCCAAGAACATTAGGATAGAGATCATTTGGATGAAAATCAGTGTAAGGAAAATCAGAAATGAGTTTGTTATTGGAATTTGATAACATTAGCTGGACAGAAACAGCAAATAGATGGGAAGTTCAGGAGAGCGATTAGGAACCTGGCTAATAGGCATGACATAGTAGAAAAGGGAGTAATCCACATATCTGCTGGATATCTGAATCATCTCAAGTCACAGTAGTATATAAATTCTTTGATCGCCTTGGTTAGGACTTCATTGTAGCACAGATTTATGAACCAACAAAAGAAAGATTTATACTGGATTTTGTTTTTATTAATGAGGCAAGAATTTATCGTTGGGATGGAAGTGATAGAAATTAGGGAGGAAAGGAGTTAGTACACCCAGCTAGACGATAAGAAAGTCTAATTTGTCATAGATTTTGGAAAGGCAGATTTCAAAGCGCCAGAGGAAGCTTAGGTGAATGCAATTGTTTGCAATTTTAAAGGAGAGAAATGAGCCTCTTAAGAATGAAATTATGTAGGCAAAGAGGAAAACTTAGAAGGAAAGTCAAACATTTTTCCTCCTGAGACACAGACAAGATGGTGCAGTATCTTCTTTATTTAAAATAAATGCAGTGATGTTTCCCTCCACAAGTCTTCCAAGTAGATCTAGAAAATATTTAAGATTAAGCTTTGATTGAGAAATCCAAGAAGAAAAATCACAGTGAGTCACTTTTCTAGTACAGGGCTACATAGGGAGAAAGAGTGGTGTGTTGACACTGGTAATGGAGTCTAGCTTGGATCATACAACGTAGAACATTCTAGCACAGGTAAAGCCTATGTACTAAAATAAGAAGGGTTTCCAAATCCAGCAGAAAAAGGTCCAAACTTGTACCAGACTCAAAAATAGGTGCCATCTGGCTGCTCAAGATCACAGACCCAAGGCTGACTAATGAGTGATAGCATACCAAGTTGAAGTCTTGTGTGTCTAGGTTGTGTGTTTGGAAGTATTAAGTTCAAAAGCAAGCAACAGATATCTGGCTTGGACAACAGAAACAAAACAAAGCCTCTTCTTACTTCCAGACCTATTTGAAGACTTCAGCTCAATAATTAGGGAAAAATCATACTCCCCCAAGAGGGAGTATGAGAATCTGTCATCTTGAACCAGCAGAACTTTCTTGCTGTCCAATAGTGCTTGAGTCCAACAGCAAGTTTACTAGAACTCTAAATGTGTTAAGCCCATAGGCAATTAAAAGGGATTGCAGGCTAAGAGAGGGTTTAGTTCTAAGCAAAATAAATTCTTTTTTTTTTTTTTTTGCTTTTTTTGGAGGGCAATTGGGGTTAAGTAACTTGCCCAAGGTTACACGGCTAGTTTTGGTGTTAAGTGTCTGAGACCGGATTTGAACTCAGGTCCTCCTGATTCCAGGGCCGGTGCTCTACTCACTGCGCCACCTAGCCGCCCCCAAAATAAATTCTAAGGATATAAAAATATTCATAGCAGCTCTTTGCAGTGACAAATAATCGGAAACAGCGGGAGCATCCATCAATTAGGTAATAGCAGACGAATTTATGGAACAAATGAATGACTGAATACTATTGTGTTACAAAAAATTATGAAGGGAAAATCTTGTATAAACTGATGCAGCTTGAAGAGAGCAGAACCACGAGAACAATTTATACTGTGACAACAATATTGTAATGATGAACAACTTTGAAAAGCTAAGTACTTTGATTAGAACAAGGACCAACCTTGGTTAAGAGTTCTCATGGTGAAATGTGTATTCAAGTTCTGACAGAGACATTATGGACTTGGACTACAGATTAAGACATATATTTTGTGGACATGATAAATGTAGGACTTTATTTTCCTTGAACATGCATATTGTAATTGAGATTTTATTTTTCTTTCTTTCTCAAAGGCTGACTGGGTAGGAGGGATTTTTCCTAATTGGAAAAAATTAACTAAAAAATAGACATTGTCTAAATAGATAAATATGTACACATGGAAAGCTCAACAACTAATTTACAAGTTTAAATGATATACACAGAAGATAAAACAAGTGCAATAAGTTGAGTATGACCATTCTTTGGTGAGCTTCCCCTCACCTCCCAACCATGCTAATTCCTTCACTTAACTTTACTCCTCACTCTTAGGATTTCCACCTCACTTCCAAAGGACTAATATACCTTGAACATTTCTTTACCCCATACCTCTGTCTTCTTTATGTATTTGATTACTTCAAGACCCAAACCAGATGAAGTAACCAAAAGACACAACTGTTGAGTCATTGTCTGTGAAATTTGAAAGATAGAACACGGGAAGACTTAGCTTCAGCCCAGAAAAGGAAATATATTGCCTTGATTTTTTTGGAGCGGGGGTAGGGGGTGGAAGGAAAGGGGGAAGGAAAAGGACAGAATCTCCAAACTATAAGTCAATGAACTTAATTTCAATTCTTGGGAAAATTTGAGAACAGATCTTTAAAGAGATGGCTTGTAAGCATCTAGAAAGGGAAATGTAATTCAAAGAGCCAGGACAACTTCATCAGGAACAATTAATAGCATTTCTTTCTTTTTTTTTAAACAGCATTACTAAAGTGGTAGTTAGGGGAATGATTTTATAAACCTCACATCATTTTAGCAAAGTTTCTGATAAAATATTTCATATTCTTCTTATGTGCAGGATCAAGAATGATGGATTAGATGATAATAAAATATGATGGATTCTCAACTGATTGATGTAAAAAACTAGTTGTTATTGGTGATATGTCACTATGGTATGAATTGCCCCATGTATGGGTAACAATTTTACAGATAATGAGTAGGAAAGAGTCTGAAGACAAGGAAAAACTGAGGAACCCAGGTTAGATTTCAGGAATTCATTGTTCTTTTTGTAGTATTAACTGCTTGGGCAAATATATAGATGGTTGCTTATCAAATTAGCACATGACACACAGCTGTGAAGGCTAGCTAACATAGCCATACAAACCAAGCAGGCCTGCTGGTCCTACTTTAGGAACCCTTGCTTTAGAAGACAGAATGAATATTCAAAAGGATTTTGAGAGATAAGAGCTTAGGGCTGAATCTGATGAGAAAAAATTAAATAGGGTAAATTTAAAAGTCTTGTACTTAGGATAGAAAAAAACGAACTTCATGAACTTGGAATACATGGTCTCTTTAACTCTGCTTCATAGAGTACCTCCCTTCCTTCAAGAAGCAACCAACTACTTGAGGTTTTTCCACATCTTTCTAACTGCTGGAAACTTTCCTACTTCTACTTTGTGTATATTTTGGTATGTTTACTTTATACTTATAAATAT
The DNA here is from genome assembly GCA_028646575.1 of Pseudocheirus occidentalis. Lineage (NCBI taxonomy): Eukaryota > Metazoa > Chordata > Mammalia > Diprotodontia > Pseudocheiridae > Pseudocheirus > Pseudocheirus occidentalis. The sequence goes on along the minus strand of CM053600.1, from coordinate 65,972,025 downwards.
GTACATATGAATTCTTTGTCTACCTCATTAAGAATGTTAACTTCTTGTCTGTACTGTTTGATTCTTGGTGCTTATATCTCAAAAACCACACATGACACTTAGTTGTTTTAAAGAGAACCAATGATATCACAAGGTAATGTTTTGACTTGTGCATGAATTGGGTTTAAATGAGGCAGAGCTGCAAAAGCCATCAGCCTCACTTTTTCTTCCAGGACCACTGAAGTCCAGTATGAGATGAAAGTTAGGATCACTGATGATGGCCCAGAATGCAGTGGGTGACCTTGGTGTCTTCGATGTCTGACCAAACTCTGAGTGCGTTACAAAGCATGCTTCAGCCACCCTCATGGCTATTGGAACAAATTGTTCTCATATGCCCATTTCTTTAGGGGAAGTCTTCACCTGCTTGGGCGAGACATCTCTTAACTCACTGATGAGTTTAAGGCCTATCAATTACCTTCAAATGGTTTAACATGTCTACTAAGGCAGTTTTCACAAGGTGGAGCTACTGCCCATGTAAGTGACAGGTGGATACCAAAGGTGAATGAGCAGGCCTGAAAGGGGCTCAGCAAATCCTAATGGGAGAGGTGTTAGTCCCCTCCCCCCAAGAGTCCAGATGTGTTTGGAAGGGTCAAAGGCATAGAAGAAGAAAATGGAACGTGGCATCTGCAGAGCAGAGAAAAGGCAAATTTTAATATAATAGAGAATGTGTGGAGGGGATATAGCTATATAAGTATTTAAAATTACATGGGAAGCAGATTATAAATGGTTTGAAATGACAAAATTCAGTTTTTAATTTTATCCTGGAAGTTGAGTCATATAAATTTTGTCTTTTAGGAGTATTGATACAGCATTTTTGCAGAAGATGAAAGGGAAAGAGTCTGAAGGCAAGGAGAAATAGAAGAAGTCAAGTCAGACTTCAGGAATCCATTACGTGTATATTCCACCTTCATACATGACTATGGATCAAAACAATTTATAGATCATGATAGAGCTCTATTAGCTCAAGGAGTCCCATTGCAGGTAACTCATTATTCTGTCACTAGGCCCATATTTGAAGTCTTTCCAATTTTATAACTGCTTGAGTTTACGCTGTTAGCTTAGCTTACCTCCATCCTGTGATAAGGAAGATTTTAATGGAATCATTTAAATGAGTGCCGCATAGTGCATTGTTTTGCCCAAGCTGTACATACTGTTGTAACATACTTTGGAAATATGCAAATAATATTATCTTAAACTATTTCCTTTCATAATACTTTGATGATATTTCAGTGTATTTAAGTTGTTAATAAGTTAATGAGGTTCAGATAGCTTTAATTCTAAAAAATTGGAGATATTTTACTTACAGAAAAATGATTTATTTTTCAAATTTCTATAAAAATATATTTATTTAGTATGCTAGAAGTAGGAAGCAAATAACAAATAAAAGAATGAATTCATGTTGTTTGTTTGTTTTTCTCCTGATTTAGACCTTTGGCTAATTCCTTGCTGATATTTTTATGACACCTCCCTTAAAAAAAGAAAAAATAATAAAATTTCCCGTGCATTATACAAAAACTATACTTCTCTGGTATAAATTTTTTATACATACAAATATATCCCATATGATATAGTATACATACCTATATAAATACATATTTGTATATCTTTGCACATATGTATGCATGTATACACACATATAGTTATAGAATTCTATGAAATAAATTTTCTTTCCTATTTGATAGCAAATATGAAGTAATTCATTGAAATTATATTTTACTGAAAACAAAACTCTAGTCAAAGATCATTTTTATGCAACAATATCATTGTATTGTGTCACTCAAAAGAAAATGTACGCCACTGTAAAAAGCATTTTAATTTCACTTAAAAAAATAAGAGACTAATTTATGAGCCTCTCAAAAAGATTGTTTTGCATGAATTAAAATATTTGTAGCTAACTTTTGGACTAAATACATTATAATTTTCTTTACTCAAATGAAATTACCTCAGGAATCCTTATCTCATATAAGGTGTAGATAATTTAAGGCATTTTGCAATGGGGAGAGTCAGTATTTGGTTATATGTTCATATTCAATGGGTTTGACACTTCAAAACTGCAGGATACCTAATTAGGTGAGGCTAATGCTAATTGAAACTTATATTCAACTTATACCTAAATTATACCTAAGAGGCATTTCTGAATGCCTACAGACTTTCTTTTGGAACTTTTTGAAAATTCCAAACTCTGTCTAGATATTTATGTGAATGACCATACTTGAAAATACCAAGGTGTGACTTTTATTAAATAAAAACACACAGTGCAAATCTCCATTTGTGGGCAACTTGCTGATATGAAATGGAATGTACTATATGTAATTTAAGAAAGGAGAAATGAAGAATTTTACAAGAAATGTTTCTTTTGCAGTGAGAACTATATACCAGTAGAATTTATCATAATATTGAAAACTTATCCCTCTATTATTTATCTCTGTATATTATTTAATTGAAAAATATGGTTTCATATTACTAGTTTGTGTATGTCTCTGAAAATTTTGTGTGGCAATAAAGGAAAGAAAAATGTAACAGCTTTTGGTTCATTAAAACTCAAATAACATTTATATTTAAAATCTTCAATAGTCTTCCTAAAATATATCCTTTTTTTAGAGGTCTCTGAATAGACGTGTTAAACCAAGTGCATAGTAAAACTTAACTAAATTGTAAGGACACAGAGGGTGAAGCATCATTCTTTTTAGCAACACCTTTCAAGCTACATATAGTCAATTTACATTAAATTTTTATTTACTTAGAAGTAGTAAATAAAAATAGACATTTAATATTTAAGTATTGCTAAATGCTATTGCAATAACTATTACTAATTGCTATTTTTCAGATAAACAGAAAGTGTAATATGGGAGCATTTAATTCTTGTTTTTATTGTATGAAATAGATGCTTCCACTTTGTGGGATAGAGGATGCCCCATATTGGTTTCTCTCTCAGAAGTCTCTAAGCTAACCATAGAATCTGCCTTCCTCACATAGATATTGAGAGACTATCCTCCTTGGCATGGCCAAACCCACCTTGGGGTGGTGATGCATGTAGAATTACACTTTTTAGCACCCTACCTACAGCAATGATCTGTTTCAACCTTTGTTCTATATTCAATCAAATAAAGAACATTTTGATGCATCTTTGCAAGGTAGACATTTCTTTGTAAAAGACTTCAAGGTTAAATGAGATAAAAAGTTTTCATAACCTTTACAAATGATGATCAAGGGTAGAAAGTGGAAATTAGTTTTATTTGAGCTGTTATTTGGGTGAAATGCTTTAGAATTTTCTAATAAAATAATCCTCATAACAATGATTACTTTGAGGGAATTGTATACTGTTAAATATTCATTTTACAGAGATTTTATTCTTAAACCAAAAAACTTTATCATTAGTTATAAAGAAGAGGACATTTCAGCCCAAAAGATTGTTTTTTAATTTATAGAGATGTTGGAAATATATGATGATAGAAAGTAAGAATTTGTATCAACAATGCAGTATTCACAATGCCTACATTAACTATAAATATGATGATATAGTTATTAATCACAAAATGTAACAGGCTCTCTGCATGGAAAATATAGCTAGAACATTTATTCAAATACCAGAAAACTGAGTCCCCAAACCGGAAAGTCAAAGCCATCACAGTAGTTATGAAGTTGGCACATGTAGTTAATGTAGTAAACACTCACATTCTCAAGTATTCAAAACAGGACAGGCTGCATCAGGCAAAGATTCTCCTCTCCTCATTCATGGCAACTGCTCAGCATCCAGGCAGCTTGCTCCCAGCAGCTCCGGCCCTCCTGCATTTCCCATCCCTGGTGGTCCTCAGCAGGAGTCCTTAGCAGAAATTCTGACTGGCTCAAAAAAAAAAAGTTCGTGCCACAGCCCAACCGCAGCTGCTGCCACTGCTTCCAATTACCACCACAAGGATTCTAGCTTGCCCCCCTTCTTGTTGCATCAGCACATTCAAAGGGCATGGAAGATCTTCAAAGTCCAGTATTGTTACAAAAGGTTATACCTCCTTTTTCTTAGAAAAAATGAATAAAGAAAAGGATAACATTCAGCTTGTTCTGAACTTGAAAATATTATTGTTATATAAGCCCAACCTTTTGACTTAAATAGAGTGAAAATACAATGACAAGTGATGAATAGAATTGCTTTAACATGAACAGATGGAAATGTTTATTGGTTGGCAGTATGTGCTTTGAAAGAAAAGTGTGAATTATAGCCTGGCACAATTTCATGTTCAACAGCAACTGAAAGGGGAAACAACAACTCTACTGTTGACACATTTTGAAATTAAGTTATGTATTACCTGTAGAAGACAAAATAGATACACATATACACAAAAGGAAACTCTTATCCCTTATGGAAAAAATGCCACAAGAAAAGTGTAATTGTATGTAGCACTGAGACAATTCACTGGTGGAAAATCATTATGCATCTACTGTGGAGAGAGCACTGTGCTGGGTCTTGGGGGAGATACAAAGTTTTGATGATATGGTCTCTGCCCTTATGTACTTTATAACCAATTAAATTAAATAACAGGTATAAAGAAATATATTTTATAGAAGAATGTAAGTAAAATAAATATCATATAAATTTTAAATCACTTTCTAGGAAAATATTGCTGTTTCATACCTTTTCTCAGCATCAAAGTAGAACGACATCTATAACAGATAAAAAGAATCAGAGCATTTTGTTCCATTTACTATTAGATCTGGAAGATGATTTAAAGATTAATTAACAAATCCAATCCCCCAATTTTATAGGAGAGAAATCTTAGGTGCACTAGGATAAATAATTTGGCTGAGATCACCCAAGAATTTACTGGTCATTCCACAATTGGAACCTTGATCTAATATTCAATGTAATTTTTGTACATTTTTTCATCATACAATGACATTGCAGTTATAAAAGCAAAGATAATATTGCATAATGATATTTTTTTCAAGATGAAATTATTTAGACTGGAATGACTGCATGAACAGTCTTTTGGAAATATCTTTGTAGCATAGAAGGAAGTATAATCCTATATAGCTATTAGTCTACATTGGTTCTTTATAGATATTTAAAATTTTTGTTATGAACTAAATGTACATTAGCAAACATGAACACTACAATAAAGAACAGAAAAAAGGGTTCTACATATAACATTTTGAATTGATCTAGCTTTTAGTGAAAACAATAATATAAAATTTTCTCTGCTTATCTTTGTTTCTTTAATTCAATTTAATAAGCATTAATTAAGCACCTGCTCTATACTAGGCACTGTGTTGTTTTGGAAATACAAATAAAAAAGAGAAAGACATTCCTGGCCCTAAATTAGCTTACAGACTAATGAGGGAAGTTAACATAAAAGGAAGTTGTCAAGCAGTGGGTCAATGAGGGGAATTAAGGGGCATGACATTTGTTGGAGTCAAAACCAAGCAGAGGTGTTGTTGGAAGATTGAGCATTACCTGGAAAGTTCTGGAAATTCCAAGCCCTGTATAAATGAAGGCTTTGAGATAGTTTATTGCTGAGCTTCCTTCTCCTCCTGTATATTTTTTAAAAAGTTTCATTTGCCCTGTTTTATTTATGGATTACTATATCCATTGTTGTAAGATAAGTTCTGGTGGTCTTGAGACCACTATGAAAGTTTTCTCTTTTGGGGGAGGGGTACTGCAGTTCATAGAGTCTACACATGGACACCATTGCTAGAAGATTAGACCATGGAGAAATAAGAATTATCATCATATTTTAAAGATGAGTATAGCAGTGGGTCCAAAAATAATATCGTGCCAGTTTGTCTTGTATACCTCAAAGATTCTCCAGTGCCCTGAACCTTGACTTGCAAATCAACCAGCTATAAGTGGCCACCAAGATCAGGGTTTAAGTTTCCTACTCCCAGAAGGGTACCTGGGAACATATCTCTGCTCCCTGAGAACATACAACTCTTATGGGACCAAGCCTCTCCATCTGAATGAACATGTCCCTGTACTTCCCACATATAATTACACTTATATGAGTTTTATTCTATTTTAATCCATAAGTATTTGAGTTGTATTTTGGGTATCCTCTCCTTGCCCCTTCTACTCTTCTTTATTATTTGTCAATAAAGCTTGAGTATTGAATTGGCCCCATAGTTAAGGCATATTGTTCACAGCATTTGAATTCATTAAAGGGGATGTTTTCTCTGATATCTCTGATTGACCCACATGCCTTTTCTTAGACATAAATTGGGGCCTCAAACTTTGACTTTCCCTTTTACAATTGTACCTTTAGTGGGAGTTTGGGTACTGTGAGACCTGACCTAAAAACTAAGGGTCAAAAGAGGAAACTTTATGCTCCCAGAAGGAACTCTCTTGTAGCAAAGGACTGTCAAAAGACAACCACCAATAAATTTCCTCCTGTATCTCACTCTATTCATAATTTAGTTGGTTATTCACCACTTAGTGGATACTTTCAAGTTCTTTGTTACAACAAAAGTGTTGCAATTATTATTTTTTTAAGACGGGTATATATTGATTCAGCTTGAGTCATTAGCTTTGGATAGTCTTGCCTTTGTTATGGATTAAGTGTTTTTACTAATTTTTTCTAACATTTTCCATTCTGAGATTAAACACTAAAACATTTCCATACACATGGCAGAAGTAAAAATAGGATTCTCTATGAAACCATAAATTTTCATTTCACACTATCTTTAAACATCTCTGTTTCTTCTTTTTATTTATATACATATATTTGTATATAATATGTAAAATATGTATGTAGGTATATATGTATATATGCAAACACATATAATTCTACATGTTATTTTCAAAACTATTGTTCTTGCCTGTACTTCCTTCTGAGTAACTTTCTATCTTCTGTGAATTATATTAAAATGTTGAAATTCATTTCCTTTTTGGGCATCATTATTGCTAATTTTGTCTCCCCCTTAAATGCTACACATTAATCAAGAGTAGGAAAGAATAACAAAAACAAAATAAAAAATAAATAATTAAATTAAATTAAATATTGAAATAAAGGATAAAAATTAAAAACCAAATAAAAAAGCAAAAAACCCCAAATAAAACTTGTTAGAAATAAACAGAGCAATGAAAAACAAATATGCAGACTGACCAAAAACGTAAATATTCCTTCCTCCTTTAATCTTCCCTGCTTTGGTGGGTAAGATTCTACAGCATAGCTTCAGCATAGCATGGAGAACTGGTTGATTATTGTGTCAATAAACAACCAAAGTTGTTTTTTCTTCACAATATTGTCGTCCTGTAAAAACTGTTTTCCTGATATTGCTCATTATTCTCCTTTATTCCCCTCTCCTTATCTCTACTTGTTTCCAATGGATTTGATGTATTTTTGCACCACACTATGCATGCATGCATTCATTCATGCAATATATGAAATCAGCCTTTCTTTGAGTGGTTTAAGAAATAGAGGTTCATCTGATGCCCATCCCTCCATCCCTTTCCTTCATTTTTTTCTTGAAGCTTAATCATGAGAAATTAAAAGTTCTCCCCACTTCTGCTTAGTTTCTTCTATAATGTATTTCTCACTTTTCATCCTTTGGTTTTCCCTGCTTTTCCCCTCAGAAGAAAGCCAGTTATCCTTAGGAACTTTTGGCTTTTGTTGTTGTTACTGTCATTAACTCACCCATTACCTTTTAGCCTGCATTTGTCTTCAAGATTGGGTGGGATACTGTGACAACAGTAGAATATTGTTATTTGGAAGATCAGCCCTTGTAGGAACAAAACATATGGGAATCTTGGGGTTATTAAAAAAAAACTTTGAAATTTCCCAAATGCGATTGAACCCACATTCTTCTTTTCAAAGTCTGCCTCTACTTTCTTTCTCAGATATAAATATGCAAGCTGTATATGTTTCTCATTCAAATGCATATGGATGATAAATAACTTTTTCATCCATTAGTCTTTAGTGTATATATGGTTGGACCAAAAGCTTTTGAAAGGCTAACACATGCAGTGTTCCAGGATTTCATGCAACCAGTACTATGTCATCCACAAATAGGAGCAGTTTTTCACAAAGATCTGCTGTCTCTTTTCGTTTCTTTTTTTTTGCAAGGGGGAATGCAGGGTAGTTGGGGTTAAGTGACTTGCCCAAGGTCACATGGCTAGTAAATGTTAAGTGACTGAGGCTGGATTTGAACTCACGTCCTCCTGACTTCAGGGCTGGTGCTCTAATCACTGTGCCACCTAGCTGACCAATGCTGTCTTTTTCTATCATAGTGTTAAACACCTTTGAAAAATATACTGTCCCAGTTTTTATGACTCCACTGAAGTTTGTAAGAAGGAATTTCAATATGTTTTTCCTGTAATGTCTTTTTTTAAATTTATTTTTTATTTGTTTTCTTGTTTACATCATTCATTTTCATTACATTTTT
>CM053600.1:65936869-65963116 GCA_028646575.1 Pseudocheirus occidentalis | reverse complement strand
TATCATCTATCTATCTATCTATCTATCATCTATCTGTCTATCTATATCATCTATCTATCTACCATCTATCTATTATCTATCTTTCTGTCTGTCTATCTATATCATCTGTCTATCATCTATCCATCTGTCTATCTATCTATCTATCTATCTATCATCTATCTATCATCTATCTGTCTATATCATCTATCATCTATCTATCTAGCTGTATGAAATATTTCATTCTGTACTCTGAGTCTTTCCAGTCTAAAAATAAAAGCATACACATATACATATATATATGCATATACATAAACGTATATGTCCTTTGATCAGTGATTATGTGCATATATGTATGTAATGTATATTTTTTTCTCTCAGACATTACCAATGTAGAAATTTGTTTTATTTGACAATATATGTTTATAACTGGGGTTTAATTTTTCTTTCATTCTCAGTTGCAATGGGTATGAGAGGAAGAGAAAGTGAAATTTTTCTGATTGAAAAAATTAATTAAAAATTAGCTAGCCAGTGACTTTAAAAGCACAAAGTGATAATTTATTATAAAAAGGATCATGCCATAACTATCCAGAAGGCTGTTAGAATATTGCTGTAATTATAGTTTATGGACTTACAATCTATAAGTCTATGTCAGGAGGAATCACAGTTCATGGAATTTATTACTAGATTAGTTTCTTGGGATATGATGCTAACTTTGTTTCTAAAAATGATTCATAATTAACTTCATCTTCCATATTTGTAAAAATGGGGAAAGGACCACATATCTACTTCATGTGTTGGTTTGTTGTGAGAGAAAAATGAGTAAAATTAATAATAGAAGACCAAAAAGATGAAATACCATAGAAAAGTATATTGATAACACTTCTCTTAATTCTTAATTGCTTTATTCCCTTTAGTAAGCTGTCTTTTAATAAATCTACACCAGAAAGAATAAGCATGTAAATTGCTGCTTAATGTATTATTATTATGAGAGAATTTCTATAACTCCAATGATTTTTAAAATTCATTTGGATAAATTAAATTTTCCATGTGACTTAGTTTTGCTTAGCATAATACATTATTTTATCTCAATTCTCTTTCATTTTTTGTAATTTACATTTCTTGTATATAGTGATGAATTTTGTGGTATAAAAGATGCATCTAAGCTCTGTTTCCATAGCAAGGAATTGGAATATGTGGGGGGTGCCTATTAATTGGGGACTGGCTGAACAATGGTGTATGAATGTGATAGAATACCATTGTGCTGTAAGGAACATTGAAAGAATGGTTTAGGAAAAATCTAGGAAGATTTGTATGAACTTATAAAGAGTGAAGTGAGTACAACCAGGAAAACAATTTTTATAATAACAACAGCATATGAAAATGAAAAACTTTGAAAGTCTTAAGAATTCTGATAGACACAATGACTAACCACAAATCCATTGAACTCATGATGAAACAGACTACCCAGTTCTTGATAATGGACTGAGCATTCAAAATTTACATATATGTACAAATATATGCATATATATAATATAATATTTTGTATATGTGTGCGTTGGATATGGCCAATGAGGAAATTTTTTTTTACTATACATTCTTGTAATGGGATTTTTTTCCCTTGTTTTCACAATGGGAAAGTGAAGTGTGAGGGAGAGAAGGTAAATCTTCACTTAAAAAACATTTAATGTTATTAACACACACACAAGGATCTAATAAGTGAAGATTAATAACCATCTTTCAAGAATAAGAAAGTTGGATATTTATACATATTTTACTGAATTTAATTATAGATCTATTAGAAGTGATATAAGAAAACCATTCAAATAAAAGAGGTTTTTGTTAAAACTAGATTTACATTAATATGTGTGCAACAAACAATTTTGTTTGGGCTCCTAAAGATTTTAACAGAGCAACTTAGTAATAATCCTTTAGAATTACTCAGACTTCAGAACTTAGAAATCAAGACATGAAAGAAATAATAGACTGGGAAATTTTGTCTTTTTACTGTTTCTTAGGCCAAATAATCTGGTTGCACATTGTGCAACAAATTTTGAGAAACCATATCAGACTTTGTAAATGCTCCCACAGACATTTTAAAAGCTTAATATGGATCATGTCTCAGAAACAACATTTTTGAAGTAAAGATTGTAGCAAATATGACTCCAATAAATAATTTTCTTCAACAGCCCTTTTGCTCTTTTTCTGCATTTCATTCTTTCCTATTTGTGTAGGATTTTCCTCCTCATCTATTCTTATTCTGTGTAAAAAAAAAAGATATTTATTTAGGCCATTAAAAAAAGGGATTCTTTTTTTTTTAGAAGAACATGATAGCTGTCTTCAAATAGCTAAAGAATCTTCATGTGATTAGAAATTAGGAATTAGAATTAGAAATGTTTTGCTTGGCTCCATTGGACAGAACCAAGAACAATGGATGAAAGTTTCAGAGAGGCAGATATATAAAGGAAAAACTTGCCAACAATTGGAGCTGACCCACAGTGGAATGAGCTGCCTCTAGAGGTAGTGAAATCTCTAACCCTGGAGTTCTTCAAAAGGAGATCATATGACCATTTGTTAGGAAATGTTATAGAAGGGATTTCTATACAGGTAAGGGTCAGGCCTAGGTCCTCTGAGGTCCCTTCCAGTTCTGAGTTTCTGTTCCTTTCTCTCTTAATAGGGATGATGTGAACATTAGGTAGGAAAAGCTTCCTTCCACAACTTTTCTTTTATGTCCCCTTACACTGAACTGCTTCTGGTGTTGGGTATTCTTTGCCCAAACTGTTCATTAATAACAAGCCATCCTGTTCATTGTACTATCATAATCAGCTTACTTAGACTAAGGTTAAGTACAAAACTGCAAGTTCTCACACTGTTGATCATGTTATGGGATGGGGGGGGAGTTATGTAATTGGTATGTAAATCATAACCAGGTGATTTGGTAATATGCTTGTAATCCAGGAGCACAATTTACGATTCATGGCTAAATGCTCCACCATTCTTCAAAGGTTTTTCTCTGTACTATTAGAAAACACGTATGGCTATATGATATTAATTCAAACCCTTTATAGTTGTATCAAACTTAGAACATTTAGACAATGCTTTTGGCAAAGCAAGAAAAAAAAGCACTTTTCACAATATAATGCAGTTACATTGTTCTCACATGAGTAATCGATTTTCTTACAGAATGGAAACCAACTGTTTCAACACATACTATGTTTTGATGCACACCAAGAAGTTCCAAATGAGTGGACCTAAAGTGACCTAAAGGACCTAAATTACCTAAAGTGATTTTTAAACAAAAGCCATCTAGTACATCAATGGGAATCCACAATTTGGAATTGGCCATCTTCACCTCTCTTTTTAACCCATTTGGTTGACAGTCATAGTCTGTTGGGAGCCTTTCTGAAAAGAGAACCTGCCCAACTCTTGCCTGGCTGGCATAATTTTGAACAACTGCCTTTTTAAAAGCAAAGCTGGGAGCTGTGAAGGTCCATCTTAAGACTTCCTCAAGCTTTACTTGGAGCTTCTTTGAAATATTCTTCTGTTGCAATGTTGGAGATTCCTCCATGCCAGTTCTGGAGCCACACATTTTCGACATTCATTTTCATGAAAAACCACTCATAATGACGCGGCCACTTCCTCATCACTGGATGCCTGTAAGAACAAAAGAAGATACCAAGGCACAACTATTTGTCCTTAAAATATTTTTGAATTTTCTTTTTAATTGTGAATTCAATCATCAGACACAAATATTTCAAGATACAAAGGCAAAGATATAAGGTACAAAGGCAAAGAGATCGTATGGGAAACTGTGACCCTCCATTAGTACAGGTTTTTTTTTTAAAGCATATATCCATCTATTTACTATATTTATGTCTCTTTCCTATACTTTTTTTCCCTTTGTTTTTAAAGATGTTTTAGTAATGCTCTTTTAAAATTCAAATCTATATGACTGTCTGTCTCTCTATATACCTATTATCTGTCTCTGGGTCTTATTTGTGTCCTCATTCTATACTTCTTTATTTTTTGTACTTTTAAAATGTTTTATTAATGCTCTTTTTATATTCATTTCTATTACTACCCATAACCCACATTTCCTCCCCACCCACAAGTAGAAACTCTCCCTTATAACACATACATAAAGTCAAGCAGAACAAATCAACACATTGGGCCAGGTGTAAGAATGTATGTCTCAATCTTTATCTCTAGTCATGTGGGGGGAAAGAACTTTGAAAGGCATCAGAATTCTGACCGATTTGCCTATTTCTTTAAAAAGCATGTAATTAACTTTAAACTTGAATTTAAACAATTAACCAATTAAGCAGGCATGTTTATTGTTTACTTATTTTGACATTTTAAGCACCTACAATTTCATTAGTGTGGGTATTCCCTTTGTTGATGAGGTTTGTAACTCCTTTATGCCTTAAGAGAGAGTCTGCATGAAAGAAAATGTGGCTGAAAAAATTGATCACTCATTAGTCAGCTTCCGATGATAACCCTCTCTGTAGCCCTATGACATAATGATAGACATACTATGTCTCAAGGCCCCTATTCAAAACCTTTCCATTTCAGTAAACCTTCAGATCAGTTCACCAAGCATTCAGTGCCTTTCCTGACCTCCCCCGCCCCAGTTAGTGCCTCCTTCCAACCTAGAAGTTTATTTTTACTTGTATATATTTTGTATTTCCTTATATGCACACGTGTTATTTCTCCTGATGGAATATAAACACTTTAAGGTCAGGGGCAATTTTTGTCTTTGTATCCCCAGGACCTGGCACATATCAGATGTAACTTTTTCTTTTCTTTTTTTTCAATTAACAAGCATTTATTTTTCTCTCACATCCCCCTTCCCACTACTGAGAAAGAAGAAAGGCAAAACAAAACCTTAGTTTAAATAAATATATATTACATATGTGCATATATGTACATACATAAACATACATACACACACACAAAACTAATTCCCACATGAGCCACATACAAAAATGTAAGACTAACTCTGAATCTTGAGTTCATCACCTCAGTGTCTGGGTATGATGGGTAACATTCTTCATCACTGATCTTCTTCTGTTGTGGTTGGTCATTGAATTGATAAGTTTTCTTAAATCTTTCAAAGATGTTTGTTTTTATATAAATTGTTTTTCCTGGTTTTCACTTAATTTTGCTCTGGCTCATACAAGTCTTCCCAGGTTTCTCTAAAACTATCCCTTTAAAACATTTTTTATAGTAAAATAGTATTGCATTAAATTTATATATCATATTTTATTCAAAGTATTCTCATACCCCACCCTTCCCCAGTCTCCAATTCTTTGTTCCCATAAAAAGTGCTGCTATAAACATATGCATAGGCCCTTTTCCTCTTTCTTTGATCTTTGGGCCTCCTAGAGATACTTTCTGGGTAAAAGCTGGTACACAATTTAGTAACTTTTGGGACAGAATTCCAATTTGTTTTCTAGAATGACTGGACCAGTTCATAGCTCCACCAACTATGGATCAATATGCTTGTTTTTATTTTTATTTTATTTTATTCTTTTAGCTTTTAAAAATATGCCTATTTTTCTACGAGTTCATTTTCCATTTTTTTGTTGTCAGCTTTGCCAGTCTAAGGGGTATTAGGTAGAATATCAGAATTTCTTTAATTTGTATTTAATTATTAGTGATTTAGAGCATTTTTTCAAAATGCCTATTGACAACAATCATTGAGAACAGTCTGTTCATATCCTTAGACCATTTATCATCTGGGAAATTGTTCCTAGTCTTATAAATTTGAATCAAGTCTTCATATGTCTTGGAAATGAGAACTTTTCTGGAAAATTGGCTGGATGTTACTATTTCATGTGGCACGTATGGTAGGGATGAGTACTTTTCCAGTGTACCTAGAGCAAAGGTTTAATTTGTAAGGTTCAAAATTCATCTGTTCCAGGTAATATGGGTGTGACCTGCTCCACATAATTCTTAAAGCTCAGTGCTGTTGGGGCTGTTCATTCTGGCCGATAGTGCCAGCCAGGTAACTGAGAATAGTTTGATCATCAGGAAGGCAAATCATTAAAGGAAAAGGAGAATCATGATGGAGACTATAGAATGTTTGGGTTTTTTTATTGTAAGCCTGGGAAATATGAGGGCTGACCGAAATCAGGTCTATTTGCATTCACCTAGATGGCTTTGAATAATGCATACAACATGTTTTGACAAGAATAAGAGAGATCCATCATTTTCATTTCAAAGCAAAGTCCAGGGGCAATTTGTTCTTTTGACTCAGAGCTCACATTTTCAGTAAACTTGCTTTACAACTTACAAAGCACTTTTCTCAACTATGGGGTACAGAGTGCAGCATTTATATACCCAGTTAATAGATGACTTAGATTAAGCTGACTGGCCCATAGTCAAATAAAACAAGAAGCAGCTTTGTCAGGATGCAAACCCAGGATGCAAACCCAGGTCCTCTGTTTTTTTTGTTTTGTTTTGTTTTGTTTTTAGTATCCTTACCATTGAACCACCCAGTCTCTCAGCATGTGGCAACAGGCAGCCCAAGGTTTCTTGAAGTCATCATAGGACCCAAGATTTAAAAATGGAAGAGATCTCAGAGGTCATATATGTTTAACCTTCTTTTATAGATGAATTCATTGAAGCTAGAAGTTAAAACACTTGTTCAGGGTCACAAAGAGAGTAAATATCTGAGGTAGGATTCAAATGCAAATCTTCCTGGCCCTATAATCAACCCTCTATCAACTAAGCCACTTAGTTGACCAAGTCCCCCTCGTTTTTGAGACCCAGAAAAATGAAGTGATTTGCTCAGGATCACATAGAGGCAAGATTCTGACCCACTGTATTCCTATTATATCAAAAATGGATACAAAAAAGGTAGTACTTGCTCATTATTTCTTGGCCTCATATGCCATACATTCCTTGAAACAATTGTGCCTAGCATTTGGTTGGCTATGAATGGCAACAGAGCAGAGGTAAAAGGTGAGAGAAATTAATATTATTCTGTTATGTTAATGACTAATTATTAATTTGTGATCCATCCTTTTACTTCTATCTCTTTTAAGACCCAACTCCTGAAAAGGTCAGGAAGTCTTAGAAGGATTGTAACTGCAAGCCAATCTCCCAGTTCCAAGGCATCTCTCTGGGCAGGGACCTTTACTTTTTATCTAGTCTGTAAATAAAAGCCAGCCTCAGCTAGATATTTTTCCTGGGAAACATTTCTCCTTGTCCTGGATCCTCTCCATTAGAGTGTAGGGCGACTCAACTCTTAAAAGAAAAAACAACCAGAGAGGTTGAAATGGAACTGGCTTCTGCTGCCCAGAGTGTTGGATGCTGTTGAGTCTCATACTCAAGCCATGTTCTTAGAAGGGGGAGCTGAAGACTTTTAGCCCACGTCCTCATTAAATGTCCACCAATCAAGGTTGAGTTTGACTTGTCAGGGGAGTTCCCTGATAGAGGGTACACATCTGATTTAAGATGTTTCAGAGTCTCCTTTGGCATCTTTGATTATGGAGAGAAACTACTGACCGTTAATTTATTATTAGGTAGCCTAATTAATAAATTGATTATTAATTACCTAGAAACTGTCTCAGGAGTTTCTTTTTATTAAATACAAAGCCTATGCCATGTTAATAATGAGGCAATGATAACATCATGCTTGATCATAGCATCCTCACTGTCATTTTTTTCTCCGCCATCCTTACCCCTCTGCTAAGTCAACTTTCTTGTTTCATCAACAGGAGGAAAAGTACATTATTATGACATATTTCAGGTCAAATCTACATTAGAACATGCACGAACCTTGAAAAAACAGCTTGCTTAGCAAATTCCACTTCTTCTGGAGACACAGAAACCATCTGGCCTGTAAGAGTTAACCTGGCACATCGAAGATCTTCCAAGTCAATGATATTTTTTCTGCATGGAAAGAACATTTCACACATATTATATCAGCTGTGCAAATTGATATAGCTCCATAATCAATCTCAAGGTAAGTTAACATTTTACTAACATGGAAAATGGAGCCTATATCCACCAGTTACTGATCCTTACTTTTTTCTGTCAAAGGGAAACCCAGTCTTCTATACCAGAAGCATCAAACTGTTTGCCAGTAGTAGATTGCTTCAAAACCTCCCTGGAACAAGTCTGAACCACATTAAAATATAATTGGGAAATGTTTAGTAAAATCAATAAAAATACAATACAGCATAATGTTGATTTGTGGATTTTAAATTAATGTGTGCAGGGATCCATTTCTATTTGAGTTTGAAACCAAAGTTCTACCCCATTGGTCACAGATGGTTCATTTAAACCTTCAGAAGACTCAAGCCATAAAACCTTGTTTGAGAAATAGATCTAAGAAAGGAGGACCAGATTATCCACGCTGTCAATTGGCTAGTGGCATAAAATAAACTATTATTATTTGCTTTTAAATTAATAGTGTTTTAATAATTATAGTGGCATCTCCACAGAAATAGGAATTAGACCTGTGATGTTTTGGGTACGGGATACTCCTGGGTGAAGAGACTCCCTTTACCAATAGAAGTCATCACCTTTTCTTCAAATTACAGTCCTAGAGAGCTGCCTATATCACTGACAAATTAGGTGACTTGGTCAATGTCACACAGCTAGTATTT
Source organism: Pseudocheirus occidentalis (assembly GCA_028646575.1). NCBI lineage: Eukaryota > Metazoa > Chordata > Mammalia > Diprotodontia > Pseudocheiridae > Pseudocheirus > Pseudocheirus occidentalis. The sequence goes on along the minus strand of CM053600.1, from coordinate 65,954,522 downwards.
ATCGAGGGAAAGACTAGAACTTAGGTCTTTCTAACTCTGAGGTTGGCTCACTAGTCACTATGGCCCGCTACTTCTCCATACATTTGAAAAACTAGTCATATTTGGATGTGTGAGATACTATTTATTCAGTCTATGAAAAAGCTTGCTAATTTATTATTACTGAGTTATTGAATATGATGGTTATTTGAGTTTATGGATTTGTGGAACCCTTGCAGTGAGTTTAGCCATAAGTTGGCAACTTCTGTCTGACACCATACTAGAGGGATCTCCTTTTACATGAACTTCAACTTTTCCAGGTTTGGGGCATAGAAATAAGTGTGGCTTTCTTCCTCTAAAAGTTCTAATAGCTCAGAAATATTTCTTGCTTTATTTTTTTTAACCTGGATAGATTTGGGCATGTATAGACCTCTAAGGTTACTTCTACCTCTGAGAATCGATGCCTATTTGGGACTTTAAAACTTATGTTGGTAAGGACAGAGAATCAGAACACATTATGCTCATCCCAGAAAATGGAGACTTACATTTTTGGTTAGAGCTTGTATTTTTCCTTTTATTCATTCATTCATTCATCTATATATCTATCTATCTGTCTGTCTATCTATCTATCTATCTATCTGTCTGTCTGTCTGTCTGTCTATCTATTGTGTCTGTGTATATACATATATGCACACATGTATATATGTGTATGTGTGTGCATATATAAATATAAGTGTGTATGTGTGTGTATGTGTGTGTTAGGTAGCACAGTGAATAGTGTCAGTCCTGGAGTCATGAAGAGTTGAGTTCAAATTCTGCCTCAGATACTTACTAGCTGTCTGACCCTCAGTTAGTCACTAAACACTGTTTGCCTCAGTTTCTCATCTGTAAAATGAGCTCAAGAAGGAAATAGCAAACCACTCCAGTATCTTTGCCACAAAAACCCCAAAAAGGGGTCACAAAAAGTCAGACATGACTGAAAATGACTGAGCAACAACATGTGTGTGCATAAATAGGTATGCATATATATAATATACTTATATATAAACATATATAATCCATATATCCTGTATACAAGTGTGTATGTGTGTATTTGTGTTTATGCATGTAGGAGACTGGGTCTCCTTTTGTCTAATCCAGGGTGGAAGTGCATAGGTCAACTACGGCCCAATCACACTACTGATTAGCCTAGCAGCTTTGATCTATTCCATTTTAGACCTGAGTTAATTCTCCCTTGCTTAAGCAGCCTGGTCACTCATCATATTGATGCCAGATATAGAGCACACTGTTGATTTGTCTAACTTACTGTAGAACAGAATTCCTGAGCTCAAGGAATTCCCTGCCCTCATCCTCCCCAGCAACAAGAATTTACAGGTGTATTCTACCATGCCCAGTCAGGTGATGTTTTATTTAGGCCACTAGCCTAGTGTTCTCAGCAATTTCTCTGACAAATACACATGCAGTCCTTTTATTGGTATGTATGAACTTTGACTAAGTCATATGGCTTCATTGGCTGGACAAGAAAGAAACCTTCATTGACTGGGTCCTAAAGAAGCTAGGAGTTGCAGTGAACAGAGTGCTGGGCCTGGAGTCAGGAAGACTCATCTTCCTGAGTTCAAATTTGGGCTCAGATACTTATTAGCTGTGTGATCCTGGGCAAGTCACTTAACCCTGTTTGCCTCAGTTTCCTCATCTGTAAAATGAGGTGGAGAAAGAAATGGTAAACCACTCCAGTATCTTTGCCAAGAAAACCACATCTGGGTTCATGAAGAATTGGACACAACTGAACAACAAAAGCCTGCTTTAGGTTTTTATACAAAAATATTGCTTAGTGTTTACAGTTTACAGTTTACATTCCATGTAAACATGGAATGTTTACAGCTCCAGAATTTCTGTACCATCAGATTTCTTTAGCATATAACTTACTTATCACACTGAAATGCACAGAAAAATTTCAACCTGACCATGTCTCCAAAACCTCCTTCTTACCCCCAAGACATGGAAAATGAATAAGAAGTGAGTAGGGGGAGAATGAGGGTTCTAAGGCCATACTCTGAGATCTGGACTAAGATGGTAAAAATTAAGAAGAAACTAGAGGGTGCTAGAAGATGGATTCATGTCCTGAGCCCCCAACTGCTGCAGGTTTTAGAAGCTCTTCATCTCACCAGTTAACCTGAACTTGCCTTTCTAAACGCTGGTTTGAATGGCTGCTCTCTGGGCTGGGGATACCCAGGCACTCGATCAATCTCTCTTGCATGACAGTTTAGTCTCATCTTTGCCTACACAGCACAGATCTCCAGAGTCGGTCTGAAGCATTTTGACACAATTTACAGTGGCAGCAAGCAATGTTTGTGATAGGTATGGTCCTTCCCCTAGTAGTTCTACATTTCAAGGGCAAAACAGCCAAGACTGGCAGAATCTCTTTCTGTTAGTAGCCAACAAGGGAACGGCAGGAAGTCTCTCTCAACAACAAAGGAAGGAAGAGAAAAAACCCAACAACAGCCAATTCTGGGTGCCCATACCCAGACCCTTGTTTCTTCCTCTTCTTCTAAGCTTGCTCCAATACAAGCAGAGTGCTCGTTGGTTCTTGGAGTGGGGGTTAGGGGAAAGGGGAGAGAAACATGTTTTATCATAATCAGTGCCTTCTACCAGTCCTTTTTTCTGTCTTAAAATTATCATCATTTCAGACCATGATGAAATAACTGAGAACAAATTGGGTCCCCTACTCCTTATCATGGGCACTGATCACATTAACAAATCAGGGAAAGCCCTACCTATTGAGTCTTAAGCCATACTTATTAAGTCTCTTTTAGGTAGAACTCTACAAGCTCAAGGGGACCTTAGCAATCAATCAGGTCAATCTCCACACTTTACAGTTGAGGAAATTGAGGCCCATAGAAAAGTGACTTGCCCAAGGCCACACAACAAGTAAGTGTCAGAGTCAGAACTTGAACCCAGGTCTTTTGATATTAAATCTGGGGCTCTTGTTCACTACATTGCACTATCTCTGGTAGTCAGAATTATGTGTTTGGGGCACCTGTGGATCCAGTTCTACTACCGATTGGCCTCCTCTCCCCTAAAACAACATTGTCTGGGGTAGGAAAGCCATACAAACCAAACTGTACTATGAGAAACTACCTCACAAAGGTCAAAGGACCATGGGACTATAGATCTGGAGTGTGAAGGGACCTCAGAAGCCATCTGATAGAGTTTTCTTCTAGTTCTAAGTCCCACAAGGGAGTGGCAAATACAATCCAGTTTCCTTCTTAAACTCCAAAATCATACCACACAAATTAAGAACGGGTAACAAAGTTGGTGGTAATATTTACATGCTCCCTGAAAAGTTCTGATTAGATAAGGGAGTACGAGTCACATTGATAACGTATTTCCAAAGCTATTAACTGGTACATCTGCTTCTTTGCTGTGACTTCCTGTTCTTGAATGATCTCTTTCCCCCTCCCAGGCATAGCAGTTAAAGAATTGTTTCAAGTTCACTGCCTGTGATTATACCAACTTCTTCATTCTTCCTCCCATTGCTGGGTTGACAGAGACTTTGTCCTAGCTATTGCTTCATTCAGCCCACCTGCCAGACTTTTGTCTGCTCACACCCCAATGAACTCACTCTGAGGTTTTCCTTTTTATAAATGATCTCTTTTCATATTTTCTAACCCACTGTAGGAAGTATATGCAATTAGTCACTAGAAAACCTAGAACCTCCCTACTTCCCAATTCCCAATTACCACAAAAAGTGCTGCTATGAATGTATTGGTAGATGGGGACCTTTCTTTCTGACAAGGATCTCCTTGGTAAATATACCCAATAGTGGGACTGATGGGTTAGAGTATGACCACTTTAATGGCTTTTCTCTAAAGCAATCATTTAAAATTGTGTAAGCACTTTGCTTGAAGAAAATAAATCTTTCCAAATTTATTTTTTTTTCTTTTTAATGCCTGAGAGTGGATATAATTTCTACTCGAGGGAAATGGATAATTTTAAACTTTAGCATACTTTTAGTCAGATAAATATCATGTAGCATTGTCATAGTACTTCATATTTTCTAAGCATTTTGATTTGCTTAATCCTTAGACGTGCATTTGCTATCCTTCATCAGTATTATCTGTTAGGATAGCAGATCCAGACAGGTACCATACATTCTGTGCAGACAGTGTCATAAAACTTGACAAATGCTATCCTGAGGCATGAGTCATTAAGACTTAGCCTCATCCAATTTAGGAAAAGAAAAAAAACTTGGGAAAGGTAAATTTCTCAAGCAAAGCTCATGTGTCGCTTCTGTACTAAGGGACTTGTTTTCACCTGCATGAACATTTTTCTATATTATATACTCAGTTGGGTTGTAGCGAGAGAGTAACAGAGGCTATGTCCACACACCCAGTTTTCTTTCTTATAAATATTTTTCATTTGTGCTCATTGTCTCGTATGGGAACAGTGTGTACCATCTGGAGTTGTTACATATTTGTGGGATTTGGGGTGTTTAAAAAATGTGCATGACAGTGTTATTGTAGACTTTGCTCAATGAATTGACAAGTACTTATGAAATGCCTACTATGTGTCAGATGCTGGGGAGTATGAAGACAGAAGCAAAGCAGTAAGTTCCTCCTTCAAAGAACATTCCATGAGAAGAAGAGACAGCATATGCGTATAGAAGTAAATGCAAAATGCATATGAAAGTACAATATAATTATACATTATTTATTCATCCATTAGTTTATTCACTTATTTATTATTTATTCATTTATTTATTTGCTCAGTATAAAGACACTTATAGCTCTGGGTAAGTGAGGGGATCCAGAAATGCTTTGTGCTAAGGGTAGCAGGGAAATTGCAATTTGAAGGAAATTAGGGGATTAGTTTCAATATCAAGTGACAATTTGTTGTTGTTCAGTTGTTTTAGTCGTGTCTGACTCTTTGTGACCCTGTTTGGGGTATTCTTGGCAGAGATACCACGGTTTGCCATTTCCTTCTCCAGACCATTTTGCAGATAAGAAAACTAAGGCAAATAGGGTTAAATAACGTGACCAGGGTCACACAGCTAGTAAGTGTCTGAGGCCAGATTTGAACTCAGGAAGATGAGTTTTCCTGGCTTCAGGCTCAGCAATTTATGCATTTTGATATGTCGCTGCCCATCAAGTGTTAGTAGGTCCATACTATTCTTATACAGGTTATTTTAGAGTTGAGGTAGGAAAAGAATGGAAATACAAGGAAAACAATAATATTAGTTTGAATTCTTCACTAATTTCCCAGTTTCCAATGTCTCATTTCAGTGTGGAAGTGATCCTGGATTCTTGAAGCCTATACCAGCAGAACACAAGTTCTGATATGTTATGCTGAACTGGAAGGGTGTTGAGTTGGGCCTAATGATGAACTGTGTATCTTTTGTCCAAATCTAGCTATGTTTAGAGAGGCTCCCTGCCAGAAGGTTGGCCACTTGAGGATGAATTTTTTCAGCCTCAGTAATGAATGAAACTGCCTAACGAGCTTTGGAGGGTTAGTTGCCTATGTTGGTAGAAGAAGGACCTACATGCACGTTAATGAAGTCATATCTTTTGAGTAATTATTGGAATGAGCAGGTGGGGTAGTAGAATGAAAAGTATCCTGTTCATTTTTTTTTTTGAGTCACAACACTTGAATTCAGACTCTGACTTTTTACCTAGTTGACCTAGGGCAAAACATTTCATTTGTCTGATGCGGAGTTTCTCCATCTACAAAATGAAGGGATTAAACTTAGGTGACCTCTGAGTTTGCTTCCAATTGTAAATCTATGTTCTTATGAATGTCTGAACAACTATAAAGAGCCCCAAGTAGTGAGATGTAATTATTGATGAGAATAGGAATGGGAAAGAGTTCATTTGTGCTTGAAGTGTTAGCAAAATTCTCTGGATAAGGGCTACGCTTTTCACTGGAGAGTTAGTACAGCATGGTGAATTGGAGTGGGTGGCCTTAGGGAGGAATGAATTTAAATGTCCCTTCTGCCAATCATAAATTAGCCTTGAGATAATGAATAAATAATTTAAAGTCACTGAGCCTCTATTTCCTTGTGTATAAATGGAGATCATAACTGTAATACCTCCCTCATAGAATTACTGGGAAGCTCAAATGAGATTTTATACACACATTCACATATACAAAGTGTTACATGTCTTTTTTTTTTTTACTAATAATGATAAGAACATGTCTGATTTATTTGATAAATGTTAAAAGTTCCATCTTTGAACCAGTTTGCTGTAGAAGTATAGAAATTAGGACAGCTAGGTGTCATAGTGGATAGAGTACTGACTGGAGTCAAGAGGACTTGAATTTAACTCTGGTCTGACATACTAACTGTGTGACCCTGGGCAAGTTACTCAACCCTGAATGCCAAGAAGAAGGAGGAAGATGAAGAGCAGGAGGAGGAGAAATAGAAATCAGCACTTATGAGAAAAACATTTTGCAATAGTAAGTACCTTGATCCTCTTTATGTAGGTTGTAAGCTTCTTTGAGAACTTGGAACTGCAATTTTTTACCTTTATATCCTAGTACCTTCCATAATTCCCTTGGCACATAGTAGGTTCTTAAGAAATGTTGAATGAATGAGTACAGGGGGCCTTTTTGTTTTCATGTTAGTAGAAATTTTCCATGAAATACAGATATTCTGCTCACTCTTGAATTTCCACATGTTTTTAAGTTCAATATAGTAGCAATATATGGCTCAAGTCCCTATTCAATGCCTTTTCTACAGACCAGGCAGGAACCATACATTGAAAAGTGTTTAATTTGGACAGAATACAAAAGGAAATAAAGGAAGATTAAAAAATCAAACAATATAATCATTCTCAGCCTTTCTTAAAAGAATACAACTTCCCTCAGGCTTAGAGTTGGAAAGAGTTTGGGGCCTCCTCTCGGAGAAAGCTTCCAGAGAACCTGAACTCTTAGATGAGAAAGAGTTTAGAGTACAGGGGAGAGGAACCTGCAGCCTTGAGGCCACATGTGGTCCTCTAGTTTCTCAAGTACAACCTTTTGACTGAACCCAAACATCTCAGAACACATCCCCTTAATCAAAGGATTTGTTTTATAAAATTTGGACTCTGCCAAAAGGCCACACCCAGAAGGCTGCATGTGGCCTTCAGACCGAAGTTTTCCCATTCCTGGCCTTTAGGCTTTAGTGCCACCAGCAGCTAGGAAACCTGCCCTTAAGTTCTTCTGGCTTTCAGTTTGCAGCAGCAAACTTCCACAAGTTTTGTTGCTTCTTGGCTTTCCCCACGTCAGATCCTTGGTCAATCAATCAGCCAGTAAACATTTATTAAGCTCCTACTGTGTGCCAGGCATCATGCTATAAGCTGGGATACAAAGACAAAAATAAAAATGACAACAGCAATAAAGAACTAGTCTCTGCTCTCAAGGAACTCACAGTTTAATGGGGGAGAAAGCGAGTAAAAAGTGATGTACAAACAAACAGTGCATACGATCAATTGTATATATGCTACAAATACATAGAGGGAAGGCTATGTTAGTAGAAGAAAAGACCTATATACACATTAATGAAATCGTATCTTTTGAGATATTATTTGAATGAGCAGGTAAGGTGGTAGAATTGAAAGTATCATTTTTTTTAAGAGTCAGAATATTTGAATTACTACTCTGACTTACTACCTATCTGATGTGGGGCAAAACATTTCATTTGTCTGATTTGGAGTGCTGGGCCTGGAGTCAGGAAAGCCTGAGTTCAAATCTAGCCTCAGACACTTACTCAGGGTCACTATGTGACCCTGGGCAAGTCACTTAAACCCTGTTTGCCCCAGTTTCTCATCTGTAAAAAATGAGTTGGAGAAGGAAATGGCAAACCACTCCAGTATCTTTGCCAAGAAAACTACCAAAAAGGGTCATGAAGAGTCAGAAATGGCTGAAAATGTCTGAATAACAAGAAAAACTATAATTAGGGAAGGTCAGGAATGGCTTCCTGTGGAACAGGAACAGAAGCAGAGCCACAGTGTCCAGGAGCACCATCTAGCTTGCAACATTTTCCATACCTCTCTCTCTCCCACTCCCTATATCTGATCTCTTGCCAACGTCTGTTGTTTTTACTTTGGTGTCAACCTTAAAAACAAATGACCCAAGTGTCACAGAGGTTATACCTTCATGGGGTCCACAGCATTCCAAAGTATAGCCTGGACCAGCATAAAGTGCGATTGGGAAATGTTTAACAAAATACAATGAAGTGTAGATAATGTTAATATGCAATTTTCTGAGTAAATATGCAGCCTGCAGGGATAATTAAATAAGGTTTAGTGGTCCCTATTTCTATTTGAGTTTGATACCAGTGCTATAGAGGGTGGGGTTTTCACTGGGACTTGAAGATGAGGATGGAATTCAAAGCACAAAGGACAACCAGTTAAAATGCCCAGATTTGGGAGTTGGGAGTATCTTGTGGAAGGAACAGTAAGGTCAGTGTTACTGAATTGCTGGGCATGTGGGTAGGGAAGGGGATTAAGGTATAACAATACTGGAAAGGTTGCAGTGTGGGAGACAAGTTATGAAGCACTTTGAATGCCAATAGAGAATTTTGTATTTGATCCTGAAGGAGTTAAAAAGTCACTTTATTGAGTAGAGAAAGTCACATGGTCTTTAGAAAGATGACATCTCGTTAGAAAGATAACTTTGGCAGCTGAGGGGAGGAAGATGGATTGAACTGGGGAGATACGTGTAGCAGGCAGACCCACCAGCAAGCTATTGCAAAAATCCATCAGTGAGAAGGTAAGTTCTTGCATACAGGGGGTGGCAGTGCCAAAGTAGAGAAGGGAGCGAATGTGAGAGATGTTACCAATGTCAGGATCCCCATGCCAAGACCACTTCTCTCTTTTTACTATTAGAAGACACTCTGTTTTTCAGAGCTAAGGCCCAGCAAGGAAGCTGTGCCCTGAACTTGGCATAATAACAATCCCTTGATTGCACTCTTTGGATGATCCTCAAGAACAGCAAAATCTCAGAACCTTTTCACACCAGCACCAGGTGGTCTCAGAGCTTGGGAAAGCACCTGCAATACTCATGTTCTAATCTTTGTTTTTATTTTGTTTTTTCAGACTTAACTGTGGTTGTGATAAGCTGTCTGAGCTCTTTGGTGTTTTCAGAGTTATAACTGGTCATTTGTTTTTAGGGTTGACACCAAAGCAAAATTAACAGGCCTTGACAAGAGAGTGAATAAGAGGAATGAGAGAGAGTGAGGCGTTGAGGATGTCACAAACTAGATAGGGTTCCTGGGTACTGTCTCTTCTCCACATCTGCCTCTGTTCAGCTTTAGAAGCTCATGCACAGCATGTGCTGTTGTCCATCTTTGTAGCTGTCATCCACAGGAAGCCCCTTCCTCTGCTACTGCTACCTCTTCTCTCTGCCTTTGTAGCTCTGATAACACTGAAGAAGTCTTGCTCTTGCTGCTGCTACAGGGCTGTGTAGCTACCATCTGCTGGAACTCTGCTCCACACCTGCTTCCCACCACAGCTGTTGCTTACTCTTTTAGAGTGAGCCTGCTGGAGGTAACATGCCTGGAGGCTAATCAACACATTATGAACCTTGTTAGTGTGCCAAACTGGGCTGCCCAGATGGTCTATAAAGGGTCACTCAGGAAGCTTAGAAGATCCTCCCAGACTCACTTCTCAATGTAGGGTCTCCGGTCTTTTCTTCTACCTGAATTAGGCAATATGAATGTCAATTTCTTCTTCCCAATGGGAAGGCAATAATAGCTAGCATTTAGATATAGGGGAGGACCCCAAGTAGAAAGCCTTTCATTGCGTGTTGAGGAGGCTGTAATGGTAATGGGAATTTGAAGATCTTCCCTGCCCCTTAATAAGCCTAAGTGAATTTGAGGACCTTCCCTGATTTGAAAATATACTCTACCCCCAATAAGCTGAATGTGGTCGCATGGAGCCTGTGGTGGGAGGAGTTTGCTGAAGGTAACTAACTATATATGTAATGGCCAGACAGCTAGAAGCCCTGTCTGTTGGTTTGTTGAATTGTATTATTTTCTCTGTCTGTATTTTTTGTCTGCTTGTAACTTCTCTGAAGTTCAGGGTGCTGACTTTCCCCCCCTGAACTAGGTAAATGATATATGTGTGATTAAAGTAAGATTGTTAACCCCTTTTGAGTTGCTTTCCTTTAGAAAGGCAGATCAAAGAACTTGTGCTAGCAGTCATCCTGGGTGTGCTAGGGCGTTTGCTGATACAGAGGTCCCATGTGTAGCATGAGGGCTGTCATTGTGTGACTCAAAGGGAGACAGGATGGACATATCTAGCCTCTTCTCCCTCCCCACTCTATCTACTGCACCACCTAGCTGCCCCTGAAAGAGGGGAAAAAAGGCTGGAATTAGATTTATCTGCTTCCTTGAATGGGGCAGCTAGGTGGTACAGTGGATAGAATGGTTAGCCTGGAGTCAGGAAGACCTGAGTGACCCTGGGGAAATCACTTAACACTGTTTGCCTCAGTTTCCTCATCTATAAAATGAGATGGAGAATGGTAAACCATTCTAATATCTTTGCTAAGAAATCCCCCGAAAGGGTCACAAAGAGTTGGACACAACTGAAAACAACTAAACAACAAAAGCTCCCTCAAATATTATTATTCTAGAGGGGATATGATTGTATTAAGTCTAGCTTCTGATTACTTTGTCATTATTATTGGGGGGAAAGGAAACTCCAAGCTCTATATCTAAGGCTTGACCCCTTTCCCATAAAATACCAACTCTGCAATGAGTTACACATAGTGAATAGCCAAGAAACCCATTCATTCAAAGCAAAGCAAAGAGAAATCAGATAAATTATATATGGGCGAACATATAGCAGACAACACAGAATGAAGGAGTTCTCCCATTGGGAGAAGATAACTCAGCTCAGCTGAGACAGTCTTGGAGCTCACCCAAGGGGACATTCCCCACTAAAGTGTCTAGTGTAGCAAGGAAGAGATAGGGATATGATGGAGATTGCCACCTCTTCTCAAGTCTTCCCAGAGTCTTTCCTTCAACAACCTGAAGTAGAGTTAACTTCTTTCATCTTCCTTCTTGAAGCTGGAAACAGGAGCACCGAAAGTGACTTGAAGCTCAAAGAAGACCTTAAGCTTAAAGAGTCTTGAAGGGGACTCCCAAAGCCTGCTGCTCTCCTGTTCTCACCAGCTCCAACCCATCCTTCATACATGGGCATGACATTCATTTCCACCACTGAGGAGAGAGTGCTAGAAACAATGGGCTTTGGGACAGGGGTTACCTATACAATATTTTATGGTATGCAAAATGCTTTACAAATGGGTTCTCACTTGATCCTTATCACAAACCTGAGAGGTAGGTTTCATTATTATTCTTATTTTACAGATAAGGAAACTGAGGCAGACCAAGGTTAAGTGACTTGCCCAGGGTTGCACAGTATAGTATGTATAGGTATCATGACTCCCACAAATTCAGCAACTCTAAGGCAGGGGATGAATTTTTATACATAATCCTTTCCATCTGCCTTTCTAACTTCCACTCTTACTCTCCTGCTCTTTTACCCTTACCCCCTGCATATTTCCTTGAATCTCCGCTAATTCTGAGGAAGTCACTGGAAACTTTGGAAGAAGGAAAGACAAAAGTTGTAGACAACAGTCTTACCATTGTGGTAATGCCTATGTCTTCCTTATATACAAAATAAATTGTAGATTATACATTGAAGAAGTACAATATACACCCTGCTATTAGGTATCCACATAGACACACCCATTGCTTCCAGTTACTTTCCAAGCTCTGTATATGCTTTCATATACTAGGGGTTTAGGATTATGCCATTTACATATGGTATCTATTAAGAATCTTTCCTTTTTGTTCCTCAAATGCTAGAATTGTTCTATGGGGAACAAACCAAGACCTGACTTGGATGTAGTCTCCTAGGCCATTTGTAAAAGTTGAAAGTGCCTTCATTTGCATACCATTTTAGATTAGCCCTTATTCTCCTCATGTTTCCTAAATAAAGTTCTTCACAGGATAAAACCTAGCCTTGCTGAGGGCATAATCAGACTCACCTACAAACTACTAGGGGTATGTACCCAGAAGTGCCCATAGACACATTCACACTGACATATCAATCTGTTAGATTTCATAGCAAAGGAATCACAAATCTAGAACTAGAGGGAACTTCAGAGTCCATCAAGTCTGACACCCTCCACCCTTTGAGTTAAGAAAATTGAGGTTTTCAGAATCCGATGTAGAAAGGCAAAAATATTAAATGCATCCTTTTCAGATCATGAAGCAATAAAAATTACATGTAACAAAGGGACATGGAAAGATAGATTTAAAATTAATTGGAAACTAAATAATCTATTCCTAAAGTATGAGTGGGTTAAATTACAAATCAAAGAAATAATCAATACTCTTTGATCCAGCAATAGGTCTGTAACCCAAAGATCTCATTAAAAAGGTAAAAGGACCCACATGTACAAAAATATTTATAGCAGCTCTTTTTGTGGTGGCAAAGAATTGGAAATTGAGGCGATGCCCATCAATTGGGGATTGGCTCAACAAATTGTGGTATATGAATGTAACAGAATACAATAGTAAAGGAATTTTTTATAAGAAATCTTTTTATGAGAAATGATAAGCAGATGGAATTCAGAAAAACCTGAAAAAACTTACATGAAATGATGCTGAGTGAAGTGAGCAGAACCAGGAGAACATTGTACATAGTAATAGCAACATTGTGCAAGGATCAACTTTAAAAGACTTAATTCTTTTCAGCAATATAATAATCTAAGATGATGTCAAAAGAACTCATAATGGAAAATGATATTCACATCCTGAGAAGGAACTATGGAGACTGAATGCAGATCAAGACATACTATTTTTCTCTCTTTTTCCCCCTCTTTCTTGTGGCTTTTACATTTTGTTATGAATCTTCTTTCACAACATGACTAAGGTGGAAATATCTTTAATATGATTGTTCATGTATATCCTCTATCAGATTGTATGCCATCTTAGGGAAGAAGGAGGGAAGGAGGGGGAAAAATTTGGAGCTCAAAATCTTATAAAGGCAAATGTTAAAAACTAAAAAGAAATTTTAAAAATAAAAAAAAGGAAGTTGAGGTTCAGAGAGGTTGTGATTTGCCACAGTTATACAAGCAGTAAGTGATAGAGGCAAGATTTGAATCCCAGCCCTTTGCCTCTATATATTTTTACTCTTTTCACCTTATCACACTGCCTTCTTATGCAGTTCTACTCATCCCCTCTCCCTTATCACAAACCCATCATATTAAAATACAGTTATGGAAATTTTTTAAAAAATCAAACAAAGAGGCTTTGGTTTAGTCTAAACCAGCGGTTCTCAACCTGTGGGTTGCAACCCCTTTGGGGGTCGAACGACCCTTTCACAGGGGTCATGGGGTCACCTAAAACCATCAGAAAACACATATTTCCAATGGTCATAGGAACAACACTCCTCTATCCATCTCCATGCAGATCCGCCCATATGCAGATATGCCCACATACAAGTATCCAAGGGTCACTGCATTAGGAAGGTTGAGAACCACTGGTCTAAGCCACTCCTTTTATAAATGAGGAAGCTGTGGCACAGGGAAGTTAAATTAGTAACAGAACTGGAGTCAGAAATAAGTGATCTCCTAACTTTTTTCATTATATTTCTTTATAATATTTCAAGGCTTTTTTCATTACAGTATGTTGGTTCTTTTATGCTTCTCTTCCTCTCTTTCCAATACCATAACAATTCAACCACTCGAAACTGGTGTAACTTTTCACTCTGAAGTAGAATTTGTTGGATTCGTTTTTAGTGTTATCTAAAGAGAATTTAATTATTGAGGAGGGTGCTAAAATGATCCCTTTATAAGGTATTCTTACCCACAAGACAGTCAGTGCTATAAACCAGTGCATGAACTCCAAGGTCAAGATTTTAAGGTCTTAATATACTATGTGTTGACTGGGGAGAGGGAAAACCACTGTGTTCGGAAAAGGGGTTTCATTAGATGCTCTTTCCACACTATACCACCTCCACTTCAGCCATCATTCTTAGCCCCCTCTCATTGAAACCTGGGACTCTGCTTCTGGGATTCTGGGCTTTGTTAGGTGAGCTCTCATCTATCTTGCCCAGAGCCAGGCCTCTATTTCACTTCCTGGACATCTCCACAACATGCTATGGGCAGGTGTAACACTTCCACCCATTTCCCCTTTATGTGTTCTTTTTAACCCCCCTTCCCCCCCATTAGGATGTAAACTCCTGGAGGAGAGGTACATAGTAAGTGATTTACCTATCTATCTGTCTATCTATCTATCTATCTATCTATCTATCTATCGATCTATCGATCGATCTATCTATCTATCTATCTATCTATCTATCTATCTATCTATCTATCTATCTATCTATCTGTCTATCTATCTATCTGTCTATCGATCTATCTATCTATTATCTATCTCTATCTATGACAGCTAAATCAAACAGTAAGGAATACTTGAGTTAATATCTGACCTCAGACACGCGCTAGCTGTGTGACCCTGGACAAGTCCCTTAACCTTGCTGTCCTCAATCTTCTCACCTATAAAACAAGTTGGAGAAGAAAATGGCAAACCACTCTAGTATCTTTGCTAAGAAAACCCCAAATGGGGCCATGAGGAGCTGAACACAACTGAATCTATTTATTTATCTAATCTATAATAATTAGAGGTCTCTAAATTGGAGTTACTTAATTTTATGGAGAGTTGCTACCTGGGACTCTTACCCACCCCAATCCATACTAAACCCTAGCTGTAGTGTAAATTTCAGAAAAGTTTCATCCTTATCTCATATCCCTCAGATGCCTTCTGCCACTTTCTCCTCCTTCTCCCCCTATCCCACATGGAAAGGTAACCTTACTCCTTATCAAAGCAAACCACTCTACCTGAAAGGGAGAACCCATTCTCTCTTGTCTTCTCCAACAGATTGCTCCCTTTCACTTATCTTCAATATCTGCCTGTCTATTGACTCCTTCCCTAATGCCTACAAACATGCCTGTGTCTCCCTTATCCACAAAAAAAAATCCTCACTTGGAGCAGAACCAAGAGAACATTGTGTACAGTAATTATTGTAAAGATGATCAACTGTGACAGGTTTAGTTACTTTGATCAAGACAATGGTCCAAGACAATTCCAAAGGACCCATGATGAAGAATGCTAACCACCTCCAGAGAGATCTGATGAACTCTTAGTGCAGATTGAAGCATACTTTTAAAACTTTATTTTCATTGGTATGTGGGTGTGTGTTTTCTTTTGCAGCATGGCTAAGATGGAAATGTTTTGTGTGACTTCACATGTATAATCAATATCATATTACTTTTTTTCAAGGAGTCAGGGGGAGAATTAGAACTCAAAAAGTTTTTAAATGATTGTTAATTTTTTAAACATGTAATTGGGAGATATTTAATAAAATAAATAAAAATATATTTAACATTAAACATAGCCTCACTAGATCCTACCCTCCCCAATAATTGTAGTCCTATATCCCTTTTGTCTTTTGTGACTTAACATCTTGAGAAGGTTGCCTATAATAGGTGCTTCTACTTTCTTCTCTTTTTCTCTCTCCCCTACAATTTAGCTTCTCACTTCACCACCCCACGGAAACTACTCTCTCCAAAGTTATCATTAATTTCTTAGTTGCAAAATCCAGTGGTCTTTTCTTAATCTTCATTAAGATTTGCAACCTTTGACACCTTGATACCTTCTTTACCTTGCTACCTTTTTCCCTCTGTTTTTTGAGACACCATTGTCTCCTGGTTCTCCTCCTACCTATCAGGCCACTGTTTCTCAGTCTCCTTTCCTAGATCCTTATACAAGTCATACCTTCCAACCACAGGTGTCCCACAGGGCTCTGTCGTGGGTCTTCTTCTCTTTTCTCTTTATACTCCTTTACTAGGTGATCTCATCAGCTCCCTTGGATTTAATGACCATCCCTATGACAACAATTCTCAAACCTATTAACATTTTTATGTATAATAATGATAATTTATGATATATAAATATAATTTTTTCCTCATTAGACTGTGAGTTCCTTGATATCAAGGACTGTCTGTTGCTTCTTTTTGTAGCCCCAGGACTTAGCACAGTGCCTGATAAATAGTAGGCACTTTTAATAGGTGCTTATTGACTAACTGTTTGACTAGCATGGCTATAGGAAGACACTCCTTGGCAGCTCCCTATAACGATCAAACAAGAGGTTTAATAAAAAAAGATACTTGTATATGTATATGTGTATATTCATACACATGCATATATGTGTATGTGTACCCTAATAAAGTAATGTTTAAAATGTCTACTGTTTGTACATTTCTGAAAACAATTCAACACAGAATATATTTTTAAAATAAATTTTTATTGATATTTCTTATATTTTTATATTGCTTAGTTTTTTCCCCAGTATACCTCTGTCTCCCCTCCCAAAGAGCCATCCAATATAACAAAGAAAAGTACACTTTTATTGTTTTTTTTACATCAATATGACTGCCCAAAGATAACCCTTCCCTGTAACAAAGAATTTCAGTTAAGAAAATTAAGCCAACATATTAACCGTCTCTGCCTCACACCAAAATTATAGTTTACCTCCTCTCTAGCAAAAATAAGAAGTTATCTTTTACCTTTAATCCTCCAGAACCGTGATTATTCATAGTATTAACTAGTGCATACTAGTCAAAATACTTTTAGGTGTTTACTTCATATCAATGGGCAAATTGTCCTCTTGGTTGTGCTTATGTTATTCTGCATCAGTTTGTAGAAATCTTCCCAAGTTTCTATGAATTCTTCATATTTGTCTTTTTTCAAGAGTCAATAATATTCCATTGCATCCACATACCATTTGTCTAGTCAGAACGAAATGATGAACACCCACTTTACTGTTGCCACCACAAAAAAAGTGTTGCTATAAATATTTTGGTATATATGGAACCTTTCCTTTTGTCTTTGAAGTTATTGGTGTATACACTCAGTAATAGCTTTGCTGGCTCAAAAGATTTGTAAGTTTTGCCTAAAAAATTCTATGGACATTTACTGAGAGCCAACTATGTGCAGAGAACTTACGTACAAACTTCTATACTTCCACTTCTTCCTACTCATCTTCAAGCTGGTGAAGATTTCCATTGTCATTACTTCAAATTTATTGTATAATTTGAAATCATGCTATTGGTAGTGTCGGTTCATTTTCAAATTCATGCCTCCAATGTCTTTGTACTCTATTTCCCAATAGCACTTTAAAAAATGTAATTATGTTGCTTGTGTTTGAGAAATGCTTTTACCATATAGAATTTGTAATTTTTGCCTATACTGCAGTCATGTGACAGATCATTAATGGCCACTAGTAGTCTAATCACATGACTTTATCTTCTATCTGTCAGTTAACTTCTTCATACATTTGTACATGCTTCATACATGCTGTAAATGTGTTTACAGCAGCCAAAGTGCATTTAACTGACATAGAGAGATGACGGGAGTATTGTGGTCCCATGACCCAGGTAACCTTCTATCCTGGCTGCAGAGGCATCCAATGACGGGATTCGTGCGGGTCCGCATCCAGGATCATCAGGTCCCTGATAATCTTGCCAGGGGCACTGGGGGCGGTGACCACCCGCATAGTCTAAGACAGGAGCCCTGCCCGGTGCTGGTTCTCATGGATGCAGGCCACATAGCCTAAGACAGGCCTTT
>CM053600.1:65915978-65936769 GCA_028646575.1 Pseudocheirus occidentalis | reverse complement strand
ACAATGTGGAAGCTCATGCTCTGAGTAAAAAAGAGCAACAGAGGAATTATTTGATGTGTTTTCTGTATGAGAAGAAAGATCACTATCATAGCTCTGTTAATACTAATCAGTAGCTCCTCTGTAATTCCAGCTCCATCAGAGAGATGCCTAGCAGTACTGAGAAGTTGCATGACTTGCCTAAGGTCATAAAACCATTTTGTGTCAGAGGCAAGACTTAAAGCACATCACACCATCCTGCCTTCACAGCCCATCCTACCAATCACCTAGAGCACTTTACCATCTGCCCTTCCACTCCTGTTTTTCTTCCCTCCTTTAGAAGACATTAGCAACTGGAATTGGGAAAGGTTACCTGCAGAAAGTTGGATATGAATGGAGGGGAGGAAGATGGAGAACATTTTAGACATGAGGGACAGTTAGTGAAAAGGCATGGAACCCAAAGGCAGAATGTCATGTGTGAGGATTAGCAAGAGGGATAGGGTAGCTGGATTTTAGACAATGAAGGCAAGGGAGTGTGAGGTATAAGAAGCCTGGAAAGGTAGAAAGGGACAAAGGGATAGCTAAGAAGTCACAGTACATAGAGCACTGGGCCTGGAGTTAAGAAGTCCTAAGTTCAAAGGCCGGGTCATCTGAGGCCGGATTTGAACTCAGGTCCTCCTGACTCCAGGGCCGGTGATTTATTCACTGTGCCACCAGCCATCCCAAATAGCTACTTTTTGTTGATTCATTCATTCCTGATTCCAAAGTTATTTACTATGCTATGCTGCTCTTCAGTGTATATTTTATCAAAATCCATCTATAAATTCTTTTACTCCGAAAGGGGAAAGGAACAAATATATATCAAATGTTTACTATGTGCCAGGCATAGGCTAAGCACTTTCCAAATATTATCTCATTTGATGTTCACAATCCTGAGAGGTAGGTGCTATTATTGTTGAGAAAACTGAGGCAGACAAAAGTTAAGTGACTTGCTCAGGATCACATAACTGGTAAGTTGTTTTTTTTTTATCATCAATACAATGTTTTATTAACAAGGTCTTTTGACAGTACATTTCCATTTTCCTTTTGGTGTTACATTATTATTAGATGTTATATTATTCTGTGCATTTATATTTATCATTATTATTTAATTATCAAAGACAATTTTAGCAAAACTATTATTTTCTTGCATATCTCCTTTCATAGTATATACTGTTTTTTACTGATGCCTTGTCCCAAGTCATGAATCCAGTAGCTGCTTTTAAAAAAATTTTTCCCTGAGGTTTAATACTTTTTATCACAATCTTTCATTTTAGCTCAGCATGTTTTATTATGTTTTAAGTATGTTTCTTGCTCTGTTTTCTAATCTACTTATTTATTTCCAATTTAATAATAATGCAATCCATTTATAGGCATTATTATAATTGTTAAAATATTTTTTTGTCATTCAAATACAACTATATTATGTTTTTCCCCCTTGAAATGAATCTGTCCCAGTCTACAACTTCCCACACAGACACACAGACATCTCTATCTATGACTGGTCTCTTCTTCCTATTAGTTAGTTCCTGTCTGGAAGCTCAATCTGAGTGGGTGTTGAGGGCATCTTTCACTTCCATCTCAACTTTCTGAGCTGTTGAAGACCTCAACTATGGTAACTGGTAAGTTTTTTGAGGCAGGATTTGAACTCAAGCTTTCCTGACTCCAGGCCTAATACTTTGTCTATTTTACCACCCGACTACCTTGATTAAGTGCCTACTATTGTGGGTGTGTGAGGCACTACACTGCATGCTTAGGATACAAAGAAAAATGAAAAATTATTCCTGCCTTCTAATAGGGGGATCAAACGTGTGAACAGATAAACATGTATGTAATAATTAACTAACAACTAGGGGTATAAGAAAAGGCTGCCTGAAGGAGACATTACTCTCATTGAGTCTTCAAGGAGGCTGGGAATTCTATTGGCAGAGATTAAAGGGAGTAGAAGCCAGGCATGAAAACCAGCCTCCATAAAGTTTTGGAATCAGAAGATGAAGTGTCTAGTTGGGGAACAGCAAATAAACCAGTCTGGGTGGAACAGAGCATGAAAAGCAAAGTAATGTGCAGTAAAGCTGGAAAAGCAGGCTGTATGGAGTCAGACCAAGGCTAACCTGACAGTCTGCATTTCATCTTACATGTAGAAGGAAACCACTGAAGATTTTTGAGTGGGGGGAGTGATATTTATCATTTATATACATTATCAAGCATAGTGGAATCACCGCATTTGACTCTAATACCCTCAGGCCCTGAGATGCTTATGGAGGATGTAGAGATGGCATTAAAGAAAACAAAGATGGAAAAAAATAGCCCATTAGTCAGCAAGCATTTCTCAATCAATCAATCAATCAATCAACAAACTTAATTAAGCACCTACTGTGTGCCAGGCACTGTGCTAAGGCTGGAGATACAGAAAAGAGGCAAAAGTTAGTCCTTGTCCTTAAGAAGCTTACAATCTAAGTGGGAGGGTGGTGGTAAATAAGCAAATCTTTTGCAAATATTCAACAACAGACTATGTCTTTATCATCTTCACAGTGGACCAAAAGAAGTATTATGTATAAGAGCTCAGTGTGCTTGTTATTATTTGTTAATTTTTTTAAAAGTCTTCTTAGCAGCTAGGTGGTACAGTGAATAGAGCCCTGGTCTTGGAACCAGAAAGAGTCATCTTTCTGAGTTCACATCTCAGATACTTACTAGCTGTGTGACCCTGGGCAAGTCACTTAACCCTGTTTGCCTCAGTTAGTACAACTAGGTGATGGTTACAGTGGACAGAGCGATGGGCCTGATGTCTGGAAGACTCATCTTTATGAGTTTAAAACTAGCCTCAGACACTTACTAGCTGTGTGGCCCCAGGCACATCACTTAACCCTGTCTATCTCCCTTCCTCATCTGTAATATGAGGAGGAGGAGGAAATGGCAAACCACTTTAGTAATTGCCAAGAAAACCCCACTTGGGGGTTACAAGGAGTTGGACATGACTGAACAATAAAGCAAAAAACAAATTTAACTTCCTCAAAAAACAAAATACCAACTAACATGTTGTTTTGTAATATTGCATCTCCCATTTATGTATCATTCAAGATTCTTTAGGAGATATAATATCAGGGTGGCCAGGTGGTGCAGTGAATAGAGCACCGGCCCTGGAGTTAGGAGGACCGGAGTTTAAATCCGGCTTCAGACACTTAATACAAAAACTAGCCATGTGACCTTGGGCAAGTCACTTGACCCCAACTGCCCTCCAAAAAGCAATAAATAAAGAAGATACAATACCAGAAATAACCTCATCCACTAATTCTCTGATATAAAATACCAGGAGAAGCATAAGATGTATGCTTGCCACTATAATAGAGAAGATGCAGTCTACAATTTAAGATTACCAGTAGATGGCTAGGACCTCCTTATACTTCTGTTTATTTCAAGCTCCAGGGCATTTCAGAGGTTGCTGGAAGAAACCTTTTATAATTCAAAAGAAGTTTGACCTATTAAACCACACAGAAAGGGCCAGATAGGTGAAGACTCTCTTTTGCCTAGATCTCAACATGTGCCTGAATAGAGACCCTACTGGCCTATCCAACAGTACATATACCTGGGACAGGCAATATAGATGGATATGAGCTGAGCCCAGAGTTGAGAAGGGGGATGGAGGACTAGATTGCTTCTTGAAAATTGCAAGATGCTTTTACTGATGCTAAGCTTCTCTTATTAGCAGTTCAGTCTGCTCATAATAAACAATAATTCACTTGCAAGTCAAGACATCCCATTCCTAAGGTCATTGGTCCTCTTCAGAAACAAAGGATAAACAAACAACAACAGCAATGATAATAAACAGTTATTAAGTTCTTACTATGTGTTAGACACTGTGCCCTGGGGATACAAAAAAAGGCAAAAGATGGTCCCTGTCCTCTTGTAGCTCACAGTCTAATGGAGGAGACAACAAGCAAATCAGTACTTGCAAACAAGCTATATACAGGATAATTAGCAACAGTTATGAAAAGGAAGGCACTAGAATTAAGAAGAGCTGGGAAAGACTTCCTGTGGAAGATGAAATTTTAGATAGAACTTGAAGGAAGCCAGAAAAACCAAGAGGCAGAAATGAAGAGGGAGAGCTTTCCAGGTATGAGGGATAGCCAGAGAAAATGTCCGGGGCCAAGAGATGGAGCATCTTGTTCAGGGAACAGCAAAAGCTCATCTTTCCAATACAAGCATTTTACAGGTAATTCTATATGGCAGTAAGACCTAGAACACCATCATCTCTGAAGAACTCAAAATGAGCAAGACAAAAATGAACAAGATATCCTAGTTACTCCACTGGGCTACAGCTTAGCAGGTCATGAAAGATCACTGATAATTTTCATCAATTGCTTTTCTTCCACAAATAATATCTCTAATGATATGGTAGAAGATATACAGGGAGCAGTCTCAGAATTTCCTTTATACATAGAAATCCATACTGATTAACCCCAGGGTTTTTGATTATCTTTTACAATGGGGCCTTAGAATTTTCTCTTCAACTTCATAAATCAATGGAAACCCATCTGTGTTTGAGTGGCATTATCAAATCTCTCTTCCTACAAATGAAATGTTCCTATTTTTCTTACCAAACCCTGTTATTCATATTGCTTAGTGACATGTAGCTAACACTGAATTAAAACAAAAGGATTGCCTGTTAAGAAAATTATTTTTTCATGGAAGGGGATGGTGGTAACCATGGTGATAACAAAAGCCCAAAGGAAATGGATGGTAAAATCAGGACAATGGTTAATTGTCCATAGAGAATGGATAAATTGAGTGGGAAGCAGTGGTTAGTTGTGGAGATGGAAGATTGTATTATAAGTATACTTGTGTTGGGTTATGTGCCTTTCTACCTTGAATGTAACATTTCAATGATAGTGTTACAAAATGAAAGCCTGCTAGAATTGTGTTCGTCTCTCCTATGACTGGAAAGACTGCAGGGAGAAGTGACAGCACAGTATTTCATCTATTTGTTAGGAGGAGATAACCTCTAGCAGTTCAGATTAAAAAGAGGAAAGATGGACAAGGGTGGATAAAAAGAGAACAAAGTAGAAAACACACAAGACACAGGAACTTTCCTGTGGCACTAGTTGAAATGTATATACGTGCCAGGAGGATCTGGGTGTGTTTCCCCTAAGGATGGGGTTGTACTTGTAAGCAACTTCAGCACTTGGAGCCAATTCAGCTGAATGGGAGAGGGGACTTCAGAGTGATAGTGTGAAAGAGACAGCCAGGTTGGGGAGGTCAGCATGTGTCACCAATGGCAAGAATTTGAGATCCAGTGGAAAAACCATCTATCCTGGTTGGGTTCAGTGACGCTGGACTAGTGGTGGTAGAAAGTGGATCTTGGAAGAAGAGCATAACATCTTCGAACCTTTAGGGTCTAGGAGTAGGAAACATATTGGGAAGTACAGGTATGTTGGGAAGAACAGAACCAACAAAGGATCAGAATTCAGAGAGAACTGCCATGGGGAGAAAGCACATGAAGGCTGGAATGAAACCCCAGTCACCCTGTGCTCATTATAACTCCTTTTATAATACTTCCCCAAAGTAGAAAGATGGGGAACAAAATATCCAGGGAAACAAATTAGCCTTGGGAAAAGATAACTATAGAACCAATGAAGGAAAGAGGAGATGGGGGGAAAAACACAGCAATGAAGGAAGTTAGAATCTTAGGTTTTATGGAACAAAGCAAGTTAAGTTGTTCAGATACCAGATCAAAACTTTGCAATTGCCATATTTCAACTACTATTAGCATACAGATGTATCTTACATTGCTCTAAATGTTGGTAAATCACTTTAAGGACTGCAATGAGATCATTCTAGAATTTTAAATGATACCTAAGTAGTATCATCAACACTGCTAAAAATCAGGGTGTCTTTGGAAGAGCTGCTCAAAGTATGGGAAGGTGTTTTATTAAACCATTATGTAAATAAAGCAGAACTTGGCAGGGATGGACTCTATAGTTTCTTCAAAGGAAGCTTATTTTAAGGAACTATTGAGGAGATAACATCAACTACTTCTGCTTCTCAGTTTTTAAAATGTCTATTATTCCCCCCTCCCCCAAACATTCTTCCCTTCTTCCTATCTATACTATTATTGTTGAGAGTTCCACTATCCTTCCAGTCACTCAGGTGTGCAAAAATCTAGATGTCATCCTTAACTCCTCACTTTCACTTCCCACAGCTAATCTCCTGCCAAGTCCTTTTGATTATACCTTTGAAACATCTCTTCTATATACTGTGTTCTCTCTTCTGATAATGCCTGCTGTAGGCTCTCATCACCTCATATTTGAACTATACCAGTAGCCTCCTAGTTGGTTCCCCGGCCTCAAGTATCTTCCCATTCCAATCCATACTTCACTCAATTGTCAAAATGACCTTTCTAGTGCTGAGCGGAGCATTTTACACAGCACCCACCCCACTTTCACTATTTAATAAACTCCAGAGGCTCCCTATCACCTTCAGGAACTAAATAAAATCCTGTTTGTTGTTCAAAGTTCTTCATAAACTGGCACCCTCCTTCCTTTCTAGTCGTCTTATACCTTACTCATTCACTGAATGCTCTGAGATTCAGTGACCCTGTACTCTTTGTAGCCCCTCCCACAAAATAGGTCACCTCTCAGCTCTGGACACTTTCATTCCAATGCCTGGAATTCTATGTCTTTTCACCTTGGACTCCTGGCTTCCTTCAAGTCCCAGGTAAAACCCCCCTTTCTGCCTTTTCCAATTGCCCTTAAATGTAGCCCTAGTAATAGCCTATAAGCCTCTTGACCAAGAACCAGTTGTGGCACATTCAAAAAGGCTCATCATCAAACAATTGTCTCCTAAGCAATAAATTTTTTAAACCACAGCAACTCACAAAGACCATCTCCCAAAGTGTAGGGGTCTTGTGATCTGTTTCTGTAGAGTTATTCCCCATACCGATGAAATAATGGATTCTCCAAATATGGAAGCAATTATGTGAATTTAAAAGATGACAAAAATATATGAGTAAGATAGAAGAAGAGATAAAAGGGTCCATGTAGAAAGCAATTCTAGAAGATTCATACACTACTGGCAAGGAGATTAAACATGAATGATTAAAAGGCAATTGAATCCAGCTTTTTGTATCTGCATAGAAACTGGCCTTATTCCATAAAATGTATATTCCATTTTAAGTGGGTAGAAGCTTTAGAAAAGGGCCACTTATTGCATACTGCTGTGTGCATTTGTACTCAGTACTCATCTGTACTAGAGAGTTTAATACAATCTAAATAGAATTATATTGAAATAAATCCTAACAAATTTAGGAACTGAAAGGAAATATGGTGTAGTGAATAACAACCTGGACTTTGAACTAGAAAGACCTGAGTCTTTGAATTCTGAACTCTGGACTTTGAACCAGAAAGACCTGAATCTTTGAACTTTGAAGTCTGAACTTTGAACTGGAAATACCTGAGCCTTTGAACTTTAAACTCTGGGCTTTGAACTTCTGACACATCCTGGCTGCCTATCTGGGTACCAATCATTTTGTCTATCAGTGCTCCAGGGATCTCTTTAAGACCAGAAGTTGCAGCTATGGTGTTGATGTGCCTCGGTAGAGAAGGAATTGTTTACTATTAAAACCCAAGTAATCATTATTATTGTGGTTACTTTTAGGCACTCAGGGTTAAGTGACTTGCCCAGGGTATTTGAGGACAGATTTGAACTAAGGTCCTCCTGACTCCAGAGCTAGTGTTCTATCCATTGTGCACCTAGCTGCCCCCCCCCAAGTAATTCTATAAAAAGATGTTTATTAGAAATCTCATCCAAAATACAAGTACCATAACTTTACTTAAAAAAACAAAAAGCTTGAATCTTCAGGTTCCCTCCTGAAGTAACATCTGGCTTAGGGGGAGCAAAGAGTTCTCATCTAACCCTAAGCTACACCCAAAACTCAATTAATTAATGAGATCTGACAGAAACTATTATTTAATAGTGACAAAAATTGATCTATTTCAACATTTTGCAACAAAGAAATAGTGGAAATTTTTTAACCTGATTTTTCATGGAAATATTTTATTATCAGCAAGGTCTGGTGGTGGATCAAAGTTTTTACTCTTCTGTTTATGTTTCATATGTGATCTCTTTAGCAGGTGAAAATAGCACTTGTCTTTCCTTTAATGGAGCCTCAGGGCAGACTTTTTTTTTTACTAAGTGGGAATTCAGTGTAGTACAATAAATGTTGAGCAGAAAGTTGGGAGGTGGAGGGGTGGAGTGAGGGCAGGACAGAGAGAGTGGTGATGGTGGTGGTGGTGGTGGTGGTAGTCCTTGTTTGACTACCTGTTCACTATGTGGCCTTGGCTAAGTCTTCGAGCCTAAGAGTTCTCAGCCTGGTGACTCAATGTAGAGAATGCTAGACTTGGAGTCAGGAAGACTAATCCTGCCTCAGACACTTAGCTGTGTGACCTTGGGCAAATCATTGAACCTTTCCTACTCTCAGTTTTCTAGTCTGTAAAATGGGAATGATAGGGGTAGCTAGGTGGTACAGTGAATAGAGCACCGGCCCTGGAAACAGGAGGACCTCGGTTCAAATTCAGCCTCAGACACTTGACATTTACTACCTGTGTGACCTTGAGCAAGTCACTCAACTTCAACTGCCTTGCCTTCCCCTTACAAAAAAAAAATGGGAATAATAACAGAATCCACCTCTCAAAATTATTGTGAGGTAATTCTGTTCAAAACACTTTGCAAGCCTTAAAGTGCTAGATAAAAGCAAGTTATCATTATTAATAAAATAAGGGGGTTCTCTCAAGGAGAACAAAGAAAGAGGAAAAAGTGCTATGTGTACAATAGTATTGATAGTAGTTCTTTAGTGGCAAAGAACTGGAAGCTAAAGGGCTATCCATCAGTTGGGGATTGACAAAACAAATTGTGGTATAGGAATGTAATGAATACTATTGTCTTGTAAGAAATGAAGAAAGAGACAGTTTCAGGAAAATCTAGGAAGATTTGCATGGAAAGATGCAGGGTGAAGGGAGAAGAATGAGGAAAATGATGTATACTATAATAGCAGCATTATAAAAAATGAACTATTTTGAAAGACTTAAGGACACTGATCAATTCAATGATCAATCATTATTCTTCAGGACTGATGATGAAGAAAATTACGGGTTAGAGAAGTGATGGACTAACAATATACAGAATGAGACATATTTTTGGACATGGCCAATATGGAAATTTGTTTTGCTTGACTATGATTTTTTTTTTAGTGAGGGTTTGTTTTTCTTTTTCCTCTTCTTTTCTTTTCTTTTTTTTTTACAGTGGGATAGAAAGTTGGAGAGAGAGAAAAACAAATGCTTGGTGATTGACAAAAATACAATTTGAATAATAAAATAAGAAAGTTATATTGTGTGAACACTAAGGTTCCTCTTGGCTTTGAAACTGATTCTACAGGACTCTGATGAAATGAGCCAGGACTAGAATAATTGCAAAAATGGCAGATGTTAAGGAAAGTTACCTTGTGAATATATTTTGATTACATTAGTACTAGCTTCAGATTAGGAACATTCAAGTGCCCTTCAATCAATATAGTATTCAAACAGAAGAATCTTGCAGTTCACTAAGGATTCCCTCCAAAGACTGGGAACTTGAATTCTGGAATTAAAGTTTGAATCATCAGTAATTGAAACCTCTGTCACTTGGGGGAAATTTCCCAAATGTGATCCTCTTTTTCAAATTTAATAAATTTCTATAGGGTTTGATAATGTTTCTAGCTTGAACATAGGTAACTAAATGGGTGGGCAGGAAGAGAAGCTGATTTTTAGTACTTTTATGCTGTAATAAAACTTGGATCTTTTGGTCTATGTCAATAAACATATTCCCATATTAATTTCATTATGATAAAATTGAGTAAGGAAATCATGTTACCAAAGAGTAATACAAAACAGAAGCACAGAGTAAAATTGATTTACAGTAAATTTAGAATGAAAAATTATCTTGAATTCTTGCATTTGAATAAAATACTCATTTTTGTCTGCTTGAGCTTAATGAAGTTCAATTACAGCACACTATATTAGTTTCAGTGTTGAACTAGATGGCATTTACCTATATTTTCTGAAACTTTTACCATTAATTTATTTTCTTAAACATATTGAGCAGGAGGTGTGGTGGTACCCAATAGACCATGCTACTGGGGATGCTGAAGTTGGTGGAATGTTGAGATTAGGAGTTCCAAGTTGCAATCTATTTGGTCTCTACACAAAGTCTGGCATTAATATAGTGAGTTTACACTATAAACTCCAGTTTACACTGGAGTGACAGAGGGGACACCAGTTCCTTAAGGAGTGAACCACCTCAGGTTGGAAATATAACAGGTTAAAAATCACTTGTTTATCAGTAGCAGAATTAGACTAGTGAGTGACCACTATACTTTCAGCTAAAGAGAGACAAAGAAAGCCTATCTAAAAAAAAGAAAAAGAAAAAAATTATTGATACATTTTATTTGGATACAACAGACACTTTCCAAAAAAACTCCATTACAAAGTGCATCCCCTCAAACAGTTATTTATTGATTTTGACAGAGAGATGCATCCCTAACTCTGATAGCATAGTACTAACATGGGCGGTCATCTTTGACCAGAGTTTTATTGCTTCTCAATGTCAGTTTTATTTCATTATTGTAATCCTTGCATCTATTTCTCCTTTGACTCCACTTTTTTCACTTTATATCATTTGATGCAAGTCTTCCTATGTTTCTCTGAATTCTTTATATTTGTCATTCCTAAATATACATTCATATACCACAATTTGTGTAATGACAGACTAATATGCAGAATGAAATATACTTTTGGACATCAACCAGTTCCCTAAACTTTGCTATTCATTGACCAAGAAAAGGTGGTAGATCAGAAAAGGAAGAATTCATAAAAATAACTAAGAAAGTCTGGGAATGATTAGATATTATAATTCATTCTAACAGACACATCCACAGTTTGACAGTCATGACCTCACTGATGTAGATATTTCTGGCAACAATGTATATCACAAACTATCCATTCTTTCTCATTCCATATGATACTTTTCTATAAATTTCCATAAAAGTATAGAGGTTCTGTCTAGTGCATTGGTGCTCTTTTAGGGCTTGTTGAATATTTTGTGGACTCTGGTATGCCTAGAAGTTATCCTTTGCTGTTACTTCATGACTAGCCCACCTTCTTTTCTAACATTGTGTGTCCTTAATGATATTTGGGGTCACTTACATTTTTAATTCTTTGGAGATCACAATATCCCATGATTTGTAGTCATGTAATAAATATCACCAGGAAAACAGCTAGGACCAAGGTACAGTGGACCAAGGGCCAGATCTGAAGTCAGGAAGACCTGAGTTCAAATTTGGCCTCAGATACACAATAGCTGTGTGACCCTGGGCAAGTCACTTACCCCATCTGCCTCAGTTTCCTCATTTGTAAAATGAACTGGAGAAGGAAATGGCAAACCACTGAAGTGCCATCACAAAGAAAATCCCAAATGGGGTCACAAAGAATCAGACATGACTAGAAAATGACTCAACAACATCACCCAGATCAAAAACATTTTTTTTGTACATGGAAGCAACTTGCTGTAATGGCAAAATGGGAATTTTTTTTGCTGTTTTGGTAGATTGAGTTTTAGCTAATCAAATGCCTTTGAGCTTCACCTTTGATTGTATTGATCTTTGATTGGAAACATTGTATTGCCCTTGCAATACACTGTATTGGCCTTAATAGGCCTAAAGGAATTTGAAGATCTCCCCTACCCTTAATAGGCTGAATGTAATCACATGGGAGCCCATGGTAGGAGGAACTTGCAAAAAAGGGTGGAACAGGGAGGAGCAAATAAGTGCACAAATAGATAAGAGCATGAGCAGAGCTGGGAGCAAGCAGAACCGAGAGAGAAAATGTTTGTGATGTTGCTGCCTGGTCTGTTGTCTGTGTTGATTCAATAAGAATCAAATTGATTCTTATTGATTCAATTGATTCTTATTGATTCAAATTGTTGATTCAATAAGAATCAAAATCAATAAGAAGCCCTGCCTGTTGTTCTGTATTGATTTCTCAGACAGAAAGTGAATTCAGATGATAGTGCTGGTAATGTGTATAAATTTTGCTGTAGCCCTGTTAAGTTTCGTTTTCATGGTAACAGAAACTGTGAAGAGCTTGGAGTGGGGCAGTCCTGCTGAGCTGAGATATGGAACGGGGCAGAGAACTGCCTATATGTAAATCCAAGCAAGAATTGGGAATGGTCAACCTGTGGGGGAGGAGCTTGGAGTTTGGAAGCCAGGCTAGAGTCAAAATGAAAGAGGACTTTACTTTGGATACTCAGTATTGACTAATGAGATTTGTAACTTACTGTGACCTAGGGGTGGATGTTTGTACTTTATGCTACCCTTTAAAGATGGCTATAAGATATACTTACTGATATGTTTTAAGACTATGTGGCCACCTTAGTAATAAGTCATTATGTTATGTTGTTATGAATGGTATACTTTAGTTTCTTGAATGTTATGCTTTAGTTTATTGCTGAATAAATAGAGGGTTCATTATGCTGTGCTATTAGATCCTTAAAGTTATTCACAGCAACAGTCCTCAGGAGAGCTGCTCGTGACTGGCTTTATACTTGCCATCATTGAAAGTACTATACAATTTGTCAAATGTGACTTACTCTTTTACTCCTTTTCAGCTTGTTGCTCATCTGCAGTTCCTCTCTGTAATATGCTTGGCTATAAGGACAACTCAATGGACTGCCTATCCAACTGCATGTCACAAATCAGGAAATGGACACTCCTCATTCATTTGCTTTTTTTCTGCATAGATTGTTAGATTGATCTTTTGGAATGGTAGTGGATTTTATAGTGGGGGAGGGGATAAGATTCTAGGGCTTGATGCAACAAACACAATAGTCTAACTGCA
The DNA here is from genome assembly GCA_028646575.1 of Pseudocheirus occidentalis. NCBI lineage: Eukaryota > Metazoa > Chordata > Mammalia > Diprotodontia > Pseudocheiridae > Pseudocheirus > Pseudocheirus occidentalis. Next base: position 65,923,834 of record CM053600.1, on the reverse strand, counting down.
CATAGTTGATCCAGAAAGGACTCCCATCTTAAGAATCAGTTGTTTCTAGTAAATAGTCAGCTTAATTTTTCTAATTTTTTTTCAGTTCTTGCTGCATCCATTGGTTTCTGACTCTCTTCTTGAAGGAAGAATATCTTGGAATGTTCTCCCTCACAACCTGCCTTCTCAGAATTCCTAGCTACCTTAAAGACTCAACTCAAATGACACCATTTTGGTATCCCCAGATGCTAGTGCCTTCTACTTCAGGGTCATTTTTCATCTACTTTGTATGTATTTTGTACCTGGTTAATAGTGGATAGAGTACCAGTCCTGGAATCAGGAAGACCTCAGTTCAAATCTGGCCTCAGACACTTACTAACTGTGTGACCATGGGCAAGTCATTTAACCTGTTTTCCTCAGTTTTCTCATCTGTAAAATGGGGATAATAATAGTACCTACTGGTACTACCCAATACCATCTCACCTATCAGGTGAGATTCTAAACCTGAGGTCCATGAACTTGTAATGAAATTATAAAGCACTCAGCACAATTCCTAGCACCACATAGTAAGTGCTACATAAATTTTAGCTATTTGTTATTATTGTTGACATTATTATTATTAACTAGCATTATTATTATTATTGTTATTATCCTATTTAGATAGGAGTTATCTCCTGTAGGGAAATATTTTATTATATTGTTTGGAAAACCTTATTTATTAATATTGTTTGAACCTAGATGTATGAGGTTAGAAAATTGTTTGTGTTTTGAGTTCCCCAAGTTGACCATTTATGCTTATGGACATGCATCTCAATAGACCTTGCCAAAGAATTTACCTCTTTATAAAACAGTTTAAGTGCTATGTGGAGTTCCTGTGCTGGTATTCTTCTCTGACACACTATATAATATAAACCTTGCAGACACCGAGAAGAGAACCTTCTCCCAGCTTTCCTCTCCTACTAAATGACCTAATAAATTTCTTTCTAAAACAACTTCAGACTTTGGGGTTTGTTCTCACAACTAACACTCCCCTGTTGGGACAGTTCTGTGACCTTAGGGATTGTTTTTGATTTCTCTTTATATATTCAGCACTTGGACAATGCCTGGCATGTAGTAATTGCTTAATGAATGCTTATTCATTGACTGATAATATATAAACAGGAGGCTTCTTAGTACACAACTACTATCCTATGTATGTGTTAGGAGGAATGGAATGCAATGTGGTGCATATTTGGTATATCTCTTTTAAACAGCAAAGACTATAAAATGAGATCAGTTTCAAATTCACTTGAGAAGGGAACTTGTTGGCACTCATTGTATGTGTTTAAAATTACAGGCAAAGGAAGATTTGTATGGTTCTTTCTTATGCTATGAAGCAGAAGGAGAAACATCCTTAGTGAATGAAAAAAAGGCTCTTGGCTTCTTTTCTGTATTTCACCCAGCACACTTTTAAAAAATGACATGAACTTATAGTAATAAGGCTAATTACAATTCTCAACAGTTTTGTGCATATTAAAGCTGAGGAAATGGATTTAAGATGCATTTAACATTATTATTACTAGACATGACTTTTTGCTTCTAAATTTCTTATGCTCTGGGATTCTGTGGCTTCTGGTCTCAGTTCTGCCACCAAGAAGCTTTATGACACCTTGAACCAGTCACTTTGCTCTTGGGGGGGGGTCTGTTTTCTCTTCTTTAAAACATTAGGGGTGGACTAGATGATACCAATTCAAATTTACAGTGTACTTTAAGGTTTTCAGAGCACTTTACTCACAACATATACAAAAAGTGGCCTAAAAGATATCATCCAAAAGATAGATGACCAGAAAAAGATGTGCTAGTCAGGTAGCAATAATGAATAATAACATGTAGACAACCGAAGTGCTCCCCTTGTAACCATAGAATGGTAAAACCTTTTTTGGTGGTTAGGTGGAGCTAGAGTCAGGAAGACCTGAGTTAAAATCTGGCCTCAGACATTCCTAGTTGTATGACCCTGGGAAAGTCAGCTAATCTCTCTCTGCCTCAATTTCCTCAGCTGTAAAGTGGAGACAAATAATACTGATAGGATTGTTGTGAGGACCAAATGAGACAATATTTTTAAAGCCTTAGCACATTACTTGGCACACAGTAGGCACTTAGTAAATGCTAATTTTTGTTTGGGTCTTGCTTCCTGATGGTAGTCTAGCGAAGCCTATGTACACCTCAGAATGTAATTTTACAATGAATAAAGTAAAATACACAGGATTACAAAGCAATCCAATTATGTTGAAATCATTGTTACTGAGATTATTTTTTTAATGTTCATGGACCTCAGGTTTAGAACTCTTGGCTGGACTACCCCAAGCAAGTCAGGCAATTGCCTGAAGGAGGATTTCTGGGAGGATGTTAGCGAAAAATGAACATGATAAGAAGACTTGGATGAGCTCCAATCTGTACTATTGTTTGGAGTCGCTATATAAGTCACAGGTCTGCTGGAGTCTTGAACCTCACAACCTAGTGGGGAAGACTTTGTATTTTTAATCTCCATTTTACATATGAGGAAACTATTCTAGACTATTTTGTTTGGTGATTTCATCAGTTCCTACGGATAAAATTATAATCTTGATGCTGGCAATCTACTTTCCCTAGATCTATTTATCCAGCCCCAACCTCTCTCCTGTCTCCATTCTCACATCTCTAATTGCCAATGGGACATCTCAAATTGCAGATGCATTAAACTCATCATGTCCCAAACAGTACTCATTATCTTTTCCTCTAGATTCTCTCCTCTTGCTTCCTTCTTAATGTAAAGGGCACCACGATTCTCTCAGTCACCCACATTCTTCACCTATGTGTCACCCTTGCCTCTTTCCTTTTTCCATCTATATCCAATCTCTTGCAAGTCCTTTTGATTCTACCTTTGTAACATCTCTCATTTACATCCTCCTCTGTCCTCCAACCATACCACTGCCCTGATCCAATCCCTCATTGCCTCACAACTGGCTTGTTGCAATAGCCATCTAGTTAATTTCCCTGCCTAAAGTCTCCTCCCCATCAAGGTTATCCTCCACTCAGTCCCTCAGATTAGTCTTCCTAAAGTGAATGACCTTTGTCATTCTCCTAATCAATAAGCTCCAATGGATCTCTATCATATCCAGGATCAAATATAAAATTAGAGATGTGAGAATGGAGACAGGAGAGAGGTTGGGGCTGGATAAATAGATCTAGGGAAAGTAGATTGCCAGCATCAAGATTATAATTGAAGCCCTTAATAATGTGACCCTCTTTCTTCCTAATCTTTTTATACCTTACTCCCCCACTGTATATTCTGAGATTCAGTGACACTGGCCTCTTGATATTCCTCCCACAAGACATGCCACCTCTTGACTGTGGGCATTTTCTTTTTGTAATTCAATTTTCTTTTATTTTTCATTCAAAATTCTTTTCCTTCCCTTCCTCCCCCTCTTTTCTCATCTGTAGCAAATGTAAGAAAAACAGAAACCCATTATAAATGTGTATAGTAATGTAAAACAAATTTCAGCACTTGCTGTGTTCCAAAAAAAGGAAGAAAAGATGGAAAGAAAAAGAAATGAAAAAAGAGAGGAAAAGAAAGAGAAAGAAGAAAACAGAAGGAAGGAAAGAAGGGAGAGAGAGAGGAAGGAAGGAAGGAAGGAAGAAAGGAAGGAAGGAAGGAAGGAAGGAAGGAAGGAAGGAAGGAAGGAAGGAAGGAAGGAAGGAAGGAAGGAAGAAATATGCTGCAGTCTTCATTGTGAGTAGTTTTCTATCTGGAGATGGGTAGCATGTTTCATCATGGGTCCTTTGAAATTGTGGTTAGTCAGTCATTGTGTTGATCAGAGTTACTAAGTCTTTCAAAGTTGATTATATTTACAATATTGCTATTATTATATAAATTGATTTCCTGATTCTGTATGTCACTTTGCATCAGTTCAGAATAAATCTTCTCAAGTTTTTCTAAATCAATCATCTTCATTATCTCTTATGGCAGCTAGGTTGCACAGTGGATAGAGCACTGGGTTTGGATCCAAGAAGACTCACCTTCATGAATTCAAATTCAGCTTCAGACACTTATTAACTGTGTGACCTTGGGCAAATCACTTAACCCTGTTTGCTTCAGTTTCCTCATCTGTAACTGGAGAAGGAAATGGCAAACCATTCTAGTATCTTTGCCAAGGAAACCTCAAATGGGGTCACAAACAGTCAGATGTGAGTGAAACAAACAACAGTAAAAACATTTATGCTCTATAATTTATTCAACCATTCCTCAACTGGTGGGCATGCCCTCAGTTTCTAACTCTTTGCTACCACAAAAAGGGTTGCTATAAATATTTTTGTTCATATAGGACCTTTTCTTCTTTCTTTGATTCTTTGGGGTACAGACACAGTAGTGGTATTACTGGGTCAGAGGTAATGCACAGTTTAATAAGTTTTGGGGCATAATTCCAAATTGCTTTCCAGAATGCTTGGATTAGTTCCCAGCTCCACCAACAGTGCTTTAGTGTACCTATTTTCCCACATCCTCACCAGCATGGCATTTTTTGTTTTTGGCGTCTTAACCAGTTTGATCAGTCCAAAGTAGTACTATATCATGTTGTTTTTCAGATGACATAGTGGATCAAGACAAGGATCTGGTCTTAAGAAGACCTGAGTTCAAGTGTCTGTATTCAGACACTTACTAATTCTGTGACCCTAGACAAACTGCTTATCCTTCCTGGTCCTCAGTTGCCTCATGTATAAAATGAGGGTAATAATAGCACTTCTCTTTGAGAGCTATTATAAGAATCAAATAAGTTAATATTTATAAAATCCTTTGAAAATTTTGATGCACTATATAAATACTATTCTTTTTTTTTTTTTTTTTGAGATGCTAGCTGACACAGCAGTGCTGAGCCGGGAGTCAGGAACACCTAAGTTCAAACTTAGTTCAATACTAAGTTCAGTACTAAGTACAGACCCTAGCTGTACAACACTAGGCAAGTCAAGTAAACTCTGTTTGCCTCAGTTTCCTCGTCAATAAAGTGGAGAATAAATAAATAGTACCTCTCAGGTGATAATGATAATGCCTATCAGGGTTGTTGTGAGGATCAAATGAGATGATTATAAAGTTCTTAGCATAGTGCCTGGCCCATATATATTCCTTCCATCCTTCCTTCCTTCCTTCCTTCCTTCCTTCCTTCCTTCCTTCCTTCCTTCCTTTCTTCCTTCCTTCCTTCCTTTTTTCCTCCCTCCCTCCCATCCTCCCTCTCTCCTTCCATTCCTCCCTCTCTCCCTTCTTCCTCCTTCTCACCCTTCCTCTCTCCCTCCTTCCCTTCCTCCTGTCCTCCCTCCTTTCCTTCCTTTCCTCTTTCCTTCCATCCTCTCTCCCTCTTTTCCTTCCTTCTCCCTCTCCTTCCCTCCTTCCTTCTTTCCATTCTCCCTATTTTCTCTACCATCCCTATCCACTCAAACCCTCCCACATAATTCCTCCTCAAACTTCTGAAATTCCATTCTTTTCAAACTCTCACATAGTTCTATTTTTGCCTAAAGCATCTCTTTCTTCTCCATTCATTTTTAATTAGAATACAGATGAAAGGAACTTCAAAATATAAAGTCCAACCCTTCATTTCCCCATTTAATAGTATTTTACTTTTTCCAATTACATGTACAATAGTTTTCAACGTTCATTTTTATAAGATTTTGAGTTCAAAAATTTTTCCCCTCCTTTCCCTCTCACTTCTCCAAGACAACAAGCAATCTGATATAGATTATATAAGCACAATTGAGTTAAACATATTTCCGTATTAGTCATTGTTTTAAAAGAAGAATCAGAACAAAATGGAGAAACCATGAGAAAGAAAAAACAAAAACTAAAAAAAAAATGAAAATAGTGTGTTTCAATCTGCATCCAGATTCTATAGTTCTTTCCTTTGAATGTGGATAGCATCTACCATCACAAGTCTTTTGTCATTGTCTTGGATCATTGTATTGCTGAGAAGAGATAAGTCTATCATAGTTGATCACTGAACAATGTTGATGTTACTGTGTATAATATTCTTCTTGTTCTACCTCACCTCACTTAGCGTCAGTTCATGAAAATCTTTCTAGGTTTTTCTGAAATTCACCTGCTCATCATTTCTTTTGGAACAATGATATTCTATTATATTCAGGTGCCACAATTTGTTTAGTCATTCCCCAGTTGGTGGGTATCCCTTCAATTTCCAGTTCTTTGCTGCCACAAAAAAAATGCTGCTATAAATATTTTTGTACATATGGGTTCTTTTCTCTTTTGTATTATTTCTTTGTGATACAGACTTAGTAGTGGTATTGCTGGGTCAAAAGGTATGCATATTTTTATATCCCTTTGGATATAGTTCTAAATTGCTCTCCAGAACAGTTGGATCAGGTCGCAATTCCACCGACAATGCATTACTGTTCTAATTTTCCCACATCTTCTCCAGCACTTATCAGTTTCTTGTTTTGTCATGCTAACCCATCTGATAGATGTGATCTGGCATCTCAGACTTGTTTTAATTTGCATTTATCCATAATTATGCATTTTTCATAGAACTATTAGCTTTAATTTAACTAGCTTTAATTTCTTCATCTGAAAGCTGCATATTGATAAATAAGGCCTTTATCAGAAACACTGACTGTAATAATTGTTTCCCAGTTTTCTGCTTCCCTTCTAATCTTGGTTGCATTGGCTTTGTTTGCACAAAACCTTTTTAGTTTAATGTAATCAAAATTACCCATTTTGTATTTCATAATGTTCTCTACCTCTTGTTTGGTCAGAAATTTTTCCCTTCTCCATAGATCTGACAGGTAAACTATTCCTTGCTCTCCTAATTTGCTTATGGTATAACCCTTTATGTCTAAATCCTGTACCCATTTTGACCTTATCTTGCTATATGATGTAAGATGTTAGTCTCTGCCTAGCTTCTGCCATACTGTTTTCCAGGTTGTCTAGTAGTTTTTGTCAAATAGTAAGTTCTTATACCAGAAGCCAACTTGGCTTTATCAAACAGTAGATTACTATACTCATTAACTATTTTGTCTTATATACCTAACCTATTCCATTGATCTACCACTCTATTTCTTAACCAATATCAAGTAGTTTTGGTGACTGCTGCTTTATAATACAACTTCAATCTGGTACAGCTAGGCTGTACATTTCTTTTCATTAATTACATTTAATTTACATTTAATGTAAATTTACATTTACATTAATTACATTTAATTTTACATTTCTTTTCATTAATTCTCTTGATATTCTAGACCTTTTTTTTCAGATGAATTTTATCATTTTTTCTAGCTCTATCAAATAATTTTTTGGTAGTTTGATTGGCATGGCACTAAATAAGTAAATTAGTTTAGGTACAATTGTCATTTTTATTATATTAGATTGGCCTACCCATGAGCAAGCAATATTTTCCAATTATTTAGATCTAACTTTATTTGTGTGAAAAGTATTTTGTAATTGCGTTCATGTAGTTCCTGGGTTTGTTTTGGCAGGTAGACTCCCAAATATTTTATATTGTCTACAGTTGCTTTAAACAGAATCTCTCTTTCTATCTCTTATTGCTGGGCTTTGTTAGTAATAGTGACTATAAATGCTTTTAACCTCTCAGAGCTATCATTTCCTACACTATAAAATGGGGATTATAATACTACTATAATCTTACCTCACAAGGTTTTCATTAATAAATTTTTAACTTCAATTTTAATTTATTTTCTTGGTTACATCATTCATTTCCACAAGGTTTTGAGTTACAGATTTTCTCCCCTTTTTGCCCCTACCCCCCAGCCTAGAACATTGATCCCACTGTAAGGCCCCTCCCACAATCTGTTCCCTTTTATGCCCTCCTCCAACACCCCTCTAGCTTTCTAGCAGGGCAGGGAGG
>CM053600.1:65869300-65915478 GCA_028646575.1 Pseudocheirus occidentalis | reverse complement strand
AGTATTCAAATGGTTTTCTCTTGGAAGCCTGTAATATTTTCTCCTTTAACTGGGTATTGTGGAACCTGGCAATAACATTTCTAGGAGTTTTCTTTTGGGGATCTTTTTGAAGAGGTGATCAGTGAATTGTTTCAGGTTCTATTTTGCCCTCTGATTCTAAAACATCAGGGCAATTTTCTTTGAGGATTTCTTGAAGGATGCTTTCCAAGTTCTTTTTCTGGTCATGGGTTTCAGGTAGACCAATAATTTTCACATTGTCTCTCCTGGATCTATTTTCCAGATCAGTGGTTTTTTCAAGGAGATATTTCACATTGCTTTCTATTTTTCCAGGGGGAAAAGCTCTGTTCCAAATCGCTGGGGTTTTCCCAGCTGCTGGAGCTGTTAGGAGGGTGTTGCAGCCCCCCCAGCTTTGGCTTGCTGAAAGAGTACCCCAGGACCACCACCCAAGACCACAATCCAGATCCAGGCTGCTCAATGCAAGAGCACTTGGCCCTGATCAATTGACTCAGCCCCCCTGTTGTCCTCAAAAATGTGTTCATTTTAAATGCAAGGAAGAGATAAGGTGAACTCAGCATTTTTAACAGGTTTGGGATTTAAAGAAGTCCTTTCTTTCAGTGCTCTGCATTTCACTCTCTAATCATTCAATATTGTCTAAGTCATTTCCACCACTACCCCACTTTGCCTTTCTTCTTAGTAGCCTGTACCACAGGGCTCCAGCATACCCATCAAAGGAATGAAAGAACTGACTTCTCTTTCAGCTGTAATTAAAAAGGTCTTAAGTTGACCTACATAAAACCAGCTTATAAACACTGGGCACCAGGCACCATTACCCAAGCATGAAGTACATCTATCTGTCCAACCTTTCTTCCTTTTCCTCTTCTTACCTACCCTCTTTCAAAATCAGATTCTGCTTTGACAACTTCTCCTCAAGGCTGTCTTTGGTTGACATGGTAATAGAAGAGGAAAGGAGGAAGGGAAGAATGTCAGGAGGCAATGTGATAACAGTAAAGGAAAGAAAATGAACAAAAGGAAAGGAGGTATTGAATCTTAGAATTTTAGTATTAGGCTAGATCTTAGGGGTCACTGGGGGTTAGCCCTTGTCTGAAATATGACTTTCTCCCCTTCAGGATCCTTGAGAAGTAGATAGCCAAACTCAGTTTGGAAATCTACCCTCAAGACTTAGAAAACATAGATATTTCATGTTTTTGTTATATATTTTTTTATTTTTACATCATCTTCATTTCCTGAAACACCCTCTCCCAACCTGAATCTTAGGATTTTAGAGACAAATTTTACTTCAGAGGTCAAGAAATATCCCTTCATTTTAAAGATGAGGTAGTTGTGGCCCAGAGTGGATGTAGGATATTAGATAGGTAATAAGTGGTAGAGATGGAGCAGGAACCTAGCTCATCAGACTCCAAATTCAATGTTTTTCTCAGTAAAGCATGTTCATTCAAATCTTTGTAACTAAAGTCCTTAGAAATGGTTTAAGAAGTTTGTTTTTTTAATCCTGTTTATTTTTTCCAATTACATGTAAAGACAATTTTAAACATTAATTTTAAAAAATCATTCCAAATTTTCTTCTTCCTTCCCTTCTCTCCATCCTCCTTAAAAAGATGAGAATTTGATAACATATTTCCACATAAGTCATATTGTGAAAGAAGAAACAAAAAGAAAAAAAACATGAAAAGGATAAAGTGAAATAGTACGCTTTGATCTGCATTCCAATTTCAGAAGTTTAGATATTTTGATGGCTATTTTCAAAAAAGAAGGTTCTAATGTTTACCAGGGAATTTATTTTGATAAAATGATGGTACTAGTCCTCATTTTGCCAGTTAGCTAAACTAGAGCCCATATCCTCTAGTTAGGCTTTAGTTAGTTTTGATCTGTGCTGTAGCAGAGAGTACACAAACCAATTGAATCATGAATCTTTTTTATTTGTTTTCTTTTTATCAATTTATTTTTAGTGTTCAACATTCACTTCCACAAGATTTTGAATTCCAAATTTTCTTACTGTCTCTTTTTTAAGAGATGGCATGTTCTCAAGATGGCATGCGTTCTGATTCTAGATTCTTTCACCTCAAGATGGCATGCGTTCTGATCATCCCTTCCCCCAATCTGCCCTCTCTTTTATCCCTCCCCTCTCCTTCTCTTATCCCCTTCTCTTCTAGTTTCCTGTAGGGCAAGATAGATTTCTATACCCCATTGCCTGTCTGTCTCATTTCTCAGTTGCTTGTAAAAGCAATTTTTGACATTTGTTTTTAAAACTTGGAGTTCTCTCCCTTCCTCCCTCCCCACTCAGCCTCATTGAGAAGGCAAGCAATTTGATCTAGGTTATACATGTGTAGTCATGCAAAACACTTCCATAGCAGTCAAAAATCATGAATCTTTTGAAACATCAAAGTAAAAGTTATGGATTATCTAAATATTCCCCTCAGATCCATTCTAAATGTCAAGGCAGGCAAAATTCATTGTATTTCTATAATGCTGATAGGGAAAGGAGGTAGGCAGGTCACGGAGCAAGAGTGAGGAATAACAAATAAATAGCACTCGTAGTGGTACCTAACCAATGTAAAAAGTCAGAAGACATATTTCAGCATATATCATATATCCTCTGTAAAGGGTCTGGGGGAAGACAAAGACCGGAATTGCACAAGATAAGAATGCATGGATGGAGTTGTGATGTGCACTGTTGGAGTGATTTATCCACCTTAATGCTAATGCCTTCCTTCTATTGATTATCTCCAATATATCCTGTACATACCTTGTTTCTATATAACTGTTTCCATATTGTTTTCCCACATTAGACCATGAGCTGCTTGAGACCAGGGACTGTCTTTCTCTTTCTATGTATCTCAGTGCTTAGTACAGTACTTGGCACATAATAGGTGCTTAATGAATGTTTTTTTTTAGTCGACTGGCTGGCTGACTGACTACATTGATGAAATTATGGATCTTTTGAAGTATTGACTGACTATTGGACATTTCTCACTAGATGTTCCAAAAGCATCTTAAATTCAACATGTTCAAAGCAAAACTCATTATCTTTACTCCCAAACCAATTTATCTTTTAAATGTTCCTAATACTGCTTAGGGCACCATCATCCTTCTAGTCACTAAGGTTCACAAGCTCTGTATCAGTGACTCCCCACTTTCACTTACCTCATATATTCAAATATTTTGTCATTTGTAAATTCACTGTTTACATCATATACCCACAAACATACATGTACACATACATACACATTTATACATGCCTATACATATGTGCATACAAATATATGTGCATGTATATATAGTATGTATATAAACATATCTGCATATTTGTATAATATAGATGTATATATTTGAAAAGGGTACATATGCACACACACGCACATATCCCTTCCTGTACACTCATACAGCCACCATCCTTATGAAGGGCCTCATTCCTTCTCGACTGGATTATTGCATTAGCCTTCTATTTGGTCTCACTAACTTAAGTAGCTCCTTACTCTAATCTTTCTTCCACTCAGTCACCAAATTGACTTTACAAAAATACCGTTCTCATCATGTCATGTCTCTGCTCAATAAAATCTAGTGGTTTCCTGTTGCTTCTAGGATCAAATATAAACTCCTTCATTTGACATTTGAAGCTCTTTATAACATGAAATCTTCCTTCCCCTCCAGTTTTCTTACACGTTACCTACTCCCCACAGTGTACAATCTAAGTATAACAACCTCCTCACTGTTCTGCACACAGCACATGTGGCACTCCCTCTATTGTCTCCATGCCTTTACACTGGTCATCCCCCATGCCTGAAATGTACTCCCCATAAATCCTTGTCACTTGGAATCTCTGACTTCCTTCAAGGTTCAACTGAATTGCAACATTCTATATGAAACCTTTCCTGATATTCTCAGATCCTAGTGCCCTCTCTCCTCAAACTACCTTGTATTCACTTTGCATATATTATCTGCCTGTCTATCTGTCTTTCTGTCTATCTGTCTATCTATCTGTCTATCTATCTATCTATCTATCTATCATCTATCATCTCTCTCTCTATCATTTTTGTTAAAATGTACATTAATATAACCCATAGCTCAAAGCCAATTTGCATGGGATGCCCATTATTGGTGGAGATGCCTCAACACTTTATGTGATCATCCACAGAAGAGTAAAGCTGGGGAGCATTTGGGAGAAGAGAGATATTGGTCTTTGGACTTCCAGCTTCAAAAGAGAAGGTATGTAGTTCCAGACTTTCTTCAGGTCCCCAAAGAGTAAGACTCTGGGAAGAAGTCAACATGTAGAGGAGGTGGCATCTCAATTACTTCCCTATCCTCAGCTTACTAAAGAGATTTTGAGAAATTTTCCCTTGGATGAAATCTGGGATACTCTGTTGAGCTAAGATATTTTCCTCCCTGTAATAGAACTCATTTATTCTGTATTTTCTGGTACATATTTTCAACCATATACTTTCTCTGATTTTAATTTTTTATTAGCTTGGATAAATATTTTTATTTTCTATTTACAGTGTGCATTCATTGTGGAACAGGCATTGGTGGGAAGGGAATAAAGCCTTGAATATATAGTTTGGGATAATCATTACCCATTAAGGGATAGTGATCAAGAGTTCACTGTGAACCTAAAAATTATTTCCTCTAAAATAACAATATTTGGGGTGGGGAGCAGGTAGATATAATTCTTACCTAATTCCCCCTTATTATGAGGAGAGAAGAGTGGCAAGCATCTGATCTCAATCTCCTAGTTCCTATATTGGAAGGAGATAATAAGCCATAGGTAGAGTTCCCTATGTGGACACGCATAACTGACATGGACAAAACATACCATGTACCAACCCTTACATATATTAATTGTACATACATTAAAATGTAAGATTCTTGAAGGCAGAAACAGTTTTACTTTTATCTTTGTATCCCCAGCAATTAGTACAGTGCATGGAATAAAGTAAGCAGTGAATAAATGCTTAATTGTTATAACTATCTTATTAATCTTTATAGAAATGCATTTTAGAAGTAGAAGAGCCCTTTGAGATCATTCAGTCCAATGCCCCCATTTACAAATGGTAAAACTGAGACCCAAAGAGGTAAAGAGATCTTGCCCAAGGTCACACAGCTATTTAATGGTAGGGATGGGACTAAACACCTAATCTTCTGAATACATATTCTCTACCATCTCTGCCACTGCTTAGCTCTGTGGCTTCTGATAAGCAATTCAACCTTTCTGACATGCATTATGGAACTTCCGTTTCTAGTTCCAACATTTCTGGTTGTTACTAGTCCTATTTCATAAGATATTGTGGCTGAAGGTAGGACTACCACTGGTCTTGTTTATATACTTGCTTATATATTGAATCAAGTTAGGTGGTTAATGTTATATGATGATTTAATGAATTACTGAGAATAAATCCAATAACAACTAATTAGGCATCTGGAAAAACCAGCATGATCTAGAACAGTGGTTCTCAACCTTCCTAATGCCATGACCCTTTAATACTCATATGTGGGCGGACCTGCCTGGAGACCTCATTCTCCCCACCCCCCAATTGTTACGGGAGAGAAAAAGTTATTTGATCCAGTGAGTCACAAAGTTATATCTAATTATTTTCTTGCCATTCTTTGATGACTGAGAATTTCTACATATTCTGACTACTTAATGAAATAACACTGAAGAGAAGGTTTTTTTTTCTTTTTCTTTTTACAGTTTGAACTGGGTTATACTCTTTATTAAAAACAGTGATACCTTCCCATGTCTTATATGTAGCTTGCTTCCTTGAAAGATTTTTTTGTTTCCCAAATTTCTCAGCTATTGAGGACAAAAATAGTTACCAGGAAAGAATATAAGAAATAGCAAAGAGGCAAGAAATAATTGAAATTAGTTTATGAGTTTGGTCAAAACCAACCACTGGAAATACATCTAAACATACAAAAATCAAACAATGCTACATCTACTATATACAATAAAGAACTTCCCATTTTCATTATAAAAGTTGTCTAGGTAGTTTACTTGAAGAGTAAAAATACAGTTTCCCTGTATGTTTCACATATTCTTATATATTAGCATTGGTTTCTGAGAAATAAACATCTTCAGGGCTCTGTGGTACATCTGAGGTGTGAATTACAAACTTCTGTCCATCTTTTAAAGTTACAAGGGCTTCTTGCCCCACAGGAAGGTCTAATTTAATTGTACTTTTAGTGGCTTTGTCTTCCAATAGTACCTGGATCAGCTGTAAGGGAAAAAGAAATTAGGCTTAGTATAATGTCCATTAATATACTGGAATCATTCCTTTTTTCTAGAACTAAATTCCAAGAATATGCTTTTTGTTTTACCCATTTAGGTAAGTCAAGTCAGGATTTTGAGTGTTAAGTGAATTAATTTCTTTAAAGTACTTATAATAATGACACACTACATAATATATAATAGTCAATAAGCATTTATTAGGTATATGCTATGTATAGTAGTGCTAAGCATGATGGATATAAAGAACGGTGAAAAAAGAATCCAGTCTATTCCTTGCTCTTGAGGAGCTCAGTCTAATGAAGGAGACAAAATGCAAACTACTGTTGCGCATATTCCTGGAGGGAATGTATTAGCATTAAGAGTTTGCAGGAAATGCTTCATGCAGAAGGTAGGATTTTAGCTGTGACTTGACAGAATCTTGGGAAACCAGAAAATGGAGACGTGTAGGGAGAACATTCCAGACATGAGGGACAGTCAGTGAAAAATGACAAGATTTGGGAGATGGATCGTTAAGTGAGAATACAGCAAAGTGGCTTGCAGCAGAGTTTGTGGAAGAGGGTAATGTATAGGAAGACTAGATAAATAAGAGGGTGTCAGGTTAGGAAAGGTTTTAAAAGCCACACAGAGAATTTCATATTTGACATTGGGTAGCCATTGGTTTCTTAGAGTTTGGACCAAGGATCATTAATGATTGCCTAAAAACTCTGTAGGACCAATCAGGGTCTAGTTATTGTTGTTTATCCTTCCTTTTCCAAGAGGATCAATGACATCATGGGGTGGTGCTTTGACTCACACATTAACTTGATTTAAGTGAGACAAAATCATCTGTCTCACTCTCTCTTCCAGAGTCATCAAAGTCAGGGTCAGGAGATGATGCAAGAAAAAGGAAAAGCTGGGGATTTTAGTTATGACATAGGAACAAAAGGAAAAGGGATCAAAATCTATCATGAATTGTTAAGAAAGAGCTAAAGGTATTATGAAGATGAAGAAACTTTGGTTATGGGACAGAGGGGAAGTAGATTAATGAAAAGTGCAAGTGATGCCATGAAATTTGTATTCTGGCTCTCTATGGCCACAGGTTATGCTTACCATTTTGGTTGTTTTCATGGTTAAATATAATCCCTATATTTGAGCTGATTTTGTGGAAATGCACAATTTTTAAGTGAGCCAAAATGACTGGACCATAACATAGATAATTTTGCCCACAGTTGTCTGTCCTTTGTTATATATAAGTGGTACCATTAGTTTTTTTTTTGTTTGTTTTTTTGGCTTTTTTTTTTTGGAAGGCAATTGGGGTTAAGTGACTTGCCCAAGGTCAAACGATAAGTTTTGTGTTACGTGTCCGAGGTCAGATTTGAACTCAGGTCCTCCTGACTACAAGGCCGGTGCTCTATTCACTGTGCCACCTAGCCACCCCTGTGGTACCATTAGTTTTAAAAGTTTGGAAACAGCACATAGGGGTTTTCACTACATATCAAAGAAGTTGAAAGACTTGTAGATTATGTTCTTGAGCTCAACTGTCAATTTACTGGGTATGAGAAGAAAATAATCTCACGTTTTATTTAGTTTTGAGGTATGTAGTGAGGATTGG
Source organism: Pseudocheirus occidentalis (assembly GCA_028646575.1). Lineage (NCBI taxonomy): Eukaryota > Metazoa > Chordata > Mammalia > Diprotodontia > Pseudocheiridae > Pseudocheirus > Pseudocheirus occidentalis. The sequence continues at coordinate 65,907,646 of CM053600.1, read as the reverse complement.
TAGATTCTTGGAAACTAAAACAGGAATATATTGTTTTAATCTAATTTAATCAATAATATGTATAATTAGTTATTGGTATTACTTGTAATGTACATAAACTATATCTATGTTATTATGGTCAGCTAGGTGGTACAGTAGATATAGCACCAACTCTGGAGAAAGGAAGATCTGATTTCAAAGTCACACACTTACTGTGTGACCCTGGGCAAGTCACTTCACCCTGTTTACCTCAGTTTCTTCATCTATAAAATGATCCAGAGAAGGAAATGGCCAACCACTCCAGTATCTTTGTCAAGAAAACCCCAAATGGGGTCAGGAAAAGTTGGACATGACTAATAGCTCAACAGCCAAATATTACTATTGAGAATAATAGTAGCTGACATTTAGACCTTAAAGTCTGACAAAGCGTTTTATATTTATTATGTTGTTTGAACCTCACAATAACCCCAAGGAAGGTATTACAAGCATTAATTCACAAGTATTTATTAAGTACCTGTGTTAGGTGCTGGACACACAAAAACAAGCCCTTGGCATAATACCTCTATGGAGCCCCTTGCTGCTCCAGACCACTCTCTATCCATTAGGTGTAGAATAGGTGCTCAATTTTTATTGGTAGAAAAGGTTTTCTCATTGGAGAGCTCCTGACACTAGTTAAATTACATGTCAGGGGCAAAGAAGGTGAGGGAGCCAGCAATGGAGAAAGGAAAAGGAGAGAGTCAGACACAGAGATGGAGACAGAGAAAGGAGAGACAGAGACAGAGACAGAGAGGAGAGACAATGGAGAGAGACGGAGAAGAGGGGCACAGAAAAATATTTTTTTCACAGGATTTTGAGTGTTAAGTGAACTAATTTAAGTAAAGTGCTTATAATAACAAAATACTACATAATATATAATGGCATATCATATATACTATATATACATACATATGTATATATAGTATATATATATGTGTATGTAGTATATATACTATCTATACATAATAAATATATAATGGCATATACATATATATCATATATATATATGATAGTTATCATTTGGATAACTATGGATGCAAGATCATTTTGAGAGGACTTCTTCCTTCTCCTTAAACTTGTACCATCACTATCTCCACCCTGGGAATATTGTTGTTGTTGCCCCTCTTAAGAAATAATCTTTAGTCAAAGTACAACTAATTTTCTGTCATTTCTGTGCTTTAATCTTGGAGGACATGACCTAGAAGAAACAACATATCTTTCTTTCATTCTTTTATTCTTCCTTCCTTCCCTTTCTTTTCCTTTCTCTTTCTTTTTCTTTTTTCCATTCACCCTTTTTTCCTTCCTTCCTTCCTCCCTTTCTTTCTTTTCTTCCTTCTTTCTTATTATTATATGTTCCATACTGTTCTATCATGTTGGAATTATACCATTATGGCCAATTACTTTATGTCCTTTTTAAAATACTCACAGAAGGGACATCTATATACAGAAACTGAAAGAGCATGACTAAAGTTATAATGTAGGCATAATATAAGGTTAAGCTATCTAGAGGATTTTTTTTTAAGACTAAAGCTATTCTGCATGCACTCAACTTAATGAAGTGTTAATTGGGTCACCAGTGAACTTGGAAAGGAAACAAGGTTGATTATCTTGAAGAAAAGTTCCAATGCTGAGGAATGAAAATGAGGTAAATAGATAAGCAGAACTTCTGGGTGGTAGAATCTGTAAGACTTTGTAACTAAGTCAGTTGCCTGAAATGATATATAACAATTATATATTAAGATTCACAAAGTAGTTCAAGCAAATTATTATTTGAGTATCACAGCAACCTTGTGATATAGGTACTATGAAAGCTACTATTGCCATTTTAAAAAATTAAGAAATAGCAACTAACAGATTAAACCACTTGCAAATGGGGGATTGGGGTGGGGCAGAGAATGCAGAAGGGATTAAGTATTTATTAAGTACTTAGTAAGTGCCAGGCACTGTGCTAAGCACTTCACAAATATTATCTCATTTGAGCTTCACAACCCTAGAAAGTAGGTGCTATGAATATCCTCATTGTACAATTGAGGAAACTGAGGCACAAAGCATTTAAGCAACTTACTTACCCAGGGTCACACAACTAGTGTCTAAGGCCACATTTGAACTCAGGTCTTCCTGACTCCAGGCCCAGCACTCTACTCACTAAGCCACACAGCATAGCAAATGTCCAAAGTTGTTTTTAATCAGTGACTTGGATAAAGGCAAAGATGGTTTGTAAATATGTACAAGTGACGTAAAGATGGAAGAAATAGCTAATGCACTAGATGACGGAGCTGGGATTCAAAAAGATCTTGAAAGGTAAGAACAATGGATTGGATTAAATTAGGACAAAGTTCAATATAGATAAATATAGATTATTTATATAGATGTCAAATAATGATAAATATAAAGTCTTAAACTTAGTTTAAAAAAATACCCTCACAAGTAAAAGGCATGGCTAACATTTTGTCCAAAAAAGAACTGCGATTTTTAGTGGACTCTAAGTGCAATATGAGTCGTGGGAAACAGAAGCCAAAAAAGCTAATGTAGTTTTGTACTGCATTAAGAAAGGCATAGTTTCCAAGAATAATAAGAGCCCCTCTGTATTCAATCCTCATCACTTCACATCTGTAGTATCTTGTTTAATTCTTGGAGTCATAGTTGAGGAAAGACATCGATAAACAAAAGTGTCTGGAGGAGGAAAACCAGAATGGTGAAGGGTCACTCACGATGAGTCATCTCACTGGAAAGAATTTTTTAAACTCTTGGAGTATGCCCCCATGGATGGGGGAAGAAGGAGGGGATGTTGAAGCAATGGCTGAAATTACTGGATATTTTTTAGAAAAACTCCTACTTAAATACATATATGTTTCCTCCAATGAAAACAGAATTCAAGTCAAATCAAATCAAAAGTGAAACTAGCATGAAGAATTTGCTGTGACAATGAATTATTTATTCATGGTGGTTATTAAATATGGTATGCTCAACTATGGACAAATTTGAGTAAGAGCAGGTTGAATCTCATTGCTGTCATGATCTGCCACCATCACAATGAGTTAGTATAGGTTTAAGATGGCTTGTTTTTTTCTACTTGTTGCCACTTTTGAACATATAATGTATATAATCTTTACATTAAAGTTAAAAAAAAATACCTGTGTTGAAGTTAAAATATTATAATATCCACCATATTTCTTACTGTCATTGACTTTGTAAATACAAAATTCTTAGCTAGTTTCCCCAAAAGCTGTAACTTATTTAAAATTTAAACAATTTGTTTCAGTTCATAAGCATTTATAATTTTTGCTTTCACCTCCCTCTTTCACTGGGGAATAAAAAGGAAAACAAAATCCTTGTAAGAAAAAAGCATAGTCAAGCAAGATAAATTCTCACAGTGGTCTTATCTAGAAATGTATGTCTCATTCTGCATATTCAGTTCATCACCTCTCTTTCAGGAGGTGGCTAGAATGTTTCGTCACTAGTTCTTTGGAATCATGCCTGGTCACTGTACTAATAAGAGTTCTTAAGTCTTTCAAGACATTTCTTTTTGGGGTAGCTAGGTGGTGCAGTGAATAGAACACCAGCCCTGGAGTCAGGAAGACCTGAGTTCAAATGTGACCTCAGACACCTGATCACACTTACTAGCTGTGAGACCTTGGGCAAATCATGTAATCTCAATTGCCTTGCCTTCCCACCTACAAAAAAAAAGTGCTCTTTTTTTTATGTTGTTGATATAGTATAAATTGTTCTCCTGTGTCTGCTCACTTCACTCTGCATTAGCTCACACAAGTCTTATTCAGGATTTTTGTTAATTATTATGACATGATATCTATACTATAATTTGTTCAGACATTTTGCAATTGATAGGCACTCTCTTAAGTTTCTTGTTACTTGACATGACAAAAAAGAACTGCTATAAATATTTTTGTATATGCAGATCCTTTTGTTAATATGCTGGGAGGTATATAAGCCTAGTAGTAGTAGTTCTGGGCCAAAGGGAATGCACAATTTAGTGACTTTGGGGGTGTAGTCCCAAGTAAAGATGCAAATTTTAAAAAATTTAAATCTTAAAAGCAATTATAGGGAATGAGCTCAAATGTCCAATAATATAATTTGCATTTGATTGTCTTAAACTTTTTATTTTCTCTAATTATTTAACGTGAAATAATGTCCCTGCTTCTCAGATAAAAACATAACTGGTTTGAAGAGGGAATCCACTAAAGCAACTTAAACTAGTATAAACCAAGACAATGGGGGTTAGTTTGAGTGGTGCAAATACAGAAATATGAAAAAAGAAGCTCAAATTTAGCAAATATATTTCACTATATTTATCATTGGGATTCATAGATATTGTTGTCGGTGGAAAGTAAAGACCACTGTGTTTGCTTTGTATGATGAGAAAGCATGAAACCCAAAAAGCCGAAATGATATTTTCAAAGTGTATGCACAGACTATATTGTTAAGACAAGAGTTTTTCTTAAGAAAATTAGATGCTTTTAAGAAGCAAAGACAAACTTAAAAAAAACACTCTGTGACATCAAAAGGACTGCTAGCATTGGAGTACATGTTTATAGAGCACTAAATGCAAAAAGCTTCCTTTGATAGAAAGATTACTGCTATTGACATGGTCCAAATTCATATGTAAAGCAATTTTGAAAGATTCTGCTTTGCAGATAACACGATGAGAAGGAGAATTGACTAGACCTTTAAAGGTATTTGTGACCAATTAATTAAGAAACTTTAAATTTTCCTATTTTGCATTGCAAGAGGATTGAGCAACAGATGTAGTTAAAAATACTCACTTGATAACATATGTATAATATTCTGATTAGACTGATGTTGAGGGAAAATGTATTACTTTGCCTGTGGGAAAATTACATTGGACACTGCACAGAGGGATCTTCACTAATGTCAAAAAAAAATTCAGGCTTATAAAACACTAGTGTAAAGTGTGGCATTTTGTGCTTTATAGATAATCACTTGAATCAAGAAATAGAAATGACTACATACAGTTAAGTTGCTACAAGAGTAATAGATTTTGTGAAAGTTAATCCACTAAAAGGAAAAATATTTGCAAATTTGTGGAATGATATAAAAGCGGAGCATTGAGAATGTCTTATTATAAAGTATCCTGACTTTTTCCAGTCAAAGTACTTTGAAGGGTATTTTAGCTAAAAGAGGAAATTGTCATTTTTCTTGTTGATAGGAATAAAAGAAATAAATTCATTTTAGAGTAAAAATTGCCCCCTGAGACATGCTATTTTTGAAAAACTGAGCATGCTAAATAAATCAATGCATTGTCCTGAAATTCATACTTTGGTCTAGAAAGATAAAGCCACCATATTTATTACAAAGTTAGAACTATGGATAATATAACAAAAAATTAAATATATTTCTCATTTAAAAAATGAAATCAAAGAAAGTAAAGACTAGTCAAGAAGTTGTATGACTAATCTACAAAATCAATTTTCATCTTATTTTAAATACTTCAATATTTCTAAATATTAGTAAACAAGGAGCCTGGCTACCATGGACAAATATGTTAAATTTGGTCTTATTTTGGCTAAGCAAAAATATAATTTATAGACTTGCATAGCATAAGAAATGAAATGCTTATTTCACTGAAGTAAGCATTTAATCCAGAAAATATTAGTGTTTTGACTGTGGCTGAATGAAAAGTTCTCTGGTTTAAGAAGCAGAGAGAGATATACATTTTCCTACTGCTTCTAACATCTTCTAACTTGTAATATATAACAGCTGATTGAAATGGGCTTTTCATCTCTAGCTCTTCTAAAGCCAAAATATTTATCTCAGTAATAACATTGATAGCAATATATTCTGAGAAACTTAGAGCTAAAAACAAAACAACACAGTTTACCCACTATAGGAATATTATTCTTATTGTTATCATTTAAAATTATAAATATGAAATTTTTGAAGGACTACAACAAATACTTATTTGTATATGTTCAAGATTTGTTTTTGTGTTATGAATATTTTAGTTAAGTTCTTAAATTTATTTGAGTAAAATATGGGCCAAGAAAATTATCTGGATAGATTGTTTTATGAAGAATTTAAGGGGGAGCACAATTTTTTTTTGTAAAAAGAGTGGTTTCACAACAAAAAAAGTATTAAAACCACTTACATACAAGGATCAATCGAAGGAAATGAAGATATTTAACCTGAAGAAGATAATTGGGCAGGGACATAACTATTTTCCAAGGTCTGAAGGGCTGTTGTATTAGGGAGGGATTTGATTTATATTGTATGGCTCTCGGGAGCAAAACTAGTAGTGATGGGTGGAAGCTGTAGAAATACTAATTTAGGCTTGAAATCAAGAAAATGTTCTTAATAAGTAGAATTGTCTCAAAGGGGATAAGGCTATCCTGAAATATGGTGGGTTTCTCCTTTGGAGGTCACCTAGAAGAGAATGGATAAATTTGTTAGGCATGGGTTGGATTAGATGGCTACTGAGGTACCTTCTGACTCTAGAATTCTAAAGTTCTGTACATTGGGAATTGAAACCACATCTTTTCTGACTTTCAATTAAATAAAGAGAAATAGTTTTTATGTCCTAAATGAGAGCATTTGGACTAAGTGAGCCCTGAAGTATCTTTTGACTTTAAAATTCTATGATTTTATAATCTTAGGTTGTAGAAAATTCAATTACTTGGGTTGCTTTATAATCTAGGTGTCACAGTGGCTGCATCTGGAGACAAAAAGACACTCTTCTTCCTTAGGTCAAACCTGGTCTCAGACACTCACTGCGTGACCCTGGGCAAGTCATTCACCCTGTTTGCCTGAGGTTTCTCATCTGTAAAGTGAGTTAGAGAAGGAGATGATGAACCCCTCTAGTATCTTTGCCATGAAAACCCCAAAAGGAGTCACAAAGAGTTGGACACTACTGGGAAATGACTAAACAACAACAACCACCACCAATTAAATGTTGAATATCCTTAACTATTTTCAAGAAACTGGTCAAATCCAAAGATAATGAACTTCAAGAAAGACTTGAAGTAGAGTTAGGTTGGGGGGAGGTTTCCCAGATTACTCGGTTGTGTTGGAATTTTGTGGCATTTGAATATTCCTTGAAATATGTGGAACAATAATTATGGTGTGCACACTAATTGCAGTAAGATGAAACCCTGGCTCTGTGTGTATTTTGTACTGAGCATGTGCTGTTGCCTTTGTCTGTTGGTGGAAGCCAAAGCAATAATGAGTCCAGATCCTTAGGTTCTTTGTTTTTCTGTCCTTAGTCTATAGCACAATGCTTGGCAAACAGTAGGTAATTAATAAAGGTTGGTTGATTGACAAATCCATATTTGATAATATGAACACGAACATGTAAAAATTTAGACTTCCTTAAAAACTACATGCTGTAATGAGAATTCTATGGTGGTATTATTGTATTGTAATTTCTCTTCCTATTTAAAACACCTTGACCATCACAAGAGAGAACAAAGCCACCAAACTTATAGAAGTATGGCATAAATTAGTCTGTAAAATGGATAAGTACCTGAAAATATATGAAAATCAAATTTGTGTTCATGGAATCACATTTTAAGTGCACTGGGGAGTGGAGAGGACATAATTTAAAATAATTCCTGAGATGAAGACTCCTATGAAGCAAAGAACCCATTTACAAAGCAAATACTTATCACCTCACTTCTCTAAAGTCAGGTGACCTAGGTTCAAATTTCACCTTTAATACTGTTCATGTGACCTTGGGCAAGTCACTTAATTTTGCTGGGCTCCAGTCATCTTATCTGTAGAGTGAAGGGGTTGGATTTGAATGGTCTCTGAGGTCCCTTCCTGATCTACACGATCCAATGAAATCTAGATTTTTAACATATAATATTAAAACCAGTTTCTGTTTGTACACTGGAGACTTCATCCTAAAAGATTTGCAATAAGATGAAACCCTCTGGGACTATGTATGTGTTGTGTCCTATATTTGGTTGCCTTTATCAGTTTGGCAGGCAATATTGAATGAACACATTAAATCTGTTTCATTCTTTGTGCCTATTACACAGTGCCTAGCACCCACAGGTGCCTAATAAGTGTTTGTCTTTGGCTAATTGAAGGATGGCTAAGAGACAAGTGGAGGAGAGTCTTTCCTAAACAAGGAGCAGAATGGTGAAACCAGAGAGGTTGAATGTGCTCTAGAGGAAAGAGCTCAGGAAGTGGTATACTTGAGTTAGACTCCTGACTCTGACATATACTGATTGTGAGATATTGGCCAAATTATTTAATTTGTCTAAACCTCTCTTTCCTTATCTACAAAATGGGGGATAATAAAACTTGTGTTCCCTATATGGTTATTTTGAGGGACAAAGAAAGCAATGTATAGAAAAGCATTTCGTAACCATAAACCAAAATAAGCTATTCTTATTCAGGAATAGTAATAATGAACAAGTACTAATTAAATGTAATTTTCTTGACAGAAAGTATTATGTCTTTATAGCTGTGATATTTTGGGTCATCTCCAGTCATCCCGATCTATATCTTGCCACTGGACCCAGATGACTCTAAAGAAGAAAGTGAGGCTGTCACTTTACACAGTTCTCCCTCACTTAAATCCAGTTTACTTGCATGTCGTGGCATCACCTCCTTGATGTCATGGTCCTCTTCAAGAATGAAGGACAAACAATAACAACATCACTGGTAGACCTAGCTATTCTCATACACAGAGTTTTCTAAATTGATCTGAGAACCTTTAGTAAATTCTTCAAATCACCAGACATATAAAGAATCTTCAAATATACTGTTATCCTTTTCACGTCCCAATTTTCCCTATTGCAATTTCCATATGTCACAGGTCAGCATAAGAAATTAAATGGGGATTTTTTTGAGAGTTTTGCCAAAACCAGAGATGACAAGTGAAAGCCAGTGGATGACACAGAAAAAGTTTAGAAACTCAGAAATACACAAAAACATATATAGTATTGTATGATATCAACATACTTTATCTTTTAATATCATACATATATAGAATTTCTTCTCTGATATGAAGGGAGGATCAAAAAATTTATGCAGATTTTTCAGATAGTGGCTCTGAGCCCCTAATTCCTGCAATGTAGAATAGATAACTATACTCCAATTCCTATCTTCTGGCTCCAGGGTACATATATACACACCAATGTGAACCATGGATCAGGAGGGAGAGCAGCTCTGCTTTTCCTGCCTGCTTAAGACAGGCTTATTTTCAGCAAGAGCAGAAATGTATTTGCTGAAGCTCTTTATTCTCCTTCCCTCCCCTTCCCACTCCTCAGTTGATAGAGGACAGAGGTCCTTCAGGTGTAAGCTGGAGCTGTTGTTACCTGTGATATGAGGATGAACTAGACTTCTGTGAAGGCTTCCTACTGGACTCCGTTTATTATCCAGTATTGGGAAGAGGTTGGAGGGGACTACTTGGGGAAAGACAAAGGGGATCCTCTGTCTATAGGAAGCCTTCTCTCTGATCTTGGGGTTGGAAAATTGGTTTTCAAGTGAATTCCAGGCTTCCACAGGAGCCCAACCAAAACCACTTCAATGTGTACTGTTGTGTGAGCATGTGAGAACCTCCCGTGGCCCTTTGAGTGCTTCATTTCCCTCTAAATAAGGGAACAGTTTATTCCAAGAAAGTAGGTTACTCATTGTGGGATTAGGCTTAGGAGATCATGACTTCTGTAGCAAGACTGAGGCATCATCTGCCTAACAGAAACATCAAAAAACTTTTGTTCCTCCCATTAATACTAATCTAAGTCCCTTCCTCCCTGCCCTCAACATGCAGATATCCCATCACTTAGACTCAGATGCATTTAATAATATCCTTACTATCAAGAGTATACAAAACCCCACACATGCACAGGGCAAGGAGCAAATTATAAAACCTCATAGAGCAACTTTAGAACTTCCTCTAGTATTATTTGGGTTTGTTCCATTCTGGGAGAGTTGAAAGGACACTGACTCTGGAGTCAGAGGAGTTGAGGTCAAATTCTGCCTTCGACCTTTACCTATGTGATCTTGGGCAAGTCATTTCACTTGAGTTTCCGTTTCCTCATCACTAAAAGGAAAGAAAAGGACTAGAGGGACTCTAAGGCTTTTTTTTCCAGCTCTAGGTTTAGGATCCTATATCTAACCACTTGTCCATAAATTGAAGAACTCACAAAAATTATATGACACTTCTAGCAACTTTTGGTGGGAAAGTTTCAGGTTACAATTCTCTTTCTTTGGATAATGTTGATTATAGGTTAGAAGAGTCAGCCAATAGCGGTCTCAGGTTACATTAAGAAAATATATTTTATTTGTGTCTTTTTCTTTATATTACAATTATTTCTATAAAAATAACAGATAAAACCTCCCTCCTTCCCTCCATACTGATTCCTCCCTTAATTAAATTCAAAGTACCATCTTGCCGAAATTCATGGATGCAAAAAGCAGATCTGAAATAAATATGTCAGTATCCAAAGTACATTTATAACAACATTAAAAATTAGTATTAGAAATGGAACATTCCAAGTTTTTGTTTTATAAATTAGACCATCCTTTTTCATGGAAGGGATTACAGAAAGGCTCTCCCTTACCTACTATATCAATCAACTATTGCTCCTACTTCTAGCTCTTCCTTTCCACTTACTACTCCTAGTTCTATCCTCTAGCATACAGATTTTAATTGTTATATACAGGCAATATGAATTTGGAGTAATGCAATGCACTGGTGATTTTTTTACCTTATTGCCTGTGGCAGTGTCCACCAGAAATCCCAGCACCTTAAGGATAATGCTGCTCAGACAAACATCACTCTGGCCAATGTGTTTCATCAGAGTTACACGAGGTGGCTCATCATTTTGGCTTTCATGTTGCTTAATTGGAGAATCAGGACTTTGGAGAGGCTCCTGAGTGGACTGGATGGGAGACTTGTCATTTGGCTGCATTTCCTTAAGATTGCCCCCATCTTCCTCTTCCTCCTCATCCTCTATACAGGACTGAAGTATATGAATCACATATTCCAAAAGCAGCAAATTAAATAGATGCCAGGAACCTAGGTTTAAACAACCAAAAACAAAACCAAACCAGAAAGCCAGATCTGTAAAGCCAATACACCAACTTTTTCAAGGTGCTGACTCACTAAATCTTCACTTGTACATCTGAACTGCAATTTTCACTGACTGGATATAGAGTGGGAACCTTGGATTTTGTTTGTTTGTTTATTTATTTATTCTCACCTTACGTAGGTCCTAGCCCTTAAAGAGGAAGTGACATTGAATGACCCATGGGCATATACAAACTTTGTATAGAGGCACAAAACAATTCTACTTATATAATCCAAGAGAGTAAACAACATTTATCAAAACACAAGCACTGCCCTCCTCCCCTTTTTCTTTGTCACCCCCATGTTTAAGGAAAAAAGAAGCAACTATAGGGATAATGAATACCAGTTCCCCAAATCAAGGAAAGGCCTGTTCTTTGAGGTCTATCTGGAAGCTGAGCAGAGATATAGGAATAGAATTGTAGTGGGGGTGACTGGGGAGAGGATCACAGAAGGGGTATCGTTGCCATTTTATGATGCCTCAGACACAGCCACCTCTCAAGTCCTTCACCAGTTGTGTTGCTGCATATCCTTATGTGTTAAGTGGGCAAGGGAAAAGAGTCTGGAGCACATGACGAAATGAAGTTTATCTTATGCCAGAGTTTTAAAGCTATAAATAGGGATATTTGAGGAGGAAATGTGAAGACAGTATGAATAACAGAGCTAAAAAATACCGTATTTGTGAGAAGATAGGACAGAAAATGATAGGACTTCACTAGGAAATGGCCAACTTATTGTAAATTCTCAAAGGACCCAAAGTTACAGATATTCAGTGGCTGATAAACAGGGCTGCCTAGCCTGGGCCAGGGTGATCACAGCATCTTTGGGTCAATAACTACCAGCCCATTCAATTTGATGGATTAACTATTGTTTTATTGATATTAGTGTTGCATAGTGGCTAGTGGGCCAATCCAAAACCACAAAGGCCTGGGTTCAAATCCGTTTTTTGACACATACTGCCTGTGTGACTGTGGGTAGGTCACTTAACTTCTCAGTGTTCTGCACAATTCTCTAAAACCATAAGCTGCAAGGTGGTGCCAGTCTGTATTGGTAGAAGAAATTTCATCACCCAATAGTTCCTGATACCAATAAAATTGCACACTTGGTCCCCATGCCTAAACATATATGGGATGGGGGAATCTCTGGTCAATTTAATGTGCCTCTCAATGCACTTGAGAAGATTACAGCATGTTGGAGTAAGAGAAGAAGAGAAAATAAGTGATTTTTAAGTAAAATAATTTTTTTAAGAAAGGTTACAGGGTATGGACCTTTATCAAAACGGAGTTCAAGGGTGAGAAAATAAAGAGGGTGAAGCACTTAAGAAGGAGAATGGAGCTATTTCTCTTTACTCTTATGGTCCTCTAATTGGTGAGGTTCCTCCAAAAAGAGCGGAAGTTCTCATTTGCCAATCATTTTAAGGCAGTCCCCATCAGTGGGGACCAATCAGGAGTTCTCCAGCATGACTACAACAAGAGGCTTCAGCAGGGACCAGACTGGGAGATTCATCAAACTCCATATGGATTCATCTGATCAATCTCTGATACATGAATATATCCTGAGGGGAGAGTAGTCTGGTTAAAGGAAAACAGATATGGGCTCTTTATTTCTAGACTTGGACTGAAAGACTGTTGTAACACCGTAGGGCAAATTTATAACTGTATATAGGCTGATCATCTTGGACACTATCCAAAGAAGCTGAATTACTGAAGTAAGCAAAGTAATTCATTTTAATCTATGTAGCAATTCCTCATGACAAACTCTGAGAACAGCATTCAACTGAAATTCCAGTGTGTTTGTGAAATTGATCTAAATTAGAAGAATAGGGAGGAACAATATTGGAAGGGACCCCAGAAGTCATCTAATCCAACATCCTCACTTTACAGATAAGGAAAATAAGGCCGGAAAAGTTTATAGGATCATAGAATCATGGATTTAGAAATGGAAGGGACCACAGCATTAAGTTCAACCACCTCATTTTATACATGACAAAACTGAGACTAGAGGCTTGTCTAGGTCACATAGCTAGTAAGTGCATCAGATGAGATTTTAACCTAGGTCTTCTTGACTCTAAATCCTACATTCTACCTACTGTCTACAACATTCTATCTCCTTTATAGTGCCTCTAAGTGAAGTAACTTTGTTAAAGTCACAGTGTTAGATGAAGAGCTGGGATTCAAACTCTGGTCCTTACTCTAAAAGCAGGGCTTTCTCTACTGAGGTCATATTCTTTGGACCAAAATATTGAACATCTAACCTTGTCCCTCTCCATGATGCTCCCTAGGGCCATGCTGTATTGCAATATGACTTCCTTATCAATTGTTCAGAGTGCAGTTCCCATTGGAATGTCCCAAGAACCACAATCCCTCCTTCCTTGCTACAGTTACCTTGGCTGTGCCTGAATCACAATGCAAAGCCACCTGTGATTCAAGAGAAGCTAACACTCAGCAACTGGGGACCCAGGAAGGTGCCTTACCAAAACTGTCTGTGTGGCAGAGGGTCATGGCCTTGCTCACGGCAGTCAGGAGGAAGTTCCATCTCAGCTGGAAGCTAGCAGCCAGTCTGATAAACTCTTCTTTGCTCCTGCTTGGCTAGTAAATTTTAGGAATGTGTAACAAAGGATGTCCCGATTTAGAAAAAAAAACCAGAAAAATATGATTCATACAATGATTTTACAAGTTCACGTTTCCTGCAACAGCCATTCTTAAAGGTACAAATGAGAAATCAGGAGGAATTTATGAATTCTGATAAAGAAGGATGCTTTGACAAATGCAGAGTGGGCCCGTTTCTAGCTTTTGGCTACATCCCCTGTGGGGCTGATCCTTCGTGCCGTGTTCTTTGAAGTTGAGAAAGAAGGAGAGAGAGATCAGATATTGGCCTATCTTTTTCCACACACATACCATTTTTAAAAAGAGGTCACTTGTGAAGTATGGCAGAGTAATACTGCAGGGGGACTACCTCTAAAGTCTACTGGGGGAATAAATTGAGAGGTTCTGATAGGCTATTTATACCCCAGTGACATGTGCTTTGATTGTCTTGGGGAAAAGCAGATCAGTTATGTTAAGTTTGATTATGGGGAAGAGCTCTGATTGGAATAATAATGAATCCAGGGCTAGATAATTGTGCATCCAATAGTAATGAAAGCATAATTGTGTTTAATTCTGGGAATATTCATAATCAGCTACACTGTATGTTAAGAATCACAGAGTTAGAAGGTATCTTAAGATAGCTTCCTACTGTGAGTTAAGCATAGGCTCTCTTCACTACATTAAAGCTGCAGTTCTCAGAATGTGGTCTGGGGACACTTGAGGTTCTTAAGACCCTTTCTGGTAGTTCACAAATTCAAAACTATATTCATAATAATTCTTGCTTATACAATATTTTATTTTCCCCCCAATTATGTGTTAAAACAATTTTCTCAAGATTACAAAAAGTTTTGAGTTCCAAATTCTGTTCCTACCTCCTTCCCTCCCCTCCCCTGTCCCTGATATGGTAAGCATAAACAGTCTGAAATAGTTTATATATATTCATAATAATTCTAAACTGTTCTTTACCTGTTAAAATCACCTTCCCTTTTCCTATGATATATCTATGTGAGGCTGAATTTTCTATGTATACTTCAACCAGAACAATATATCACAACAGATTTAACACAAAAGCAGATTAATTCAATGTGCATAAATATGCAAAATAACACTACTCACTATTTTTTGTTTTTGACACTTTAAAAATGTTAACAAATCATGGGGCTGATGGCTATTTTTAAATGAATGAAAACCACTTTAAAATTTATTAGTGTTAATTTCCAACATAAATATTAAGAGAGATATCTAATCTACATAAATAAAAGTTCTTTGGGTTCTCAATTTTTTAGTGTAAAGGATCCCTAACGGGGGAGAGGAAGAGGAAGGTCGGTTAGCATTCGATTGAAGGATATCATAAGTCCCTCAATCCCAAGGAATTCTAACAAAAAATGAAAGAGACTGTATTTAAACATATAAAACAATGGATGAGATATTTTACTATTCTGGATTGTAAGCAACCTTGGGCATGCTTCACATTTACTAGGAAATAATTTGGTTATAGAAAAAGATGAGAAGAAATTTGTCTATCTATCAATACAAAATGTACCTCTGAATAATGGAATTTCTTAGTCAAAAGAATCTCTGTGAAAAGAAGATATATGATTAGATTTGTGTCTGTGTATTTAACCTGAGCCATGGGTTCATCAACGTGAGGCATTCTGGTGAGGAATTCCCTTTACCAATGCATATCGGCACCTTCTCTGCCATCACCCATGATGGCAGAAGTGGCAAGATTTGGAACTGATTTTCAGAGTGAAGATGATTTGGGAGACTGGAAAAATAGCCAGTGTCTTCAAGTGAAGTAGGGAAGTTTGGTAGAGGGGTGGGTTTATGAAGAATGATAATGAGTTCAGTTTAGGACTGTTAAGTTCAAGATGTCTCTGAGGCATATAGTTTGAAATGTGCAGTAGACAATTGCTGATGTGAGACTAAGGGAAAGACTGGGACTGAATATATAGATCAAGAAGACAGATGTATAGAGATATGAATGAAACCCATTGTAGACAATGAGGTTTCTCAAGAAAGAATGTAGAAAGAGAACCCAGGAGGGAACTTTGGGGAATGCCCACAGCAAGTAATTATAATATTGATGGTTAGCCACAAAGGAGACTGAGAAAGAGCAGTTAGACAGGTGGGAGGTGAACCAGCAAAGTGTAGAGTCTTGAAAAGCGAATGAGAAAGTCTTCAGAAGAAGGTAATCAATAATGTCAAGTGCATTAGTGTGATCAAGAAGAATTAGGGCTCAGAGAAGCTCATCATATTTGGCAATTAAGAGATCATTGGTACCTTTGGGGAGAGAAATTTCAGTTAAGTAATGAAGCCAGAATACAAAGGGTTAAAGAGAAAGAGGAGAAAAAGAGGGGGCAATGAATTTTCAAGGACTGTGGTTGAGAAAGGGAAGAGAAATATAGGATAATGGCTTAAGGATAAGATAGGGCCTAGTGAAGTTATTTTTTTTTAAGATGAGGGATACGTGGACATGTTTGAAGTGAAGTAGAAAAGAAACTTATTCGTAGGGAGAGGTTGAAAATTCAAGAGATAGATGGGTATGGGGCAGCTAGTTGGTGCAGTAAATAAAGCACCAGCCCTGGAGTCAGGAGGACCTGAGTTCAAATGAGACCTCCAATACTTAACACTTATTAGCTACATGACCTTGAGCAAATCACTTAACCCCAATTATCCTGCCCTCCCCACTCCAAAAAGCAAAGAGAGAGAGAGACAGACAGACAGAGAGACAGACAGAGAGAGAGAGAGAGAGAGAGAGAGAGAGAAAGAGAGAGAGAGAGAGAAAGAGAGAGAAAGATAGATGGGTCATGATTGAGGATAAAGATGGGAGGTCATTGGATCCTGTACACATATAGAAGGATTGGCTTTGGCAAGAAGGGTCATCTTCTGTCTGAGATACTTGGGGGAAGAAGAGAGTGGGAAATGATGTTAAGAGTTTTTAATATGAAGAGAAGGGGAGAAAAGGGTGATTATTTTCAATACTATCAATATTATTAGTCAAGTAAGAGGCAAGATGCTCAACTGAGAGAAAAAGGCAAGGACTAGATGGATTAGGAGGCTGGAGGGGAGAGGTTTTGAATAGCTTCTGGGAGTGAGATAGAGAACTGATTAGGGAAGAATAAAACAACTACTAAGATGCTGTGAGTGCACAGTTGAGGTTGAGCAACATCAATTTGTGATGCACTTAGTCTGGATGTAAGCCCTTCTCCAGCTAAAGTGAGCAGCTTTTGAGAAGAGCTTGATGCTGGAAGTAATCCATTGTTATGGTTTAGCAAGAGAAGACCACAGATATGAAAAGGGAGTGAAGGACAACATTTACTTGAAATGGCTAACTACTAGATACAGGATGGAAAGAGAGGAAAGTGCTAAGGTAATGATCTCAAAGTACTGAGGGGTGGTGGGAACAGAGATCTTGAGAAGAGAAAAGAAAAGTATAGAAGAGAAAAACCTAAAGGGAGAGGTGGAATACTAGGACACTGTGGTCAGATAAGGGAAGGTTAAGGTTTCTTATTAGGGAAATGGAATACTTGTGAGTAATGGCAATCCCTCTATGTGGCTTAGCTGAAGTGAAGAAGTACGTAACAGGACCTAAGAAGGTTGAGGAAATGGGAGATTAAAAGCAATGGGAATTTAAGGGAGTATCTATTTAAACCCACTTGTATCTTGATATTTAAACCCACCTCAGTGAAGTGCTGAGTTCCTTGAGAAAGAAGGAAGAATGACATGTTTGGTGGTCAATATTCCATAGCTACTAAAATTTAGATTGGGTTGAAAATTTGGATTAAGTGGACTTCAAAGGGGCAAAGTTTATTGTTAACATCTGGAAGTGACAGTGTGGTGCAAGAAGCATTCCAACTTTCCCTTCTAAGACCAATGTTGGGGGGGGGAAGAAGAAGAGGGGAGAGAGGGGAGAGAATGTCCACTTAGCGCTGGAGAGGAAAGCCCTGGAGACAATGTCATCAGAAGGGAGCCAGGTCTCCAAGAATGCTAAAAAAAACCAGAAGAAAAGTGAAAGAAAGAGGTCCAGGATGACAGGAAGTTTTTTTATGCAATGGAAAGTCTGGAGTGTGGAGTGTGGAGAGAACGAGCAGTCAGTTAGGAAGCATTTATTACTACGTGCGAAGCACTGGGGGAATCAAAAAAGGCAAAAATCAGGTCCCTGCCTTCCAAGAGCTCACATTCTTATGAGGGAGAAAACTTGCAAATAACCTTGCAAATAACAAAATCTACACAGCAAAAATGGAAGGTAATTGGAGATGAAAAAGGGTGGGCTAGGGTTAAGGGGAATGGAGATGATAGAACCTTGGGGACAGGAATAGAAAAAAGAACAAGAACCATACCGGAAGTTGTAAGGTAGCAGATAATTAGAGAAACTCAGTTTCCAAGGGATACTGCAGGGGTGGGGGGAAAGGAGGAGTAATAATGGTAATGGGAATTTGAAGATCTCCCCTGCTCCTTAATAAGCCTAAGGGAATTTGAGGACTTTCCCTGATTTGAAGATTTTTTCTTCCCTCCTAACAGGCTGAATGTAATGACATGGACCCTGTGGTAGGAATTTGATGAAGGTTGGAGCAGAGCCCACAGGAAGCTGGAAGTCAGAGCAAATAGATGGTGGGAGAAAGAGGGCAGCAGGCAAACAGACAGCTAGGCTTGTGAGTGTTGGTTTGTGGGAAGGCTAAATGATGGTGTGGCTCTCTGCGGTGCTATGGTATATTAACTTCTTTGCTACTATGATGGATTCAGCTTTCTGGTTTGGGGATTTGGTTCTCTGGTGTCTGAATAAATGTTTTTGCTTCTGTCTTCTATTTGGAGAGTCTGTTATAGTTTTTGATTGAGAGCTATGATGGCTTATTTACAGTCACCACTGGCACTATGGATATTGTGTTGGTGCTACAGGGGCATCCGTCAGGCTTAGGTAGAGAGCATTCTCAAACAATTTCTCAAATGTGGAGATTTGAATTTCTATAATAATAATAGTTGGGCAGTGGATAGAGTGCTAGCTCTGGAGTCAGAAGGACCTGAGTTCAAAACTGGACTTAGACATTAACTGGCTGTGTGGCCTGGAAAAGTCACTTAATCCTGTTTAATTGAGACTGACAGTGGCTAGTTGACTTGTCCAGGGTCATATAACTAGTCAGTATTTTAGGTACTTTTTGAAACCAGGTTTTCCTGACACCAAATTCAGCTCTCAATGCACCAATTAGTTGCCTATATTATAAAATTATTTTTTCATTGACTTGATTTTGTATATCCACAGAAAATGTTTATCCTCTTGAATAAATCATAGGATGCTTGGGATTAAATTTTGTGAGCAAGATTAATTTTCAAAATGACTTTTAGTTTATATCAACCCAACAGATACTGCACAGGAGTAGCATGAAATAAAGGACCATTCAAACCAAGTAGTATTAGAGAAGCCAAATAAATAGAAAAATGCCATAAAAATTACCTAGTATTCCTTTTATCAGTATGCCATGGCATTTTGTGTGTGTATGTGTATATATACACACATGTACATACATATATATGTGTGTATATATATATACATATATATATATAAACATATACACAGATAGATAAGATAGATAGATGGATGAACAAATGGATAGACATAATTATTTTTGGCTGCTTCCTGGATGAGAACAGTTAGAACAGAACACATGATCAAGTCTAACATTTCTTTCTACTTACTGCCAGATGCTAACAAGAGAAGTCATTAGTCATCTCTGAGAAGCAGGAAAAGCTATATTCTGACAGTTTATTTTATTGACAATCATCTGTTTTTATCAGCTTAACTATTTTATAAGACTAGGCCTTTTAAAGTCATTTGGGTACAAATCCACAATTTTTCTAGCATGTCTCATTTGTGAAGTCTGATGATATGATGATTGAGATTTTGGAAACACTGGATATTAGTGTGATTTCAGATGTAGTAGGAAAAGAATACAATGCTATTTCTAACTAGAATTCATAGTTCTTATTCCATAAGAATGCATTCACCAAATTTTGCATACTGAATCAGTGCTCCAAGCAAGCAAGTATTAAAATGTAGTGAAAAATAATAATGATTGTTGTGAGTTGTTATTCAGTCATTTTCAGTTGTGTCTTTTGGATGTTCTACCAGCATCTCAAACTTAGTCTATCTAAAACTGAATTCATCATCTTTCATCTAAACATGCCTTTTCCCCTAACTATCCTATTTCTAAGTAGGAGGCCTTCAGCTTCCTAGTAACCAAGGTCTGAAACCTCAGTCAGTCAGTGTTGACTCTTCGTACTCCCTCACCTTAGTGAGGGTAGTAGTTGATATTACCTTCTCAAAATGATATTTCCTTCTTCATATGTCCTTTCCTTGGGATTCCTGCTACCACCAACCTGGTTCACACTCTCCTTTTCTCTCTCTTAGACAATAGTCTCCTAACGTTCTGTCTCCAGTCTACTGTCTATGATCTATCTTTCACACAAATGTCAAAATAATCTTTCTATGAACTACTCTCTCATTCTAAACCATCAGTGGCTCCCTGTGCACAACAAAAAAAAGGTCAGATTTCTTAGCCCGGCATTTAAAAGTCTTCACAGACAAGCTACACCTGATGTTTCCCACCATATTTCTGGGTTCTCCTGTTATATGTGAGCTAGACTAAAGTGGTTCCTCATCCTCCATTTCTCTTGCCTCTATACTTCTGTGTGTACATTCTCCCTGCCACAGACAGACACTTCCTCCTACCTTACTTCCCTACTTCTGTCTATTGAGGGCCTTCTTACCTTTGCTCAGATGTCACCTCTTCTACTATTCCTTCCCTGACCTCTTAGCTAAAAGAGATCAGCTATTCCTCGAATTACTTCAGTCGTTCTGTTTGGCTTCTCCTATCTACTTAGTCATTCTATAACTTGTATGACAATCGTTCATTCACACTTCTCCTCTGCTGAATATTACAACAGAGGTAATGGAAAAGAACATCTATCTCTGTGCAAAGACAGGAATAGGAATGTCATGAATAAAAGAAGCCAACCAGGAGAGTAGGACTGGAAAAGAGAAGACTCAAGGGGGCCATGATACCTGTGTTTAAGTATCTAATGTGTTGCCATGTGGAACAGAGATTAGACTTGTATTGTTTGTCAGACAAAAGGAGTAGAAGTTGCAAATAGGCAAATTTAGGCTTATATAATGGTAATGGGAATTTGAAGATCTTCCTTCCCCCTTAATAAGCCTAAGGGAATTTGAAGACCTCCCCTGCTTTGAAAATAAACTCTGACCCCTATTAGGCTGAATGTAATCACATAGAGCCTGTGGAGGGCGGAGTTTGCTGAAGGGTGGAGCAGAGCCCACAGGAAGCTGGGAGTCAGAGCCAGATAGATGGTTGGGAGGAGAGCACATTCAGGGAAGGAGACAGATAGGCTCATGAGTAAATATTGGTCACATATTGGTTTGCGACTCTCTGCTACATTGTGGTGAATTAACTTCTATGTTGCTATTATGGATTCAATTTCTTGGTGTTGGGATATAGTTTTCTGGTGTCTGAATACATGTTTTGCTTTGTCTTCTATAAGGAGAGTCTGTTATATTTTGCAATTGACCACCATGCAGGTATATTTATAGTGGCTGTGGGCATTGTGAATATTGCACTGGCACTACAGTTTGTTCCTCTTGGAACACATTGGCTAACTGAAATGTGTTTTCTGTTAATATTAATCTTATCTGGATAAAACCTGACTCATGGAATAATAATATTAAGGGAAGACTTTTTGATATTCCTCAGATAAAAAGACAAAGGGGAGTTTTGAACTTCGTAAGGTGATTAACTATTTGTGAAAAATATTAGTTATGATCATTAATAGTAATAGTTATTATTAACTCTGTAGTTACCTTTTAGACATGTCTTTTCTTAATCAGTCATCGATAGGTAGTTTAATCTGTAACCTGACTTAGCTTATCCATAGAGTGTGTTTAACTAGGTTTGTTTTCCTAGGTTTGTATGAGATTATGATTCTGTTTAACTAAGTTCAATTTATAGGGCTAAATAGGATATATTAGATATCTACATATTAAAAATTATTTCTCTGTCTCTCTGATATAATTTTGTCTATAAAAAGCCTCAGAGATTTATTTTGGCTACAGTACCCTACCAAATGAACTCAAAGAGAAGATATTTCTCCTACAACAGCATTCTAAAAAGAAAGTAAAGTCCTTTAAAGTAGGAACTATTTTATCATTGTCTTTGTATCTTCTTTGTCTACCATAGCCTCTGACACACAGTACATGTTTTTCCTAATGCTTCTTTAATTTAATTGCTTAATACAAGTTTATTGATGAAGGTGATGATAAAGGAGGGCAAATAGACCTCACCGAAAGACTTACCAATGGCAAAATGACCCCATAAGCCAATTCATCTACAGTTCTGTTGTGATACATCTCGAATCTCTGAACTTAAATCATATACTCTAGTGGTGTGTTTCTTTAGGGAACACAATTATTCTTATCAAACATATCATTTTCCCCTCTGTCCCTTCCTATTCCCTGTATCACCTCAACCCCTATCCAAATTCTGCCTATATATATATATACAACATAACAGTTAATTGAATCTTTGCCTTCATTCAGGTTTGTATTCCACAAATGTTCCTCTATGTTTAAACAGTAGGAGTGTAGAATGACCAAATGAACAAGATTCAGAAGCAGATGAAAACCTGTCCTACAATTTTTAATACTAGTCCAAGCCTTGACATGCCCCAGACAACTCTGGGCAGTAGCCTCTCTTTCGTACTATTGAGATAGGAACATTCAGTACATAATTTGTCCACTATTGTCTACTACTTCTTTACTTCAAGAAAAAGTACAGTTAGCTTTGTACCTGGAAGACAAATGCCTGGAGATTTGAAGACACACAGTTCAGGAAGACGCTGATGTCTGTTGAGGTTCCCAGCAAAGAAATCAAATTGTTTAAACCTGTGAAGACAAAGGACTCCAGGTGATGTTGAAGCTTTTTGTTTAGATATTCATATTGACTTTAAAAATGGTTCTGAATGATCAATTGATCAGCAAAATTTCTTCCCCCCGGGGAAGGGTTGGTCTTTAGCACAAATAAAGAATTCTTGGTCTGAATTTTTCGCCAACTGTGTTGATCTACTTGTGAATCATAAAGCCATGTGACCAACCACTTCTGTCACCTGTGGAGTTGGAAAGAAACATTTCAAATGAACAGTTGCACCTTGTAATTAGACAGAATCTTTCTTCAAGTGAGCTCATCACACCTAACAGACATGATCTCACCAATGGTACAGATTTCATGCAAGGTGTAACTTATTACTGCCATTTAACTGACAGGGAAAATCAAAGCAGTTGAGAGAAGTTAAATGCTTTGCCGGGAGCTAGAGCAAGCTGGTGAAGGATCTGAAGAACAGGATCCTGGTATCTTGACATTGCAGACCTTGGATCTTTCCACCGGACCAGACAATGCTGCAGGCAAAAAGCAGCCTTTTGACTTTCTGTATTTCTATACAAGGCTGTATATTCAGTGGCTCCAGAGTTAAGCAGGGTTGGCTTCAGGTTATGCTGAAGTTTTGTCAGTACTCAGTTGGGAGGAAAGTCAAATAAAGGCTACGAAGAAATTCAACAGAATTCCCTCCTAGGAGAAGCATCCAGAGCAAAGTGGATACTTTTCCAATGAACTATAGAAATGAGATAAAGATTCTCCCTATTCTCGCAATGGTAGGAAGGTGTACCCTTAATCATGGAAAAATGAACCAAATTAGCTTAATCACATTTAACAGTATAATAAAGTTTTACAGTATGATATAGTGGATCTGGAAAAAGTAAGGATTATTTTCAAGTTCAACCATAAATAATTACTATCTGTGTGATTCTGGGCCAGATCACTTAACCTCTCTGAATCTCAGTCTCCTTATTTATAAAACAGGACCGTACCTTACAGGATTATTAATAGGATCAAATAAAATACTGCATGTACATTGCTTTACAGACCTTAAAAGTACTCTATAAATGTGAATTATTATTGTTGCTCTTCATATTATTATTATTATAAATTTTCTCAAGGGACAAGAAGCCTGGAGTTGACATTTTCTAGTGGCTATACAGATCCCCAACCTGATATAAACCTCCCCAGTGCTCTGTCAATATACTCTGTGATTTCATGAAAGGAGATTTTGGAATGAGCAGGGCTAATCACAAACACCCACAGTAACCCAGCAACCCTGTGCATAGCCACCTGCTAAATTAGTATTGATTATCTTAGATGCAATGAATTATAGAAACCATACCCAATTATTAAACATCACACCATTGTAAATATTCTTTGATGAGACTAAAAGTAACAATATCAGACTCTGTTTGGCCCCGGGCAAGTCAGTGAACTAATCAAACCCAATTTAGGCTCAATAAATGAAACATTTTAAAATGCTATGAGCATGGAAGTAGATAAAATAAAGACTTCATTAACTTTCCTTCTCCAAACAGGTTATAGTGTTTGCTTTATCATAGAATGCATATCCTCAAAAGATGATCAAGATCTTTTGATGACTGCCCATTATTTGGAAGAATAAATTTAATCTATACCATGATGGAAAGCATAAATGCATATCATATAGAACTGCACTGTAATAATAATAACTAGAATTTATATAGTACTTTTAAGATTTTCAAAGTACTTTACATATGTTCTCATTTGATATCCATGAAACCTAGTTAAGATAAGTTATTGTTCAGTCATTTCAGTGGAGTCCAATTCAGTGTGGCCCTGTTTGGAATTTTTTGGCAAAGATACAAAAATGACTGATTTGTCATTTCCTTCTCCAGTTCATTTTGTAGATGAGGAAAATGAGGCAAATAGGGTGAAGTCACTCACCCAGGGTCACACAGCTGTTAAGTATCTAAGGCTAGTTTTCCACTGATATTTTCCTGCTTCTGGGTCTAGTGTTCTATCTATCGTTCCACTTGGCTACCTATCATTATGGCATTGGACCCCAGAGAACTAGCCCTGTGAAGTTCTGGTAATACACTCCAGGACAGAGCACCATACTCAGAGCCAGAAGACCTTGGTTTGAGTCCTGTCTGCATTTCTTTACTAGGTATGGGACTCTCTGCAAGTCACTTACTCCTCTGAACCCCACGTGCAACAAAGGCAAAATGATGCTTAAGCTATTTGCTTCCCAGCAGCACCAGAAGAATCAAATGATAAAGTGTGTGGAAGCATTTTATAATCATGAAGTCCTATGGAAATACAAGTGATACAAACAGTGACGATGGCTTTAGAGCTGGTGCTTTAAGGTCCTGTACTAGCATTTCATTGTAGCTTGGAGGTGACTTACGGAATGGAATGCAAATTCCCGCAGGGTCTACCAAGCTAAAAAGGCTTTGAGTGGAGACAAAGTGACAGTCTGTGTGTCTGTCAGTTGAGAACCAGCCTTATATTGCTGGAGGGGTTATCACTGGACATTGAATCTTTTTGGATAAAGGGATTCACAAAGATAACTCTACTAAGGTAATGATAGTTGTGGACCACACTGATGAAGGAAGTGCATGTACCCATCAAATTATGTGTATTAAATGGGGCAGCTAGGTGGTGATGCTGGGCCTGAAGTCAGGAAGATTCATCTTCATGAGTTCAAATACAACCTCAGACACTTGCTAACTACATGACACTGGGTAAGTCATTTAACCCATTTTGCCTCAGTTTCTTCATCTGTAAAATGAGCTGGAGAAGGAAGTAGCAAATCACTCTAGTGTCTGCCATAAGAACCCCAAAGGAGATCACAGAGTCAGACACAACTGAAAATGACTGAACAACAAATAGTATTAAATGAGGCCTGACGTACAATGTTGAAAAGCTGTATCAAAGATCATTTTTAAAATAACTTTTAAAAATATACTTAAGGAAAAAGGCAAAAGTTTGCCAGGATTTTTAGTTTGACATTTAAAACACATTGCTATTCTACTCCAATGTTAATCTCACAAGTCAGAACCAGATGCTAAAAAAAACCACCACCCTTTTCTATAGATTTTTAAAACTGTTCAGTTGGCTAGCATAGAACAATTGGCTTTATATAGAAATGAATATAGTCCTTCCCACTGGGAGAGATAGCATAAGTAAACCCTTAAGGGAGAGACTCGGCTCAAACATTGACAAAAACATCAATAAAGAAGAGAAAAAAACATTACATTTCAGCTCCACGTTGCTTTCCAGTTCATCCATACTTCTAAAATGATTCTGTAAGGGTTTCCTAGGAATATCCAAAGCTCCTTGGTTGACAATAGCATGCAAGTCTGATTTTAAAATGTTGACTCTCCTGTTGTTATTTAATACCATTCTCATTGTCTAAAGATAACGAGATTAAAGAGTTAGTTAAAGCTTTCAATTTTATTCTTTTTACTCCCCTAGTCAAAATCACCAATTTTATTGTTAGAGAAAGTAGAATAGGTATAGATATTAACTATTGAATTAAAAACCTCACTGATCATCAGGATAGTGAAACTGTACACAATATTTACATTGTACCGCGAAGTGACACAATTAAATGTTTAACTCTGAAAGGCCTGAACTGCCTCCATGGTAAGCCAGAAAAGTACCTGTGCCAACAGTCTGCTTTTCAAGGGCTACATCAAGGCCTGAGGACCTTCATTTCTGTCCTAGCCCTGACCCTCAGCCAAGGAAAAGTATAAAAGATGTTAAGTCATCTCATAGATCAACTCCCAAATGCCTGAATGTCCTCAAAGGAGATAAAGTTAGCATGCATGTGTCTAATACTCAACTTTGAAAAATCTGCAGATAGAGCCAATGCAAGATCTCAAGAACCTTGAATATAG
This sequence comes from Pseudocheirus occidentalis, assembly GCA_028646575.1. NCBI lineage: Eukaryota > Metazoa > Chordata > Mammalia > Diprotodontia > Pseudocheiridae > Pseudocheirus > Pseudocheirus occidentalis. Next base: position 65,881,176 of record CM053600.1, on the reverse strand, counting down.
CTGCATGGCTGTCAAATGGGGGAAGGGGAAGGCAGAGAGATGGGCCTATGTTTTAATAGATTCTGAGCATAGGTGTATCTTCTCACAGGTGAAATTGTGAGGTGGCTGATAGAACCAGGACGTTTCTGTCACATCTGAAGGTTCTCATTCCAAGGGACTTCCAAACTAGATTTCACTGGTGCTCGTATTTTTGTGCTTTCTAATTTCCATTTCAAACATTAATCTGACTTTCTTAGAAGTATAACTATCTATCCTCCATTCAGAGTGAAAAAAAAAGTATGACTAAACAACTGGGCAAGTTTTCCTGACTCTATATATAACATGGGATAATCTATCTATGCACACACACATATATAACATTACCATGTTATATTTAGTCAGGAAAACATTATGTATGTAGGCACATGCATATACATATATGTATATATCATGGGTGTTAATGTACATATACATGTGTGTATATATGCACATACATACATCTATATATGTCTATATCTATCTGCACTGCTTCCTGTGCTGTAAAGTAGATCAGACTCAGATTCTACCCAATGGAGTTTGTCATCGATCATATTCCAAAGATGTTGTTATTAACATTGTGCCTATAATTCAACTTTGTCCTAACAGAGGAGGCTTTCTCTCAACTTAAAAAGCAAGATGAGGGACCATGTAACAATGAAAGACCTTTTAAAGGGATAGAAAGAAGAAATCAGTTCCCATCAAATAAAAGAATTCGACATTTGTAAAATATTTACGGGGCTCACCGATTCTTATAACCACACACTCATAAGTTGGATATTTAGAAGGGGAGTAGGTAGCTATTGAAGTTCCTTCCAACTCTGAAATTACATGAACCTTAATTTTTTTTGTTACAGAGTATACTTAGCACTGTTTTTCCTGAGACATGTAGCCCTATGTTGTTTCAGGGAATTATCTTGCTCCCTCCTATGTTTGGGGAAAATATACCTTTGCCATATTTGAAAGATAAGTCTTTCTTCTTAGTCTTTTGACAAACACAGTAACTTCTGTTGAAACACAAAGAAACAGTAACTTCTGTTGAAACACAAAAATAAGTGAGTAACATTTTTTATTTAATATTATCAAATTTAAAAAATCAAGGAAGGTAGGAGCCAAGACTGTGGAATAAGGAGTAAATTACTATGACTCTCCCATATTCACCTGCAAACAACCATAAAATGGGACCCCAAAACAAACCCTGGAACAACAGAACCAGCAAAAAGATGGGGTAAAACAATCTTTGAGTCCAAGAAACTTGGTGGATCAGCAGGAAAGGTCAGTCTCACTAGGATAAGAGATGAAAGCATTCCAGGACAGGAAGTACCCCAGCAAGCCAGCAGCAAGTCTCACCTTAGCAAACCAACAGTAATGTGGTAGATCAGGTAGATCAGGCAAATGACAACACCAAGATCCCCAACATGCCTCAGTATAGCCAGGGGAATGGGAAGACTCCAGCTCTGAGAACCACCACTTGCTTCACCATAACCATAGGTGATTGCGCAACCTCCCATGGTCAGACTACACAGTGCTTCCATGTAGCCCCAGGGAAACATGGAAACACCCCATCAGCCTCAGCACACACCAGACAACAGCACTAGGACCTCAGCTTAGCTACCAGACCCCTATGGCCTCCAACTGCACCAGTCAGCCCCTACCCCACTCCCTTAGTGTAGCACCAGACATGAGGGTTCCCTGTGGGCCTCAGGGCAACATCAGTGCAATGCTAGGTAAACAGGCAGGACCTGCGGCCCCAGGCACAAGAAGCCTGAGACAGTATCCCTTCCATCCCAGGAGTGGGGCTCAAATTTAATAGAATGGAAAAAGGCTAAAAAAAAATGAGCAAAAAAAAAACAACAAAAAAAGATAATCTGACTATAGAAACTTGTTATCTAGAAGATATGAAGATATGAAGATGAAGACACAAACTCAGAAGAGGACAATAGTGTCAAACTGCCCAAAAAAATAAAAGGAAGTGGGCTGAAACCCAAAAAGAACTCATGGAAGAGCTTTAAAAGGAGCTTAAAAATAATATGAGACAGGTAGAAGAAAAATTAGGAAAAGAAATGAGAGAGAAATAAGAGGATTTTGAAAAAAAAGTCAACAGCTTAGAAAAAGAAAACAACTACTCAAAAGCAAAATTGGCCAAATGGAAAAGGAGATACAAAAATCTACTGAAGAAAATAACTCCTTTAAAAAGAAACTGGCCAAATAGAAAAGGAAGTACAAAAGCTAATGGAGGAAAACAACTCCTTAAAAGTTAGATTGGGCAGGTGGAAGTTGCAACAAAGTCAAAAGAATGAAAAAATAGAAGAAAATGTAAAATAATTCATGAGGAAAACAATTGACCAGGAAAATAGACCAGGAGAGACAAAGTTGGAATAACTTGATTGCATGAAAGTCATAATCAAAAGAGGGGCCTGGACAGCGTCTTTCAAGAAATTTTCAAGAAAATTGTCCTGACATCCTGGAGCCACAGGGTAAAACAGGCATTGAAATAATCCACTGATCACCTCAGGAGAGAGATCCCCAAATAAAAACTCAAAGAAACATTATAGCCTAAATTCAGAATTGTTGGGTCAAAGGAAAAAAATACTGCAAGTGACCAGAAACAAACAATTAAAATATCAGGGAACCCCAATCAGTGTTACCTGGGAGTTAGCAACTGCAACATTAAAGGATCAGAGGTCATGGAGACATGATATTCCAGAAGACAAGGAAGCTAGGACTACAACCAAGAATCAACAATAAAGCAAAATTATGCATAAATGGTCCCAAACCATTCTTCCCAAACATAATACTTGCTTTTAGTAATATTATGGTAGGATTTTAGATCTACAGCCAGAAGGGCCCTTGGAGGTTATTCGTTCAACACTCTCATTTTATAGACGAGAAAAGAAAGGAAGTTTCAGTGCTTGCCCAAAGTCATACAAGTATTATTTGAACCCAGTTCCTCTGACTTTACAGCCAGTGTTTTTCCTACTATAACATCTTGCCTCATCTATTGCCTTCTGGTATTTCTTACTTGTGTTTAAGAAGAATTTCAGTAAGCCAAATTTCACACAGAATCCTTACATGCTAGAAAAATTAGTTTTATCTTTAAGCAGTGTAACAGACCTCTGAGCATTTTCCACCCAATTCTGAACCACCCTGACCGAGCTCCTCACCAATTTACTACTCCATCTAGGATTTGAGAAAAGGAAGGGAATTTTTTTAAAGTATATACTTCCTCTCTTAATCAAATTGTCCTTATTTCTTCTATTTTTAGGTAGAAAAAAAGGGGAATAATAGAATCTATGTTAATGAGATGTTCTGAGTACCTAAAAGTGCTGTAGAAATGATAGTTATTGTGGCTGAAACTTAGTGTTATTCTTGATTACTTACTCTTTTTCCACATTCCCAAACAGATGGCAAATATCACTATTTCCACCTCCACAACATCTCTCACATCTTTCCTCTTCCCACTACTCAATCACCACGTTGGTTCATGTTCTTGACACCTTTCACCTGGACTATTGTAATAGCTTCTTAATTAGTATCCCTGCCTCAAGTTTCTCTCTACTTCAGTCCATCTACTTCATTTTAGGAAGGATGCTGGCTCTAGAAAGTTTTCCCAGGACAATGGGAAGTTCTTTCAATCATGCCATTTGAAGATTAATTGAAGAAACCAGTGGTGTTTAGCCTAAAGAAGAGTCTTGAATTGAATATGGTACCTATGCCCCAGGATTTGGAGGAAGAGAGCTTAAACTTGTTCTGTTTCTCCCTAGAGATTTGAATTATGAACAATGGATAAAAAATTGCAGAGAGGCAGATCTTGAAAGGAAAATCTTCCTAATAACTACAGCTGTAAAAAACATAAAAAGCTGCCTTGGGAAGTAATGGGTTCCCCTGACTGGAAATCTTCAAGCAAAGGCTGAGATGATCATTTGTTGGGTGTGTAAAGATCACTTGTTGGGTATGTTGTAGAAGGAATTTAGGTCATGGCTGGATTGGACTACCTGGTTCCTTTGGCCCCCTCCTATGCTGAGATTCTTGGAGAAATATCCCAACTAGGGAGGGGAAGAGGAAAGAGGAGCAGCTAAATAAGCCAGTCAAAGAGATATAGAGAGGGGAAAAAAGAATTATGAGTGATGAATAAAAGCTAGTGGAGAAGAGAATTTAATGAAAAAGGAATGTTTAATAGAGGTCAAGGAGACTGAAGACTGAGGGGAAAAAAAGCAATGAATTTAGAAAGAAAGAGTTCATTGGTTTTCAGCAGTGTAGTGGGAATAAAAACCAGATTGTAGGGAGAGGACACTCATTGAAAATTTTCCAGTCCAGTATTTAATACTATAATGAATGTCTTAATAAGATTCCCTTGGATACCTTTTCCCCCTATCCCTTCTGTTCCTCTTGTTAAGCAGGGAAAAAGGAATTGAGAAAGTGGTAAGATCACTTGTTTCAGTAAGATTATTTAAATACTTACACTATGCAGCCACCCCAAGCCTGGAAAAATATTATTAGAATCATGGATAGGACTTTCCCAAGTGATCCCAACTCCTCTTGCCTCCAATCTTGGATTCCAACTTCAGGAATCAAATCCCTAAAGTCATAAAGGTTTCATTCAAGGATTAATGAAATGGGAAACCCTAACACTCCATGAATTGCTTCAGACCTGTCCCAACTTCAGCCACTCTACTACAAACTAATGATGGTTATTGTCTCTTCTACCTTGGAAAAATTACAATGGTCAATTTCAGTCACTGGCAATATCAAAGTGTTATTGCTTCTGTGCTGTTGGATGTCCACAGCAATCAGCCAATTTATTAATCACTTACTTTGTGCCATGCACTGGGGCTACAAAGAAAGGAGAGAACATTTTCCCTCCAGGATCTCACATTCGAATCTATTTACAACAAGCAAAACACTCCCTACTCTAAGAGATCTTACCTTCTAAGGTCCTTTAGGCATGATCTGGGTATCTTACTCTTCCAGACTCTACCTGATCTAGAGTTGTGGTTGTCTTGCTTCTACAGTAACTATGTCACTGCTGCCACTATGGGGGAGTCCAAGAGGTTAACAAAATATCGATGATCCAAATAATTAACTAATCCATTTGGTCCAGGAGCTATTTATGCAGCTTGGAATGAATATAAGCTCTTAGAGGGCAGATGCTGTTTCACTTTGTTTTCTATATAACCCCAATACCTAGCACAGTGGGACATAGTAGATATTTGATAAATACTTGCTTGATTGCTTCTCCTCATTTCCAGATGCAGCTGGGCTATAGGGATATTGGAGAGAGAGTCCACAATGGTAGAAAATAGCACTGAAGCTCCTTGCTAGTCTAATGAGGCTGGGGTTAGGGCTATGGCAGTGGGGAGTAAGAGCTGAATAATTCTCATTGCTCAGAAGCCTCTATTGACTTTGACGGCTCCTGAAGGGGCCCTATCTATTATCCAATGCTCTGTTATCTTTACCACTGTTACCCTCCATTACTGAAGTTAACAGAGATGACTGTATAGAGAAAACTTGACTGAGCAGGGAGAGCTGCATAGCTGCTGCTTATCTCTGTATAAGTAGGACCCATTGGCTAAGCTCTGTGCTAATGAGGTCCCCTATGACATCTCCAAACAGGACAGTGAGCTGTAACTCTGTTCCATGGCACCGGAATCCTATCCCAGTTGTTGGTTATTTCACAATTTCTGTTTCTGGGTCACAAGTGGGGTTGAGTGAAAAAATATCTAAGGGAATTCATCTCTCATGCTCCTCCATCCCCAAAGGGCCCTGTTGATGGTGAATAGTGTGATATAGTAGAAAGGGTACTGGATTTGGAGTAATAAAACCTGAATTAGAATCTTGGTGATGATCCTTATCAGTCATGTGGTGTTGGGAAAGTTGCTTTACCTCTCTCGACCTCAGTTTTCCTATCTGTAAAAGTGAGGGACTGAATGAGATGACCACTGATGCCTACTCTAGTAGCACAGTGCCTGGCATATAGTAAGCTCTTACTAAATGCTTATCGACTGACTGATCTAGGGATTAATAAGTACTGGCATCTACCCAAATGAAGTGATACAACCATAGAACAGTTGTAATTTACTGACCCAGTTTAAAAGATCAGGTATTCTATGCATTTTTATATAATGATCATTCTTGTTGGAATGTACCTTTGATCTTGGAGATCCGTAAGAGGGATGGAAAACCTTCCAAGGAATTAAGTAGCCAGAGTTTAAATTTTTTACTAAACAACCTGACTGATTTCAGGTACTGAATAGAGACATCTTCCAGGAAATCATGAAGTAGAATGTCCTCGATTTCCTATAACAAAAGTTTCATGTTATTGTGACTGTCTCTACAACAAGGAATTCCTATAGGTTCTTGGTGACCAAAGGGTCTCCATTCAATAGCAAGATCTGAAGCCCTTAGAAATCACCATGCAGATTGTTTCCTGAAGGGTGATGAGGTTCAGCATTGGACATGATAAAGAAGTCTTGGCAAAAATAGAAATGGAACTTTTTAAAAATTAGAGACAATAATAACTAATTTTTTGTTGTTTGCGATGGTAGTGGAAGTGCAGACCTGTGATTTATCTTATTATCATAGGGAGTTCCTCGTATGGGAATTCTTTCCATTGATGCAAACTAAAAATTCATCTGAATCTTACAGATTTATTTGGGGGCATTGAGAGATTAAGTGACTTTGCCCATGATCATATATGTCAGTGTTCAGATGTGAACCCATATTTTCCTGACTTTAAGGCCATCTACTATGTGATGCTGCCCTTCTTTAAGGTTGCAACTTAATTAACAATTTAATTAACAACTTAATTAACAATATTAACAATCAATTAAACTTTCATGATTTAAATGCTCTACAAAGTCAAGGAGAAAGCTGAGATGATTATTCTAATGACTCTTGCCACCTCCTACCCCCATCACCTCCATTTTGTCATACTTAACCCAAGAAAAGAATTTTCTGTAGTTAAAGGACTCACTAGAACTCTAGGATCATTCTGAATCAGGGCTGAGAGAGGAAAAACCAAATCTTAGGTAGAGGCTGGAACACTCCTGTTTCATTAACCCCATCGCTCTTCAGTGAGCCTGAAGTCAATGGGAGTTAAAGGAAAGGGAGAACTGGGCTTATGATCCCAACATTTGGTATCAATTTTCATAGAGGATATGAATCAGAAATTCAAACAAATGTCTGCATACCTTGTACAGCTGGGCATCATAGCATTTAAAGAGCTGGCAAACATCAGGTGATGACATGAACATTATGGTATCATGTTGCAGAGATTTCCAAAAAAAAGCCAGCAAGTCTTCAACCTATTGGAAGAAAGAGATGACATCACTCAAAGTTCATTTTAGGTCCATTATGACTAAGTCTCCATGTATAATTTAATCAGCTCTAAGAGTTGTAATAGGATAAATTGTTTTCCAATTAATTTAAAAATTTGGCTGCATACCATCACTATCAACTTTGTGAAGTTGCTCTCTAAAGTATTCCAGGAAGTGTGTGCCAAATGAGTGGGATAACATAGAACACATATTCTGAATGTGGAGTAGGTGTCCCCTGCAGGGAGTTAAGCAAAGTTACTCCTTGAACACAAAGGCTCACTTATGGGGCACCCAGTAATAAGAAGAGAAGACTTTCCAGCCCACACCTCTTTTGTTGAGTGGTTGAAATTACTGAGTACACTGATCAATCAATAATTCTTTATCCAGAACTGAAAGAATATCAGTATTCATTTTAGAAAGTATACTAAAAGAAATTTGGTTGGAATAAACATGATCATACTTGTAAAGAGATTAATATTAACCCATGAGACTGAAAAAGTTTCAGACAGAGACTTCATGCCAATGATTTATTCTTTGAGAAAAACTAGTATCTCTCCCTCACCCAGAAAAGTTAGGAATTATGTAGCCAAGAAATCCACTCTTTTTTTTTGCCCAAGTGACTTTTTAAGTTCCATTTTTATACAGAGCAGGAAATTTGAATCATAGGATTTTAAAGCTAGAGGAAAGGTCAGAGGTTGTTCTCTCCAATTCTGTGTGTGTGTGTGTGTGTGTGTCTTTCTCTCTGTCTGTGTCTCTCTCTGTCTTTCTGTCTCTCTGTCTCACCTTCTCTCCCTGGCTATTTCATCAGTATAGGCCATGACCTCAAGCATTTAGCCAGTAGCATCAAAGGCAGGACCTGAACACAGGCTATCTTGACTCAGAGACCAGTTCTCTATCCACTATGCCACACTGATACTCATCTTAGGGTTGAAGAATATGAAGTTCCAAAAAAGTGAATGTCTTCAGTCATACATCTAGCAAGTGGCATATGCCTCTGGTAACTGAGTCTCACCCTCTTCTCAGGGGGAGACCTTGATCTCTGCAGTTGTTTCCATTACCAGAAAGGGGCAGGAGGTGCTATCATAAGGATCTTATTTACCTAAGTCAGTGTTATTATGGTCCCTGGTAATTATCCTCAGAAACAACTGGGTGAGTACTAATATGGTTGGTTATCCAGTCCACATAGTTGGAGTTAGGGACGCAGGGTGCCCAGTCTGGAAAATCTGTGTAAAACTTTTTGGCCCTCCCTTCATACCAGAGAAGAAGTCTGAGTATTTTCTTTTTCTTTTATGGGCTATTTACAGTACCTTATTATAAAATTGGGGTTAAGCATTTGGTCATAGGCCCTGTGTTGTCTACTGGCTTTCACGTGTAGCCTGAGGCTTCCACAAAACTCCCTCAAAATTCCCATTTAATTGCTTATGCTGACTTATGATATATTGAAACCATGATATGAAAAGTTGCAATGTGGAAGGGATAACTATATTCACATTTCAACTTTAATAGAAACTATAGCTAATCTAGAGTTACCTGGGGAATGGATAGTGTGTTGGTGCAAATATAGGTCAAAACCCTAAAATCAAATTACTCTGAAAAAAAAATTCAGCTAAGTAGTATAAATAATTAGCAAAAAAAATTCTATAATTTGAAAAAGTCTGATTATGCATTTAGGAGAAATCTTTTTTCTCAAAAATTAAATAAATAGGTTACTGCCTTCTTTACTGACAAGTATGTACTCATGAGAAAATTTTTTGTTGTTGTTCAGCTGTTTTCAGTCATGTCCAGCTCTTCATGACACCTTTTGAGATTTTTTGACAGAGATACCAGAGTAGTTTTCCATTTCCTTTTCTAGTTCATTTTACAGATGAGGAAACTGAGGCAAATAGGGTTAAGTGACTTGCCCAGGATCATGCTGCTAGCAAGTATCTAAGGCCAGATCTGGACTTAGGAGAATGAGTCTTCCTGACTCCAGGATCAGTACTCATCTATAAAGATGAGATATAGATTCATGACTTAAGAGGAGGTTAAGGTAGACTGGTCACTTTCACTGCCCTTTCTTGAACACAAATCTGGTCATGCCACTCTTCCATTCAAAAATCTTCAGCAGGAGGTAGAGCCAAGATGGCAGCATAGAAGCAGGAAAACTCTGTGGCTTGCCCCATAACCATCTCAAATACCAATAAAATATAACTCTAAACAAATTTTGGAACTACAGAACCCACAAAGTGACAGAGAGAAATAAATCTCCCATGGAAGGCAGCCCAGTAGGCGTACAGGAAGGGTCCATCGCAGTGGACTGGGAGCCAAGCCCAACCCCATGTGAGCCTGTGGTTTTAGCCTCAGGGCAGCCCCAACCAGCTGATGCAGCAGACTTCAGGAGAGTGGATCACAGTGGCAGTTTCCAGAATTATCAACCCATAAATGCCAAAGAAAAAGTGAGAGGTCAGTGTAGAACTCTATTAGAACTGAAGTGGATGGAGTGCAGTCCAGCCCCTGAACCCCAGAGCTAGAATTGGTGGAGGTACGGCAGCCCTGCAGCTGCTTCCACGTGGCTGCTTCAGAGCTCCTGGCCTGCAGATCATAGGAGGGCCAAGAGAACGTTCAGAGGGTAATTGCTCTTGCTTCAACATGCCTGGATCTGGATCTTGGTCTTGGGTGGCGGTCCTGAGGTGTGTGACCAGTGAGCCAAAGCTGGTAGGGGCTGTAGAGATTTCACCCTCCTAATAGGTCCAACAGCTGTGAAAACCCCAGAGATTTGGGACAAAACTCTCCCCTCTGGAAGCAGAGTTCTACTGTGGCAAAGAGCTCAAAAGTCAAGTAATTGAGTGGCAACATGAGCAAGCAAAGGAAGCAAAGCAAGCATAGTCATCCAACTTTAGATTCCTTTTTTGGGGACAAAAAGGATCAAAACATGGAATGGGAGAAAGACAATGAATTCAGAACTCCTGTACCAAAAGCTTCCAAGAAAAATATGAACTGGTCACAGGCCATGGAGGAGTTCAAAAAGGATTTTGAGAATAATGTAAGAGAAGTGGAGGAAAAATTAGGAAGAGAAATGTGAATGATGCAAGAAAATAATGAAAAGAGAGTCAACAACCTGACTGAAGAAGATAACACCTTAAAAAATAGACTAAGTCAAATGGCAAAAGAGGCCCAAAAAGCCAATGAGGAAAAGAATGACTTAAAAAGTCAAATTTTCCCAATGGAAAAAGAATTTCAAAAGCATACTGAAGAGAATAATTCCTTCAGAATTAGATTGGAGCAAATGGAAGTTAATGACTTTATGAAAAATCAAGACACTATTAAACAGATCTAAACAAATGAAAAAATACAAGGCAATGTGAAATATCTCACTGGAAAAACCACTGACCTGGAAAATAGATCCAGGAGAAACAATTTAAAAATTATTAGATCCCCAAAAGAAAACTCCTAGGAATATTATAGCCATGTTCAAGGGTTCCTAGATCAAGGAGAAAATATAAGCAGCCAAGAAGGAACAATTTGAATTTTGTGGGAACACAGTCAGGATAACACAGGATCCAGCAGCTTAAGGGATCAAAAGGCTAGGAATGATATTCCAGAGGTCAAAGGAGCTAGGAATAAAACCAAGAATCACCTACCTAGCAAAACTGAGTATAATGTTTCAGGGGAAAATATGGTCATTCAATGAGGTGGAGGACTTTCAAGGATTCTTGATGAAAAAACCAGAGCTGAATAGAAAATTTGACATTCAAATACAAGAAGCAAGAGAAGCATGGGAAGGAAACAGGGAAAAGAAATCATAAGGAACTTATCAAAGTTGAACTATTTACTGGCCTACATGGAAAAATTATAATTGTAACCTATGAAACTGTTTCATGTACAGGTATGTATACATGTACAGGTATATACACATACACATATATGCACACATGAATACATGTGCACGTACAGATATGTGTACATGTACAGATACATACATGTGTATATATGCACACAGGTGTGTGCGTGTACGCACACATGTGTATATACATATACATGTATGTATGTATGCATGTACAGGTATACATGTACAGAGTGTGGGTGGAGATAAACAGAGGGCACAGGATCAATTGAATAGAAAGGGATGATATTTAAAAGGTGAAATTGAGAGGTGAGAGAGGAATATAATGAGAGGAGATGGGGAGAAACAGAATGGGGTAAATTATCTCATATAGAAGAGGCAAGGGATAACTGTTACAATGGAGGGGAAGAAGAGGAAGGCAAAAGTAAATGGGTCTGCCTTACTCTCATTGAATTTGTTTTAGGGAGGGAATGAAATACACACTAAATTGGGTATCTTGCCCTACAGGAGAGTAGGGGGAAAGGAGATGAGAGGGGGGATGATGGAGGGAAGGGCAGGTTGGGGGGAAGGGTAGTTAGAAGCACACACTTTTGTAAAGGAACAGGGTCAAAGTAGAGAATATAACAAGGCGGGGCGTGGAATAGGATGGAGGGAAATACAGTCAGTCTTTCACGATATATCCACTATGGAAATGTTTTGCATAACTACACATGCACAACCTA
>CM053600.1:65787183-65868800 GCA_028646575.1 Pseudocheirus occidentalis | reverse complement strand
TTCCTTTCTTTCTTCCTTTCTTCCTTCCTTTCTTTCTTTCTTTCTTTCTTTCTTTCTTTCTTTCTTTCTTTCTTTCTTTCTTTCTTCCTGTCTTTCTTTCTTTCTCTCTCTCACTCTCTCTCTCTCTTTCTCTCTCTCTCTCTTTCTCTCTCTCTCTCTCTCTCTCCACCTCTCTCCATCTCTTGCTCTCAGTTGGTGGAGAGCTCCTTTACTTATTGTCTGGTAAGTATATTTTCTCTGATTTCTGTTTTTGTTTGCTTGATTTTTTTTGTTTGTTTTCCTAATTGAATTGGATAAATAGGTTTCTTCAATTAAAAACAGGAAGAAGAAAACCAAATTACAAGTATCACAAATGAAAAGGGTTAATTCAAAACAAATTAAGATGAAATAAAAGAAATTATTAGGAGCTGTTTTGCTCAACTATATGCCAATAAAACTGAGAATCAAAATGAAATATCAATTGCCCAGATGAACAAAACAGGATATTGAAGACAAATAACCATATCTTAGAAAAAGAAATTGAACAAGCTATATAAAGTTCTATAAGGAGGGGGGAAAAACAAGACCAGATGTATTTAGAAGATAATTCTACCAAACATTTAAAAAATAATTCATTTTAATACTATATGAACTGTTTAAAAAAATAAAAGACAAAAAAGAGTCCTACAATAAATTCCTTCTGTCACATAAATATGGTCTTGATACCTACAACCGGTAGAGCAAAAGCAGAGAAAGAAAACTATAGACCAATTACCCTTGTAAATATTAATTTTAAAACTATAAATAGAATACTGGTAAGGAGATTATAAAAATATATCATAAAGATTATTACTCTGATCAGCTTGGATTTATACCAGGGCTTCAGAGCCAGTTCAATATTAGGAAAACTATAAGCAATAATTTATCATATAAATAACAAAAACAACAAAAAAAACATATGATTATTTCAACAGATGCAGACAAAGTTTTTGGAAAAAATGTACCTATTCCTGTTTAAATAAAAACAGTAGAAAGCACAGGAATAAATTGATCTTTTCTTAAAATGATAAGTAATATCTATCTAAAACCAAGAGCAAGCATTATCTTTAATGTGGATGAACTAGAAGCCTTCCCAATAAGATTGGGGATGAGGCAAGGACGACTATTATCACTATTATTTTTCAATATTGTACTAGAAATGCTAGTTATAACAATAAGGGAAGAAAAATAAATGAAAGGAATAATCCTAGACAATGAGGAAACAAAACTATCACTTTCTGATAGTGGGATGATGAAGATTTTAGGTGATGGGATGGTTTACTCAGAGAACCCTAGAAAGTCATCTAAAAACCAGTCAAAACAAATTAACAATTGCAGTAAAATTACAGGATACAAAATAAATCTACACAAACCACCAACATTTCTAAATATTACCAACAAAACCCAGTAGGAAGAGACAGAACTACAGATTACTATTATAAAATAGTTGGGAACCTATTTGCCAAGTGACATGTAGGATCTATATGAACATAATCACAAACCATTCTTCACACAAATAAAGACAGATTCAGATAATCAGAGAAATGTTCATTGTTGGTAGAAGTAATATAATAAAAACAGTGAATAGGATTTCAGTGAAAATCAATTACATATCAATATATATTAATATCATGGGCATGGGTCAGCTGGGTGGCACAGTGGTTAGAGCGCTAGGCCTGGAGTTGGGAGTTCAAATCTGGCCTCAGATACTTAACTAGCTGTGTGACCTTGGACAATTCACTCAATCCCTATTTGTCTCAGTTACTTATCTATAAAATGGAGACACACTGAAGAAGAAAATGAAAATAGTGGCTAAGGAACTATCCTTTCTTTTTTCTTTCCTTCCTTTTTCCTCAGTACTGTGATTTTTTTGTTTGTGTTTTTTCTTTTTTGGAGGTAATACAGGTCAAGTAACTTATCCAGGGTCATATAGCTACTAAGGGTCTGGGGCTGGATTTGAACTCAGATCCTCCAGACTCCAGGGCCAATGGCCTATCCACTGTACCACCTAACTGCCCCTAGTCATGTGTGTGTGTGTGTGTGTGTGTGTGTGTAACTTCCAGTGTGGAAACTCCCTTCTATGCAGATTGGCCACTCCTTGGTAATTTATAGTCTTAGAGAAATGTCTTACTCTCTAATGAGAAGCTAAATTAATTTTTCTATAGTCACATAAGTATTATTTTTAGACCCTGAACTACAACCCAGACCTTTTTGCTTCCAAAGTTGGCTCTTTATCCACTAAAACATACTGCCTCTTAATTATCTTTATCTCATGCAATATTTAAATTTTACATTAATCAGTACATATGAACTTACACCTGTACCACTAGCTAAATGATGCTGAGTGGGAGAGATGAAAACTTCTCAGCCTATATCCTAAAATCTAGTTAAGATTTTTTTGTGGGAACAGGTCCGAGTTTCTGTTTCACTCCTCCCACTTCTTTACTACTGCCACATCAGCATTAAGCCCTTTAGGAATCTCTTAGGTCCCTTCCCCCTTTTCCACTTTAGCATTTGCCAAATAAGTATATGTACACTTGGATTGGCTATACCCTGTTTCCTTGTTTTTTGTCTTTTTTCTGCACCCAGACTGTAAGCCCGCCTTCCAGCCACTGAGAGATAGTGGCAGGCTTCTTTGTTCCTTGTCAATAGAGAAGATTTTTGCACTGATTGTAAGCCTACCTCCCCGTCAATGGGAACAAGAGCTAGTGAAGGGAGGTGGCTTGACTGTGTTAGGGTATAAAGGCTTGCTTTGTCTTATGTAACTTGCCTCATTCCACTGTTTTGCACTGGTGGAAGGGATACTCTTTTCTCAGAAGAACTGAAAAAATTTTCCTGTTCTTACCTGGAGACACCTCTGGCTTTTAATTTTTGGGGTGGAGGATTTTTGGGGTGCTTGTACCCCACACAACATGGTTATTCATTAAATATCACCTCTTTGATTGATTAAAATAAAAACATTAATAAGTGTGGCCCATGCTGACAGGAGGAATGCCCATACCCATGAAACCACAGGTATTTCAAAGTGCTGTGGCACCATTAATAACTTCTGACGTGTAAAATCCTACCCTGTCAAGTTCCTGATTCCTCACATTTTGTAAAATATCTTGACAGTAGTTGCAATATTCATCAGCAAGAAATACAACCTAGGTCAGAGAAGAATAATTATTTCAGTTCTTGTCAGTTCATTCTCTAGAGTCCTTTGCTATACCCTGCCCCCCACAGCTGGAGTCCTTATACTAAGACCATTCAAGCTTGGGAATTAAAAACAATAAATAATAGTTTACATGTGAATAACTCCATTGAGTCTCATTTCCCACATGAATACATCTAATCTTTCCCACCTCTACTTCTCCCCCTTTAAATACTCACCAATTTTTACTCTTCTTCAAGTCACTAGTTCTTCCTTCCTTTCCCTTCATTGCCCTTCCATCCCAGCTCCTCTCCTACAGAGCTGGAAGTCTTGTTTCCTTTCCTTTCACACTGATGCAGCCCCAAACTGGGAGCTGACCAAAGTAACTCCAATCTAGGGACAGCCCTTAGGAAGCAATGGAGGCCAAGTGAAGCCCCCAGTCACCACTACTCCCCCTGAAGACTATAGGGCCTCCCTTTTCAACCTGAAACCCTCCCACAGGTTTCATCCCAGGGAAGGGACCTTTACAGGATTCTAAGATTCAGGAAAGCAAAAGTGAATCTTGCCCATCTCTATCTGAGGCATAATCAGCAGAACTTTACTAAGAGCACATGAAATGAAAATATAATTTCTTTATAGAAGTTCAAACTTACCATTTTATAAGAATATTTTTTTGCCAGTTCTTGTTCCCAAAAAGGAAATCTCCTGAATTCACACAAAAGAGATCCACCTGTATCTGTCTTTGTCTGCAAATTAACATCAAGCTAGAGAAAGTTTAGTAAATGTCTTATTTCCTTTATAACATATTTACTATCCTGCAACAAACTGTATTAATATAGAAAGAAAATAAACACTATTTTGTCAACAGATTTCATTGCTTTAGTAGTCTGCCAGAAGGCTAGGACACGGGACTGTTCCAAGGAAGACAACAGTATACCTCGCCTCAAACCTAAACCTCTCCTCTGTATTGCTGTGATCTATAGCTATTAGTTCATGGTTATGGATTTAACATCCTGTGAAAATAATTTGTGAATCTGAGCCAGAATTTCTACTCTTGAGATACTCAGTGAAAGTGTGCTGAAGATGAAAAGAGTTAGACTATTTTGGAACATGCATACTATCTGGGGACATATAAATACGCACATTTTTCCAATTTTTTTCCTATCCTACATACATTCTTGCATTGTCAATCATCTATAAATCTCATATCTTAAATTCATTTGTACAAATAATTACAGGTCAAACTGCTTTATATAAAAAGGATCACTTGAAAATATTTCCAGGTTTCAACTGATTGTGCACTGTATGAATGCTTTCATTGATGGTTTCACTAAAAAAGCTTACAAATATGAATAATTCAGTGCAACACATACTTTCTCTTGTGGGTCTATCCATAATAGTAACCTGCTATGACAAAAGCCTTAAAAATTCTCCTCTGTCAAGGAGTTCTTATATGTGTTAAGATTATAGACAATATCTAACAAATTCAATAGCAAGTAACGCTGTTCAAGAATTATCTGATTCAAGGCAGATAGGTGGCGCAGTGAATAGAACACTGGTCCTGGAGTCAGGAGGACCTGAGTTCAAATGTGACCTCAGACACTGGACACACTTATTAGCTGTGTGACCTTGGGCAAGTCACTTAACCCCAATTATCTTGCCTTCTCCCTTCCAAAAAAAAAATAACTATCTGATTAGTAACATCAAGTGAGTAACATCTACATTCCAACCCTATCTCTGTGCCTTTTCACTGGCTGTTCCCCATGTCTGAAACGTACCCCCTCTATACCTCTAAATTTTAGAATAATAACACTAATGATGGTAATGATGATTGGTGATGAGAGCTAACATTTACATAGCATTATAAGGTTTATAAAACACTTTACAAATATTATCTCCCCTTGTCCTTACAACAACCTTGGGTGGTAGGTGCTATTATTATGTCCATTTTACAAATGAGGAAACCAGGGCAGACAGAAATTAAGTGGCTTGCTCGGGGTCACACAGCTAGTGAGTATGTGAGACTGGATTTGCACACAGGTCTTCCTGACCTTCCTGATCTGTCTAGTGCTTTATTTGCTGTGCCACCCTTACCTCAACTCAAAACCCATCTCAACTGGCAATTCAAACATTTGCCTTTTCCTGATGCTTTCAAATTTTATCACATTTACCTTGTCTATATTTTGTATTTAGCTGTATGCGTGAATATTATTTCCACAAACTGAATGTAAGCTCCTTGAGGGAAGGGACACTTTTCATTTTTGTCTTTGTATCCACTGTATCTAGCTCAGTAACCAAAATATTATATTATTATATACCATACATAATATGATATATAATATGTAATTATATATCATTTATTACTATATTATTATCAATACGTGTTAATTTGTATTATGTCTACCAAAGATGTTCATCACTAAACAGAAAAGATAACTTGCAAGAGAGTAAAAAGAAGAAAGGAGCAGGTAGGTAGTGCAGTGAGTAGAGCACCGGCCCTGAAGTCAGGAGGACCTGAGTTCAAATCTGAACTCAGACACTTGACACTTAACTAGTTGTGTGACCTTGAGTAAGCCACTTAACCCCAATTGCCTTGCCTTCACCCCTCCAAAAAAAGGGGATGGTAAGATATTCCAAATTCTCCTGTTTGCATATGATATTGTGCTGACTACATCAAGCCAAAGAGGGTTACAGGGTCTTCTCCATTATTGCTTGCTTTAATGACTACTTCACTGGTTTGTCCATCAGAGCTTCTGAAAGCGCAGGTATGGCTGGTATTGGGAATGGTAGAAGGACTATAGTAAGATGTTTTGTTGCTGAAACTTTAACTCCCCCAAATGTATCCATCCGTGTTCTCTACAATAATGCTGCATCCATCCAAGTCCATTAATCATCTGCTGGTACCTCTGTGGTTAACTGGGACAGTTTCCTTATAATAACATAGAAATCTATAAAGCTCAAAGGTATATCAAGTTCATCCCAACTCGTCATATTCAAAAGAAGTCAAATGGTAGAACTCAGCATCAGGAAATTGGAGAAACTGATATCTAGGAGAATGAAAAATCCACTAGTGCAGGAAAAAAAAAATTTGTAAGTTCCTAAATTCAATTCCTACAGAGGCCAGGCCACAGAAACTATTTATAGGAAAATCTTTTCATTATAAACCAGTAAAATGAAGTAATCTCAAGAGTTTTATGAAATCTTATGAATTATCTTTCCTATACTATTTTTCTTAATCAGAAACTTGCAGTAAAATTTCAAAAGAATAAGTAGGTAACCAATTAATTCATATCAATGGTATTTGTTTTCTAACTTAATCAGTCCATGGCAATTATCCTTCTGGAAAAGTAAAGAAAAAAGTTCAAAAGGCAATTATTTTCTAATGTTTGTTCTAATGTTTCTAATATTTGTCAAAGAGAGAAGGAATATTTAAAATGCTGGTAAGATTTTAAAATTAAATCAAAGTAATTTTTAAATTGAAATTTACTAGAATATCCTCAATTCAATTCAGTTAAACAAGCATTTATTAAGTGTCTATAATGTGCTAGGCACTGGCCTAGGTCCTGGGGAAACAAGACAGAAAAAAAGTCTCTGCCCTCAAACAGTATACATGCTTTAGGGGAAATAAATATTACTCCACAATAAAGTTATGGAGGCTCCTCCTCCTCCTCCCCTTAGTATTTAAGAGAGAGCATCATGGTACAATCAACTCAAAGAGGGGTATATTTCCATATAAATTGCACACATCAAAAATTGATTTGCTAGATTAAAAATCTGAGAAAGCTCAGGCTGGAAGGACAATTCTAAAAAGTTACTCTTACAAAGAGGGAACCTCTGAAAATTTAAATGATCTAAAATAATTAAACATACAATGTGTAGGTCTATGAGTAAAAAAAACAAATTCATTTTCTACTCTTTAGTTTTCTAGCAATGATAATTTCTGAGATGATGCTCACATAGTTCTGATCTACTTTGTAATTTAAATTTGAGATCTTTTTCTTCAATGAAACTAAGGCATTTTCTAAAGGGCTTCAAACTGGAAGAGCTGAATCATATAGAAAATGACATTCTTACTAAAAGAAACTAAAAGAAAGAAGAAGGTTGCAGTTAAATGAAAGGATTGTTTCATCGGTATTCATTAGAGAGGCAAAGAAAAGACTATGAAGAGTGGGTTTTATGGTACATGCAAAAGTAAAAGATCCCATAGAATCCTGGGATGATATTGTGCAAAACTAAAAATAGAAGAATTACTTGCAAAAAGACCATCATGAAAATAATTACAATATATGTACCAACATCAGTTGATGGGAATAAAGTGGTAAAGAAATTCTATGAAAGACTTGATAATATTCTTCTAATTAAATTAACGTAAAATCTGATATATGGTGACTTCATTGCAAAAGCAGAAAAAGATGAAGATGGAGAGAAATGTACAGGAAAACACGGTTCAGGAAGAAATGAGAAAGGCCAAAGACTTGAAACATAGATTACAAAATAGTTTCAAGCCTCTATATCATGAACAAAAAAGAATTGGTAGGTTCTAGACTTTGGGGACATCAAATAACACTGAAATAAATTATATTTTGCCAGATGAAGACTTGTTATTGATGTGGGAATGATCCTTGATTCAATTGTCTGTACACTATTCAACAATCAAGTCATCAATGCTAAGATCAGACTTATCAAAATTACTTTAAAAAGATAAGAATGAGGGAAATATGGTATACAATTGAAATGAATTAAGTCTGAAATATTTAAATAAGTAACAAAAATGAAAAATGGGAAATGGATAATAGAAATGACATCAATACTGACCATATTAATTTTATCAAGAAACTTAACCAATGTAAGTTAATTGCCTCTACAACAAGGGGACAGAAAGTATCTTGATCAGAAAAATATCTGACTTATTTGCCAAAAAAGTATGGAGAATATGAAATACCATTATGATTATTTGTTGATTACAAATAAGTATTTGATTTGGTAGGACAAATTTTACAAGAAGGTATCTTCTGTCCAAACGTCAAAATCAGTCGGGAGTCCTTGAAAGATTTATATCTAGCAGAAATAACATTGTTCAGTGACTCGCTAGTAACAAACATCAGGTGGAGCATAAAACAGGGTTAAATGCTTGCCAAAGGTGTTCACACCTGTGATAGAGGAGATCCAATGCTGAATCTAGGATAAAGAGTGATTTTCTGTGGGTGAGAGTCCTCTAAATGCTCTGTTTGTAGATGACATCATGTTGATTGCATCAAGCTCCAGAATATTAAAGAACCTTCTGGAAGCAATCAATAAAAGGAATTTGACCACATCTATTCACATAGGAAAGACGAAGTGGATGAAGTACATGAAGAATGTTTATTGTACAGATTTCAACATGCATATGGAATGTATTGAATGGATTTTTAAAAATGAATTAGGCACTCATGTTTCAAACACTGTGCTAAGCACTGGGAATACAAATACAAGAGTGAGAATTTCTGTCCTTAGAAGCTCATAGTCTAATGGAGAAGGCAACCCACACAGGAGAATAGTGGACCAAGAAGGACATTATGAATGGTCAGTGAAAAAATAATGCAGTCCATTAACATCCTTTCCAGAGGCAATGGTAATGGCAATTTGATCAAAGATCTCAGTGACAGAGGTAGAAAGTGTGGGGCAGGGGTATAGGGCAGGAAGCAGCAGAAGGGACAGGATGGAAAATGGTTAGGATAAAGAGATTGCAGAGTCAAGTAGCTAAACTCCGGCAATGTACATTCTCTGGTGATATGGTTTAGAAGGTGAAAGTTAACATTGATTAATCATCTAGCCTTAAGTAACTTTCAGAAAGGGGTATTTTGTTGTTGTGTCATTTCAGTCATGTCTGATTCTTCATGACCCAGTTTGGGATTTTCTTGGCAAAGATACTGGTGTGGTTTGCCTGTTCCTTCTCCAACAGAAGCTTTTTTTTTTTTAAAGGTGATCCAACAGTAGCAGCACAAACTGAAGGGTGGAAAATAGCCAAAGTGAAAATAAGGATACCAATGGACAATTTTTAAAACTCGTCCCGTCAATATGTCTATCTGGAATAGATGATAGGGCAGGTAGATGCTGAATCAAGTTGAAAGTTGAGCAGGAAGAAATATGAACTCAGACACTTGACACTAGCTGTGTGACCTTATTTATTAGCTAGTAAGTGTCAAGTGTCTGAGATCATATTTGAACTCAAGTCCTCCTGACTCGAGGGCCTGTACCCTGTTTAAAGCGCCACCTAGACGCCTCTGCAGTAACCAGATCTTAATAAGTCTGCCTTCTAGTACAGCGGTTCTCAACATGTGGGTCGTGACCTCTTTGGGGGTCGAACGACCTTTTCACAGGGGTCACAGAGGTCGCCTAAGACCACCAGAAAACACATATTTCCAATGGTCTTAGGAACCGAGACACAGCTCCTCTATCCTTCTCCAGGCAGGTTGGTCCACATGCAGATACACCCACATATGAATATTAAAGGACTGCGGTGGCTTAGGAACGTTGAGAACCACTGTTCCAGTGGGTTCTTTCTTTTAAGAGACCGGTCCTTTCTCCTCTGTTCCCTGGGCCACTCTTCTCTTCTAGTCACCTCATCTTAGACTACTCCAGTTCCTTGATCTTCCTGCCTCCTGTTTCCCTTATATCCAATCCCTCCTGCACATTGCTATAGATGACACTCCTCACAATGTCAATTTCACCACATCATTTACCTGCCACAAATCCTTTGATGCTTTCTTACTGTCACTGAATCAAATCCCAGTCTCTCAGGTTGGCGTTTAAAGTTCCTCCATGTTGTGGCCTCTACCTACTCAGCCTTTTCTCCATCACTAACACAGGGTTGTCACAGGTTCCCACAAGCTCATTTTCACCTCCAAAGTTATGCTCATGCTTTTGGATCCTTCTCCTTACTTCTCAATATGGACGGTCCTCTCTGCCAATACAAATTCTACCCATCCTTCTTCCAGGTTGAGGCCTTTCTTCTCTATTTAATATTTTCTGACAGTTCCAGGTCATTGTGGTATTTCCTTTTTTTAGAGTTCTTATTGTACTTAGAATGTGTATTATACAGTTTCCATATTATCTTGTTTTGTTCCTAAGAATTTAATTAATATCTTATCTGAGAGGCAGCCTGGTGCGACAGGAAAAAAAAAAACATTGGATTTGTAATCGGAAAAGACAAGTCACCTCTCTGGGCCTCAGATTTCTCATATGTAAAATGAGGGGACTGGACAATATGGTCCCTTCTAACTCTAAATGTATGACCCTAGAAGTCAGGGACTCTCATTTCTTCAACTTTTAACTTTATCCCCAATAGAACCTGGGGCAATATTAGTCCTGTGTTTAGGACCTATTCATTAAACACCTGTGTATTCAAGAATTCTCAGTGATGAAACAATCAAAATACTGTATTACCTTGGACACCTTGGGAAAAATTCAACTTGCATTTACACAGACAACTATTAATAGTTAAATTTCCTCATGTGTAAAATGAAATGGTTGGACTAGGTGACCTGAAGAGTCTCTTCTAGCTTTAAATCTATGATACTATGAGGTATAAATGATAACTCAAACTTTACAGCAATCATGGATGGGGAGGAAGAAGACTCTGGAGGTATTTTCTTATAAACCTGCCATTGTTAATACATTCCCTTTGTCATTTAAAGGAACACTACAGTAAAGCCATTAATGAGAATAACGATGCAACAGAAACCTATAAATGTTTCCAAGGCATCAAAAACAGTTTCATTTAATTATATAATCATTGATTTTCCCACCAGATTTACATTAGGAAGTCTGGTTTTTTTTTTCTGACACTCACTGTTCCTTTTCTTTGGATGAGGCTGTTGTAATTAGTTGATTTTTCCAATCCAGACACATCCCCGCTGTTGTAGAACAGATAACAGAAACATTATTTTTCAACCAGACACTTGTCTCTGTCTTAGCATAAGAATAATCTTTCCTTCATGGCTGGGTTGTTTGAATGGAATACAACACTTATTTAAAAATACTCCCCCGAGTCACCTATTCATAACTGGTAGGTAATACCTGCACAATCAATTTAAAAATGCATTCCTGTAACTGAACATCATTTTCTTTTATCTTGTTAGACCTCTTAGAAGGAAGGTTATGGTGTCATCTATACAATAACATCCTAGTGGTATGGGTTATGGGAACAATCACTTTTTGTCTCCTGACTTCTGAACATTAAAATATCAATTCAGAAGAAACATCAGCATACCAGTGGTTATTGTGATTAAGACTGAGATAAAACCCTCCATAGAGTAAGAAATCTAGTAATAAAAGATCAAGATGCACATTTTATTGTACCCTCCATGCTTATGCTTCAGAATATTCATTTATTCATTCATCAATCATTTGCTAAGTGGCTACTCTGTAAAAGGCCCTGGGCTGAGGTACTAGGGGAAAGACAGGGAGCATTGTATTCACATAAGACAGGAATGTTGCCTTCCCTGGGCAGATTTACACATAATGTATGATCATCCTTTACTAATGAATTCTATAGCATTTGAAAAACTCACTCTTTGTCCCAGTAGATGAAGACAGAATTTCTGGGGTCTGTCTCCCATATTTTGTCCTGAAGCTGACCTGAGCCTAGCACGAACTTTGGGAAAGACTCACTGGCTCCATTCTTGCAACTTATATAGCATTTGGCTCTACTTTTTATGCGTCTCTGAGGGAGAAGAAAAAAGTAAAGTAGTAGGTTCTTGGAGCCATTGCTATTCTCCGGGAGATGAAGATAAGCCTGGGACCCTGTGTCACTTCCTGGAGCAGGGAAAGCATGGAAATAGCTCTCACATGGGCAAATTTCTGCAATTACTTCCTATGCCAAGGAAACCACAGATCTAAGCAAAAGAGCTCTACTGACTGTGCACAGAAAGCTTACCTCTGAAGGTTCATAATAGTCCTTTCTATGATCCTAATGCTATCTAATTGGGCAGAATAATTGCTACCTACTTTAACCATGCTTCCATACAATAATACTACATGCAATTTCATAAAACGGTTTGGGTAGATTTAGCATTCCAGAAATGCTAACTCACTATAAAATCAAGTCTTGCTTGTTTCATCATTACATTCTCCCTTCAGGATTTTTTTTTTACCTGCTAGTCATATTATCTGGAACTTTGTCATGGAAAAATGGGTGTGATGGGAAGTGAGAGCGGTGAGGAGAAGAGGAGACAGCAGTAACATCAAGGTCTTATTGGTAGAAAAGAATGTGTACAGCTGGGATGAGGAGGACTATAATAGAGAGGCAGGCAAGAAAGGCAAGAATTTCAAATAATTTAGGAAATATATTTGTCATCTTCAAATGACATCTTGACAGGGTGGAATAATAATTGAGTTTCTCCAGGTAGTATTTATAAACTGTCCATTGCCACTACATCTGGGACATTGTAAAAATAAAGACAGAATAAATCAAAGTGGGCATAATGCCTAGAACACATCAAGAAGGCAAAACAGTGCCAAGGAAAAGAAAGTTCTGAAAATGAAAGACTGGTGAAAAGTGAAACCTAATCCTAAAAATATTTATAAACTTCTAAAGAGGGTACTTAAAAATCTCACTGCCTCCAGGAAGCCTTCCCAAGGCAGCAACTTTGTCACCAACCCAACTTTGTGCAAACATGCAGTTCCCTCACCACCCTGTTTACAAAATACCCAGACTTCTTTGCTAAACCGCAATATAAATATTTATATATACAGTGACCATATTTTCCAAACACCAAATCAGGACACATGATCAAGAAAGGATAATCCTTTTGCAAACTTCATTAAAAACACACTTTCTTTTCTTATAATTGGGACTGTTCTTAATAATCTGGGCCATATATCAGTCCCATTGCCAAGCATGATTAAGCACATACTCTGTGCCCGGCACTGTGCTACTAGATAGATAGAGATGAAAGACAGAGAGAGAGAGAGAGAGAGAGAGACAGAGAGAGAGAGAGAGAGAGAGAGAGAGAGAGAGAGAGAGAGAGACAGAGACAGAGACAGAGACAGAGACAGAGACAGAGACAGGGAGACAGAGAGACAGAGAGAAAGAATTTACCTATACATTACTTGAGGCAACTGTAGCCTAATAAACAGAATGCTTAGCCTGAAGTGAGAAAGACCTAAATTCAAAGCCAACCCCAGACACTTACTATCTGGGTGATCCAGGGCAAGTCATTTAACCCTGTTTGCCTTAGTTTCCTCATCTGTAAAATGAGATGGAAAAACAAATGGCAAACTACTCTGCCAAGAAAACCCCAAATGGGGTTACAAAGAGTCAGACATGGCTGAATAACCCCCCAAATTTTGTGTTTTTATAGATTCCCTTCCTTCAAGATTCAGCTCGAGCGTTACCTTCCATACAAGGCCTTTCCTGATCTTCCCAACTGCTTGTGACTTCCTTCCCAAGCTACCCTGTATTTGTTTTGTATGCATTTTGTATATTCTCATCTAACAAGGCTTTGTGGGTAGGTCACACTCATATGTAGCCTACATAGGGTGGTCACTCTGCTATGTGAATCATAATTACCACACTGATTCTTACCATCCTTCTTATAAGGTAATATCAGGATTTATTTGGGTATTTATTAATTACCACAATTGCAACCTCTCTCATTAATTAATCTACGCATTTCTGTGCTACTTTCTTTAAAATTAAATATTTAGTAAACCAAAGGAATCTCTTTTACCATAAGAAGCTGCTCACCTCTTTCTCTCTGCCAAAACCTTTAATCTATTAGGCTAAAATAAAGATCAAAGTTACTGTATATACAATTTATGAACCTTGTAATAAATAATAACATAGAAACATAAGCGATTGCTTACAATACTGTAATTATAATTGTTTCAGCTTTGAGAAAGATCACAGCCAGAGTCATCTGTCTATATAGACTCGCCCTCACTTCTGGAACAGTCCCAAATGTTCACTTCACTCAGGGTAACAAGTAAGTCTCTTCTCAAGAATTATCTTCATCTTCTTTGCAACGTAGTCATTGTCAGTTGTCTGCATAAAAATATCTCTTCAACATCTTTTTCTCAGTCTTCTCATAAATTCTCTTCAGCCATCACTCTTAAAACTATTTCCAGAATGACAGTTAAACTGCCCATAGCTTAATATTCTCTTGGTTCTCCCAAAGATATAATCTCAGACATCTATGGTGTCTGAGAGGGAGGCCATTGAAGCTGATGTTACATTTATATGTGTACACATTATCCAAATGTGATAGAATGCTCCTTGAGGAGAAGTATTGTTACTTTTATTTTTGTATCCCCTGCACATAGTTGGTGCTTAATAAATCTCATTGATTTACTGATTCTATTTAAACTAGAGAATAAAATCTGCAACTATTCAACTTGCTACCTCTAGAACCTAACACAATATGTCCAGGAACTCAGTGGGTCATTCTAACAACACTGGTGACTGAGTTTCCATAAATATGCAGAAATGGGGATACTAATGAGAAGGCCCTGTCATTGTCTAATTTAGGTTTAAAAGCAAAGACATGAGACCCTCACTCCTTTTCTTCTACCTACAGACCCCTGCTCAACTCCAGTAGCTTTGGAGATACGTGGTCATTCAACTACTTGGACCTCAACGTTATGCCACTGATTCAACACAATCCATTCTCTTCCATCCAGTCATGTATCAATTCATTTATTACATATTTTATTATAACATGCAAATCACCATGCAAGACACTGGAGGAGATATAAAGTTTAAAAGACATGGCTTGTTTGGAGGGTATTTTTACCCACAAAATTTACAATTAACTAAAAGAATGCATTATTGTTCCTTTTCCCTTTGTAGTCAGTTCAATTCAATAAACATAGATTAAAAGCCTACTATGGGCAAAGCACTGGTCTAGATGCTTAAGATAAGGAATAACTATCACTACTGAATTATTTCCTAATTTCCTCTAAATTGGGGAAAAACTATAATATTTGATTTAATTTGGGACTTCATCCATCAAAATGCCCGTGTAGGATGAGTAGAAATGAGTGTTTCATAGTTGCTAGGATAGAGGACAGAAAGAATTAAATGCATAATCTTATCTGAACTTGTAAAAGCAAAACTTAACTGTCTCCTTATACAGAGGAGAAGTATTGGCTGTCTTGTACATCCATTACAATGCTATAGTTCTAAAGTAAATGGCTAGTAATGGATCAAAAGGTAGTTTTGCCATGAACTGCTAAGTACTTTAAAATGAATTTATGTCATCTAAAGGGCTGCTGAAAGGGAAGCAATGTGGCATAGTGGAAGGAATTATTTAGACATCTGCTGGAGCTCTCTCTGCCAAAAGCAGAATAGCTAATAACTTCTTGACTTGCCATAGTGACAATTTCATTCTTCAAAAGATGGAGGGACAAATAAGAGAAAATTCTGTTCTAGATCTGAATCTCACTAACTGGGATAGAAATTATGGTATTCCAGAAGAAAGAATCCCTTCCATCTTATAATTTATGATAAAGGAGAGAAATTTTGAGCATAATCTTACTTGTACCTCACTTCCTCCTCTCTCTTCCTTTCTCCCTCTCTTCCTCTCTCTCTCCCTCTCTCTCTCTCCCCCCCTTCCTCCCTTGCCCCTCCAAAATATAGTTACAGAAGCAGGATACACAGAATGGCCTCCTGAATAGTACTGTTCACATACATGGCTCTAGCCCAATAAACCAGCAGCTAGCTTAATAAAAAGATTTGTTCTGTAAAGTTTGGGTTCAGTCAAAGGGCTACACTTGAGGACCACATGTAACCTTGAGGCCACAGGTTCCTCACCCCTGAGCTAGCTAAATGCAACAATTTTCCCCAAAGGGGAAATTACCATTTAGATTCTCCTGTAAGAGATTTACGTAAGAGAAAGAAGGCTGCTTTTGAGAAAAAAATATGGCTGTACTTATTTACTGTTGGAGAAGGAGGGAGATGGGGTAAAGAGTATAGCCACAAAGTTCCAGCATCCTGGAAAAGGATGTGGATTTCAAAGGGTTCTGAGGAAAGACAAGAAGGATCCCAAGGAATAAAATGCTTCAGAGGAAGTTTAGCCAAGGAGAGATGGAAATGCACAAAAATGAAATTCTGAAGATACAAAAGGAAACAATTGCAGTAAGGAAGAAAAAGGGGCTTTGCCTAAAGAAACTGATATGTATGCACAAGAAATTCACCAGCTTAGAATTTCAAAAGAAAGTACAGAATATGGAAGGAAAATCAAATTTTAATAGAAAATTAATTTAAATGTGGCACAACCCTGTTATAGTGTCAACTATTGAGGGGATTATTTTTGCTTGACTATGATGTG
Organism: Pseudocheirus occidentalis; assembly: GCA_028646575.1. Taxonomy (NCBI): domain Eukaryota; kingdom Metazoa; phylum Chordata; class Mammalia; order Diprotodontia; family Pseudocheiridae; genus Pseudocheirus; species Pseudocheirus occidentalis. Next base: position 65,852,339 of record CM053600.1, on the reverse strand, counting down.
CATTATGAGAAATTTGTTTTCCTTTTTTTGTTCAATGGAATGGGGGTGGTGGGGTGGTGGTGAAAAGATAGATTTCTATTGATGTAAAAAAATATAAGAGGGCACTGCTAAAGATGTGAAATGCATATATTTTCATATGAGGTTACTATTAGGTCATTAATTGTCAAAAAAACAATTTACTTAACTGTTTTACTTCATTAAAAAGTGGGAATAATCTGGAAATATTTGTCATTTGGAAAGAAAACACATCAATAAAACTGAATATGACAAAAAGATAAATAATGTCAGGAATGCTAAAGCTCAGAATAAGCTGAGGCCAGTGGGGGAAGAAAGAACAAACAAATGGGGATTTTAAAAAGCTATCTTGGGTAGAATCAAAGATGGGGTGGATGACAGGCTAATAACAATAGAAAAATGATGGAGCTGCTCAAGTCTTGTCTCGCTTCTGTTTTCTCTACAAAGGAAGGTGGCTTTTACACTGGAAGTGACAAAAATAACTAACTGGAAGTTGATACCCAAAGACAAGTAGAGAGATAGTAAGAAGGTACCTAGCTGTACTACAGCAGGGGTGTCAAATTCAAATAGAAATGGGTGACTAATCCATATAAGGATTCCTTCAAACCACATCTTGATTTAGTTTTATAATGTGAAATTATCAATATTTTAATAGATTTTTATTTATTTTGTTAAATATTTCTCAATAATATTTTAATCTGGTTCTAGTTCATACTTGAGAGTGTTACCTGTTTCAGACACCAGCTCTTAGCTCTCTAGTTTGATACCTATGAACCACATCCTTGGATTTAAAAAAAACCTGGCAGATATGACTGCTGAGCAACTATCAAAGATACGTAAACAATAATGGGGGGAAAAGTGAGGTATCATAAGCTTAGAGAAGGATGGTTGATGCAAAGATAGAAATAAAACAGTTTCTGCCTTCAAGGACCTTTTGTTGTTACTCAGTCATATCTGACTCTTCATGACTCTTCATTTAAGGGCTTTCTTGGCAAAGACATTAGAGTAAATTTTCATTTCCTTCTCCAGCTTATTTAACAGATAAGGAAACTGAGTGAAGTGACTTGCCCAGAGTCACATAGCTAGTAAGTATCTGAGGCCTGATCTGAATTCATGAAGATGAGTCTTCCTGACTATCCATTGGGACACCTACCTGCCTCTACTTTTTACTGTAACAAAATATTAGAAATGAAATGAGTGGCCATTAACTGGAGGATGGCTGAATGAATTTTGTTTGGATGAATTCCACAAAATGGAATACCATTGCATTATAAAAACAAACAACAATCCAAAACAACTCAAACAACAAAAAACCAAGTATGGAGACACTTGAGAAGAATTATGTGAAATGATGTGAAGCCAAATAAACATAACCAAAAATGCAATTTATGAATTGATGACAATAATTGCAAAGAAAAAGAAAACAACCCTGAAAGACTTTAGAACTCTGACCAATGCAATGACAAGTCTGGGACACTAGAGGCCTGATGACGAAATATACCTGCCTCCTCTCAGCAAAGAGGTGATAGATTATAGGCAGAAGATGAGACTTACATTGTGGGACATGACCAATGTGATGTCTTTGTTTAGCTTAACTGTGCCTCCTTGTTTCAAGGGAGTAGTTTATTTTGGGAAGGGGTTATTAGGAAGAAATAGCAATGCTTTAAAAACAATAAAATAATAATTTTTTAAAATGAAAGACATTTTTGAAACCTTAAAGTAACTATGACTATCAATGTAAATAGAATCACATCTCTAGAGCTCAAAGGCACCTTTTGTAGTCCTACCTCCTTATTTTTTTTGTTTACAGATGAGGAAACTGAGGCCCAGTTGTCTTGCCTGGGCTCACAACAAAGGTAAGCAGCAGAGCAAGGATTAACTTCAGGTCAGGTTACACCAAATCCAGGGCTCCAAATTGGGCATTACTTCTATCATACCTGTTTGTGTTCCCTTGTGAGAGAAAGATGTGTTTCTAAAATCCCTAGATTTCTTAACGTAAATGGCAAAATTCAACTTAAAACTACAAATCCTATGAATATATAAGATCTATAAGATAGCAACAGAATAAGAAGTTGGTCAATGTTGCAAACCCTTAGAGAATTCTTGGCTTAGCTGGCAAAACTAGGCACAGCAGAAATACTCCAGGGGTTGGCTGCATTTGCATTTTGCCTACTAGATTGGATTGAGGAAGAAGGCATGGGGATTGGTCTATACATGTTCTGATGGTACAGGAAACATGACATTGACAGAGGCCTCCCACAGTGTCTGACCACCCAAGAGAAGATGTGAGCAAGAGTGAGCTCAATATAGGACTTGGGAGGGAAAACACCCGTATCTCTGGCATGGCAGTAGCAGATGGAGGTAATCTGAAGGCCAGACAAGAAAACCACTGGCATGTGTTAAGGTGGTGATGTTTGCTCACTCCTACATTATTTCTATTATTAATAGAAGCTCGTGTATATGACATTTTTTGAAAATAAATTTTTATTGATCTTTTGTTTTTACATTACCCAAATATCCCCTGCATTCTTCACCCTCCTCTCCTTCCAGTCATCTTATATAACAAAAAATATTTTTGAAGAATCAAAGAAAAAAGAGAGAGAATAGGGAAAAAACAGTTAAACAAATCAATGCACTAAAAAAATCTGGAAATATATGCAATGTTCCACATTTGTGGACCTCTGCAAAGAGGTGGAAAGGGAAGTATCTTCTTATTTCTCTTCTTTGGGGCCATGCTTGTGTAATTTTGTAAAATTCACTTTTTTGCTTGTTCTTTTAATTTACATTCTTGTAGTCATTGTGTATGTTGTTTTCTTGACTGCTCACTTCGTTCTGCATCAGTTCATGTAAGTCTTTCCATACTTCTCTATATTCATCATCTTCATTGTTTCTCACATTACATTAATACTCTATTTTTTTAACTATTGTCCAATTGATGAGCATCCACTTTGTTTTTTGCTACCACAAAAAGTATTGCTACAAATATTTTGCTCTCTATGGAGGCTTTCTTCTTATCAATGATATCCTTGGAATATATGACTAGTAGCGGAATTTCTGGTCAAAGGGTATGGACATTTTAGTTATTTTATTTGCGTTGCTTTCCATAATGGTTGCACTAATCCAGTACAATGCACTTGTATGGTATATAACACTTTATAGTTTACAACATGTATTCCTCATAACACCCCACTAAGATAGCAGTATAAATATTATATCTGATCTTTATATCTTCCCAGTACCTACCACAATGCTCTGGATAATTGGAATTTAGCCAGCATTTAATGAATTAAATAAAATTGATTCTGGAAAAGGGCTCTAGGGTTTGGACATTTTGCAAGTATTTGTTCTGGGTCTTGTCCTGTTCAACCTTTTTATCAATGACATGGTATACTTGTCAGATTTTATGAGATATGAAGGTAGGAAGGCAAGCTAATGACACATTTAATAACAGAATCAGAATTCAAAAAGGCTAGAATGATGAAACAATACTACAAAATGAAAACTGCTGCTTTTTAAAATCTAGATCTACAAGTTAGTCAGTTTTGGGAGCTCCTGGTGAAGACATTCCTTTATCAATGCATATCAACACCTGCATAACCCTGGGCAAATCACCTAACTTGTGCCAATGATTTTAAGGAGTCTAATTTGTATAAATGTAAAGTCCTGCAATGGACAAAAAAAAAAAAGCGCCCAAGTTAATGGTGTGACACAACAGTCAAAAGAGCTAGTGTGGTCTTAGACCACATTGTTAGAAGCACAATAACTTATACAAAGCAGGTAACATCAGTCCTATAAATCTAGTGTACCACACTGAGGTCTGGAGACTCTGCTTTAGGAAGGATATTTATGAATTGGAGGGTATCCAAAGAGAGTTGATTAGGATAGTAAGGGGACTAGAAACCACGTTATACAAACATCAGATAAAGTAAATGGGTATATTTAATGCAGAAAATCAATTACTCAATCAACTTAAATATATGAAGTATGGACTAAATGTCAGGCACTGTCCTGGAGGTACAAAGACAAAAGTGAAACAGACTTTGAGTTCAAGAATCTTATAAGAAAGAAGATTTTGGGGGGACAAGGCAATTGGGGTTAAGTGACTTGCCCAAGATCACACAGTTAGTAAGTATTAAGTGTCTGAGGTCAAATTTGTACTCAGGTCCTCCTTATTCCAGGGCCTCTTTTCTATTCACTGTGCCACCTAGCTGCCCCTATAAGAAGCTTTCTAATGAGAGAGTCAGCATGAGCATATATGTGCATATATGCATGTGTATATGTATGTGTGTAAATGTAAACACAAATATACATACATATGTGTGTGCATGCATGTGGGCAGGGGTTGGATTGCTGCATGTACACAATGAGGAGAGGACCATTTGGGGAGATGGTACACTAGCAGCTAGGAGGGGGGGTGGTTCCTGAACCACCTGAAGTCTTCCTACAGAAAGTGGCACCTGAGCTGAATCTCCAAGAAAACTGGGGATTATTGGTTACAACGCTTCTATACAACCAGACTATTGTACAATGTGAAAATGTTTGCAGATCCCATACATGATTGTATGTCACCATGGGGCGGGGGGAAAGAGAGGGGAGAAAATCTGAAACTCAAGTGATTCTGTAACTGAATCTTGTAAACTAAAAGTAAATAAACAAGTCAATAAATTAAAAAAAAAAGAAAGGAAGAAAGAAAACAGGATTCTGAAAGGCAGAGATGAGGGGAAAAGGCATTCCGAGTATAGAGAACAGCTAGGGCAAAGACATGGAGATGGGAGATGGAGAAGAGTTAAGGAGCCATGATAGTTATCTTCAGGTATTTGAAGTTCTGTTATGTGGAAGCAGTATTAGATTTGTTTTTATTGGTCCTAAAGGCTAGAACTAAGAGTTGCAATTGTCAGGAGTTACAGACCAGCAGATACGGTTTGATAGAAGGAAAAACTTCCTAACAAACAGAGTTGTTCAAAAGTGGAATGGGCTGTCCCAAGAGAGAGTTTTCGCCTTGCATTGTAACCCCAGCACTTAGTACAGTGCTGGGCATATAGTAGGCTATTAATAAATGTTTGTTGATTAACTGATGGGTGTGGAGCACTACCCATAACTATAGGGCTTCTAATGGAGGCTTGACAGCTGATTACACAGGATTTTGCAGAAGGGATTTCTGCTTCTAATATTGACTGCACTTGAAGACCCTCTTCCAACTCAGATGCTGTGATTTTAAGTTCATTTTACAGCCAAGTAATTAGCTAGCATGTATTTAAATGCCTATTATGTGCCAGGCAATGAGCTGTTTCCTGAGACCATAGAGCCAATAAAGAAAGAATCTTTGCCTGCACAGAGCTTACATTCTATTAGGGAAGGCAACATACACACATGTAAGAAGATACAATTATACAGATTAATAAACTGAAGCTCTGAAGTTGATCTTTGCAAGGCTAATAAATTGAAAACTCAGGACCAGACCCAGGTTTTCTGCTTGCCAGTCCAGAGGGTTTCTCAGTACACTGTTTCCTAATATGTGGATATTATTAAAAATAAAAACACTCTGTTGGAACACTTATAAACCTGTGATTAAAACCATAAGCACTGCTAAAAATATGGACAGCCGTTACAAAATATGGTAGGGATGACAGTTAAGAGCCAGTCTTTTGCAGAGGACAGACCACTCCTCCCCCATCCCCAGCAAACTGTCTCCCACCTGCTCACTGCCCCAGGGAACTCATTTAACAGAGGAACAAAGGCTTCCATTTCTCAATTAGAGATCAAAGGTTTAGGATTCAAGACATCAAGTAAAAACTGGCAAAGGGGACAGCATGTGAAGGTGACATGGAGACAAATATAGATGGGAGGGAGTTTTGGAACAGTGTGCATGTTCCCCAAATCCTCCCCCTACGCCCTGTTTGTTTTCTTAAATTAACAGAAATAGGGGAGAAGGAGAGAAGAGGAACAGAAAGAGCAGGGATGAGGGAAGGACTAAGAAGACAAGTGGACAAGGGAAACTGTGGAGCTGACATGGGGACAGTTGATTGTTGTCCTTTGTTCTCAAAGAGAACCAAAAATGACATCACGATGTTAGAGTCGAGTTACAGTGTGGCTGATCAGACCAATATGAGCTTAGAATGTTCTACCATAAGTCGGGCATAAATAGTCCGTAGGAACATTTGGGGTGGATTCTCTAAATTTCTTCATCTCACTTTTATTTTGAGCTACATCAATTCTGTTTTGCTCATTGAACACAGCAACATTTTTGATGAGGGCACACCATTCTGGGCGATCCTGTGCCAGTGTCTCTCATGTCACACAATCGATACCAAAGGAAAGAAGAAAGAGGGACTGAGTTTTCTTCACCCCCTCTCTCTCCACCCTTTTAGGCCTCTCAATCAATACTGATAAGCATAGTATAGTAGAAGTATCAAAGACGACTATAGGATGTGTTAAAGCTCTAGCCTAGCTGGTACCATTAGGAAATAAGGAAGGAGAAAAACCTTTGGTAAGTACCTACTCAATGTTTTAGGTACTGTGCTATAAACTTTATAAATCATATTTTATCCTCACAATAACCTGGGGGCTTGGGTGCTACTATATCCCCATTGAGGGAACCGAGGCTGACAGCAACTAAAGAATTACCCAGGGTCACACAGCTAGTATGTGTCTGAGGTCATATTTGAACTTAGGTTTTCCTGACTCTAGACCTATCCTCCTACCCACTGTGCCACTTAGCTGCCACTAATTACCTCTGTGGCTAGAGATAGCTCCTTTACCCTGTCTGGTCCTCATTTTCCTCACTTGGACTCGGTGACTTAGGTTCCTTCTGACTCTGAATCTATTACCCTAGGAATAGATATTGTCTTAAATTCACGCTAAGGTATAAATTGAACATGGGTTCAGTATGTAACTCTGACACTTACTAGGTAGATGACCCTGGGCATCGATTCTTCAGTTTCTCCTCTGAAAATGGGATTAATAATAACACCTCCATCACAGGGTGGTTGGGAAGCTCAAGAGAGAAAATGTATATAAACTGTGATATAAAACCTTAAGAAGCTATGTAGATAAGAGTTATTATTACATAGAGCCTTTCCTTAGGTTCTAATAGGTGCCACAAGAAAAGAATACAAGGACCAAGGATCCCTGTATGAGGAAAGGAAAGGTACCTCCAAAGTATGTGTGCACCAGCAGGTTGGGGTGGGGTATGGAATGAGAAGGTGCATTGCTGTAGTATATAGACGCTGATTTGAGAGGCTATGGCAAACCATTTCCTCCACAAAATGTCTCCAAATAACGTTAGGTTGGCATGCTTTCTCATGTTTAACTTCCCTTTATTCTAACTATAATTAGCATGAACATTCTCTCGTTTTGACACCATTTATCATTTTTCCAGACTTTCATTTACATCATTTTGACATCATAATTTGCCCTCACAAATCACACTAACAGTACTGCAACAACTTGAAGCAATTACAAAGGTAAGACTTGGGATAAAAATGCAACGAAGTATAATTCAGGCACTGTACTTGCTCAGTGTCAAATTTCATAGTCTCAGGTTCTTCATTTCCCTATATAGCCAAAAGGTCCAATTTCCATCTTTAGGCAAAGCACTTGAAATAATTACTTCTGTTGAATTCCTTTTTTCTTAAAACCTCAACTAAATGATTCCTTTTAAACACAAATCATAGTTTTCAAGCTGGAAGGGATCTTAAAGGTCACCAAGTCCAACTTCCAATGTAAGAAAACTTAGAAAATGGAGAGGGATGGGGTGGGGGAGGGGGAGTGTTACGGGGGAGGGAAAAGGGAATAAATCCATTTTATCATAAAGATTTTTTAAAGCATTACATAAAATTGTATAATTTGGTCATTGTGACTATATGAAAGTATGACCTCAAGTAATAAATATTGTAGCTTGTGTTATATTTTATTTTAAATAATGGTAGTAAAAAAGTATATTTAAAATAGTAGGAGTAAAATAGAAATAGTAAACTTTAAAAATTTTAAATAGTGGTAGTAAAAAATCCTACAGTCTAGGGCAGGGATTCTTAACCATTTTTTGTGTCCTAGAATCCTTTGGCAGTCTAATAAGGCCTGTGGATCCCTTCATAGAACTTTTTAAACATCATTACAAGAAAGTCAATATATTTAAATACAGATATCAAACTTTTTTAAGTTCACAGACATGAGGTTAAGAACCCTTGATCTAGAGTCTTATTTTAAAATTTCTGTGTATAATTGTATTATTTATGACCTGTACTGCATCTTTATTTTTTTTTGCACTATATAATTAGACCTTAAGATAACTAGGGTTTTGGTGAATCCAGTGACCAATATTCATACACAATTTAGCATCATAGATTTAGGGTTGGAAAGGATCTTAGATGTCATTTGATCTACCCCACACCCTGTGGTTGCCCTAGGTAAATCATCTCATTTTTCTGGGCTTTATTTTGCTCATCAGTAAAAAGAGAGGACTGGAGAAAATGGTTGCTAATATGTTACTTAGATCATAGAGTACACAGAAGGGAGTGAAGTATATGAAGACTGGATAGAAAGGGGGCAGGTTTTGAAGGGCTTTAAAAACCAAATAGAAGATTTTATATTTTATCTTGCAAGTAACAGGGAGTCACTGAAGAGCATTGGTTGTAACATGGTCAGTCCTGCATTTTAAGAAATTCACTTTGGCAGCAGAATATAGCATGTCCAAAATACAATTTGTTGTCTTTTCTCCCAAATCCACTCCTCTTGTAATCATCCCTGATTTCTGAGGAGGGCACATCTTTCCTACTAGTTTCCCATTATCACAACCTCAGTGTTTAATCTCCACTATTCATCCCTTATATTCAAGACTTGCCAGTTTTTGTCAGCATCTCACATCTGTCTCTTCACTATTCACAAAACCACCACCTTACCCCACATTCTTATCACCTCTTCTTGCCTAGGTTTTTGAAATAACCTTTCTCCCCATTCCAATCCATTCTCCATAGAGCTGTCTAAGTGATTTTCCTAAAGCACATTTCTGACCATGTCACTCCATTATTCAATAAATTCCAGTCATTCCCTATCACCCATAGGAACAAATAAAAATTATTTTGTTTGACTTTTAAAGCCCTTTATAATTTGGCTCCAACTTGCCTTTCTGACCTCATTATACATTTTTCATTGTTCAATCTATGTCTCACCTTCACCATCTTCTTATTTACTATCTCCTTTGCCTAGAATGCTCTCCATACTAACCTCTACCTTGTAGAATCCCTTGCTCCCCTCAAGACTCAACTTAAGCACCACCTGTACAGGTATCCTTTCCTGGTTCTGTACCTTCTAGAGTCCATTCTCCCTAAACTAGCTTGGATCTACTTTATATTTGTTCTCCATATATTTTCAGCTCCTTGGGAGCAAGAACTATTTTTTTTTTTTTTGCTTTTTGGAGGGCATTTGGTGTTAAGTGACTTGCCCAAAGTCACACGGCAACCATTTTTGCAACCATTCCCAAATATTGGTTGCAGGCTCAGTCCTTGTCCACACACATTTTTTAAAAAAGCTGTGAGACAACTTTCCAATGTGGATTTGGCAGATTTTTTTTTCTTTTAAAATCTCCTAACAGGTTTGAACAACCTTGGAAACAATACGGTGGACAGGGCCAACAAACCCGTTGAAACTTGGTCACCTCATTAGTATTCAAGAGCTAGACCTCATCAGAACTCTGGCAGCAGCATGGCCCCAGTTTGAAGCCTGCCCCCCTCCTTCTCTTTTCCTCCTCCCTTCTACCTTCCTATGGGAAAACCTTTAAGTTTCCTCAAGAGCTATTTGGTACTAAAAGGAGGCTGATTTTTCTTCCTGTTTTGTGCCTGTAAATTGCCCTGCTGTGCACCCCACAGCTCCTGATGCCACAGGCCTGAGGTTGGATTTTTTTTTTCCTTTTTAAATCTCCTAACAAGTCTGAACAACCTTGGAAACAATAGGGTGGACAAGGCCAACAAACCCGTTGAAACTTGGTCACCTCATTAGTATTCAAGAGCTAGACCTCATCCTCAACAGAACCCTGGCAGCAGCATGGCCCCAGTTTGAAGCCTGCCTCCCTCTCTCTCTTTTCCTCCTCCCTTCTACCTTCCTACCAGAAAACCTTCAAGTTTCCTCAAGAGCGATTTGGTACTGAAAGAAAGCTGATTTTTCTCCCTTCTTTGTGCCTGCAAATTGCCCTGCTGTGCACCCACAGCTCCTGATACCATAGGCCTGGGGCCTTGCGAGGGCAGCCCCTGTGAGATCATGTTTTGGCAAAGGAAAAAAGGAATTAAAGAACAAAGTAATAAGAGTATAGGTCTTGATCATCTGGAGGCAAGGTTTTAAAACCTGAAGCTTTTGAAAATTGGGAGAAAGGTCTTTAACAAGCTGAGTTACAGAAATCGTATTTTTTCTAATAAGGCAACTAGATTAGGGAAGAGGGAAGGCTAGGGAGGTCCCAGGTGTTCTGAGAAGAAACACGAAGCCCTATATTCATTACTGTAGGATCAATATAGGGCAGAATTTAGATTAACTAATAGGCAAGGTTTGGTTTGCAAAATGTTCATTGGAAATTTTGGTTAACTCTAGAAGTCTAATAAATTTTAATAATTAGATAAATGAGATTTAATAAAACTGTGTTGTAGATGAGCTCTCTACCCAAGGTACAATTTTAAGAAAAGAAAAGTGGATTGTGATAAACACTTTGGCCTCAGTTCTTCAGCTAATTTCTACTCCATTGGCAATGCTAATATTGAAATTTGGGGACCTCTTTTTTGAATAAGGGAATACAGGAAGAGAGAAGTTATTTATTTTAAAAAGATGGGCCTGTTTAAGGTGAAGCAATCAAATTGGACTGAATCAAATAAAAAAAGATAGAATGAGATCATTTATTTAGAACTTAAAGGGACCTTAGAGATGATCCAGGCAAATCCACCCATTTTACAGATGATAGAACAGAATATTACAGATATGATAGAACAAAATAGAATAGAATGGAATAGAATTGGATTGAATAGGATTTTAATACTAGAATGATGTCAGAGATCATCTAGCTCAGGTCCCTCATTTTACAGATTAGGAAACTGAGACCTACTAGACCAGGATGAAATGATTTGCCCATATCAAGGCTAGTTAGTGATAGAAGGGTGAAGGGGAACTAGAACTTGGAACTAGACATATGACTGGTGTGTGTATAGTGAGGGGAACGTCTATTCTTGGTCTGCCATGAGACTTTTGATAAAGGAACAAGGCCAAGCTCATTTTGACTGAGACGATTTTTTTTCCTTTTTTAGGGACTAGTTGAAGAATCATCATCACTTTGGTCCCTGGGTTCCTACACATCCTACTCTTGGTTACTTTATTTAGGAGTTAAGACTCTTTTATAAGAGTTCTTCTTCTCCCTCACTGTAAAGTATATTTGAATTTCTACAAGGCACCTGAAAATATTTCTTATAATAGCCTTGTAGACAATATGGAGAGATGGGGATTTGGTATGAAAGTATTCAGAGTTGCTTAAACAATTAAACCCAAAGAGTGATATTAAATGGGTGATGTTAACCTAGAGGGAGTTGTCTAGTGGTATTTCATGACTTTTGCTTGGCCTTGTTTTGTTCAGCTTTTGTGCCTCACGTGACCTTGATTGATGGAGAAAAGTAAAGCATGAGTCAAATTTGCAGATAACATAAAGCTAGGTGGCATAGTAGTTAGAGTACTGGGTCTATTGTCAGGAAAACTTGAGTTCAAATCTGCCCTCAGACACAACTCCCTACGTAAGGCCTTAACTGACACTCACTTAACTCACTTAACCCTGTTCACCTCGTTTCCTCATCTGTAAAAAAGAAACTGGAGAAGGAAATGGCAAACTATTCCAATATATTTGCCAAGAAAACCCCAAATAACGAGGTCATGAAGATTTGGACACAAATGAAACAACTCAACAATAACAAATAAGGCTACAAGGGATAATTAATAATGAAAGACAGAATTTTAACTACCAAGATTTGTAAGATGGGATTCAATAGCAATAAATATAAACTTTTGCCCCTAGGTTAAAAAATCAATTGCATAAGTATAAGATAGGAGAAATGGGAGGTGAAAATTGTTCATGTAAAAAGCACACGGGGAGTTTTAGTGAACTATACACTCAAAATGAGTCAATCGTGTGTCTTGTGATGACAAGCCAACTTTCCAAGTTCATGCCAAGGAAACTAATGCAACACTAGACTAATGTAAGAGATGTAAATAAGAGACAAACTCATGTCCAAAACAAAGGAAGGGATAGTCGACTGGATTCTGTTCTAGTCAGACTGCATCTGTATTAGTGAAGTCAGTTCTGAGCATAATTTTTTAGGAGAGGCATTAACAAAGGAGGTTTCCCAAGGACAACAGGATGGTGAAGGATCTGAAAGCACGTGATGTGAGAATTGGTGAAAAGAAGTAGGGATATTTAATTGGGATAGAAATTACCTCAGGGCATGAGGAGGATATGATTGAAGTCTCAAGTATCTGAAAATACAGAAGAATTAGCATTGTCCTTGATGTCAGAGAGTAGTAGTAGGACTAATGGATGGAAAATGCATGGAAGCATAGAACCATTCAATAGAAAGAGAAACTGTCTTTTAATTAAAACTGCTTCCAAAAATGAAATGGGTTGCCTCATGATAATAGTGAGTTCTCTAGACCTGGGAGTCACCAGCCAGAGATACTGGATGATCACTTACTGGAATAGTGTAGAAGGAATTCATGTTTCAGGAAAGGGTGCACAAGACAATACTCTCCCAACTCTAAGATTATTGGATTCTAAAGTTTTACCTTGCTAGTATTTACTGCTAGACTTAACACTGTTCTTTAAGTGCTTAAATCTTGGTGGAAAGAACATGGTATTTAGTATTAAAAAATCAGGATTCAAGTTCAGTCCTGACTACTACCCATTTAAGCCTGAACAAATCATTTAAACTCTGTGATCCTTGGTTTTCTTATCTATAAAATGGAGATATTGCCTACTTCTTATGTGATGCTACTGGGAAGATCATGTGAGATGATGTAAAAATACCTCATAAATTTGTAATTGTACAATGTACAATAAAATTTCTTTAAAGAGCAATGTGATATAATGGGGGGGGGCGGAGCAGCAGTACAGGAGTCAAGAAACCTTGATTCAAATGGCTGTACCACTTACTGGCCCTGTGACCATGACCAATTAATTAATCTTTCTGAGTCTGTTTTCAAATCCAAAAAATATGAATGGTAATATATTTGGACTACCTGTTTGACGAAGCTGGGGGAAAGTGCTCTGTAAATTATAAAGTACTATTCACCTATGAGTCTAGGGGAAAAAAAGAACTCATTTGGATTATGGAGTTCCTAAACAATGAACTTGGTTTAATGAGAAATAAAATCTCTTACGTATGGAAGTCATGGTAAAAACAATTGTATCTAGCCCTAAACTGTAATTGGTGAGACTCGTCAATTGAAGTAAGGGCCTGTAGGACCATAAATAATTTTGAGTTTGAATTTAGATATAGTTGTCTTCAGTAAATCATTAATAAAGAGAAATGCCACAATCTATTCACAGGGAATCCTGCTACAGGTTAAGGTTTGCTTTTGGGAAAAGCCAAGAGGATAATTTTAGCCTCAATCTAAGATAGGACCCTCATGGCTCAGTTTCCCTATTGTCTTCCTTTGAAAAGGAATGTTTTCACCTGGCTATTCCTGAGTAAGGAATTAAAGTGACTCTTATCTGAATTCAAATAGAGCTAAACATGTTTTATCCTGTCATATATCATATCCCTGCTTTTTCCTTTTATGACAAGTTTCTCTAATTAGAGCAAGTGGTCAGTAAAAGATATGAATACAATGCAGGTATGTGAAATTTTGCTGTTGTCAATCTGAATGTGTATTCACTCCATATTCCAAACCACTGGGTAATTCAGTACACAGGATTGTCATCTGCCTGCCTGCATAGTCAAGTGAAAAGAAGTTTGTGAAACAAAGGTACAAAGTTAATCATTATCCCATATACTAAGACTGGGATATACATCTGAGAGAAGAAAACATGTGCTAGATCTGTGCTATTCAGCCTAAAACTATATTCCTAAATAATTTAGTAAATGGTTACTTGGCCTACTCAAGTGCTTGTTACTAGATGCATCTGTCTTTCTTCTTATATCTGGGGCCCTTCCCACTGAACCTGCCTGTCAGATTTGTGTATCTTACAGACCAATTCAGCTACAGTTGGCAGCAAACAGTGGATACCAGTCCATACTTACCCATCATCCCCTGGATATGACTATGCTCAATTCCAGTCAACCTCCTTCTTGGGACCCACTGAGACACGGACAGCTCTACACCCCTTTTCAGTGTGAAGAAACTACAGAAGCTGAAACCTTCATCCCTTTTCCCCTATCTCTTTGAGGGGGTAATGATGGAATACTAATAAAGCTGCCCCCCAATCCCAATATTCTAACTTCATTATAGGCCTGGCCCCACTGAACAGCAGGCCCACTGTACCTACCTAGCCCCCCACACTCCAGACAATATCCTAACTTCTTCATATATGCCTCACTGCTCACTAGAACAGCAGGCATGTCCATGTGATGGGATCCCAGCCACTGCCTCTACCTAATCACTGCCCCCAGACCTATTCCCACAGAAACAGGTATGTTCTTATACTCAGCCACAATCACATCATCCATTTAACCCAAGACAGAACCATAATACCTAACTATCTGTCTTGACCAGACAGGACCACAATAGCTAGCCAAATGGAGGGCAGCATGACCAGAAATGTTTAACCACCAAAACATAGATGGGACCCCCTCCTCCATTACCTAATCCCTTAATAAACTCCTCTTGCCTTTTTAATAACCATATTATATATTAATTAACCATAATTAACAATTTTCATATATGCTATGTAAATTTCTGTTATGTAATTGCATCTTTACCTTATAAAGATCCACCTTGCTTTCTCTGAAATTGCTGGTACCTCTTGGAACTTAGCCTACTTCATGAGAGGCCTCAATCTCAATAAATGCCTGTATTTGGATTACAGGTGGTCTGACTCTGATTCTTTGAGATGGTTCCACTACAATATATCATGAAATCCCAATGGTTTTTGGGTAGGCAGAGGCCCCACTGCAACAAATTAATACTGGATGTTGTTTGAAAATTCTTACACAAGGAAAACATTTATTAAAGTTTTCATCTAAAAGTAGGGTCCTTTACTATCCTAACCTAGTTGAATATTAAAACTTTAATTTAAAAATGAAACTATCATTTCTATACAAGGCAAAATAGTGTCTTTTTAAGGCAATTTGGGTGAAATTCAAAAGATCCTTATCTGTAAGTTTATTGGCATCTGGGTTTTATTCACACAATAGGTTTTGTGCTCTTAAATCCTATTCGTTAAAATTATTTCTGGGAAAGTACAGCTGCCTGCCCAATTGGGCATACAATGACTAGCTCTAGGTGTATAATTCATATTCGTCTTTGGCAAATGTATTTTCTTATGTTAATGAGTTCCACTCCATTTCTTGTTAATGACTTACATGATTTTTATTCTCAGGAAAGACAATTGTGCTACTACTTCAACATAACAAGTGGGACACTGATTTTTTTATATAAGAACTACTGAATGAATGTACTTCTAATTAAAAACAAACCGTGGAAGGAAACTGAGAAAAGTAGAACAGATCCAGACAAAAGAATCAATATAAAATGAAGAATTGATTTGCAGAAATTTTTTTAGTTCCTCTGTTGGCAGGAAAAGTATCCTTATAATTTTTTTTTCCATTTTTAATTCTAACAAATCAAGAACTGTCTGCTTCCATGTGAACACCAGGAAGCTCTCTGCACCAGTATCTTATCCTCTTCAGTGATAAAAGCCCAGGTGCTGGAAATCTCGTGCTTGCCCTGCATGGGAGTGGTGTGAACACCCATAAAGAGAATGCCGATTTCACTCTGGTTTGCTAAATAATACCAAAAAAAAAAGTTTACAGAACTTTTACCCCACATTTCTACCATTTTGGAGGTGGCAACTAATTCTTATTTCTCAAGGGATTGTATTAAGTGTGGATTTATGTAATTACAATATTAGTTCAAGCCCCCATATGCTGGGACAGTTATGATCCAGTCTTTATTGTTCTCCATATATCAATGAGCCCTATTCCATGACTCTAATATAATGGAATCTGCCACAAACATGGCTTAACTCCAAACAGGCTTTACTCATGACCACGGAAATAAAATAACTAAAACCAAAGTATATTCAACAAACTGCCACAGCAGCTATATACCTATAGCTCCACCAAGGCAGCTCATAACAAGTCTGTGGGCTTGCCCTAATTTAGGGACACAGCTTTGCTGCTTTGACTAAACGCTCTAGTTGGAAGCTACATGCAGTCTAAATCCTGGATTTGGGGAACATCTCTAAACTGTTCCCACTCACAGCCTAGGCATTGCTCCATGGGTTTTCTCATCCATATGCTCCAGAGGTGTCATGTTCAAGTCAGTGGAGGAACTTAGAAACTGGCTCCTAATGCTGCTCCTTCTCTTTCCATGTCTGTTCATAGTTCTGTTGCTGTTAGTATCCTGTTCTCTGACTTGGTACAGTGACAATCAGCTGGGCTGCCTAGGATTGCAATTTCTCCTTACAGCTTATAGTCAACGGTGGTCCAGGTAGGAAGACACTTTTTGGCCACCATACCTTTTGCCTCTCCTTGTCCTCCTAGACTGTGTACACTGGCATGGGGATAATCATTTCTGGCCCTGAGAATATCTTCAGCTCTTTTTGTTTGGACAGGGCTGGTCCAAGACATAGCTTTCAAGATGGAGATACATATAAGGGAGAAAACTGGAAGCCTGAAAACCTCAGCAGCTCTTGCTCAATTATCATTCCCTCATAAGTCTATCCTGTAACCACCATTTCTCATGTCACAAAGGACTTAGAGAATTATATCACTTAGGGGCAGGTAGACTTTTGCCTGAATTTTTCAATATATAGGCCATCCAGAAACTTAGAAAATAAAAGTGATTATCAAGTTTTTGCATGTTCTATTTTGGAGGGAATTAATAAAGAAATCTAATCGACAGAAAAAAATGTGGTATTGAGCAAAGTACAGTAAAGAGATAAATGCAGTCTACTTTGATATCATGAAGCAGAGAAATACTAGATGCTTAGCTGAGGAGTAAATACAGTCCACTTTGATATCATCAAGCTGGTAAATACCGGATGCATAGCTGAAATCTGGTTGTTGACAGAGTGATGCCATGTCAAATTCACTAAGACAGCTGACAAAGGGATACGAAGTCTGCAAAACTAATCACAGGAGCTTTGGAGATGTTCTAGCATATTGACTAGAAAATCAGAAATTCTGATTAATGGCAGACATTTCACGTTTGCTTTTGCTGCTAGTGAAAATGTGCCCTCTCTAAGAAAAGCTATAATATATTTTATGCTGTTAGGCATCATTGATAAAAGCAGCATCTGCAAATCCCTGCTGACTGGCTTACAGATGAATAAAAGTGGATATGAAATCAACAGTACTTATCAAGGATGGTATCCATAAATAGCTTGGATATTAAGAATGCACACTATTGGGGCAGCTAGGTGGCTCAGTGAATAGAGCACTGGTCCTGGAGTCAGGAGGACCTGAGTTCAAATCCAGCCTCAGACACCTAACACAAAAACTAGCCGTGTGACCTTGGGCAAATCACTGAACCCCAACGGCCCTCCAAAAAGCAAAAAAAAAAAAAAAAAAAAGTACATTATCTCGTGAACTTGGGAAAAGTTTCATTAAAAGAATCTTCAGATTCACAAGATCATGGAATTATAATGAATGTGGAAATCTCTCTGGTTACCGCAGATTTTATTCAACATCAGAGATTGCATAGGCTAAAGATATACCAAAATCATGATGACTGTGGAAGGGCCTTACTGAACACTGAAGGGGTTTGACTTGAAGACCTCTGAGGTACCTCTTAAATCCAAATCTATGAGCTTTTGAAAGTATCCTCTGGATTAGTTTCATCCATATCCATAAAGGACTGATGTTTGAAGAAGTGCCCATAAAATTAAGGCTGATATATTTAATCTCACAATACTTCCTGCAGTGATCTCTGTGTGTGTGTATTTGTGTGTATCTATATACACATACTGTATATGTATGCATATATAGTTGTTTGTATACATATATACATTGATATAGATATTCAAATGCTGGAACAAATGAACATGACACGGAAAGAAATGTTAAAAATTTCTCTGTAGAAATACATGACTGATTAGGAATTCCACAGCTGAACAACAGTGACGGCAGTATTAGAGGCAATCTACCATGCAAAAAGATATTAGGTAGGTCATGTAGCAAAGATGACAGCCATCATATGTTGATGTCCACCAAGGGGATGAACCACCTGACTAATAGTCTGGATGCCACAGAACTCAAAACAATTGATTTGTGGGTGAAAATGTAATGGGATAGGCCAATGATTCATATTTTTAGATAAAGATCAAAACAAGGAATGTGGACTTATCAGTTCTGGTATGCAATGGTACTATATTCTCATCAAGACAAGCCATGCCAGATTTATATGGGAGTACAAATTCCCTTAAAGGTTTTTCAGTGATTTATTCAATCAGTAAATATGCTAAGTTCCTACTCTGTGCAAGGGACTACAACAGGTTGTCCTCCAAACACATCCTTTTTATAAAATCATAGAGCTGGAAGAGCCTTTGGAGATTATTTAAGATAGCATTTACTTAAATCAGAGATTCCTTCTATTCTATTCTATTTATTTATTTCTTGGCCTTTTTTGGAGGGGGGAAAGGTAGGACAATTGGAGTTAAGTGATTTGCCCAAGGTCATACAGCTAGTAAGTGTTAAGTGTCTGAGGCTGGATTTGAACTTAGGCCCTTCTGACTCCATGGCTGGTGCTTTATTCACTGTACAAGCTAACTGCCCCTCTATTTTTTATTTTCAATCAAGGCATGCAGTTTCTGCTTGAATAGCCCTTCTAATGGGAAATTTATTGATCCATGATACAATCCATTCTATTTTTCAACAGCTATAATTATTAGGAAACTTTTATTTATATTGGTAAGAAATCTGCTTTTCTGTACCTCCTATTCTACTGGTCCTAGCTCTTCTTCTCAGACCAACCAAAACAAGCTTAATTCCTCTTCTAATATCTGAAGACTGTTATCATCCCCCACACCCACTAAATACTCTTTTATTCAGACTAAATATCTCCAGTTCTTTCAACTATTTCTTATATGCCATAGTTTATAGTCACCTCATCATCCTTCTGTTGGATACCCTCCAGTTTGTCAATATACTTTCTGAAATATGTTACCTAGAACTAGACATAATACCACAGAGAGGCCAAATACAAAGGAATTCTTGCTACCTCAAACTAGGTACTATACTGCCATTAATTTAGCTTAATATTGTATTACCTTTGTCTGCCAAACCACACAGTTGACTCTTATTGTAAGTCTTTCCCAATCTTTCTCTGACTACATTTCTCCCATTCAATATTAGTGCCTTAGTACTGATTTAGCAATAAAAAGCAGTAACTTTGTAACAAAAAGAAAGAACTTTTTGCTTATTTCTATCAAAAATCAGCTTGTTAGCTCTAGTCTGTCCTTTTTGATTGTTAAAATATTTTTGGAACCCAATTCTGCCAACTAAGTTATTCCTTCCAGTTTTATTACATCCATAAATTCACCAAATATGCCACCTCTATAATATGGTATCCATACCATATAAACTCCTGCTCCCTGCATGCTGTTATTCTACCTCTTTGACTGCACTTTTCAATTTTCATCCTTCATCCTATCCCCTGCCCTCCTTCAGCAGCATGTTTCCCAAGGGCCTTAACTCTTTTATTCTCACTCTACTTTCCCCCTTGGTGATCTCATCTTCTCTTATGGGTTCAGTTATCATCTTTATATAGATGTGACATGTCTAAAACATAATTAATCATTTTTCTCCCTACTTTCAACCCTACTCCAAAATTCTCGTTTTCTGTCAAGATCTCTATTCCATCTTCCTAATTACATAGCTTGATAAACCCTGGAGCCATCCTTAACTCCCTGCACTCAGTCAACACCCAAGTCTTGCTGATATAACCTCCAGAATGTTTTTTTCACATCTTCTCCCTTTCCCCCATTCTTAAGGCCATTATCTTATTGCAGGTTTCCATTACTTCTCACCTGGACTATTGCAATAACTTCCCAAGTTTTTCCCTGCTTTCAGTTTCCTTCATGCCCAATCCGTTCTCCATTAAGCTGCCAAATCATCTTCCTAAAGGACAGGTCTAACCATAACACTCCTCTACTCAAAAACTCTTTTATTTTCTTTGAAGTTTGGCTCAGTTATCACCTCCATGAATCCTTATCTAATCTTCCTAGGTGTTTCCGCTTTTTTCTTCCTCAAATCACTTTCTATTTATTGATGTATTTGTATGCTGTAGCTAATATAACATAAGATTCTTGAAGGCAGAGATTTTTTTTTCTGTCTCCCCATTGTCTAGCACAGTGTCTTGCACACAGTAGGCATTTAATAAATGTCTGTTGAAGTGAATTGAGTTAGAAACTCTAAGATGGCAGCCACTACCTCAAGAGGGCTAGTCAACTCTACCTTACCAACCAGTACTTCCTTTTTAGTCACAATCAGATTCAAAATAGCAGTAAATCTTATCACTTTCTTGGCCTTGGCAAGTCAAGAATTTATCAGCTGCTTTGCTTTTAGTAGAAAGAAAACTCAAGTGGATATCTTCACAGTTGAAGTGCCATCACAATTATTTCCTCCTCTTTGCCAGTTTTGTGATCTGTATTTGGAACTCACAATCCAAATTCTCTGCCTGATAGGAGACTTCCACGATTATATAGTTTATTTCTTCCTCCTTTGACCTTTACTCAAATGTTTTCCACCATGTCTTCCTCCCCCAAGTTTGTGGATTTCCATTCACACAAATATTTTCTTGATGTACTAGGCTACCCTGACTTCCTTTTTACTTTTTCTGCTCATTCTGAACAAGGTGAACCCTTCCATCGACACAGTTCAATCTTGAATCGTATCTACAAAGTTTTGATGATTCCTGGGTTTGTACTAATTACTCCACACTAAAACTTCCAGTTCACTAAGCTTATTATAGATATTCTGAACCTTGGTATTTAACAAACATTTATCAAGTACCTATAATGTGTCAGGCTTTGTGTCAGGCACTGCTGATGCAAAGACAAAAACAAAACCATTTCTGCCCTCAAGAACTTTTTGTTGTTGTTCAGTCACGGCCAACTGTCAAGAACCCCATTTTAGGGTTTTCTCAGCAAGGAAAATGAGGTAGTTTACCATTTTCTTTTGCAACTCATTTTACACATGAGGAACTAATATATAAAGCATTAAGTGACTTGCCCAAGGTCAGACAGCTGATAAGTGTCTGGGTCTGGATTTGAATTCATGAAGATGAGTCTTTCTGAAATAGAGTGTAAGCTCTATACTTTATGCCACCTAACTGCAAGAATTTTATAACCAATCTAACAATATTGATAGTAGAGTCAATGTCTCCTGTGTGTTACTACTCTCCTTAAGTCATATCTGTTTCTCTCTGCAGTAGATGATTTAGAATCTCTATCTCAGTGTTTTCTCTTTCTTCCTTTCTTTTTAGTTCAAAGCCCTCTAAATTAAATCAGCCAGTCTCTAAGGAAGCACAGTCATCCAGGCATTCATTAGGCATACTCTTTTCCTGGCCAAAAGTTCTTAATATCTTTTCCTAACACCAATTTAGCCAGTTGTTCATTTTCCATTCTAAGATCCTTATCTTGTCAGTAATGATGAAAGGATCTGCTCTCTTAAGTCTTTCAGATTCCTATCTAGCATTTCACAAGTCTTAGAGATTCTGTCTAGGAGTATTATTTGATCGTGCATAGATTAGCAGCAGTGGATACTGGTGATAATGAGCATTAAACAAGTTTGTCAGTGCTCTCTGTCACATACTCAAATGCATGTCCCAGGAACATAGTCCAGTTATATAAGGAAAACATGTAGCTATAACTTCTACCACAACACACCTCTTTTTTTCCTAAGGTCAGTAGCAAATGACAATTTAAGCTTTTCCCTGTTCTAAAAAACACTTTCCCTTCCTCTTTGATAATCAAAATCATACTTATCCTTCCTTCAAATGCCAATACAAGCCCCATCTTCTCTGTGAAATCTTTCCTGATCACCCAAGCCCACAATGAGTTCTCCTTATCTTCCTCCTGTAGAACTGATGACTTTCTATGACTTTGGATGACCTCAAGTTGACTTGACCTCAGTTTTCTCATATGGAAAATGGGAGGGGAAACCAGATGACCTTTATGTTTCCTCCAAACTCTAAATCTCTGATTTAATGAGTATTTATCCATAGCACTCACTTGCCACTTAGCATGTTAATATTAATTTCTAATATATGTGTCATTTCTCTCCAATTAGATTGATAATTCTTTCACCACAGGGACTGTTTTCTTCTTTATATCCAAGTCTGATGCTTCTAGACCCTACTGGCTTAGAGCAATTTAAATAGTTACAAAAGGCACATAGCTTCAACTATGTGAAGTCAGGATCATCACAGACTATTCCCAAACAGCTGTTCTACTAGATGTGTCTGGATCAAAAGTTGTGTCAGCTTAACTACAGCACATCAGAAGCCCCCAAAGGGAAAACATCCACCCTACACTATCCTGTTTGCTTTCTACAAGTGTTGGTACTTTAGCAGAATACAATATCACACACAGAATAAAGCACCCAAGATCACTTTGGTCACATGCTTTTCTATCACCAGAATTCCACTGGTCTCACCTTCTCCCCAGATTGCAGTTCTTTGCATGACAATTTGACTGGCTGATCCTATATTCACTGGTAATAATTACACTGTCTCTCCAACTTAAATACACTAACTATCCACAGTTTCACCATACCAGACAGAAATTAAATTGTATTTAATTCAACTTTACAAGCATTTATTAAGCAGAGATAGTATGTGAGATTTTATGGATAAAAAGTTACAAATGAAACAGTCCCTGCCTTCAAGAAGCTTATATTCTAAGGCTATACACATCCAGAGAAAAATTTACAGAGTCTGAATGCAGATTGAAGTAAACTACTTGCTCTCTTTTTCTTTTTTCTTGTTTTGTTTTGTTCCTTCTTTCTCATCGCTCATTCCATTGCTTATAATCTTTCTTTACAACTTGACTAATGTTTAATGTGAAGGTATTTGTAGAATTTGTATCAGATTGCATGCCACCACAGGGGAAAAGGGGGAAGAGAGAGAGGAGGAGAAAATTTGAAATTCAAAAGCTTGTAGAACTGAATGTTGTGAACTAAAAGTAATTTTCTTTTAAAGAAGCATATATTCTACTGAGAGAATACAAGTAAAGTGGATTAGTACATGACTTTTAAGGTCCCTCTAAACTCTAAATGCACATTTCTATTATCCTGTGAATATGTGTACAGATAAGAAACTACAAAGTATATATAAGGTAAATTCAAAGAATATCTAGGGAGTGGTCTCAAACTGTGAGAGGGTGATCAAAAAATAAAAAGTGGCATTTGAGCTGATGTTTAAGGAAAACTAGTGATTCCACGAGGCAGAGGTGAGTAGGGAGAGGGTTCAGACCATAAAAGATACCCTGTACAAATGTAGGGGGCAAGAGAAGGAATGTCATGAATGGGGAATAACAATCAGCCCAGTTTGTCTGTAACATAGAGTGCACTGGGGGCGGGGGGGGGGGAGAAGAATAGAAAATAAGTTTGAAAAGATAGGTTGGCACCAGATTGTGAAGGGATTTCAATTCCAAGGTCATGGCTTTGTGTTTTATACTAGAGGTAATAGGGAGTCATTGAAGCTTCTGGATCAGAAAAGTAATAGGGTCCGGTCTGTGTGATAAGAATACAAATTTGGCAGTCATTTCAACAGTGAATTGGAAAAGGAAGATACTTAAAGCAGAGAGAACAAATAGGAGGCTATTTCAATAGCCCAGGTGAGAGGTGATAAAGCCCTAAACTAAGATGGTGGCTATGTGAGTGAAGAGAAGGGGATGGATATCAGAATCTTTCGTATGTTGTTAATATTATGTTAAAGAAATAATTGCTGATTCATTAATTACAAGGCAGTTTGGGAGAGACAAACAAGTAAAAGTCACAGATTCTGGTCTCACAGAACTTATACTATAGCTGGAGTGATGATGTATACAATATCTTACAATAATCATGTTATAATGTACAAATACAATATAGTAATTATGTTATGTGATATGTGTTATGTGTAATATATAGAATAATAATAGGCAGAAAAAGAGATAGAGGGCCAGCCTTGGAGTAAGGAATTAAGGAAGATTTAAGTTTAAGTATTGTCTCTGACCCTATTGATCCTAGGCTTCTCAGGCCCCAGACAACTTCAATAGACTATAACTTGGGTGGCTAGGTGGCGCAGTGAATAGAGCACCAGCCCTGGAGTCAGGAGAACCTGAGTTCAAATCTGGCCTCAGACACTTAACATGAAAAACTAGCTGTGTGACCTTGGGCAAGTCACTTAACCCCAACTGCCCTCCAAAAAGCAAAAAAAAAAAATAGACTATAACTTGCTGATGTTTATTGGCAGAAGGGTTTCCTCACTGAGAATTCCTTGCAGTGGTAACATTAAAAATCCAGAAAAGAAGACAATAAGAAAAACATTTCACATTTATAGAAAATGGTATACACTTGAATCTCGTGGCAAGCAAACTGACCTAGACCAAATCAGTTACCTAGTCAATTATGGCTCTATAATATGAAAAAATTAATACATGTGGTCATTTTTTTAGATTTTGTTCAACTTTCCTTTGTATAATACTATGAGAAAATGAATAGGAATGTGACAAAAATCATGGGTAGGATGAAAAAAAATAGCACAAATGGTTCCCAAGAACATTAAAAAAGTATTATTTTCTCTTAAAAAAGAGAAAATTACATACAATAAGTGTTATATCAATTGTATAAAGTTCTTTTATTCATTTAAAAACCATTCACTAAGTATCTACTATGTGAAGAGTGCTGTAGGAAATACAAGTCTAATTGGGACACAATATCTACTTTATTACAGCTTATAATCTCGTATAAGAATTTGGAGAAGGGAGACATCACTTCCAGAGAAAATGGCTATTATTTGGAAAGACTGACAGGAAAAGGAAGAGAATTCACAAAGAGATAGGAATGCACATGATATATATTGAGATATGAGGAAATTAAAGCTCAGAGACTTCTGAGTGTCTTTAGAGACTCTCTAAAGAGACTTATCTATGGTTGCACTACTATTAATTTCTGGAGGCTGTATTTGAACTCAAAACTTTCTCAATTTCAAATCCATTATTCTTTTCATTACAATATATTATTGTGTACATAAGGGATAACAGAAGTCCTGGGAGTGAATTCAATCTCCAAGATAAAGGAGAAATTGCCAGGAAGAGAACCTTGGGATGCACACAAATTTAAGGGTCAAGATGCAAAAGAGAGGCCATCACATGAGAAAGAGGAAGAGCAGTCATGGAGGGTAGGAGGTGGATAAACTCTATCACATAGGACATAGAAGATACAGTTTTAGAAATTTGTAGAGTCTAAGTTCTTTGAAGGTGGCGGCTATTTCACTTTTGTCTCTATATCCCCACAAAATATACACAGAGCATAGTGTAGTGCCTGGCAAACAGTAGGTACTAAATGAATGCTTATTGACTGATTATTTATAAAGAAGGGAGTTGTTGGTCAATATCCTCAAATTTTACTGGAATATTAAAAAGAATGAAGACTGAGAAAAGGCTTTGTTGTTCAGGAAACTGATGGTGACTTTTGATAATCACAAGAGAGCTTTACAAGTGGTATTCTTGGGAAATTCTTTGGGAGAAAGTGTAAACTATCAGGCTGAAGCTCTTCACTACAGTTAAGATAGGTAGAATCACTGAGTAGGAAAAACAGTGCTAAGATTATATCATTTAGAGCCAGAAATAATCTTACTAGTCATCTAGACCAGAGGTTCTTAATGTGAGGTCCATAGATCCTGAAGGGGTCAACAGGTACATGCCAGGGGGGTATGAACTTGCTTTGGAAAAACCCTAATTACATTTTTTTCACTAACTTCTAAATGAAATTTAGCATTGACTTCTATTGCTTAAAACATTATTCTAAGAAAGGGTCTTCTATAGCCTTCACCAGAGTGTGAAAGTGGGGACCACAGTACAAAATAAAAGCTGAGCACTTCTGATCTAGACCAGTGCTTTCATTTTTACAGAAGATGAAATTGAGATTTTTAAATGCTAAATGGACTGTTGGAAGTTACACAGATCATAAGTAATAAAGCTACTTGGGATATGAATACAGAATGTCTGACTCCAAATCCAGGGTTTTATTCACTAGTAGAGTTGGGTGAGGGTTTTGTGAACTGAATAGGTATAGTAGCTGAGTAGAAGACATTTAAACTTAGCTCTAGAATTAACTATAATCACAATCTTTCTGAGTGGTTCTCATCATGAGAGTGGGATTCATTTAGGGGGACAAAGACATTCCAGGTGAGAGAAATAGTGTGGGCAAAGACAGAAGTAGGCTTACATATGGTATATTCTGGTTGGAGCATCTGGTTAATGTTCAGGCAGAGTGGGGGATGAGGTTGGAAAAGTATCTTGGGACTTTCAACAGGACCAGGGGAATCCAAACACTGACCTGTGATACTTTTTTTCACTCAGCAAATAGCAATACTGGCCATAAAAGTAGGAACCTTTCTTGATGCAGATTCCATCATAATGGTACCTGGAAAAAAATGTTAAAAGAGGTCTTCTGAAAGGCAGATCATTTGCAGTGCCAAACTAATCATCAAGCCCTGTTCCTTTTACTGGTAGAAGGAGGTTTCTCATTGGGAATTCTCTACACCAGAGAGAAGTCCAGAAAGAAGAAAATAAAATAGTAATTCCTATTATTGGAAAAGTGACATACACTAAGTGCTAATCAATGGTACACAACAAAAAATGGCATAGTTCATTTATTCACTTAATAAACAAATTATTAAGTATCTACCAATGTGATATAACCTATATCAAATTTGCTTACCTTTTTAGGGAGGGATGGAGAAAAATCTGAACTCAAAATTTTTAAACTAATATTAAAAATTGTCTTTACATATGTAATTGGAAAATTTTTTTAAAGTATCTGCTGTGTGCAGTACATTGGGGCAAATAATTAAGACATAGTCTCTACTCTCCTGGAGCTTACAATCTGGTATAAGAATTTGTAGGAGGAAGACATCACTTAAGAGACTGGAAAGGTCAGAGAAGGACTCAAGAGGAGGTGGTAATTTAGTCAAGCCTTGAAGAACAAATATTATTGATTAACTATACCTTTGGAGCCCTTTTATTAATCTGGTCACTCACTGTATTTGTGATTGAAAAACAAAACAAAACCTAAAAGGATTTGAGCTTGGGGGTTCTGAGGTATAGCAGGGTTAAAACCAATTGGGTGTCCACACTAAGTACAGTGCCAATATGGTGAGAGCCAAGGGGCCCAGAGAGCCAGCAGACTGCCAGGACAGTAAAATGGCCCAGGTTGGAAATGCAGCAGGTAAATACTCTCATGTCAATTAGCAGTAGTCTTTCAGTCTGGATGATATGGGGAGACCCAGTCTCAAAAAACATACAAACACAAACATAGTAATTCAGCCCTATGTAAACCTTTGTGTTGGGGACAAACAATACTGGATCATGTCACCTTATGGGCCTCAAGAAATTCATGTTCTATCCTACCTCCCTAACTCTTCCCACAATGATCTGGAAATCTAGAGAGAAGTCAAGAGAGAAAAGGAGGTCCCCAGTGTACCATTGCCCCTTTTCTTTGGAGGGAAGCTGAACTGGTAACCAGCAGATTCCCTGAAACGGTAATGATTAATGGCCTTCCAAATGCTTTTCGGAAAATGTGGTTCTTTTTCTTCCAGGTTGGGTCAGTGGCCTTACATAATTCCTGGACCTTGTAGGGATTTAGAAAATGGACTATTAAAAGCAGAACCAAAAGAACTGTATCCCCCATCACTACAGCAGCATAAATGAAAAGATCATAAAAAAGGGAAGACTGACCCTGAAGAACTAAAAAATCAGTAACAGCCTCATAGGATAGATCATGAAGCATACCTACTAATTCTCAAGGACCCTGGGTAACTGGTAGAATGGTAGCACTATCAACAGAAAGGCAGAGAGGAAAGGCAGGTTAAGTACTATTGTTGCCTTACCAATTAACTACTAGTGCCCTCCCTCTCAACTACCTTGCATTTAATTTCTCCCTCTTCCACCCCCACATATCATATTAGATGTGCTTATATTTATTCATTTAATATTCATGCTGTGAATAGTTTCATTATGTATTTGTTGTTCCCCCATTAGAATATTAAGTTCCTTTGGAACAGAAATTGTTTCTTTGTACTTGTATCCCCAGTAACTAGTCTAATAGTGGGTGCAAATTAAGCATGTAAGAAATATTGTTTATTTGATTTCTCCTCCTTTTGATAGAGTGATGGGAGACTATTATGCTGTATATACTAACTGTGGTCACTGTGTGTTTTTGCTTAACTGTTTTTGTTACAAGGAAAAGTTTAATTTCCAGAAAGGGAAAGGAGGTATTTCCAGAAATGACTGTGATATAAAGACAAAAAGTATTAATAAAGCTTTATTTTAAAAGAGAATAAGAAATAGAAAGGAAAGGGGGAAAGGAAAGAGGGAGGGAGGGAAGGAAGGAAGGAAAGAAAAAAGAAATGGAAGAAGGAAGGAAAGAAGGGAGGGAAGGAGGAAATAAGAAAGATGGATGGATGAAAAAAAGAACAAAAAGCAGAAAGGATGGATTGATGGATGGATGGATGGATGGATGGATGAAAAGAAGGAAGGGAGGGACAGAAGGAAGGAAGGAAGGAATAAAAAAACTGTCTACTGGGTTTAAGTGTCAATAAGACAAAAACATTTCAAGTTAATGCTATTTCTTTGCCCAATATTTAACTAATTCAGCAACTGCCTCCAATTCTTGTTTGTCTTCTATGTTAGAAGGGGAGAGCACATTCCTTTTCTTAACTCAGACCTTTTTTTTTTTGCTACCTTCCTTTCCTTCTTCATTTGAAACAACCAATAAGTAATACCTGAGAAACTTCATATTCTGGGATTTAAAGGATAACATCTGAGTTTCCTTTTTTTGCTTAGAAATAAAAATTTCAGTCTAGAAACCCAGGTTCAAAGACCTCTGGTTCAATTCAAATATACCATTTAAGTGGGAATTTTGGAATTATTTCAATTTCCTCAACCAATACTCTGGTTCTAAGAATATTAAAACAATTTGATTTTTCTTTCAATGGGTTTAAATATTTAAATAAACTATAGGATTTACATATGTACATGTTTAGCATACTGAAACCTCTGAAATTTTTAATGCTTTTGTACCTGTAGCAAAAACAAAACAAAACAAAACAAAAAGCCCCAACCATTTCACTCTCTCAAACTAAACAAAACAAAAAACCAACAATCCTAAGAAATTGAAGGCTGTCAACTGAACACATGTAAAAAATCTTCGGTTCTGGAGAAAAGCTACATTTCTTTAAGTCATGTAAGACTTAATTGGCATTAAATTTTATAAATACTTCTTTGAGAACTGTTTTATTCTTCATTCATATCCATTCTGGGATTTCCCAAAGCCTGAAGAACTAAAAAAAAAGAAAGCAACTCTACCTGGCACTTCCTCTTGTGCCCAGCCTCCTGGTACCAAGATCCGGAAAAACTAAGCGCACAAGCTAAAAAGAAGGAAAAATCTGAAGTTGGTTGTTAGGAAATTCATCACATAGACCCAGAGCCCATTCTCCTCTAATATTTGTTTTCCTACTCTGCTGCATCTCATGAAAATACTTACATTTTCAGTTCTAAATACTCATCAAAGAGTAGCTACTCAATTACGTTGTTCTTTCCCCTTCAGATCCTCTCAGCTGTTCTTTGTACTTAAATTCTATTTGATGTGCCACTGTTACTAAGCAAAAGGATCCATTTAAAGAACACCACCACCAAACCGCCCAGAAAACCCTCACTTTGCTCTATTTTCCTAATTAGAAGAGGAACTTACCACCAAGTGAATGCTGGAAATGGATAACCTAGAGTGGGGGGGGGGGGTTGGGGAGGGTGCTTTTAAAGAGAGGGGGATAGGAAGATCAAAATAAAATAAAGCATCAAAGGAAGACCGTGAAGAACCATCCAAAGGGGATCACGTTTCTTATTTCTTCTACAATTCCCTGTGTGCTCATGCAACATTCTTTCCTGTTTAGTTTCATGTCGCCTGACCCTTTTTTTCATTAGCACTCCAAACTACCAGCTCTGACAAAAGCCCTGTGGATTCTATTCCCCCTCATCTGGCTCATGTAAAGCACCTCAAGTCTAACCATGAGGAAGCAGACTGTGAGCCATGGTAAGTGCTGATATGTAGTGAGGGGAGATGAAAGGAGTAAAGGGGAGTCAGGGATGATTTGATTTTTGTTTTTGTTTTTATTTTTTTATTTTTTTTAATGAGTCATAAGCTCCTAGAGGAAACCAAAAGAAGTATTAAAAAGATAGGAGAAAAATTAGATGAAAAAAAAGAGAAGAATCAGCCAGGTTGGAATGCAGAATTCTTCTGGTACATTGCAGAAAGCACTGAATTCAAAATTCAAAATTCAAAAGGTAAGAGGAACTTACCACCAAGTGTATGCCAGAAATGGAGAACCTGAAGTAAGGGGGTAGGAATGGGGAGGGTGCTTTTAAAG
The DNA here is from genome assembly GCA_028646575.1 of Pseudocheirus occidentalis. NCBI lineage: Eukaryota > Metazoa > Chordata > Mammalia > Diprotodontia > Pseudocheiridae > Pseudocheirus > Pseudocheirus occidentalis. Next base: position 65,821,517 of record CM053600.1, on the reverse strand, counting down.
AGAGGAGGATAGGAAGATCGAAATAAAATAAAGCATCAAAGGAAGACCATGAGGAACCATCCAAAGGGGATCCTGAATTCAAAATCTTGACCTTTAAAAAGTCACATCACGTCTTTAGGCTTCAGAGAAGAGAACAGAAGGAAGCACAGATAAGTAGAACAGCTTTGGAAGCAATGTGTGGAATTTATTCTAAACTTTAAAAAACCAAGTAGTATAAAATGGAGATGAATGATTTCATATAAAATCACTTTTTTGTATTCTCCATTTTATATCAAAATGGTTTTTTTAAGTGTTTAAGTTCCAAATTTTAAAAAGCAAAAAGTGAAATTAAATGAAGAAAATAAATGAATTTATATCTGAAGATATAAAAGGAGTTGTTTTGTTAGATGATGATGATGATGATTGATGATGATGTAGCACCAAGGTATAGATAAAACAGGCAGTAGGTGGTGCTACGGATAAGAAAACCAGGCCTGGAATTAGGAAGACTCATCTTCCTGAGTTCAAATTTGACCTCAGATACTTACTATGTGACCCTCAGTTAGTCACTTAACCCTGTTTGCCTCAGTTTCTTCATCCGTAAAATGAGCTAAAGAAGGAAATAGCACACTATTCTAATATTTTTGCCAAGAAAATTCCAAATAGGGGTCACAAAGAATTGGATATGACTAATAAATAGATAATACACTGAATAATAGAATTAATATTTTTAAAAGATCTTGGCAAGCTGAAAGAATATCATATTTAATAGCATGAATTTATTGGGGATAAATAAAAGATCTTGATGAATATAAATGTAAAGATCTCCACTTTAGACCTATTCTGAAACCTCCTCTCGGTCCATAGATACGCCAGGGTTCTGAAAGTAGATGCCAGCAGAACATAAGCTCTGACTGGTTCAGGAAAGTTAGAAAATCCTCAAGTAGAGGTCTGACAATAGGCTATAGATCTACAAGGATAGATGATAAGATCATAGATTTAGACCTTGAAAAAAACTTTAGAGTCATCTAGTCCAATTTCCCTTATTTTATAAATTACAAAACTAAGACGTAAAGGGCTTTTGTAGCTTCTGCACTAATATCCACTGCAGGAGTCAAAGCAATAAAGAAATTCTATGAAGAACTAGGCAATATCCTCTCTCAAATAAAGAGACTAAGTGGTTTGCCTGAAGTTATGACGGTAATAAATGACAGAGCCAGGATTGGAACTCATATCTTATGAATCCAAATTCAGCATTCTTTCCACTGTACCATGTTGCCTAAATATGAAAAGATTAATTCATCACCAGCGATTGAGTCACCAAATAAAAGGTTTGTTTTGGCCACAGTGATGCATGAAGCAGTCAAAAATACAAAATAGCTGTTGGTGAGCCTTTCCACTGCCACAAAGACAATGGTAGAATGGTAGAAAGGATTTGTATTTTCAATACCTGAAAACATAAATTTAACTTTTTTTTGAGTTTGGGTTTTTTCAGGCTTTTTTTCCCCCAGGTAATGGGAATTAAGTGACTTGACTATGGTCACACAATCAGTAAGTGTCAGAGGTTGCATTTGAACTCAAGTCCCTCCTGACTCCAGGCCCAGAACTCTACCCACTGTGCCACCTAGCTGCCCCTGGTGCTCTTAACATGCTATTTTTATTCAGTGACTAATGGGGTTGAGACACACTTCAAGGAATTTTTACAGGGAAGCTATGTTATAGTTGGATTCTTTTTTAGATGAAATGTCTGCTTTGAATCCGAATTTAAATTCTGCTCTTCTATGAAATGAACATCATCTCTAATAACATCCTATTAATGAAATGAAACCAGAAGACATGAAGATGTTGTGATTAAAAAAAAAAAGATGGCTGATGAGTTCTCCTTGGAGGAAAACATAAAATATTTGGCAGAAACTGTTTCATTATGCATCTAAAGGTAACAAGACATATTTCATGCGATGCTTAGTCATCTCTCCCTCCTGTGCTCACAATGAGCACGAAGTAATCTATCACCATAGAGATAACTGCAGTTTCTGCACTGAAACCCATTGCAGGGTCAAAGAAGAGACATTATGTGAAGAACTGGATAATATCTTCCAAAATAAGTTAATATATACATTAAGACTCAGTGACTTGAAGGTCAAATGGGTGCAGGAAAGGATAGGGTCTTATCTTTTCCCACAGCTGTTGGAAAATATTCATTCAATGTGAGGATTAAAAAATCAAAGAAACCAAAAGCTAAGATTACTAATTATTATTAATTGTGTCAGTGGATTATAGACTCAGAAACCACTGTATGTGGCAGGAATTGATTATCACCAAAAAAAAATTTGACTGTATTTGAATAGGCAAGCAATGACTGGTTTGAGATACAGCAGTCATTTTAGAATTACTTCTCTGTCTTTAGTCAGATTATGTACTAGTTGGACCAAATGTCAAAGTAAACATCAAATTAGAAGGCTAAATATGAGAAGGCACTGTATGCAATCACAATTTCAATCTAACCTATTTAAATGAGCTCATCACTTTGAAAAATAGGAAATGGACAAGATTAAAAACATTGGTTCTAAGAGACCTTTCTTTCATATCCACTTGTTCACAGAATTTTTACAAAGGGTTCCTTTTCAGATCAAGACCAGCAAATAGAAACACTCCCTTGGGATGGCAGGGAGAATTAAAAGCATATCTGCCAAATTCAGAACTTTATATAAGTCAACAATCACAACACATTTATTAAGTATATATTATGTGCCGGGCACAACAGATACAAATAACAAAAAAAAAAAAAAATACTCCCCACTGGTAAGAAGTTTACTGGACTAAGGACAGGGGAGGGAAAGACATGTTTAGACATTAGCAATACCCAGTCCATGGGGAACACCCATCCTCTGGTCCCCTCAGCTATTACACTTAATGTGTAACCCAGGGGTTTTAATGGGTAACTTGCCGGCACAGAAGGGTCTAACCAGCTTTGCAGAAGACTGTTTTGTCTGGGCCAGGGAGGTGGGGGATTCAGGAGCAAAAGAGTCTTTCTTCATGCCTGGACTGAGTTGCTTTTGTTTTCCTACACCTCCAGTATATGCTCTAGACTAAAGACAAAATCTATTGTAAAGCAGACACAATCCCTCTCTCTAGTAGGGGAGACAAGTACATTTTTTTCATGTTCAGTTGTATCTAACTCTTTATCACCCCGTGGACCATAGCATGCCAGGTTCTTCTGCCCTCCATTATCTCCCAAAGTCCATCCAAGTTCAGGTTTCTTGTTTCCATGAAATAATTTATCCATTTCATCCTCTGCCATTCCCTTCTCCTTTTGCCTTCAATCTTTGTAAACCTCAAGGTCTTTGCCAATGAATCCTGTCTTCTTATTATGTGACCAAAGTGTTTAAGCTTCAGTTTCAGTATTTCCAAAGAATAATCAGAGTTAATATTCAACTATTAATTGATCAGATCTCCAATAAGTACATTCTTAAATATATGTAGAATTAAAATGAAGATAAATACAAAGTAGTTAAAAAAAACAAGATAGTTTTGTAGGTCAGGTTCTAGAAGTTGGGGGCAGGGGAATCAAGAAAGGTCTCATGCAAAAGGTGATCTATAAGTTGCATTGTAACTCCTGTTCAGTGTTTGCCCATTGATATGCCCTCTTTCATTGCTGGAGATGAACACACTGCCCTGTTTGAGCAATGGGATGGATATGTCAAGGCAGGAGAGTTCCAGACTTCTTGAGTCCTCTTTGGGACTCTTCAAGCTCCATTTTTCTTGGACATTCTTCAAGCTTTGAGTTATTTGGGGACTTTCTGGCTTCCAGATTCAAGAAGAAAGACAGAAGAGGCCAATCTCACTTTAAGATGTTGAGGTAAAAAAAACTCTGGGAAGAAATGAGAGGAGCTATTGATTTCCATCATGTCCAACCTCCAGCCTACTGCACTAGAGACTATGAGGAGTTCCTCTTAAGAACATGCTCTCTTGGTTAAATTGAACTATCTCACTCTCTCTATATTGTTCAGTATATATTCTCCAATGTATACCTTCTCTGATTTCTGTTTTACTATGATTTACATAAAAGGGTTTCTTTGCTATTCACTATGTTCACTGTGGAATTGATATTCAGCAGGAAAGGGACACAGCCTTGGATTTAAAGCTTGGGGACCTTTTGCTGCCCTCAATAATGACAAAGTGATGGAACCCAATAATATCCCCCAGCCTAGACCAACAACATTTAAGGGAGCAGATAGATATGCTTCTAGTCTGGTGCCCTCTCTCTCTGAGAAGTACAGAACGGCCTCTGGTCCTAACCTCCCATTTCCCCTCCTGGCAGGAATCAAAGCTTCCCTTGGAATAGGGTAGAGAGAGAAGAGGCTAGAAATGTCCATTCTGCCTTCCTTCAAGACCTCTCTACACCTGGAGTCATCCTACAGCATCTTGAAGGAAGAGAAGGATGGGAGAAAACCAGTGAAAAGACATGGAGATATGACAGAAAGTTTTATGTAAGGAACGGAGCTAAGACCAGTTGGGCCAGATCACAGATTGCAAGATGGAAAGTAATGTCCAATGAAGCTGCAAAATTTGGTTAAGACCAGGCTATGGAGGGCTTTAAAAGCTTAAGAAATGTATCTAATTTTATCATAGCAGCAACAGGGAATCCCTAGAGCTTAATGAGTAGAGGAATAATGTGATCAGATTTTTAAAACCTAAAAGAAGAGAGAAATGTTTATTACTTGCTCTCTTGATCAAAGGGTCTATAAAGGTCTACATCCTTTTCCTACAGGCAGAGCTGGGTGTGGTGCATACCATCTTTCACTTAACGAGCATTTATTAATTACCTACCAAGGCAGTATTATTAGCACTAGTGATAAAGATTTTTTTTTAAAGAAACCTTTGTTGTCTAAAAATAAAGTTTATATCCTATTAAGGAAAACCATATGTACTTAGCAAATTAAGTATTTACAAAGCATATATACAAATATACATTAAGTATATGTGCAAATATATATCTAGTATATATATGTAGACACACAGGCATATCAATGAGTATAAATACAAAGCAATTTTCAGAAGGAGGGCACTGGCAACTGGAATGAACTGGTGTAGGGATAGGAAAGGTAGGCTATAACACTCTGAGGTTTGCAAAGAGCTTTGAAATATTATTATGCCCGTAACTGTTAGGTTAGAAAGTTGGGTACTATTATCATTCTCATTTTATAGATAAGAAAATTGAGACAGATGTAAGTTGACTTGCCCAGGGTCACACAGCTTCTAAGTGTCCAAGGCTAGATCTGAATTCTTGACTTCAGGTCCCCTGATCTAGCCTAGACACTGAGCCTTGAAGGAAGCTATAGATACTATGAGGCAAGCATGAGTAGGAACCTAAGGGGACACTCTGTGTAAAGGCATTGTGAAAGGAGATAAATTGCTGTGTACAGAGAACAGCAAACAAGCTGTTTTGACTAGAATATAGAACGCACAAAAGAGAGTAATATGCAGTAAGACTAGAAAAGTAGGATAAAGCCAGATTACGTAGGGTTTTAACAAACAAATATAGGAAAAAAATTGTATTCTGGAAGTAAGAGGGAGACATTGGAGCTTTTGAACAGGAAGTGACACAGTCAGCTCTGTGCATTAGGAATATCAATTCAGTATCAGTGTGGAGGGGGGAGAAATTTGATGCGATGGCAGCTGCAAACCAGTAGGGGGAAACAATGAACCGCATTTACCGACACGTTGGTGAAGGTCTAGAGTGGCTTCTTCATGTGGGGTCTTGGGCACAATCTGCCTGTAGTCATCCAGGAGGAGACTTGGCTTAATTTAAGTAAGGCTGATATGAACCAAGGGAGTCAAGGTCATATAGTGGAAAGAATGCTGCATTTGGAATCGGAGAATATGGGTTCAAATCCTCGCTACCTGTGTGACCTTGGGAAAAATCATGTCACCTCAGTGGGCCTCAGGTTCCTTATCTGTGAAATGAGAGGCTTGTTGGATGAGCTATAGCTCTAAATCCATGATCCTGTGATTTAAGAGAGCATCATTTTTTTTTAACTGGGCAGAAGATGAATTGGAGAAGAAAGACAGTAGGTAGAGAGATGAATTGAGGCTATTACAATATTGCAGGTTTTAATAGATGAAAACTTGAATTAGGATGGCTGTAGTATGACTGGAGGGAAGGTGATGGGTGTGAGAGATGTTAATGAGGTAAAATAAACAAGATTTGACAACAAAGATGTGGGGGGTGAATGAGAATAAAGAGCTAAAAACCACTTCAAGTTGCAAACCTGGGTGACTGGAAGAATGGCAATAAGCTCAACAGAAATAGGGTGGTTAGGTTGGGGATTGGGTTTAGGCAGAAAGAAAATTAGACATGTTGAGTCTGAGATGCCTATGATTCTTTCCAAATGGAGATGTAAAGCAGGCAGTTGATTCCAGTGATTTAGGAATGGGGTTCAAGAGAAAAAGATGAAATGCTGGATGGTAGATTTGGGAGAAGTTTGCATAGAGCTGATCATTTAACTGTGGAGAGTTAATGAGATAACCAACTCAGAAAGTTGAAAGAGAAAAAAGAAGAGGTCCCCTTTCCTCCACAAAGCCCGGATAAAGCATCTTGTTCTAAGAAAGATGTGAATGAAGATCAGTCATTCACATATTAACATAAAACTAACTGAGTTAAATTGCTTTCTTCACAGCTAAGAAAATAGGGCTTTTTCCTAGGGAGAAAAGATCTAAGTTTGAATCCCAGCTCTGTTCCCTTCAGGCACACTGGATATAATGTCAGACCTGGAGTCAGGAAGACCTGAGTTCAGATTCAACCTCAGACATTTACTAACTGTGGGACCCTGGGCAAGTCACTTAACCCTGTTTGCCTCATTCTCCTCATCTATAAAATGAGCTAGAGAAGGAAATGGCAAGCCATTCCAGGATCTTTGTGAAGAAAATCCCAAATGGGGTCAGGAAGAGTTGGACATGACTGAATAACTACAAAAAAATCTGTTCCCTATATGTCTTTGTGCAATGCACTTTATTCCTTTCCTCATCTGTAAATGAAGGAGTTGGATTATGTGATCTTTAAAGTTTCTTCTAGTTTTAAAAACTATAATCTTGTGATTTCATTGATGTGAATATTCCTTCCAGTGGTACAGAGAGTGACTTCTCATTCTCTATAATTCTTGCTTGTATCTCAGGGGTTAACAGTAGAACCACGATAGCTATGGTTCCCTTGGTTCCCATTGTTATCTCTTCTTTGTGAAAAAATAGGATGTCTTTGTGAAATAGGGTGAATTTGGAGGGCGCAGTTGGGACAAGCTACATTAATTTTGTCAAGGTAAATGCTTGGCTTAGGGTGAATGGTTATAGAAGTGTGTGTGTGTGGATACTGTCAGGGCCAGAGGTGTATCAGGTACATTTCACCAATTGTCTGGATCAGTACACTACTGATTGTAAACCTACCAATCGGCCAAAAACACAGAATTGCAAGCATGTCAAGCCAAAGCCCACACACAGCACCCTGGGCCAAAGGTGTCATTCTGGGTTGGGGAAGTCCAGGTAGCTGAGATTCTGGTTAGGTTAGATTTAAGGCCAGAAGGCATTAGGCCCAGTCAGATGATGAGCACTGTTTGTCACACATTAAGCCACTCTAATGGCAATAGTAGAGAAGCCTTAATAGGTACTTAGTGCCCACTGAACACCAAGACCCAAAGTCATCACAAACTTCCCAAATGGTACTACATGTGCTAGGATGCTGGGGGACTGAATGAACCTGAACACAAAAAGACTCTGTGTGTGTGTGTGTGTGCATGTGCGTGCACACGTGTGTGTGTGTTTGTGTAGTGGGGGAGGGAGGGATTGGGGAGGGGAAGGGTGGAATCCAGACACCACCTGTTACCCTGGCTGCCTTCCCAAGAGAGTGAACACACCAGCAGAGCACCCTGACATGTAGAGAGAAAGGCAGACCACCAGGGACTGGGGCTGACTGGCTACAGCCAGAATCCTGTCTCTTTCACATTCTCTTTTCATAAAGATTACTCTATGCTTGCTTGCAGAAGGGTGAGGGCTTAGTCATTCTCTTTCTCCTTAAATACCCTGACTGAATGCAGCTGTGGCACTCACCCAGCAAAATAACCCCACCTGCTGCCTTCCCAACAGCTGCCTTTTTCCTTTGTTCTAATGTAGACTTTGGAAGCTGAGAGTTGCCCATTTACTATGAAAACACTTTGTTAGAACTCTGGTTTTCTTATGTCCCACTGACATGTTGTAAACTTGATTCTTCCTTATAAATAAATACCCCTGCGTACAACTTTAAGGTAGCTCAGATTTAGAAGAGAGTAAGTGTTCGAGAGGTCTGACATAATGGCAAAGTCTTTGGGGGAAGGGCAGGGGAAAACTCGTGGGTGAGAGTTTTAGGGCAGGACTAGTTGAAATAATCAACCTGTATAAGCCAGTAAAGTGTTAAAGCAGCAGGAGTCGGTCTGGGGCACAGATGGATTCCTGAAATTTATGAGCCACTGGCCAGTGCTGAAAGTAAATGTCAATTTCATATTCTCAGCTATGTCCCCAAAACTATCTCTCTGTTCACATTCCAAAATAGCAGAAATCATTTACTATCCCCTGCCTACACCTATGTAAGTTTCTCAGTGGGTGATGAACTGGACTCACCAAGGGCAAACTAAACTTATCAGCCTGATAACAAATCTCTCCTTTTCCTCCCAGGAAATTCTCTGTTTCCCAGCTTTACAACCTACCTTCCCAAATGTAGCTGGATTCACTTGATTCTGAGCATTCTGTCCACAGGTCTCCACATATATCTCATACATTAGACAACGGGGAACACTGTAACCTTCACAAATGTAGAAATTATCAACTAACCTTGAGAAGGGGAGGGTACAAGAAAGAAAACAATGACGTCAGTTTCTCTAAAGAAGGAAGTTGCATTAGGAAAAATTAGACACAGACCTAAGCAAGAGGGATCCAAAGAATGCCTATATCTCAGTCAATATATTATATGGGTTTCAGCTAAGATCTACCCAAAAATGTGAATTGAACTCTCGAATGTTACTACTTATATTCACTTATTCATGCAATAACCATTTGTTAAACCACCCAATGTTTGCAGAGCACTGTGTTAGTATGTGGGAAAGGTCCTTGTCCTCATATAGCTTGAGCTTATTAAATACATACTTCTGCCCCAACTAAATTAGTGTAAAAAAAAATCCCATGTGTTTGAATTCACAATATTTGAGGTTATAATTATGTAAAACATGGTCATGGTTCCAGCTCAATGGAAATATACAGCATGGATTAGAGTCTTTAAAAATATACATATATGCACATAGGAAAGATTTTTAAACCCTTCAAAAATTAGTTATGTGGGAGGAAGGAAATAATACTAAAGAGAAGGACAATTAATTTATCACTTTGTCAGGTTTGGCAAATACCTTTTTTGTATGTCCCAATAAAAACAACAGCCATCAGTTAAATCATAACATTGACAACAATTCATTAATGGATATTAGCCACAATATTAAATGCAGTTATCACCTGCCAGCTAGTAGAGATCTACCCAGTAGATTATATACTTTCCCAAGGTCTGTTTCTCTTGTTCTGCCTGACTCATACTCCTGGATAGTTTGGGCTGTGGCCCAGAGGGGTCGAGGACTCTTCTTTCACAGCTAAACATGTGAATTTGCCCTTCCTAAGAGCCCATGTTGTAATAAGATGCTTTAGAATGTGACTGCACTATTTACATTGCAGTGGGAAAACTGACTAATATCTGAACACTGGCTAATGTCTGGGGATAAGGCGGGGGAGGGTATGGTGGCAAATTAACGAACCACTATTCTGTTTGCATTTCTTTTGCAAATGATAATCACTTGTTAATCTTAGAAAGATCTCATGCCTTGAATTCAGTTCTGGAAAAATCTTATCCTAAGGTCTGAGCTGTGAAATGCAACACGTGAAGAATTCAAATAAACTTGTGAAAATTCAAATAAAATTTCATTTTTTCATGTATACTGCTGGTTTTAATCAAAGCAAACCTCAGAACGAAAATGAATCAATGATTAGCCTTAGCAACAGAAATGTGAACAGGATTCTCATTAATTTGTTGATTGTTTTTCTTTCCTTTGAACATCAGCTAATGTTGAGTCTTTCTCTATAAAATATTTTGTGCTTCTTCATATTTAAATATATCATAATATTAACAAAGATGATCACAAATTGAGTGTTTGGGGATGGATGAAAAGCATATTTTGTGAATAATAATAGTTTCTATATCAGCTGCGAATGACAGCCATCTCAACGATACAATGATTCAAGAAAACTATGAAAGACTTAGGATGGAAAATGCTTTCCATCCCCAGAGAATGAACTAATGGAGTCTGAATATAGACTAAAGCATACTTTATTCACTTTCTTAACTTTTCTTGAGATGTGGTTTTGGTCTATGTTTTCTTTTCACAACATGACTATTATGGAAATGTTTTATATGAGTACACATGTATGACCTATATCGAATTGCTTGCCTTCTCAATTATGGGAGTGGAGGGAATAGAGGGGGAGGAAGTAAGAGAATTTGGAACTTAAAAATGTTTTAATGTGTTAAAATTGTTTTTATATGTAACTGGGAAAAATAAAATATTAAACCAGAAAAAAATAATCGTTTCTGTAATAGTTGTAGGTGAACTGTCTTGCCACTTAGGCAAGAATGCTAAGATACAAAAAATCATTCAATCTAACAGGTCTGGAAAGCTCCAGGATTTCCTTTAGATGGCATCATCTACAGGAGTTTTACACTGAACTCTCCAGAGCCATCTGGAGAAGAAACCTGCTGTAGTGGGAAGACCACTAGACTTGGCATCAGATAATTGGGGATGGAGAGTCCTTAGCACCTGGCCACCTTTTTCTCATCTGTAAAACTGAATAATTGCCTTATTTACCTCACAGTGCTCTTGTGAAGATCAAGTAAAACAATGCATATATAATGTCTTTTTTCCTCCTCATCTGGATAGGTGATTTTATAGGTAGATCCAGGAAACTTCTATATGAGGAAATTCTTTTTACCAATGCAAACTGGCAACTTTTTTGCAACCCAATCTTCTAAAGTTGCCAAGAGTCATCAAGAAGTTAAATGTCTTGCCCATGGTCACATAATCCATGTAACAGAAGGAGGACTGTGAACCCAAATGTTCCTGAATCTAAGGCGGAGTTTATCCATAGACTGTGCCACTCTGCCATGTGTTATAAAAATAACTGTTGACCATTATTATTATTATTAGGCTATTTTATGAAATGTTGACTCTGTTGCTAATATATTATATATTATTATAATATTATATTCCACTTTATTAGCAATTCTTATATATTATATTATGTATAATTATAATTATTATAATATTATTATTATATTCCAGTTTATTTGCACCTTATATTATTATATTCCACTTTGTTTGCAAAGCACCTTGCATGTGTTAATTCATTTGATTTCCACAACAACCTGTTGGGATAGCCACTTTTACTATCCCTATTTTACAAATTTTATAAAAACCCCTATTTGACAAATGAAACTTGCTCTTAGAGTTAGTGTTTGAGGTCAGATACAAACTCAGTTCTTCCTCACTTCAAGGTCAGGGTTCTAATCACTACATTATCAAGCTGCTTCAAGAGTTTAGAAGGTATAGAGTTTATATTCAATGCCATGCACAGTTGCATAAAATGGGTATCTTTCAAGTTCTACTATCAGACAATGCTATTACCAGTAAGATGCCATTGTTAAGAGGTGAGATGCATTCATGAGCTCTTCATCTTTTTTTGGTAGGTGAGACACGTGTTGATGATTGCTAAGTATTGTCTGGCACATGCTCCCCAAGTCAGATGAGACCACTGGCAATTCACACCTCCCTGATGCCAGGAGATCTGAATGACTCTTCTACACATTGCCTCCACATGCAGTGAAATTCCCCATTGTGCTCAGTTGGTGCCAGACATAGGTCCTGTTATAATGAAACTGTCCAGATCTCTCAAGAATCCTTGTCATAATTCAATGTAGAAGGGGGCATGTGGGCTGATAACAGTGGCCTAAAGTCATCAGATGTTCATTAAAATCTTTAAGCCAATTTGAGAGCCCTGAGACAAGTGACTGTCTAATTAACAAACTAACCCCTGATAGTTATAATTTCAAATATGGAACAGCTCTCCTAATCAGCCCATCACTTCTCTTCATTTCTTCCAGTAGAAGTCTGGTTTTACTCAGAGACTTTTTGTCTGGACAATTTACAATTCAAGTATTGCCATTCTTTCTGGATGCTTGCTCTTGCCATCTGCAGCATCCTCCGTGACATAGCAGCTTTAGTCCCTTAGAATTAGACAAATTGATACTAGTTTCACAACCTCTGGATTAAATGTACAATGTAAACAAACACTGTATTATCAAAGGCCAGAAGAACTAAAGCAAAACATTCACAGAAATCAAAGTACAACATTCATAGCACTATAACATAACAACTTATTACTAAAGTGGTCACATATTCTTAAACAAAAGATACCATTCAGTAAGTCACAATCTGAATCAATCAATATAAAGTACCCATCCAAAGTCTTCTTTCATCTTGATTGGAGACTGGCTTCCAATCATCCTTAACTCAACCATCCTTAAGAAGGGGTCATCCTTAAGGAGCAAAAAGTACAAAGTACAAAGGTCTCCCACTGGTAGTCATATTGTCTTAATCTCATCAGCCAGCACTAAGTACCAAAGTAAAAATTCTTTCATCTTGACTTAAGACTTACTTCCAAACTCCATGGTCCTTCTTCTAGCTCCCAGCTCTTGCCTGAATCCACCCAATTCTCACCTGAATTCACAGGTAGGCAGCTCCAAGCTCCTGTCCCACCTCCTGTTCCAACTCCTACTCCAGTTACACACATCATATTTAGCAGAGTTACAATAATATCCTCACACACTGTCAGCACTATCATCAATTCATTTTCTGCCTGTGAAATCAACACACGTCAACAGACAGGGTGCTTCTGTCTGGCAAAGTAATACAATTCAACAGACAGATTGCTTCTGTCTGACACAGTAACACAAGCACAAAACAAGACAGAGTACTGACGCCACAAGTGTTCTCCCTCTCAGTTCTGCTCAGTCCCAGCTCATGATCGAGCTTTTATATTGTTAGCTCCTTCCTGTTCCCCCCTTCCTCTTACATCCTCTGTGTTCTGGTCTTTGATAAGTTTCTCCCACTGTGTGCTTCATAGCTTCTGTTTCTAACAAAGACTTGATATAACCAGGTGAAGCTCAAAGGCACTCGAAGAGCTGAAACAAGAAACTAATGTACTACTACATTACCAGTACTAGCACAAGGAACAAGTACTATTTTGCTTGCCATTACATCATGCTACAAATCACCCCAAAGGAAGAACTGTCATCATTGTTGTTCAGTCATTTCAGTCATGCCCAATTCTTTGTGACCACATTTGGGGTTTTCTTGGCAAAGATACTGGAGCACTTTGCCATTCCCTTCTCCAGATTTGCCATATTCTTTTCCACTGACATCATTATGCACTGTTAGCTCACTTGTGAAGAGACTTGAGGTTTTCATCAATGTAGGTAGCTTCCTTCCAGGAACCCTCTTTCTACTAATAAAGAGCGTCTCTTTCTTTTCAACTGAAAGTTGCCCCAGGGGCACTGAGGGATTAAATAGATTGTCCACATCTGGCAAAAGCCAGACTTGAGTCCAAGTCTATACCATGTTGTCTTGCATCTGAATTGTGCCAGCTAAAGCACCCCTGGATATTTCTAATTCAGATGCCACATATGACAGAGGTGGGACTTGAATCTAGGTCTTTCTCTTTGCTCTCTGTGCAGTGAGCAACAATCTCTCACTGTTATTCATACCTACATGATATGACTGTATTAATCCCAAAACAGGCTATACTTTCCCTAAAACTGGCTTGTATAGAACCTGAGTCACATGATCATCTTCTGAATGCCATGGGCTCTGGGACACTTACCTCCATTTGAATCCAATATATAAACACTGATTGTTGACTGCAATGAATTGTCAACTGGTATTTTATTATTAAAGAGAGTCTCATGAAAAACAAACAGAAGGTTCACTCACTCACTTGGAAGTGTAATTTTTACAAAACTCAACCAATGATTCATATGGTTTTCTTCTCCCTCACCCCAATCAATGCAGCTTATATTTGGTGTTCACACCAATGTGATACCCACTTAGAGCATTAACTCTTTCAAGCCCTCAGAGCATGACTACTCTGAAAGAGTTCTTTGTAAGTGATGCTTTTGTGACTGGAAAAGAACTGACAACAGAGCTTTCACAGGTTATAGTCCCAAGAAATAGCTGACCCCAAACTGTGCTCATAATTTTAGGTTACGACATGGTTTCCCAAATGAATTAGGCCCCAGGAATACTTTAGGAAAGTAAATAGATGGAGAGCCTATAAATGCTGGTCACAGGGGCGTGGGAGAGCATGAAATTATTCCATGGACAAAGGAAGGGTCATCATCATAGTATCACAGTAAAAGAAGTACAGACACTGAAGTGCCTGCAAAAGTCGCCTAGTCTAACATTCCCATTTTAAACAAGTGAAACACAAAGGCAAGTTAAGTAGCTTCCTCAAGTTCACAATTTATTTAAGAGTTGAAGGAAGTATCTGAACCTAGGAGATCCTCTGACTCCAATCTGTGCTCCTTTCATTGTAGGAGGGAATCATAAATTTTAGCACACAATAGGGGGAATATATATGCATATATGCGTGTTTCATATTTTAAAGGGTAAATATCAAAAGTTTCATGAATCCTGTATTCACAGTGTTCCACAGAATCATTTAGGAAATGCTGAGTTAAGCAAGTGCACAGTGCCTGGCACATAATAGGTCCTTAACAAATGTTTATTGATTATTGCCAGAGTGCTGTGTGATATTATATGGTGTTATTTCTTTTTCTGATGAAATTCCATCAAAAGGGGGCAGCATTGTGTTACAGTGGAGAGAGATCCTGGTCCTGTCATTTACTAGCCACAGGACTATGGGCAAGTCATTAAACTTCTCAGGCCTCAGTCTCCTCACTAGAAAAGCAGGGATGATAGTATTCAAACTGCTTACTTCACTGGCTTATTTTTGAAGAAAGTGCTCTGTAAACCTTAAGGTGCTATATAAACAAATTATTTATAATTTATTAATTTATTTATAAATGTAATTATAAATGTAATTTATAATTATTTATATATGTAATTATTGTTATTTTTTTCTCTGATCTCAGATAAGATGAAATTTTCTTTTTTTAAACTTGAGTGGTAGTAAAAGACATTTCAGTCGTTTCAAAATTAGTCTCTAGCACATGTACTTCTGTCTTTCATTCAAATATTTTTTTCTTCACAAAATGAGCTTGAAAATCTGACAGGTCAGTTTTCTGAAAGAAATAAGTCTCAACTTTTTAAAAAACTATAGCGCAAACTCTTTATTCACATGAAAAATGCACACTAAAGTTTTTGAGCTGGTTTCAATTATTTTTCTATTTATAATAAGAGCTATACAGCTCAGAATTGTAGATTAGTCCCAGTGAAACTTGTTTTTCTTTTTTTTAGAGCTTTTTCTGCCTCCAATTAAATTTTAAAAGGCAGAAATGAATTTCACAAACAATTTGTAATACACCATTAAAGCTAAAAAAAAAATCCTTAGAAAATACTCATTTTAAGATTTTATACTGCAAGGCCACATTACTTTCCCACATTGCTACAGGAACCCAGATGTATATGCAAAAAAAGTAATTCTCTCCCCAATCCTACTCCACATGAGGTTGTTTGGGATTACTTTCCCCGGGAGATGCTACCTTGGGGAAAACACTACATTTTTATATAGTGTGTCCCAAAAATCTTAGTGCGGACTTAGTTACTGTAGCTCGATACATTGCCTGATTTTTGTGTTAATGGATCCTAGGTTTTTTAATTCTCTCTTGTTAATAACAAGCTACTCTACAGGGGACTGGGAAAGCTGTGAAGACTGGGTGGAAATCTTTTCCCCTTTCCCTCCCCAACTCCCTTTTAAAATAAATACATAGCATGTCTAAATGCTAGAAACTAGACAGCCTCAGGGGTCACCACTTATTTACAACACCCTTGATAACAGAAGTATGGCTAGGATTCTACTGGACTCAGCACTGCGATCTGGGGCAACTCTGAGCTTGGCACAGCTGTGGACACCGCTGGGCAGCTGCGCTCCTGCTTACCACTGGATGATGCTGCTATGCAGGCTTCTGCTGCTGCTACTGCTACCGCTGCCACCGCTGCCACTGGATGGAGTGCCCCGCACACCCTCCGCCATGCCAGGCGAGTCCCGGGGCGGAGGGAAGAAAGGAGAGAAGAGGGCAGGAGTGGCAGCGCTTCTGCTTCACCAAGGCAGCACCCTGGAGCGGCCGGCCCCACGGGTGTTTACTTTAGAGTGGAGCGCGTGGGGCTGGGGGTGGGGGCAGAACATGGTCTCGAGGTACCCCCAGGTCCCGTCCACCCCGTCAGTGCGCAGCCAGCCTCCCTCCTCTCTCCGCAGGATTTCTTTCGGGGTACTTATCAAAGACTCCCAGAAAGGGCTGGGAGACTATATAGATGTTAGTATATCTCTCGTGGGTACCACTCCTACCATTCAACAATTCAGCTCAGTTTGCACTTTCAGAAGAACAAAATCACAAAATCACTAATAGAAGTTTGCATTTTTTTTTAACTTAAATGATTGGAAGAGCAGATACAGAGAAGGTGAAAGGAACTGTGTGTGAAATAGAATTAAAATATTGTGAGACCCTAAATTAGGTATGGTAAGTGTAAGAAGCACTATACATTGAATAAATATGTATGTGTGTGTACACCACACACACACACACACACACACACAAATATATGTTGAAAGAAAAAACAGAATAAAAAAACAAAAGCTTTTGCTTTTAAAAGAAAAATATCAACTCAGCAAACACTGGGGGGAAACAGGCAGAAAATGAAATAGTCCCTGATGTCAAAGAACTTTAAAACACAAGAAAAACTCTCCTCTCTTGCAAGTTCTGAAACCATCCATCAGAGTTCCTAGGCAGGAAAAGGTGATTCATTGGAGCCAATATGACCTAGTCTGTGCTTCTCACCGTCAGACAATCAGCAAAAGTTTATTAAGTTTTACTATATGCCAGGTACTATTCTAAGCTAGGAGGCAGCTGGTTTTGTACCTTTCAAATGTATCTAGCCTTAATCGCTGAAAGGTTTTTGCCTCAGACAAACTGAGATCTGGGAAAGACCTTAGTTGAAAAAGGCCAAGGTCTCCCATTGCATGGGGAAAGGAGTGGGTGGGGAGGGTTCATCTCTCTAGTCATCCACAGGATCCAGATGGCTCTGGCTAGTGTTCCAAGTCAAGATGTCACCTTCCTGATGTCATTGGGCGTCTTTAAGAATGAAGGACAAACAACAGTCTGTGTATACTAGTAGCTGCCCCACTGGGGACCCAACTGGGAAGTTCCAGTTGGACAATTCTCTTCCCTCCCTCCCTCTTTCTCTCTCTTTCTCCCTCCCTTCCTTCCTTCCTTCCTTCCCATAGGGAATCATACACTTACATGTCGGTGCTCTGCTCAAAGGAATATAAATTTCTTGAAATAGAGTTCTGTTAAACCAAGCTTTGATTTTGGATTCAAATTGAGTTACTTGACTAAACCCAAATCCCTCTGGCTCTCGCTGATTGGACAATAATGGGACCAGATCCAAGCCTCAATTGGATCTCCTCAAATGTTTAAGGTATCATACAAGACAGTAAGTAGGGAGAAGAATTCAAAAATAATAAAGCTGATTCCTGCCTTCAAGGAACTTATAATCTAGTAGGAGAAGCAAGATTGATACAAATGGCTGTAATACAAAAGCATATAAGTAATATGATGTTTGATAGACCTTAAAAAATAGTGGTAGGCTTATAGTCAGGAAGACCAGGGTTCAAGTCCTGCCATTGAAATATATTAGCTATACAGCTATGGACAAGTCATTCAACCTCTCACTGCTTCAGGCAGCTCTAAGAATGTAAGTTACCAAAAAGTAGCCATGTCTATAGACGGAATTTATAAGGAGATGGTAGTTCTAAGGTATGACTGAGATTTGTTTCTACAGAAATTATAATTCATACTGATGGCTAATGTCAGAGACAAAACTGCTTGTAGAGAGGGCAGTGAGGGATGTTGACTGCCTGGAAATCAGCGTATCTACTACTTTTCTTTGTTCTGAGAAGGCCTTTTTCTTGTATTCCTGCAAGAACTGCCAGGCCAGGTCTCCTTCACAAAGGATGCGGATGAGGTCCATTAACCCAGATGGCATCTTAAATAATAGGATTTTTATCATCGATATCCCGGGTTCGAATCTTCAAACTCACAGCTTTTGTCAATTCCCTTAGCAATTGGAAATTCTTCTCTCATGCTATCTGATGCAAATAGACTAAAACTATACAGAACAAAGTATATGAAAAGTGAGAGGGGTATTGATATTTGGAAATGAGAAAATGTAATCAAGGGGTGAAGTTTAGTGAACCCTGGAATCCTGACCAAAATGGGTCAAGGTAGGAAATACAAATCTGGATAGATTATAAAAGGACTTTTGTAACTATCTTAATGTGTGCTTGCACCTGGCCTTTTTGACAAGGGGTTAAAGGTCAAGTCACCCATCTGAAATGAGATGAAACAAAAATCTTTTTTTTTCTAAGTTCCCTCAGGGCCAGATGGAATTTTTACTAAGATGATTTTACAACAGTAGTCAAGGTGCTGGTAGAAGTTTGATTTGCCTGGGACATGCTGCCTCGTGTCATTGCATTGTCATAGAATAAGTTCATAAGAAAGATATATAAAGGGATATAGTAATTAAAAGGAGACAAGAAACTTCCAATTGAAGGAATTAAGGAAAACTTCATGAAAGATGGGGTATTTCATCCGGATCTTGGAAAAAGAACACAAGATCTTAAGAAAGAGATGGATGATGAAGGAAGGGGATGGGAGAGAGAATTACAGAGAATTTCAAGCATTGGAATTCATGAGAAAAAGTAGAAAGTAGAAAACTAGAAGGATGGGAAAAATCAATGAATGGCAAATAGTCCAGTTTTGTCAGAATATAAAGAATATGAAAGGGGCTGCTAGGTGGTGCAGTGAATAAAGCACGGGCCCTGGAGTCAAGAGGACCTGAGTTCAAATCTGACCTCAGACAGTTAATTAACACTTACTAGCCCTGTGACCTTGGGCAAGTCACAAAACCCCAATTGTCCTGCCCTCCCCCTACCAAAAAGCAAATATATATATATACACACACATATATGAAAAAGAGTAGTACAAAACTTACAGAGGTAAGTGGAAGCCACGTTATCTTAGGTTTTGAATGCCAAGCTAAAGTGTTTGGATTTTTTTAAGCACATGATGGGAATCATTGAAAGTTTTTCATTAATGAAGTAACATGAACAGAACCGGTGATTAAGAAGATAAATTTGGTAGCATTGTGTAGGATAGATTGGGATGGGAAAGAGACTCAGGAGGTTATCAAAATCATCAGAAAGATTATTAGGGTGGAAAGGGTGGGAATGGCAAGGAAGGGACTGAGCTGTCATGGTCATTAGAAATTAGTAAATTTAGAATTCTAAAAGTTGCTCCCTGACCCTGTCCCCCAGAAGGAGAAGCAAGATTAGAGAATGGTTCTAAAGTTTAAGGACTGGAAGATGAAAATAATGAAGGTGCTGTTGGGAGAATGGTGGTGCCATGTACAAACACGGGCAATTAGAGAAGGGTAATTTTGGGGGGAAAATAATGAGTCAAGTTTTGGATGTGCTCTTTCATCCCATTATCCATCAATCAATAATCAACATGCATTATTTATTAAGTACCTATTATGTATAAGGCACTGTGATTAATACTAAGAATATAAACATGAAACAATCCCTTCTCTTGAGGATCTTCCATTGTAATTGAGAACACATATGTGAGTATTTATAG
Organism: Pseudocheirus occidentalis; assembly: GCA_028646575.1. Lineage (NCBI taxonomy): Eukaryota > Metazoa > Chordata > Mammalia > Diprotodontia > Pseudocheiridae > Pseudocheirus > Pseudocheirus occidentalis. The sequence goes on along the minus strand of CM053600.1, from coordinate 65,801,551 downwards.
TAAATATAAAGCAAATAAATATAAATAAATAAAAGAGAGTAGGGAGGGAAAACACTAGCAGTTGAGGGGTGGAAGGGAGGCAGGGTGGATTCTGTAAGGGCTTCTTGGAAAAGCTAGTGCTGGAATTGTCCCTTGAAGCAACAGAAAGCTTCTATGAGGCAGAGGAAAGAAGGGTGTGTACTTCAGGTGTAGAAGATGACCAGAGCAAAGGCATGCAGATAGGAGACAGAGTAACAATGGAGTGCCTTATGTGATGAACATAGAGAAGAGTTTGGGCTAGAGCACAGAGTCAATCAGGTTTTTTTATTTAATTTTTTTATATTATTTTAAAATTTTTTTGAGCTCCAAATTCTCTTTTTACCTCTAGTTGCTCCCCCACTGAGAAGGCAAGCAATATCATCTTCATTATATACATGAAGTCATGCAGAACATCCTTTGGTTCTATAAAGTCCTTATATCCAGTTTATGAAATGAAGAAAATGAAGCTACCTCACCATGGGATCACATATGCCTACAGTGGCCTAGAGGCATCCTATTAGGGAGCATTTGAATCTGAATCTGAATCTGAAGCATCTATAAAGTGCCAAGACCTCTACATTAGTCCAAACTGTTACCCAAGCTAAGGGCAAGCCTACAACCAGAGTTCTTGCTGATAAGACATTAATAGGAGTAGTAACACCAACTTCCCTCAGGCTCTCTCTGTAGCGTCTCCCAATTTTCTGTTGTCGCAGCAGGATGTATGCTTTCCTGTAGCTGCTGCCTAACACATCCCATACCCTCCCCTGACTGTCTACCTTTTCACCCCTTTGTTCAGTCCTCCCCCTTCTCCATCACTTTCTGTTTAAAGCTGTTCTTTCCTATGAAATGTCCTATGAACATAATGACCATATTTCCAGTTTTTCCCAGATAATCCTGATTTTCGATATTCTGTCCCATTCATCAACCAGAAGGAAAAAACAAAAATTTTTTTTTGGCAAATAGATTTAAAGTTTTAAGGGACCTTTGAAATAGTCCAGATCAATCCCTTCACTTTTATAGACTGGGTCACTAAGGTCCAAAGAGGAGATAGCACATCCAGGATTTCTACCTAGCTCTTGAAGACCATGCAGAATGGTGGAAAGATCACTTGCTCTGGAGTCAGAAGACTTTGATTCTCTGAGGCTTGCTTTGGAGAAGTTATTTAACTTCCCTGGGACTTCAGTTTCCTCATCAATAAAAAGAAAGAGTTGGGCCAGATATCTTCTAGGGAGCTTTCCAACTCTATATTTATAAATCTATATGTCTTGATTTTTGATTCAACAAATATGGTCATGGTCCTCCTTTAAGAGACTTGGGATGGGAATCTTAGCTTAGACTATCTATCACACTTGTTGTTTTTTTGTCCTTCTTTCTTGAAGAAGACCAATGACATCAGGAGGGTGATGTCTTGATTTGCAAGAGAATAGAATTTGAGTGAGGCAGAGCTCTGAGAAGTCATCACTCTCTCCTCCAGAATCATTATAGTCCAGTTGCAAGACTTAGGTCAGGAAGACTGGTGATAACCCCAGATGCAGTGGGAGATCTTGGCCTTTTTAAGCTAGGTCTTTCCTAGGTCTCAGTTTGTCTGAGGCAACACCCATTCAGTAATTAAAGGCTAGGTAAGAATGGAGGCAAAGAATGACCTAGTTTGTCTTCACAAAAGAATCATTCTGGAAGGGGAAGACCCTGAGAATTTTCCTGTCACATCTGGGTCTTCAGTTTCCAGTTTCTATCAGTCTCTTCCTATAATGGACTCTGAAGAGAATGAATGAATGAAGCATTTATTAAGTTCTTACTGTGTGCAAAGTACTATACTTAGTTCTGAGGATGCTAATAGAAAAATAAGACAGTCCCTGATCTCCAGGAGTTCACATTGTAATGGAGGAGACACTGCATATAGAAAATTTCAGTGGCAATTTAGATGGAAAAGCCTCATGGTCCTTAGGCTGCCGTAGCAAAGCAGAAGGTAGTGTCTTTTCTTATGTCTCTTCCACTGATAAGTTTCCAATGTTGTCCACTTTGATGGTTCAAGGATCTTTGATGGGCATTCAGTAACTGTGACTGTATCACCTGAGGAGTAGAAGCCACAGAGAGAACACTGTCTTCTTTCTCAGTTTGCCAGTGACATGACAGTCAACTGTGAAAACACTTAACCATTCTGGGTCTTAGTTTTTCTATCTGTAAAATTAGACAGTTAGAGTATATGTTCTCTAATTTCCCTTCTGGTTTTATAAATGATCCTTTAACCTTCTTCATCCTTCTCTTTCACTGATCCAATGGAAGAGTTTGGCTTGGGAAGAAAGCACCTGTGATTCCTAGACAACCTTCCTTTCATGGTCTACTCAGTAACCTGAAAATGAAGTTAGACTTGGAAAAATTAAAAGCGATTCGTTCCTCTGGAATTTTTGTTGTCATTGTTTTGTTTGTTTGTTTTGTATTTTTTTTTAATGATTATGTCAAGAAAGTTCAAGTATTCAACAGTTTCTTCTTAGTTCTCTCTGTCTCTGTCTCTCAGTTTGAATTAGCCTCCATTTGTTTGGTACCACAGTAGAGGTCAGCTAAGTGGTGACTGCCAGGCCTAGAGGCAGACAAAAAAGCAGAAATTCCACCAACATTTTGTTTAAAGTGAAAGAATTTACTTTTGCATAAAGCTTGAGAATTACTTATCTAAGGTATGAGTGTTCCATAATCCCTGAGGTAAAAGTTTAAAAAGAAGTTTGAGAACCACTAACTCTATATGCAGAGATATAAGACCCCACTGTCCTAGGAGCTGTTCTGAGAGGAATGCCAGATGGAGGGAAAAAACCAATTGACTGTAATCATGTGAGATGTAGTGCTCCTATTTATTAAATGAAACAATTATAATCTCCTCTAAATTTGCTTCAGTATAAAATGGTTCTAAAACTGCAGAACTGACTGAATCCTTTGTTTAAGCTATGAACATCCCACATGCCACTGCCATCCAAATCAACTATTTTGCTGCTTTTGTTGTACAGCTGTCTCCTGTTCAGATGTCAGCTGTATCAGTTGCTAGGTGTGCTATAGAGATATAAAGATCCTGGTACATGGTAAGTACTTAATAAAAGCTTTTAAAATTCATTCATCCTCATAAATAGAACTATAACTGGTCATTTTTGTACCCAGGGCAAATCATAGTAAATGGGTCCTCAGTTGACTGATGAGAGGGGTGGGGGTGGGGGGGCCTACATGGAAAAAAGCCCATTAATAAATCTCAAGCTCAGCTGTCTCTATGCTGCTGAAGGGCTACACAGGCTGTAAGACCCCTCTAAATTTCACTTCTTTGGGGTAAAATTCCATTGACCTGTCCTAGTTTCAACCCTGAGGATTCAGTTTGTCGTGAATTAGCAGAGCTGGGTAGAACACTATGCAGAGGTGTGATGGAACCAGTTATTAGGACTGGAGAGAGATGGCTGTTAAATTCTCAGTATGATATTTATACCCCAGAAATGAGAAAACACTACAAATCCAGAGTTTATTTATTGTGTTATCTAGACTTTAAAAATTAATGTATTTATACATATATATACTAGTTAAATATTTACCAGCACAACCCCAGTACTATGCAAATTGGGCCATGCATTTAACTGTTCCCAAACTGGCAAATTTACTTTACTCAGTTCCTTGATCATATTATATATTCTGTCTAGCCATCTTGTCTAGCAAATATGGACCAAAATGATCTAGCTGACAACTGAACACAAGACTATTGTCCAGTCAGACCAGTATAAGAGTGTGAGTGGCACATAAGGCCATGTGAGGTACTGATAATTTAAATAAAAGTAGCTGCTGGTCCAGTGAAAACTTTATCACTACTACCAGGGGAAAAAAAGTAATTTCTAAGATCATAAAATACAACTTTAGAGCCAGAAGGGACCTTAGAAGTCCTAGATCTTTTGACAGATGAGAAAACTGAAGCCAAGAAAGGTTAAGTGATCTTTTCATAAGATCATCTAGGATTTGAAAGAAGATCTTCTGATCTATGATCCATGGGATTTCCCCTGGATGACTGCCTTATTGGTGATGAACTGGCACTGGAACCTTCACATATAAAGGCACTGCATCGACTTCAATGTAGATAACTTTTGTCAAAGCTTTAGTTTGGGAGTAGTGAGTTCCATATTCTGGAACTTCATCCATGATGCTGCAATATAGTCTGTAGAGTGGAAATGTTTACTGTCTAGTGTACAAAGAACCTCTTGGATGTCATAAAAGGAAACCGAGTTACTGATACATAATGTGGACCACATTACAAGAGAGCTTCATCACCTATAAGGCAATACATCTGTTCTTATCTATTTTATCCATCTATTCTCATTGTAAAGAGCTTCTAGCATATTTACTTTTCAGGCTTCATATCTTATCTCTTCTTTACCACTCTGTGCCAGAATTTTAACCCTTTATGTCTAATAACCCATAGTGGGGCAAAACAAATAGCATGAGTCCGGTGATTTAAAATCCTGACTCGTCACTCTCATATTATGCACATTGGACTTTGCATCTGCCAGAGAGTACATCTCATTGCAGATAAAAAGTGTCTCTCTTTGCCTACTTAAGACTAATTGGTTGCCAGATTAGCCAATTAGTCTCATTTCACCTTCTAAAAAGGCACCAGCTGTGCCTTATCTTTGCCCAGAACATCCCCTGGTGCTCAGGGTTCAGCTCTCATTCAATTTTTGCAATTTTCCATTTCTGTGGATGCACCCAGGTGCCTTGAGGCAGTGGACATATTTTTAATAAGTCTAATGAGTAAAAACAAAGAGCTGCAGCTCCAGATAATGCTATTAGGCTAAGAATGCCCAAAGTAAATGTATATTCTACTTTAATTAGCATTTTCATGGACAGCGCATTATATATCACACACACAAAAAGAAGGCTTTGCCTTCAGTTTCAACCACAAAATAAAGCACACTCAAGCAATTAGGATTTTAACTCAGTAAGTTACAGAGATGTTCAAATCGTACTGAAGCAAAAGGAATTTGGTGGAGTGGTGCCAGATTGCTATCATATGTTCAAATGTTCTGTGGCCTGGATTCTCCTTCTGCGCCCCTATCTGTCCCACGTTTCAGTTGAATTAAATGGAAATGACACATTGAAGAGGTTGTATATAACGAGAAAATCCTTTTAAAATAGGATATTCCTTTGAAGACACCCCTCACTTCACCAAAACCATATTAACACCCCCCTTTACCATATCCTAGATTGGAGTACTCTTTTAGAGTATTTTAGAGGCATTAGGAAACAAATCATTGATGTAGAAAAGTTGTTACAAGCAACTCACATATTCACTTCTTCTCCCCCTTTCTCCAGAGGTCATTTGGAAGGCAGGCCACATGTGGTATAGCAAACAACATTATCTACAGATGGAACTCCAAGTATGTGTGGTATGAAAGGACTAGCCTTAATTCTCCACAGTGGACTTGGAAACGGTCATTGGTAAAGTAATACACTTAAGTTTTTTTCCCCATATAGAACACTAGGACCTGACCCTAGTCTGGTAGGAAATCATATTTAGCATCATAGAACTAGAAAGGACCTCTGAGAACATCAAGTCTAACCCACCTCATTTTGTAGATGAAGAAACTTGAGTCCCAAGAAGGTTAAGTGATCTCTCTAAGGTCACACAGATATTACAGGTCAACGACAGGATTCAAACCCAGGTCCTCTGACTTCCCAGTCAATGCTCTTTCCACCCTGCCAGATTACCTTTTACAATCCAGCTGAAATGACAATGGGGAAAAGAAATGATATTCTATTTTTTGTGAAGAGACTACCAGGGATATATTTGAGGGAACTAAAGTTTTGCAATACTTACATTACCTTAATTCAACAAACATTTATTAATACTGTCTCCTATGTACTCTGTAAGATGCTGAGGATACAATAACAAAAAACAAAACAAAACCAAAAAACCTGCTAAGCTCAAGAAGAGAAAATCATTATGTACAAAAGGAATCCAAGTCTGAGTTGAATTTGTTCTAAAAGGTCTGATAAAGGCATAAGACAACAATGACTTTAAATTTGTGAAAGTCATGTTTTTAAAGTGTTTTTCCCCCTCCCTTCTCTCTTTGGTTTGTTTTCAGTTTATAAATGCAGGACTTTCTGATTTTTCGTGGGAGAATGCATTCATCTTTCATTAGGGCTCAAATTCATCTTTTTGGTCAAAACATGCCTACAAAATCGCTTATTGCACTATTTTAGCATGAAATTGCAGGCCTCACTATGCAAAATGAGACTTACTATGGAATGCCCAACCAAAATAAATTATATACGTTTGAAGTATTCCCCAGAGGCTTGCACTAGATGACATCAGACTTTTTTTCAAAGAGCTGTATGACCTCTTACTACTAATTAGCTATTGGAATGACAGGCAAAAAAAAATTGATAAAGACTGCTTTGTACAAGCATCTGCTGATGTGTTATGTAGGAGAGGTGAAGTAAACATATGTCACCAGATGGCTCAGAGTTTTAAAATAAAGTGCATTTATAAAAATAAACATGTCTTTACCTTAGTTAAAAACTAGTGACATTAAGACATAAGATCTTCAGTCCACCCTGCTCACAGCTGTCAGGAAAATCCTTTTCAAATATAATTTGCATCATGTCACTCCCCTGCCCAAATCTCCCAAGTTCTCTATTACCTATCAGATCAAATCTAAATGTGGCTTAGCATTGAAAACCCTCCAACATTTCACTATGACCTCATCTCTCATTATTCCTCTACGCTGTGACTTCAGTCCAGTCAGGATGGGCTCCTATTCATTCTCTTATTTGTAACCTTTTGTAAATTTCTCAATCTTGATTGCAGAATTTTAAGTCCTTATTTAGAGACAGCCCAGGTGGTCCAATTCCCTCATTTGTAAGTGAAGAAGCCAAAACCCAGAAAGGGGCAACAACTTGCCAAATGCTGACACAGGCAGCAAGTGGTATAACCAGAATGTGGACTTGGATCTTCATACTCAAAACCCAGAGAACACAATGCAGGTATTTATCTGCCAACTAATGCCCATTTCTACTTTCAAAACTCGGTTTATCTCTTTCTAGAAGAAACCTTTCCTGATTAACTCAGCCCCACTTTGATTATTGACTTAGCTTTTTATTCCTTTAGTGTGTATGTACATTTGTAGTTTGCATTAGTACAAAAGTCACTCGTTCTTGTCCTGTATTTTTATATACATATTCACACACACACACACATACATACAAATATATATATATATACACATATATATATATATATATATACACATACAGGGCTTTTTACATGTGTATATTGCATATTGATATGCATGTATATGAGAGAGTATGTATGTATGTGTACATATATCCTTGCATATGAGTTTGTGTGTTGTTGTTCAGTTGCTGAGTCATGTCCAACTCTTCAAGACCCTATGGACAATAGCAATCCAACACTGTCTATGGGGTTTTCTTGGCAAAGACATTGGAATAGTCTGCCATTTCCTTCTCCAGTGTATTAAGGGAAACAGAGGTTAAATGACCTGCCCAGAACCACACATCTAGTAAATGTCTGAGACTGCATTTGAACTCAGTTCTTCCTGACTCTAGGCCCAACACTCTATCCACTGAGTCACCTAGCTGCCTCCATGTTCATGCAAACATATGTGTATATGTGTACATGTATATACTGTGTGCATATGTACAATACTGCTCTTACATGCACATATATGTGTATGCATATGTGTGTGGACTAATTTGTATACCTTGACTATATATGTATGTATATAAGTAGAAGTTATAGGTACATATATATTTTGTGTGTGCATATATGTAAATATTTAATGTGTGTATGAATATATATGTCCTCTGCTTCTGTGGTTCAACAAGCATTTATTATTCCCTCATTGTTTGAGCTCAAAAAACACTTGATAAATAAATTAATGAAAACATAATGATGGGCATGCTCAACTAATATTCTCCTCTCTTGCCTCATCATGACACGGAAATGGCCATGGTTTCTTTTTGTTTGTTTGTTTGTTTTGGAGGGCAACTGGGGTTAAGTGACTTGCCCAAGGTCACACAGCTATGTTTTTTGTGTGTTAAATGTCTGAGACCGGATTTGAACTCAGGTCCTCCTTACTCCAGGGCCAGTGCATCACCTAGCTGCCCCCCATGGTTTCTTAATATCTCTTCCAACAGAGTATATGCTCTGGTGGGTTCTACAAATAAAGTCAGTGCCATCTTGGATTTTGTCTCCTGTAAATCAGAGCTCTCAACTGCAATTTTTGCTTCCCTTGAAGGACATACATAAGCAATCTTCTCTATCCCCCATCCATTTTAATGAAAAGCCTTAATTTTGATTGGATTTATAATACACTAGACAAATATGTTCTTACTAGCCTTTGTACTTCATCTCTTCCCAGAAATCTTTCATAGATATATTTTAAACCATGATACACAAATCCAATCCCCTTTCTCAAATGATACCTTCCTAGGCAGCTATTCACTTAGTAAATTAACTTTTCTCTTTTGCATCCCTTGCCTTCAACACACACCAGTGGGGAAAACACAGCTTGTACCTCTGTGGTATTCAGTTTCTTGTCCAAAACTTCATTAACTGTTGCCAACACTTTTTAGGTTCCTTCTACCACTGTCATTTGTGCTCATGGGAGTCACCAGAAATGTGTAGTTGTCTGTTTTACTAAGTTTTGAATGAACAACTCTGCTAATATTCTTTTTCTTCTTCTTCTGACTTTCAATGGATGATCTTCCCTGATAGCTTCTGTAACTCCACTAGATTATTTTTAGGAACAATAAACTCCTTCCTCCTGAGTGCATGAGGCTCCCTCCTCTTCGGGAAGAGTCTATATGTTTTTAATCTCAGATTATACATCTGTGCTTTTCCTTACCTCTTTCTTCTCTGTAACATTTCCACTCTCTGTCTTCCTAACAAGAGTCAGGTCTCTCCTCCAATCAATCAATCAAGAAGCATTAATTAAAAGGTGAGTTAGGTTGGCACAGTAGATGTATTGCAAGCCCTGGAGTCAGAAAGATTCATCTTCCTGAGTTCAAATCCAGACTCAAACACTTACTAGCTGTGCGACCCTGGGGAAATAACTTAACACAGTTTGCCTCAGTTTCTTCATCTGTAAAATGATCTGGAAAAGGAAATGGCAAACCACTCCAGTATCTTTGTCAAGAAAACTCTAATGGGGTCATGAAAATATGACTGAACCACAAAGCAGTTATGAATGCTTTATTCTTTCATGAGTATATGTGTGCTTTTTGTGTGAAGGTTTTGATTTTATTTATCAAGTTGAAATATGGGGAAAAGAGAAGGTCACCAAGAAATGCCTGACATCAAAGAATCCACATGACACTTTCAGACTTGTTTCAAGGGTTTTCACTATTTCTTTGAGAGTTTGAAAAACTGGTGCCTGGTCACTGTAGCAGTGATGAGTGAAATATAATTCATCTCTGACTCGTAAACAAGGTGCATTCCAAAACCTCCTTTGTAATTCAATTGTCCCAATTAAAAAGAATGATGTGGTGGCTAGTTGTTCAGGTCAGACCACAAGAGTCAACTTAGCTACCTATATGACCTTGATCGTTTAGGACCATAAAATTAGAGCTAGAAGGTATCTTAAAGGCTGGACCAATGTTCTTATTTTACAGATGAAGAACTGAAGCTCAGAGAGATGAAGTGAATTACTCTAGGTCATACAAGCAGTAAACAGAACAACTAGGATAGGAGTTTAAGTCCCCTGGTTCCAAATTCAGTACTCTTTCCACTGGACCACACTGCCTCAAGTCATCTGGTTTTCAGATCCTTCATCTATAAAATGGGAAGATTGGAGTAAATGATGTCAAAGGTCCCATTCAAATCTCATTCTGTCATCCTATGATCCTTTAATCCCTGATATAATTGAAGTATAGTATACTTCAGTGGTATACTATATATATACCATATATATGCATATATGCATGTATATACATGTATATATGTATGTATATATATGTGTGTGTGTGTGTATACATACACACAAATACCACTGATATACAGTATACCACTGATATTGTTACGGGGAATAACAGAGTACTGAGATGAAAATCCTGCAGTGACATTTATGAGCTGTGTGGCCTTGGGCAAGCTTCTCTGAGACCAAGCCAACTCTCTAAGACTTAGCCACCAACTTATAGAGAGTTGTGATTCTGTTACACATACACACACACACACATATACATACAAATACATGATTCTACTAGTATGCTATATATTCATATATAATACATATATAATATATAAATATGTATATATAATTCTACTAGTATACTTGATTCTACTAGTATACTATGTAGACATCTATGACATATACATACATGTTATATGCAAATACACATGTGTGATTCTATCAGTGTGCTATCTAGGCAGGGGTGGGGAACCTATGGCCTCAAGGCCACATGTGGCCCTCTAGGTCCTCAAGTGCAGCCCTTTTACTGAATCCAAATTTCACAGGATAAATAAATAAACAAAAGGATTTGTTCTGTAAAATTTGGACTCAGTCAAAAGACCACACCAAAGGACCTAGAAGACCACACGTGCCCTTGAGGCAGGTTCCCCACCCCTGAGAGTGCCATCTATAATATATGCACACATATGCACACATATAATATATGCACACATATATCTATAATATATGCACGTATGTCTATAATATATGCACACTCACATAAAGATATACAAATATACACTTATGTGATTTTACTTCTGTACTATCTATTCTAGACACACACACACATAAAGAGAGATAGAGAGAGGGAAAGAGACAGACAGAGAGAGTGTTGGGGAATATATAACACTTGTCAGGCTGACCTCAAAACCTAACCACCATATATAGCGTTGCTTCTACGGTTCTGGGCATTTGACCTGCAAATAACAAATAAGCAGAGCTTAGAACACTTTCCCACCTGCACTCCCTGCCTCCCCCATTTCAGCAGTGACAAGGAAACAAGTTGGTTCTATGAAAACATCTCTTTATCATTGTCTCCATTCTTCTTCCGCAGCCAGTAATAGGATGAGCATTTCCCTGAAGAAGCTGCTTTCCTCTTGCCCACAAGTAGAGGAGGTTTTACCTAAAAGAAGACAAAGCTGTTCTAGAACTAGACTGGCCTACTGCTTCCCTAACACAGCTTCCTTCCCCACACCACCTTTCTCCCCTGAAACAATGCGAGGCTGGCCGAGAACAAAACTGCCCCAGGAATTGATTGGCTCTGGCTTCCCTGACAGCAGCTCTTTGACTTGGTAGCTTTCTGAAGCTTACTAGAGCCCTTTTGCTATACGGAGACAAGGTGCAGGGGCACATCAAGAGAAACCAAGAGTTCCTGTGTACTTATTGTATATCTTATATTGCTGAGTTAGAGCTGAGTAAACCTCCTGTTTTAAATTTGTTAAATATTCAGTGACTTACAAATGCCTCATTTTGTTCCCTCATCAACTGTGCCTCGGACAACGGCTAAGGCTGTCATTGTCCTTTGGAAGAGCAAAATTCCTCCCAACACCTCAACACAGCAGACGTCAGCCATTTGTATTTATGGTGTGTTTTTAAGCTTTGTGCGTATAAATGAAACAGTGCCTGGATTCTGGTTGGAGTAGATGAGAAAAGGAGGGAAGAGTTTTGTGTCTACTGAAGTTTAATTGTCCCTAGTTTGATAGGAGATATTTTCTCTGCTTTTTATCCTGCCCTATATTTTAACCCATGCTTCAGCTGCTTAACAAAGAGTTAAATCTACATTGAGCCTACTGCTGTGAGTTGAATGTCACCTCACACAGCTGCAGAAGTTTCACTTTTTTGGTTTTTTTCCTTTAAACCATATAAATATGAGTTTGGCTCAAGAATTATACTAAGGGATGTCGGATCATTTCTTTACTTAGGATTAGTTTCATTTTTACCATCCATCATTCTTTCCCTATGATTTTCTCAAGTTCAACTGTCCTATTACTGACAGGGTGCTTAGAACTGCTTCCCTCTGAAGCTAGCTCATTACGATTGGAGCAGGATGAGTGGACTTAAAACACTAGCCTTCCTTTTCTCCCCCTCCCCCTTTTCCAGCTGCTGGGGCCAGGAATTCCCCTGCAGTCCAGCCAACCACCTCCACTTCTTCCTCTTGGCATTTCACGCTGGCATTGCTTGATAAATGGTCTCCAGCTGTGCCAGCATTCTCACTGTCTCACTCCTTTCCCCACTATTCTCTAACTCCCCTCCCTCTCCTTCCTTCTCTCATTTTTCCTTCTTTTTTTTCCTTCTGTCTCTCATGTCTAGGATAAGAAAAAGTTTTTTATCTGAATTCTTGTGGTACTAATAATAGTTCCTTACATTCCAACCTTGTAACCTGTTACAACATTACCAACCCTTTATATTTTAACCCCTGATGAAAATTTCCATATTTACAGTTCTTTAGATGTCTATGAACATAAATATATTTCATACATTCCTTTATATTCCTCCTTTCTCTCTTCTTTTTTGCTCTCTCTTTGTTTTCTCTTTTCTTTATAACAGCTCTATAATTTGGATCAACCCTGTCCATAAAGATGAATAGCTGAAGGACTGGAAGGGATGTAATATATCTCCATCAGTCACCAGAAACATGAAATGGAAGACTTAGGCTTGGATACTGGAGGAAAGGTAAGTGGAACTGATGCAATGCATCAGGAGTATACTGGTACCATAAATTAAAGGTTGTGGTGAGAGATATGCCTGGATAACAAGGCAGCAGCTCAATTCTCTTTGCTGAGGCTGGTTCTTGAGTCCATTCATCCTGCTCCATTAAAAATGATCTAGCTTCAGAGAGAAGCAACTTTAAGTGCCCTGCCAATAAAAGGACAGTTGAACCTGAGAAAATTCTGCATCTAGCAGAATAATATTTCTGTTCATTTTCTAGTTCGTGTCCCATATTGCAAAAGGACAAGAGTTCCTGAGTCTTCACCGAAAAGTGGACCTGTTGATTAGGTGAGTAGAACAATATTTGAGAATTATGTTGTATTGTTAATGCTACTGTGTCTTCAATCAGAAGACATAAATCTATCATAATTCTGCCAAGTTATACTAAACAAATCAAACCATGCATTTCCTAGAACTCTTGGTTTTACAACAGCTGTAGTCTAGGTACCACTGGGGTCTGCAGTAGAAATAGCCTAGCAGGTACGCATTTCAAATATATACATGTAGTTAGGAATATTCTGTCCATTTCTGTTGGCAGCAAATCCTTGATGCCAAAGTTACCTGACTAGGGCTTAATATAGCACATTTAAGTAGAAGGTGTGGTTTCCAGCATGATGGTGACTCAGAAGTGATTCTGATTGAATAAACACAGTAACTACAGTAACCATAGGTGGAATGTTAGTGACCTGGCCACACAGAGAAAGACCAGAATTAGAAAGAAAAAGATGTCTGCTCTCTGAGAATCATTTTAAAAAAATAAAAAAGAAAACCTGGAAGGGGTGGAGCCAAGATGGTGGCATAGAAGCAGCAAAGCACCGCAGCTCCCACACAAACATGCTAAAAAACTCATAAAATGGGACGCTAAACAGATTTTCAAGCTCCAAAACTCTCCACAAGACAGAAAGCACATCTGTTGCTACAGGCAGCGCAGCAGGCGGGGCTCTTCGCAGCAGTCTGGGACCCTCGGCCAAAACCCAAGCTGGGTCAAGCCCTGGGGCATCAGGCAGGGAGCCGTGTCTACAGAAGAGCAGATCAGCTGCACTGGAGGCACAATTACCACATTTATCAGGCCAGAAGAAAAAAAGGCTAAGAGAAAGGTCGGCGGATTTTACTAACTGGGGAGGAGAAGAGCGGTCTGGCCAAACTGCTCCCAGGGCAAGGAAGCAGTGGGAGGCGGCTGTAGCAGCAGGGGCCTCCACTGGGCTGCTTCAGAGCCCTCAGCCTGCAGATAGCAGGGGGGCTGACTCGATCAATCAGGGCCAAGGGCTCTTGCATTGGGTGGCCTGGATCTGGATCAGGGTCTTGAGTGGTGGTCCTGGGGTGCGCTTTCAGTGAGCCAAGGCTGGGAGGTGGGGCTGCAGCACCTCACTAAGAGCTCTGGCAGCTGTGAGGGCCCCAGCGATTTGGGACAGAGCTTTCCCCCTCCAGGAAGCAGAGTTCCACAGAGCTAAAAAACCAAGCAATTAATAGACTGGCCAACATGAGAAAAAGGAAGCAAGCTAGGAACAGCACTAAAACTCTAGAATCCTTTTTCATGGACAAAAAAGACCAAAGCATGGAGTGGGAGGAAGATAGCTCAGTCAAAACTCCCTCACCAAATGCTTCCAAGACACTGGAAGAATGCCTACTAGCTATACATCAACTGAAAAAGGACT
>CM053600.1:65760312-65786683 GCA_028646575.1 Pseudocheirus occidentalis | reverse complement strand
AAATAATACATTCAGGGACGGGGGCAGGGAGCCCCTCCCTGCCCTGCTAGGAAGCTAGAGTGGTGTTGGAGGAGGGCATAAAAGGGAACAGATTGTGGGAGGGGCCTTACAGTGGGATCAATGTTCTGGGCCCGGGGTAGGGGCAAAAAGGGGAGAAAATCTGCAACTCAAAACCTTGTGGAAATTAATGATGTAAACAAGAAAATAAATTTAAAAAAAAATTTAAAAACAGTAAAAAAAAAAAAAAAAAAAAAAGAAAACCTGATTCTTCTTTAGCTCTCTGCTCAGTAGTGTATAAGTGTCAGGATGAACTCACAACCACTTCATTTCTGCCCCTGCCTGATGAACAGGACAAGGATAATGGCTCTCCATACTACTTTGTCATTGTTGTTCATCCTTCATTCTCAAAGAGGACCAATGACATCAGGAGGGCGATGTTTTGACTTGCAAGTGAATTGGATTTAGGTGAGTCGAGATTGTGAAAAGTCATTAGCCTTACCATCTCCTCCAGAGCCATCAGAGTCCAGTGACAAAATATTGGTCAAGACAACTGGCAGTGGCTCCCTTTAAGGGACAGAAGCAAAGCAGATGGGAATGCCTCTTCTTTAATATTATTTCTACTCATAAAAGTGACATTAGTTTCTGATGCTGAACCATTTGACAGTGCCAAAGTCTTTGGGAGCAAGGATTTGTTTTTTTCTGGGTCTTCAATAGCACCTCCATGAGTAATTAGTTACTAGAGAGTATGTTCAGCAGAGTTGCTTCCCAGGATGAAGTCTGAGAACTCTGGGCTAGAAACTTTGCTATTCCCAAGACTTGGGTTAAAGATCCTGAGTTGTCCTTATCAGGATGTGATGGGAGAAGGTGGTCTCTCCTTCAGGGTGCCATGCTTCTTCAGCTAGGCTGTCTAGATCTTTGTGTGTGGCAACTGGTTGGCAGTTGGATATAAATGGAGTAAAAAATAATTTGAGGGAGATAAATCTAGCAGAAATTGAGGATAATCTGAAGGAGAACAATCTCCAGGCCCAGATATTAATCCGAATTCTACTTCCAGGTTGAGAAAAGATCAGGGACAACTAAGAACATAAAATGATTAAGGAAGATCAAGTAGATTTAAGGAGTCAAACCTGAAGATTTCAGAAAGAATAAGGATTTCTTAATACCAGGGCAAAGCTCCACTGGCTTTAATTGTCTAGTTGATTTTGGCTGAGACAGAAAGCCTAGTTTTGAATTCCAACATGGTAACTTATTAGTTATGTGACTTTGGGCAGCCATTTCCCCATTTTGTTCCTCAATTTCATCGTCCATAGAAGGATAGATTTCTGTTAAATTATTTCTAAAGTCTTTTCCAGCTCTGACATTCCATGAGTTTTGTTTAGAGCTACAAATATCGTTGGGCTAAAATGATCACTTCTCTCCATAAGCCTCAAAATAATTTCATATTACACAGGTTTGAGTTCAAGTAGGAAAGGGACCCTGTAAGAAAAGGGGCCAAAAAACATGAAATGTGAGTCTCTTATGAAAATGGTCATTTGCCCCTTTTTGTGATATTATATATTTCTGTCTGTCAGCTCTTTGCTTCCATCTGCGCATTTTACAGGCATGACTGTTTTTAGCTTCTTCTGAGAACATAATTTTTATTTTCCAACTTCTTTGCCTTCACAACATAAGCTATAACACATCATAATGGGATCTGCTGAGTTGAATTTCCTTTGCAAGGGAGAAAAACAAAACAAAACAAGACATAACTCTAATTTATCACACATTCCAGGAAAGTATGACCAACTGCTAGTAAACTTGTCCCTCACATTGTGCTGAAAGCACTATTTGTTGGGGGGCATAGTCAAGATGGCAAAGTAAAAGAAGGGATTTGCTTGAGATCTCCCACAAGCCCTTCCAAATACCTGTAAAAGTGACTCTAAATAAATTCTAGAGCTACGGAACCCACAAAATGACAGAGTGAAGATGAAGACAACCTGGAAGGTCAACAGGAAAGGCATATTGCACTGGACTGTGAGCCAAGCATAGTCCAGTACAGGTTGCACTGAGACAAGGATAGAGTGGGCTTCAGGGGACTGAATCACTGGCAGCTATGGCAGTTTCCAGACTTCTCAACCCACAAACACCAAAGACAGCATAAAAGGTCAGTGGGAAAACTCTGTAGGACCTGGGTGAAAGAGGAGCAAGGTCAGGCAAGGGTCCAACCCCAGCCCCCAAAGCAACAGAGGTGGTAGTAGAAACAGCAGCAGCTGCTGCTTCTGGAATTGTGGACCCACAGACAGTGGGGGATCAGGTGACTGATATAAAAAACCTGAAGCCTGGAACAGTATACCCATCCCCACTCCCACCCCCACTGAAAGCAGAGTCCTACTTTGACAAAGAATTAGAAAGTCAAGTAATTGGCTGGGAAGATGAGCAAAAAGAGTAAAAAACTCAGCCTATAGAATCTTATTTTGGTGACAAAAATCAAAACATAGAACCAGAAGAAGACAACAAAATCAAAACTTTTGCATCCAAAGCTTCCAAGAAAAATACAAATTGATCTCAGGCCATGGAAGATCTCAAAAAGGATTTTGAAAATCAAGTAAGAGAAGTTGTAATGGTAATATAAATGGGAAGATCTTTCCCATCCATTAATAGGCCCATGTGACCTGCCTAAGTCACATGAAGCCTGTGGTGGGAGGAGCTTGCTGAACAGGTAAAGTAGAGCCCAGAGAAAGTTGGTCAGAGTAGTTAGAGCTGAGGAAGAGAGGAAGCAGGAAGTTAACTATGATTTGTTTGTGGGAAGGTGCTACCAGGAGGAAAACTTGGGGATGGTGGTGCACCCTGGATTGTTACTGTATATAGATTTCTTTGTTGTTATGATGGATTTGGCTTTCTGCTGTTGGGATTCAGATTTCTGGTGTTTGAATAAATGTTTTGCTTCTGTCTTCCATATGGAGAGTCTGTTACATTTTGCAATTCAGAATTATGCCAGCATATTTATAGCCAACATAGGCATGGAAAAATTGGGAAGAGAAATGAGATTGATGAAAGAAAATCATGAAAGACAGGTCAATAGCTTGCTAAAGGAAACCTAAAAAAATACTGAAGAAAATGACACCTTAAAAAAATAGACTAACCCAAGAGGTACAAAAAGCCAATGAGGAGAAGAATACCTTAAAAAGCATAATTGGCCAAATGGAAAAGAAAATCCAAAAGCTCACTGAAAAAAATAATTTCTTCAAAATTAGAATGAAGAACTATTTGTCTTTAATAGGTTAATAATAGCCAACTCTTCAATTTGGCACTATGCCCAAAAGGCAAGCAAATTGTGCATACTCTTTGATCCAGCAATACCACTACTAGGTCAATATCCCAAAGAGATCATAAAAAAGAGAAGAGAACCTACACGGGCAAAAATATTTATAGCAGCTTTTTGTGGAAGCAAAGAATTGGAAATTGAGGGAATGTCCATCAATTGTGGAATGGCTGAACAAGTTGTGGCATATGAATGTAATACAACGCTATTGTGCTATAAGAAATGATGAACAGGCAGATTTCAGAAAAGCCTGGAAAGACTTAATGAACTGATGCTGAATGAAGTGAGCAGAACCAGAGGAACATTGTACATAATAACAGCAACATTAGACAACAAAACAATCCCAAAGACTCATGATGGAAAATGCTATCCACATCCAAAGAAAGAACTATGGAGTCTGAATACAGATCAAAGCATAGTATTTTCATTTTTTCTTTTTGTTCTTTCTTCTTTCACAACATGACTAATGTTTAATAATATGTTAATAATATTTTAATAATAATATGTTTAACATGCTTGTACCTGTATAACCTATACCAGATAGTTTGCCATCATGAGGAAGGGAGAGGAGAGGGAGGGAGGGAAAAAATTTTGTAACTCAAAATCTTATAAAAAATGAATGTTGAAAGCTCTCTTTACATGTAATTGAAAAAAATGCTATTTACAGAAAAGGAAGGAAGGAAGGAAGGAAGGAAGGAAGGAAGGAAGGAAGGAAGGAAGGAAGGAAGGAAGGAAGGAAGGAAAGGAAGGAAGGAAGGAAGGAAGGAAGGAAGGAAGGAAGGAAGGAAGGAAGGAAGGAAGGAAGGAAGGAAGGAAGGAAAGTACAATCTAAATAGCTGAAGGAGTGTTCAGTGAAAAAAAATAATAGCTAACTCTTCCATGGTGCAAGTAAGATAATTTCATGAAACTAGCAAATTCAACTGTTTTCTCCCTCAATAGAGAAGTTTCTATCATTTACCAGAAGCATATTTGTGATTAAAACTACTAGGTAACTACCAGTTTAAAAAATTTTTAAAGTAATGAAATTCAATGAATTTGAGATTTTAAGAATCATTATTGATGGAATAGCAAGCTGATAGAATCCTTTTGGAAAGCAATACTACTCAGGCAGCTAGTTGATATAGCTAGTAGAGTGCCTGATTTCAAATCCAGTCTCAGACACTAGCTGTGTAACCCTGGGTAAGTCACTAAACCCTGTTTGCCTCAGTTTCCTCACCTGTAAAATGATCTGGAAAAGGAAATGGAAAACCACTCCAATATATTTGCCGAGAAAACCCCAAATGTGGTCATGAGAAGTGGGACATGATGGAAATCATGGAAGAACAACAGAAAACAGAAGTATTCTTGCAAAAGTTACTTTTTTAAAAGCACCCTTTCAGCAAATAGTTATATTGTTTGGAATAAACCCTAAGAATATTCTCAGAAAGAAAAATATAATTCTTTGTTCAAAGAACATTATAGTTGCATTGCTTCTAATTGCAAAATCAAAACCAAACCCTGGAAATAATCTAAACGTCCAACAAGAGAGAAATGGTTAAATAAATTATGATGCATTGATGTAATGGAATACTATAATGCAATTAAAATCAATAATCACTATGAATATAAAACAATCCGAAAAATGTCTATGAAATAATACAACATAAAAAGAAAAAGTGGAGTTAGAAGACCAGAGAGCACACTGTGACTAAAAGAAAAGACAAATAATTAGAAATGAACTGGCAAAGAAAGCTAATGGCGATTCAGAAGGACTTACTGGAATACTGTTATGAACCACAAACATGCTGAAATTCATTTATTCAAGTTAATTAGCTGCAATGCAATTTTAAATATGTTTTATGCCCAATATGAAGTTTATGATAAATCATTAATGATCATTTTTGATCAGTCTTATTGACTACATTGCAATGAAGACTCACCAAAATAAACCAATGAAAGAAACCAGATTTTATCAAGAATTCTCTCTGGCTCTCAAATGTCACTCACTTAAAATGAGACAACACAAATGCTTCTGTAAATAATATTTTTCTCCTTCCACCTACAAAATATATAACAAAGAACTGCAAAGACTGAAGTGCAGAGTGAGTTTGCATGACCTGATAGTGAACTTGGTTCATTGTCTTTATTAATAAAAGTAATTATAGTTAGTTTTCACCCCTACAGGTATTGATCTTATTTTTTAATCTTAATACAGGAAGGTAACAAACCAACTTAAACACTCAGCAAGGGGTTGTCTACCACCATTCATTGCCACCATTGTTGACAATGAAAGGTGGCTTGGCCACAAAAAGAACTAGAAGTGATGTTGCAAAAAGGCAGATTTAAACTATTTAGAGGGGAAAAAATTCCTAACATATAGATAATAATAGCAGGTGGCATGACGGATAGAGCACTGGAGACAGGAGGAACTGTGTTCAAATATGACCTCAGACACTTACTGGTTGTGTGAACTGAGCAAGTCACTTAGCCTTGTTTGCCTCAATTTCCTGTTCTGTAAAATGAACTGGAGAAGGAAATGGCAAACCACTCCAGTATCTTTGCCAAGAAAACCACAAATGTGGTCAGATACAACTAATCAAACAAACAAGCAAACAAAAAAACGTAGGAATTTACAGGTCCGAAATTTCTGCTATTAAACTATGAACTCCTTGAGGGCAGGGACTATTTTTTGCCTTTCTTTGTATCTTCAGTACTTAGTACAATGCCTGACACATTGTAAAACATTCAATAAGTACTTGACTGATTGACTGCCTTTCTAGTTCTTTTTCACATTATTTTTCTTCCTGTGCTTTCTACACCAGTCAAACTAGACCGTTTACAAATTCATCACACCTACTACTGCATCTCTGTTTCATTGCTCACGTTGTTCTTTATGCTTGGAATCATTTCCCTTAGCCCAGTCTCTGCCTCTTAAAATCTCTTCCTTCTAAGCTCAACTCAAGTACCACATTGTCCATAAGGCCTTCCTTGATTTTCCCCAGCTAAAAGGGGTCTCTCCCTCTTCAAACTTCTAGTACCATTTTGTTTGAACTTCTTCATTACACTTAATTACATTATGCTAATCATTTCTTGAGCCCCAGACAGTCAGTTGCTAAAGGAAGTTAAAATAACAATGAGTTGCACACCCAGAATCACTTAAGAAAGGAAAGCAAATACTAATTGAAATAAAATGGCAGGCGGTCCATTTGGGGAGCTAGAAATTCCTTAACTGCATGTTATTTCTCATCTTGCCTTCTTCCATCATTATAGCCTTCCTTATTCTCTTTTCCTCCTGCCCATCAATGTTTGGAATAAACTCCAACAATTTCATCTCTATCTGCTAAAAGTACTCCCTTGCTAAAAGGTTGTGATCATATGCTGCCTCCTACCTGAAGCCTTCCTTGATCTAGAAAAACAATCTTGTCCCCTCCAAGTGAAACTGATTTCTCATGCCTCTAGTTTTTCATAGAATATTGAGCATTTCTTAACATTTGCCTCACTCTTCCTCATACCATAATTGTTATTAATATGTTTGTCTTTTGATCCTTAGAGCTCTTTGAGAGCCTGGCCTAAATTATTTTTGTATCATCATCCCCTAACAAGCCTTATACATGGTAGTCCCCTAATAAATATTTATTGAATTAAAAATAAATGAAATTCTCATATATAGATACTTGCCTAGAATTGATGGAATGCTATTCTTAGATTTTAGAAAATCGTCTTCAACTTTGCGGGACTCTTGTTTGGTCAAAAGTGAATATGCCATGGCTTCTGTGCATGCTGTAGCTACCATTCTTCCTGTGCTTCTAGGTTTTTTTTCTGTCTTTCTTTTTCTTCCTTCCTTCCTTCCTTCCTTTTCTCTCTTTCTCTCTTTCTTTATCTCTTTTTCTTTCTTCCTTTCTTTCTTTCTTTCTTCCTTCCTTTCTTTCTTTCTTTCTTTCTTTCTTTCTTTCTTTCTTTCTCTCTCTCTCTCTCTCATAAACCTTGCTTGGTTTTTGATGTGGGAAGGCAAGGAGGAAAATGACAGCATTATTTAGGACTATGATAGTAGCCCTTTCTGAAGTGACATCTTTCTTAAATATTCTTTCTTCTATACAATAAATCATCTTCCTATTTTATAAAATACCTTCCTTTGAAATTGTAGACCTTTACACTCATGGTGATGACAAAGCAGGGTGTAAAGCTAAAGACTGCCCTTTCTGGGTATTACATTTCCATCCATCTGTCTTCTTTAAGTTGTGCCTCAAGAATAAAAAAAAGTCATAGACCAAAGTATGTAGATTAATGTTAGTACCTAAATGTTAAATAATAAATTACTAACTTAGGCTACCAAGAAAAGCCTCAACTCAGAGTAGGTACCCTCTATTTTATGTTGAGTTCCACAAAACTTGTTTTCCTTAGGCCATTTTTATCTCCATCTAGATGTCCCAATGTCACTACAAATTCAAACCAAAAATGAATCCATTATTCCTACCCTTCCTCCTAATTTCTTATTTTTATGCTTATGGCATCTCTAAATTTTTCAGCACCCAACCCTGTAATCATCTTTGAATCTCTCTGTTTTCTCATTCCATGTTGTTGTTTGCCCTTCATTTTTGAAGATCAATGACATCATGATGTTGGGGTGAAACAGTGGATGATTTGCAATGCTTCAATTTGCTTATGAGTTGGATTTAAGTGATCAGAGTTGCACAAAATCATCATCCTCACTATCTTCCTGGGTCAATGGCAGGACAAGAGTCAAGTAGACTGGTAATGACCTGGGATGCAGTGGATGACTTTGGCATCTTTAATGTCTGATCAAAGTGCTTCACAGCACCTGTTTCAACTGCCTTCATGGCTGTTGAAACAAATTTAATCTGCCAATTTCACTGCAGGAAGTCTTTACAAGCATGGACTAGACACCTTCCCCCCAAAACTCACCAACAGGTTTGAGGCCCATTGGTTATCCTCAACCTAGTTTACCTATCTGCCAAGATGGTTTACTGGGGTGTGGCAACTGCACATGCTATAGTTTCTTGGACCCACAGGTTGGGTGACAGGCACCAAAGGTGGATAAGCAACCTTGAAAGGGGTTCAACAAGCCCTCACACTGAAGGTGGCAGAACTCCCTGCACACCCTATACATCCCACCTCACTCCATACACCAATTCAGTTGCCAGGTCCTATGGAGTTTACCTCAGGAGGATTTCTTGCCTGTCTGATCTCTCCATTCACATAACTACTAATCTAATTTAGGAACTTATACCTCTAGGCTTCTGTAGCATTCAACTGGTTTCCCTGGATCTGTTGTTTACCCTGTCTAATTTATGTATCACAGATCACACCCAGAATCATAGATTTAGAGCTGGTTAGGACTTTAATGATCATTGCATCCAGCCCCTCTCATTTTATAGATGAGGACAAAGAGCCTCAGAGTAGTTAAGTAATGTGCCCAGTGTCACAAAAGTATTAAGCAGCAGAATCATGATTCAAACCTAGATCCTCTGACTCTGGTCTAGCACTCTTACTGCTGTGATTAATTTACTCCAAATGAATCTTCCTAATGTACAGGTTACTTCTTGCAAAAAAAAAAATCCAAAACAAAAACTCTATTACCAATAGGACAAAGTACTAACTAATTAGCCTGGTACATAAGACCCTACAAAGGTTGTCTCCACCCTGTCTTACCAGCTTTATTACACCTCCTTACCCACTTACCACTTAGACAAGGTAGTAAACAGGATAGAGCCCTGCACTTAGATGTAGGAAGACCTGAATTCAAGTCTTATCCCATTTACTCACTAGCTGTGTGAGCCTAGGCATAACCTCTCAGCATCACTTTCCTCCTCTGTAAAATAAAGATATGAATAGTACCTACCTCACAGTATTGTTGGTGAGGAATGAGATAGTAGACTAGAAGATAGAAAGCTTTATAAACTATAAACTAGCGTATAAATGCTAGTTAGACAGCTAGATGTTACTCCCAGTCTCATTCTTTCTTCTCTTATCTCTGTGCATTTGAATAAACCATCTTCCACGCTTGCAACCCACATTTCATGCCTGCCTACAGAAATTCTTCTCTTGCCTCAAAGTCTAGATTAGATGTTACAAGCTCCGTGAAAAGTGCCCCATTCTCCTGACCTCTCTCCCTAGCTCAAAGTGAGCTTTCCTTCTTATATTCCTTAAAGCACTAATCCTGGACCCTCTTCTCTGTCTTTATCCCATTCTATCTGATATCAAGGGTCTTTGTGTTCATGTTTTACCCTTTGATAGACTGCAAATTCCTTGTGGAAAGAGATGGTATCATTTTATGTCTTCAGATCTTCCAGCCTTACATTTGTTGAATTGAACTGAACTGTTGTGAAACCCCTGTCGGAGAAGGAGGTGGCACTAAATGGTCCAAGGTAGTTTTTTAACTTTGAAGAACCTATGATTAGATAAATAACTGTTTAGATGCGTGCTAATAAGGTCAAAGGGAAGGTCCTGGGTGAATTATGAAGATCTATATTAGATTTTCTAGGCATGCCTCAGAAGCAGGCAGTAATGTTGATATATCAGTTGTCTGACAATTCCACAAAGAAACTGACTGATTAAATGGTGACCTCAAGGATACTGCTCAAGCCAGAGAAAGCCTCAGTTTCCTTTACTTGTCTTGCTCCATGGTTGTTGCTTTTTCTTAATGTAGGAAAAACCTTCAGGGAATTGAGAAAACATCCTACCCCACTTTTCTAATTTGTCCTCAGAGAAACAACAACAACGACAAACCCCATGAAGGACAGAAAGGAAGAGAACTTCTGTTTGTAAGGAAGCACTGATAAACAGGATAGCTTTGAAAGTAACTTGTGGGATTATAAATTTTTTTTAAAAAGCAAATAGTATGAAGTCATCTCCCAATTGATAAATGGTCAAAGGATATGAACAAGCAGTTTTCAAATGAAGAAATAAAAGCTACCTATAGTCATATGAAAAAATGGTCTAAATCACTATTGGTTAGAGAAATGCAAATCAAAACAACTCTGAAGTACCACATCACACCTGTCAGATTGACTAACATGACAAAACAGGAAAATTATAAATATTGGAGAAGATATGGGAAAAATTGGAATACTAATGCATTTTTAGTGGAATTGTGAATTGATCCAAATATTTTGGAAAGCAATTTGTGACTGTGACCAAAGGATTAGACAAATGTGCATACCTTTTGACCCAGCAATATCACTTCTAGGGTTGTATCCCAAAGAGATCATAAAATGTCGGAAAAGGACCCACATGTACAAAAATATTTATAGCAGCTCTTTCTGCTGTGGCCAAGAATTGGAAATTAAGGGGATGCCCATCAATTGGGCAATGGCTGAACGAGTTGTGGTATATGAATGTAACAGAATACTATTGCTCCATAAACAAACAATGAGCAGGAAAACTTCAGAAAAACCTGAAAAGACTTACATGAACTGATGCTGAGTGAAGTGAGCAAAATCAGAAGAACATTCTACATAGTAGCAGCATCATTGTATGATGACTAACTTTGAAAGACTTAGCTCTTCTCAGCAATGCAAGGATCTAGGACAACTTCAAAAGACTCACAATGGGTAATGCTATCTACGTCCAGAAAAAGAACTATTGACTCTGGATGCAGATCAGAGCATACTATTTGCTCTCCTTTTTTGTTTCTTCTTTTTCATGGTTCTTTCTAATTCTTGGTTGTAATTGGTTCTAATTCTTCTTCACAACATGACTAATGTGAAAATTATCAAATATCGAATTGCATGCCATCTTAGGGAGGAAGAAGGGAAGGGAGAGGGAGAAAAGTTCGAAAAAAATTATGGAAGTGAATATTGAAAATTATTAATTATTATATATTATTATTATTAATTATTAATTTTTTAAAAAGAACATTTGAAATCTCATGAATCATCTGAATATACTTGCTACAAAAATCCTACTCAAACCAATTGAAAACACCTGGATGACTGACTGACTTTTTCACTTTTCACCTGCATGTTTGGTATTAAAGTCATATAAACAAAGCCTGAATTAGGAGAGAAAGAGAAAAATAAAAGTTCTCTACCACTTGCAAAAAAAAACACACAAAAAAAAACTGTATGAAACGAAGATTCACAGTTTCATATACAAGCCTCTTTTTG
Source organism: Pseudocheirus occidentalis (assembly GCA_028646575.1). Lineage (NCBI taxonomy): Eukaryota > Metazoa > Chordata > Mammalia > Diprotodontia > Pseudocheiridae > Pseudocheirus > Pseudocheirus occidentalis. The sequence continues at coordinate 65,775,277 of CM053600.1, read as the reverse complement.
CATTCTGTTATCTTTTGATGCTTAAGTTCATAATAAAATGGGGGGATGAGGAAGCACAAGGTAACAGGTACCCTTTTAACACCAGTATATACTTCATTGAAGGATGATGTTTTTGAACTATACCTGAAATCTTTATAAATAAAAAAATGTAAATACTGGGCCACATCAGGGAGCATATTGGTTTCATTAGTGGAGGGATTAATTTATTTATGTCTCAGATTTCAAAAAAATTAAAAGTTAAAGAGGCTATAAAAGAATCCCTGCATGAAACAAATGTTAAAAAAAACTTTTAAAAATAAGTTTTCCGTTCTTGCTGTATTGACATAAGAATTTTGTTGCACTCTAAAATAGAGTTTTCTGAGTGAAAGCTATGGTTGAATAAGGCAAAAGATGAGTCTTAGACAGGAGTTCTTAACCTGAGTCTGTTAATAGATGTTATAAGGTCCATAAATTTGAATGGGAAAAACTTACATCTTTATTTTCAATAACCTCTCACCAAAATTTAGCACTTCCTTCAATTATTTAAAATTTTGAGAAGGGGGTATAAGTTTCACTATACTGTCAAAGAGGTCCATAGCACATACAAAAATGTTTAAGAATCCCAGTCTAACCAATGCATTGTTGGTAGAGTTGTGAACTGATCCAATTCTTCTGGAAAGCAATTTAGACCTACAACCAAAGAACTATAAAACTGTGTGTACCTTTTGATCCTTCAATACCACTCCTAGGTCTTTATCCCAAAGAGATTTTTTTAAAAGTAGGGGGGAGGTTAGAAAGGATTTGTTTGTACAAAAATATTTAGAACAATTCTTTTTGTGGTGGCAAAAAATAGGAAGTTTGGATGATGCCCCTCAAGTGAGGAATGGCTGAACAAGTTATAGTATGTGATTGTGATAATGAAATACAATTGTGCTATAAGAAATTATGAGCAGGAAGATTTATATGAACTGATAAGAAGTGAAGTGAGCAGAATCAGAATAGCAATATCATAATAATGATCAACCATAAATGTTGTAGCTATTCTCAGCAATATAATGATCCAAGATGATTCCAAAGGACTCGTGATGAAAAATGCTATGTACCTCCAAAGAAAGAATTGAGTCTGAATGCAAACCAAAGCATTCTTTTTTTACTTTATATTTTTTGTGGTTTCTTTTGGGGGGGGCGTGGAGCTCTGTGTCTTCTTTTACAACATGACTAAAATGGAAATGTGTTTTACATGATAACACATTTATAACCTATATCAATTTGTTTACTGTATCAGGAAGGGAGAGGGATAGGGGAAAGGAGAGAATTTGGAACTCAAAATTTAAAATAGATGAATGTTCAAAATTGTTTTTACATGTAATTGGGGAAAAATAAAATTTTATTTGAAACTAAAAAAAAAAGCCCTGGTCTAGGAGATATTGTGCTTGTATGTTGTTAGTTTTTTAAAGCATAAGCAGTGCACCAATATGGTTCTAACAGAAAAGAAATAATGTAATAATAAGTCATGAAACCACTTGAAATATGTTTAAGAAATTATGGAAACTACAAATTCCATTCAGTAGAATTTTTCTAAGATTGGATTACTTTGAAAATCCATGGTAAAATTAAATAATAAAATTAATTTGCAGGCCTTCTAAATTTAGGCATGCAATAAAACCTCATTAACTGAGGTTCACTTATTTAGAATTCAGGATAGTTCAGGTATGGGCTGAATTTAGTCTTTTGCATTACAGGAAAAATTGGTTTGCTAAGCAAATTAATGTTGTCAACAAAATGTAAGGGAAATGGTTAGGCTACTTAGTTATAATACATTACATTTGTATATTATAATTAATAAAGTACTGTCACTTTCATATGCTAGCCTATCAGCTATTCTGGGTAGAAGCATTACTATTCCTATTTTACATGGGAGAGAAAATCAGGATCTCAGAGAAGGCAAGTGACTTGTTTAAGGTCAATGATTAGATCTAAAGTCTGATGTTAATAAAAAATGTGCTTTCTACTATAGCTCCTTAAGCAAACTTTTTTCACAATTTTTTAAAGCACCATTAGGAGCACTTATTTATATACTAATCCATATGCTCATTATATATGACCTTCCTCCTATTTGTTGATCTATATCCTCTATTTGACACCACTTTATTAGCTGCTAAATCTCCTTACAGTATGAAATGTGCTTAAATTTCAACTTTATTACTAATTTAGACAAATTTTTCTATTACCCTAGGTTTCAACTCATGCCCAGTTCCCTGGGTCATTTAAAAAAAAATAAGGTCTTATTGTTTTTCTTTTAGGTATAAATAGTAAAACAGTCCTAGTCATTCTTTTAGGACTTTCCTTGGTATTAATCTATAATTATACATATATATTATATATTTACATATTTTGTATACTTATATATTTTATATATTTATAGAGATATTCATATATAATTACATATCATATAGTTATATATAATATATAGCATAATAAATATGTAATCTTCTAGAAGGCAGGAACAATATCTTGACTATATTCCAAATAGCTTTGTAGCCACTGGACAAATATTAAACAGCAGTCACAATTAACTAATAAAGAAAAATATGATTTACATTGTCAGCAGACAACAAGAAGATAAGACAAATTGACCTTGCCAGAAAAACAAAAGATTGAGGGGTTTCTATGTATGCATTTTAAGGATAAATATTAAAACAAAGTTGACAGGTTATGAAGAGGAAAAGACTTCCATTTATGTGGGGTTTTTTTAAATCCATATGTGGTGAAGTCAGTAATGGAACAGACAGATATCATCCTGATGTTTCTGTAAGCTGTAACCGATCTTCAAAAAAGTTGAAGTCCATGGAGAAAGAAATTAAAGGCCTTGGAAACAAGGATAATTTTGTTTAAAAATGCATGAAGCTCTTTGATAATACAGTTTGGTTGGGAAAGTGCCAGGAATTGAGATCTAGCCACAAGAACAAAGCTGAAGTATTTTATGACACCAAATGAAATAAAAATTTTAAAAGGATATTTTCCAGCAACTTTACAGTTATTATCTAACAGATCACTTACAACCACAACTCTGCAGCTGGGACCAGAAGTTATATGAGTTCCCTCAGTGATTGAAAGAGAAGACAAAAGAAGGTCTCCATGCCAATTCTATGATTTAGGTCGATAGAATCATTGTCTCCAATTCAGTCTTGAACTCAAGCAGTCCATTCTGAATGGTTTTTATGCACCCTCTCTGTGTGCCATACATCAAAATAGCAATTTCTTGTTAACTTATTCCACCCTGAAGCTAGAAGGTAATTATTCTTTGGTCAGAAGTTTTTCACGTGGGTGAACAGAAAGGAAGAATAGGAGCCATGGGTAAGATTATCCTTGTAGAATCAGGAAATAGCCTAAATAATTTACTCCACTTTTTTGATTCTGCTGTTCCCTGCATGCAAGACCCAGCCTGGTTTATGGTGCAACCATTTTCTGGTAGAGAGACTTCCCCTTTCAGGATCAAGGCATGAAATTCCTGCATCATTCCTCCTCATCACTCCAAACCCATCAGGAACATTGACATCTTTTTAATCCCTAACTTATCTCTACAGCTGTTTGGTCAGGTGGAAAATGTTTAGAACCCTAAGATAACTACATGAGATTCTGATAGGTGTCCACAATGCAACTTTTTAATGATTATATATTTTTCTAATTAAAAAAAACTTGTTGTGTGCTTCCTTGACTCCCAGTGAGCTTAGAAAGAAATATGTGATCAGCATCCAACAAAAAGTATGATTTTATAATTGTCTCCATGTTGCTGATGGTTGCTCTAACACTGACAAAACCTTTTCTAAATGTGTGTGTACACACACACCCATGCATATGTATATATATATATATATAAATATACATACACGTGTTATATACGTACATACAAATACATATATTGTGTAGATATTGAGCATTCAATTAATATTTGAATGAATAAAGTTCTAATGTGAAAAAAAAACTTTCTTAAGAAAGGACAAATTTGTCGCTTCTTTTTATCTCTATCCTAATCTCAGACTAGCTTTCTCTCCTATTATGACTATCCTGATTTAACAAGCCAGTTCAGAACTAGAAGAATCTCTGCAATTTCTTAGTTCTACCAGCCAATCACATTGATCAGGGCAGAGAATATATGTAGGATTACAGAGGAAGCATCCATATAAAGTAAGGAGAAATCAGAAAGAACAAAGGAAGAAGAAAATAAATACAGTCCCCTCATAATCATAACTATGATAGTAGATAGTCAAATCCTGTGGAGATAGAGGACTTGGTGGGGGCTCAGTTTACATTGACCCACCATTGCCAAAGTATACTGTTAGGTGCAGATAATGACTGAGTGGAGGATTCTGGCATTAAATGACAATTCCTTTGCCACTTTCCCCTGAAGGTCTAACTGTCATAAATAATCTAGGTCTTTTTCCTGTCCTCACTGAAACACTATTTCGCCTGCTTTGTTAAATGATATCTGTGGTGGGCTTATTTGTTAAGTTCCTCCATGTTCAGTGTAACTGGATAATCTGGTATATTCTAGTCTAGGAAAATAATGTGGAGCTAGTTCCCAATGATGGCAAATATTTATTTTTTAAAGCTAGTATTTGGAGATAGAAACATTTCTATTAAAGTGACATGCATGGACTTTTTTGATGAAATGTTGTTAGTCCTGTTATTACCAAAATGAACCTTTTTCCATCATCAATATCCTTCAGCTCTGACTTTGGGCAGGGTATAAGACTTTCCAGCTCCTCTTTAGCTGGGTAAGATGGCTGGCTTGTAATAGAAAAGATCTTACTTCCTCTCTCCCTCTCTTCTTTCCTTCCTTCCTTCCTTCCTACCTTTCTTCCTTCCTTCTTTCCTTCCTTCCTCCCTTTCTTCTTATCTCCTTTTCTCCCTTCCTTCCTTCCTTCTTTCTTTCCCCTAGCAAATGCAAAGATCATATAGGATGAAAAATAACACTGCTCTCAAAAAGCTTACAGTTTAATGGAATGGAGAAATCAAGAACATAATTCAAGTGAGAATATGACTGTAAGTTGCAATTAGGTAACATTTAAAAGCTGTTTCCTCAAAGCAACCTGGTGAGGTAGGCTGGGCAAGTATTATTTTCTTCATTTTGAAGTTAAGAAAACTGAGTTTCACTGACCTTAAAGGATTTTCCCAAAGTCAAACTGGAAGAGCTGAAATTCAAAATCAGCTCTTCTAACTGTCTAATAACTGTGTTCTTTCTATGCCATCAAAAGCATAGAAGAAGTCAAATTTATTGTTAATGAAAGATTTTTAAAGGGAGGGATCACCTCTGGCTAGGGAAATCAGGCAAAGCTATATGAAAGAAACGGTATCTGGGCTGGGCCTTAAAGAAAGCTCAGAAATATTGCCAATAATATTAAGTTTTGCTTTGTACCACTATCGGCAGCAAATAGTCATGGGAAAAAATTATTTTTAAAATGTTATTAATCTGATTAAGTTGGAATGGTATGGGTTATTTAGGTCAACCATCATCCACACCTAATCTAACCATCTTGGTTGAGAAGGATGGTATTTAAAAAGGCAAGCCATGGCAATAGGAAGTTTTTTTAGTGACCTTTAGAAATAGATCATCAAACTGCTACTAAAGTGGGAAGTAAAGAACGACAGCATGAAAGTTAGTCTTGTTTGTAATACTCAAGGTCCGTTTGGTAATAACAAATCTGATAATATTTCCACGCATGTCAGTTTAATATAAATGTTTCTATCTCCAAATACTGGCTTTAAAAACAAATATTTGCTATCAGTGGGGAGTAGCTCCACATTATTTCCCTAGACTAGACCATACCAGATTGTCCAGTTACACTGAAGATGGAGGAACTTAACAAATAAGCCCACCACAGATCTCGTTTAACAAAGCAGGCAAAATAGTGTTTCAGTGAGGACAGGAAAAGTAGTGTTTCAGTGAGAGCAGACAGGAAAAGGGCCAGGATTATTTATAACAGTTAAACCTTTAGGGGAAAGTGGCAAAGGAACTGGCATTTAATGCCAGAATCCTCCACTCACTCATGATCTTCACCTAATACTGTACTTCGGCAATGGTGGGTCAATGTATTTTCCCCTTCCCATGTCCTTTATCTCCACAGGATTTGACTCAGCTAACATAATTAGAAACCAAATGCTATACAATGAAAAATGTTTAGTAAGATAATCTTCAGTTTCACAGAGAAAGCTTTCTGACAAGTAATCTTCTTATGCCAGTATGTTAGAGTTTATATTATGCTAGTTTCAAAGTCTTTAATGACTTAGGGATTTTTTTGTTTTGTTTTGCATTTAAATAAACATTCTCTAGCTAGAAACTATGCATTCATTCATTAATCTGATCAACATTTATTAAATGCCTACTATATACAGAGCACTGTGCTAGCTTCTGGGAAAGCTATACAGATAAGAGAGATGACCCCTTATCTTCAAACTTACTATTTAGTGACAGAACAACATATGCACAGTTAAATTTGATGCAGAATTAGCACATTTTACCTGTATGAGAGGAATGATAAGTATTATGCTAGGCAATAGAGTAGATACTAGACCTGAAGTCAGGAAGACCTGAGTTCCAATCTGACCTCAGATGCTTAGCACTGTGATTATGGGCAAGTCTACCTCGGTATATCTCATGTTGCTCATCTTTAAAGTGGAGAAATTCAAATTGTGTATCTTGTCAATGAGGGGGTGTAGCAGCAAGCACCCTAGCATACCCAGGTTGGCTGCTGGCACAGATCCTTTGATCTGCTTTTCTAAAGGAAATCAATTCAAAAAGGGGTTAACATCTTACTTTAATCAAATGTCATTTACCTAGTACAGGGGAAAAAGTCAGCACCCTGAACTTCAGAGAAAATATACACAGAAGTTACAAGCAGACAAAAAATACAGAGAAACAGACCAACAGACAAGGCTTCCAGCTGTCTGACCATTACATCTATACCTAGTTAGTTAACAGAGAAAGAAGCACCAACATCTAGGTTTTCAAAATCAGGGGGGAGCTCAGTGGCTGCCCAGAGCCTCATCTGGCCAAATCACACAACTCTTCCCATGAGTGAGTCCCAAAGCACAACCTTACCTCATAGGCATATATAGCTTTCTCCAGGGTCAGAGAACATCACAACCCTTGTAACCCACTGCCCAATCACAAAGTAAAAAGGCGTGGGAGTTCCTGCAAAACAAGCCTCCCACCACAGGCTCCATGTGACTACATTCAGCATATTAGGGAGCAGAGTATATTTTCAGATCAGGAAAGGTCCCCAAATTCACTTAGGCTTATTAAGGAGCAGGAAAAATCTTCAAATTCCTATTACCATTACAGGGGGTAGGAGAAGGAAGGAGGTAGAGAATTCTCAACTCAAAATCTTAAAAAATTAACACTAAAAATGATTTTACATGTAATTGTAAAAATTATATGTATATATACATATTTGTGTGTGTGTATAGTGGGGATAGTGATAGCACCAACCTCCCAGGGTTTCTGGGAGGGTAAAATTAGATAATATTTGTAAAGCACTTTGTAAGTCTTTTAATACTAGCTATTATTATTATATCAGGTAAGTGATCTTTTTTTTTACTTTTTAACTAAAAAATTTATTTAGTCTCACTTCAACCTTCACCCCAATGATGAAAAAAAAGAAAAACAAAATCCTTATAACAAACATGGATGGTCAAATAAAACAAATTGCCATATGTCCAAAAATACATGTCTCATTCTACATTTTGAATTAATTGTCTTGCTGTTAGGAAAGTGAGTGACATGGCTCATTATCATTCTTCCGTCTGATCTTAATTCTTTCAAAGTTGTATATCTTTATGGTTTTGTCATTGTATAAATTGTATTCCTAACTCTGCTCATTTCACTCCACATCATTTCATCCAAGTCTTCCTGGGTTTCTCTGAAGCCATCATTTTTTTTTCATTTTTTATGGCATAATTGCATTCTATTACATTCATATATAAAAATTTAGTCAGTTGTCGTCCAATCAATGGGCCTCTCCTTAGTTTCCCATTCCTTGCCAATACAAAAAGAACTGCCCTGAATATTGTTGTACCTATGAGTTATTTTTCCTCTTTTTGTGGATCTCTTTGTAGGAAAAAAAAAACTAGTACTGTTATAAACATGAGTACTTTGTAGGGCAGGTAAATCAGAAAAACTTAATGGAGGAGGTTTTATTTAAGCTGAATCAGTGTCAGTGAGCAGAACAATCTGGCAAAAATAAAGAATAGGGCCAAAGAGCCACAAAAGTTTGGAGAACAAAAAGAAAATGTGGGATTTTTTCCCTCCTCTCCACTTCTCCTCTCGTTCCTTCATAACATAGACATATGGATAAGAGAACAGAAGAGAGATTCAATTCACTTGGATCAATATTTATTGAATGACCCCAGGGCTCATAATTTCTCTATAGACCACAGGATATAGATAAGGATAACATGCAGTGTCTAGTCTTAAGGCTTACATGACTTCCAGTCTCATTGGGGAGACAAAACACCACACATGGTACAGTTAAATAACATTGTGTACGATTACAAATTACTTTATACCATAGTTACTAATGTATGAAATAACAGGTCAGGACAAGAAAAACAAAAATATAAGAACTGTATATTCCTTATCTTATCTTATCTTTGTAAGACCCCTGTGAAATAGGTGCTATTATGACCTTCATTTTATAGATGGAGAAACTAAGTTATGTCTGCATCATACCTTCTTACTAAACTTGAAGTTACATAAAGATAGAAACTGCCCATCTAGCTAACCTGTGGGTCTCTCACAGTGTTCTATACCAGGAGATGGTTAATAAATGTTTGCTAATTTGTTGAATTTCAGTGTCTGTGTGTGTATCATATATATGTGTGTATGTATAAATACATATATATATAGAGAGAGACATATACATATAGACATCTTTGAGAAAAAGAGACAGAGAGACAGAGACAGAGAGAACAAGTTAATCCCCACTCAAGTGCTGTCTGTGTTGACCAAATAAGGGAATGGAGAAAGGTACAATTTCATTACTTAGACAGGCACAGCTGGAATAAAGGTTCCCCCATTATCAAGTTACCCTCGAGTTTCTATAATCTGTTCAGCTGTCCAGCGTTAATAGATGGAATGTGGTAAAGAAAGATGGGAACTGAAGAGTGAATATAGCAGAGAGAAGGAAATAGTCTCTTAGTACAAGAAACTGTAATTTCACCCTTTTTTCCTTCTGTTTTTCATATTTTTTTTCTGGAATTTTATCTGCTGAAATCCCTAGACCTGGTCACTATTTATAGACAGAACCACTTTTAAGTGGCCAGGCTTCAAAGCATTGGAGGAGGGAGTGGAATTCTATAGTGGCAGGCCTCTTCTTTCTTGGAAGCTATGACAGCAGGTAGAGGGTTCACTAGTTAGTACATAATTCTGGGATCTTAATTTTATGCTGTTTGTTTGGGAATCCACGTAGTAAAATCAGTTAGAGAAGGAAGAAAAGTTGTAATAGACCTTTGTGAAAGTTTAAGAATCACAGAAGATGGACCTTGCTGATAATTTAACATGGCTGTGGACTGCTTGACCAGACTGAGTTATAGCTCTTACAACAGGATGTTTTAAGTAGGAAATATAAAAATCTACCAAGGTGGGGGGATTCTCTGCTTTGGATGTTTCAGGAATTCTTAACAGAGGCTTAATTTTCTCATCTGAAAAATGGGAATAATCATAACACTCAATGCACAGGGTTCTTATACGGATAAAATAAGACAATGTATGTAATGTACTTTGCAAACCTTAAAGTGCTATATAGTTGCTACTTGTCTTTTCTTGTCCTAACCTGTTATTTCATTGGTTTTGCAACTTCCAAGTGAGGAAATGGTCTGCCAATGCTGATCTGCCGCTGTTCTGTGAACCTCCAGGCTATTCTATGAGTAAGACACTCCATCGCTTGGTTCTGAGCATTTTCTGTGGCTATGCCCCATTCCTGGAATGCTCTCCCTGTTCCACTCCAATTGCTGACCTCCCTGACTTCCTTTAAGTCCCACCTAAAATCTCATCTTCTACAGGAAGTCTTCCTAACACCTCTTAATTCCAGTGTCTTCCTTCTATTAGTTATTTCCTATTTATCCTGTACATAGCTATATACCTCTCTCTCTCTCTGTATATATATATATATATATATATATATATACACACACATACACACACATATGTGTTTGTGTGTATGTGTATATATACATATACGTATAGATGTGTGTATATACATATATAGGCTTTCTTGTTGTCTCTTCCATTAGATTGTAAACTCCTTGAGTGAGAGGAACTGTCTGTTGCCTCTTTTTGCATTTCTAGCACTTTGCATGGTGCCTGGCTCATAGAAGGTACTTAATAAATATTGATTGATTGATGGAGGCAATAGGGAGTCACTGGATTTTATTGAGTAGCAAGGTGACATGATCAGACTTGTGCATCACTCTGGTGACTGAATAATGAATGGGTTGGAGTTGGGAGAGACTTGAGGCACACAGACCCACCAGCATGCCATTGCAATAGTCTGAGCAGGTGATGATAAGAACCTGCACCACAATGGTAGCAATGTAAAAGGAGAGAAGTTGACTGGAACGTTGAGGTTAAGTGATTCACCCGGGGTAGTTAGGTGATACAAAAAATAGAGTACCAGGTCTGGACTTAAGAAGATTCATCTTCTTAAGATGATAGATAAGAGTTCAAATCTGGTCTCAGACATTTACTAGCTGTATGATCTCAGGCAAATCAGTTAATCCTTTGTGCCTCAGTTTCCTCATCTGTAAAATGAGCTGGAGAATGAAATGGCAAACCACTTTAGTATATTTGCCAAGAAAACCCCAAATAGGATATGAAGAGTCAAACATGACTGAAATGACTAAACACTAGATTAAGAACCTGCAGAACAAAACTCTAGACCAATCTAGAATTACCACACTACCTAGAAGAGCAAGTCACTTAATGTCAGTTTTCTCATTTGTAAAATGGGTACAATAATTTCTGTCTCAGGAAGACATAACAGGACTAGAAATAATGTTTGGACAAGCATTTTGGTAGATGTGGGATACCTTCATTATGACTTCTGAAGTCCACTTTTGTAAAACAGTTTTTTAAACCATTTTCAGAGTAGAAGTGGAGGCTCTCAATAGTTCTTTTTTTTTTGCTTTTTTTTTTTTTGGAGGGGGAAGGCAGGGCAATTGGGATTAAGTCACTTGTCCAAGGTCACATGGCTAGTAAGTGTTAAGTGTCCGGTGCCGGATTTGAACTCAGGTCTTCCTGATTCCAGGAGCACTTCTCTATTCGCTGCACCACCTAGCCACCCCCTCAATAATTCTTAAGAGATAAAATCCAAGAAAATGTAGTATGGGAGAGTGAATAAAGGGCTGGTTTTAGAGTCAGGCAGACCTCGGCTAGAGTCATAATCATGGCAGGAATTTTCCAACATGAAATTCCTTGTATCTATGAAATCCCAACCTCTCTCCCCTAAGAAAATTCAAGAAGAAAGACAGCAATAAAGTTCATGGCTTCATGTCTATACAGATGTCTGTATATAATACACAGAGCATGACTAATAAACAAAGTGAATCTAGGAGGCAAATTTGACCTCCTAGCTACGGCTGAGACTTGGTGGAATAGAATTTATCACTGGCAAATTCAGAAAGATATATATTATTAAAAAGGAACAGAATAGATTTAGAAAAAAAAGATGGCAACAGGGTAGCGTTATATATTTAAAAGATATCAGCAAGGGGAAGCCTTTTGGTGGAGATAAAAACTGAAGCAATATTGTTCTGCAAATACATCATAGATCTTCTGGTTGAGGAAGTGAACAAGGAGTTCAGAAAATATAACAAGGCTGGCACAATGGGATGACATGGCAGTGAGGGGGGACTTCCAACATCTGGACATCTGCCAGAGTTCTCTCTATGCCGAAGGCAAAGCTGCTGATACATCACTGACTTGGGTTAATTATAATTTCATTCTTCAAAAAACTTAGGAAGCTACGAAGGCATTTCCTATTCTAATCAACAGGGAGAAACTGATTACAGTACTATAACTAATGAGAACCTTGAGAGAAAGTAACCATTCTAACTTGGAGTCTATAGTAGTAGAAATAAAAGCCAGGAAAATTCTCATGTGTGTCTTGAATTTGTGGAGAACAGATTTCAACCAATTCAAGTTCAACAAAAATGTATTAAGTACCTTTGCCAAGAAAACACCAAATGGGGTCATGAAGCTTTGAACATGACTGAAATGACTAAACACTGCATTAAGAGTCAGGAGAACAGAATTCTAGTCCCATTTGGAATTATGTCCCTACCTAACAGAGTGAGACACTTAATGTCAATGCAAAGCAATATGTTTGTTTGATGGGATGCATAGATTGAAATAAAATTGAAAGATGATCACAGATACATAAATTTCAGAAGAAGGACAGTTAGTGACCAGAAATTTTACAGAAGTCAGCTCAGTAAGGACAGGAAGTAACCAAGAATAAAATTCTGAAGATATAAAGCAGAAACAATCCTAAGGCAAAAGAAAATAGTAGCAAAGATGATAAAAGATTGAAATATTTAGTGACAGAAGAACTATAGGGTACTGATATCCTCTTGGTGTAGCTGTGAAATTATCTGGTTATTTCAGGGGGAAAAAACCAAGAATTATGCAATAAGAGGCACATTTAAATGAATTTGTAATGACTGAGCAGAGTCAGGTAAATGAGGGAGAGGAGGGAAAGCACTTGAAATCATACCATTTAGACCATTTACAAAGTTTAATGTCTATCAGTCCTTTAAATTTGATGGGTTTAAGACAACATTGACTTCAATTTTAGAAGTGCCAAATTTGAGGTGCTAGCAGGACATCAGGATAGAGATATCCACCTGACAACGGTGGATATTGAATTTAGTAGAATTTTCATAAGTGGAAGAAAGGTCATAATAGAAACTGTATGAAAGGGCACTTACTCATTCACTGGATATATCTTTGACAGAGTAGAAACAGGAGTTGCCTCAGAGCTATGCTTTCAGAAGAGTCCAATTGGCCCTATCTTTGGCTAATGTCATTAACAGTAATTCTCAACATGTTATTGTGGAAAGAACACTAGATTTGGAGGCAAAGAACCTAGATCCAAACCCTAACTTCTTCCACTTGCTACATCTATAATGTGGGCCACAACTTCTCAGGACCTCAACTTATTAAGCTATATAATGAGGGATTATATGGTTTCTAAAGTCTCTTTGAGAATCTATGATTCTATAGCCCTATGAATCCCACTCCTGATTTGGCAAAATAAGGGCAATTTTCTGGCTCCCTCCTGCAACTCAAAGATAAACAGAAATGGATTTCCCATCAAGAATCTTTGCCTTCCTAGGTAACACAAGGATTGAGTAGATCCAAGGAAAAGACACTTAACTCACACAAGCCAATTTAGAAATCTCCTAATCCTGAAGGAGGTGAGGTCCCTCCTTGATGGTCATTAAGGTTTCTCAATAATAATTTGTCTCATATCAGCTTATATGTGAACTTAAGTCTAGGGAGACAGGTTCATGAAAGCAGGAAGAACTTGGAACCTGGGAGGAACGGTCAAATAACTGTAGGTATCACATGATGAGGATGAAGAGCAAATTCATTAAGAATGAAGGAGTAGGTGTCTTATCCTGCCCAGAAAAGAGCCAACAGATGTCAGTAAATAAGGAAAGCACTAGGATGGGGAAAAGGCAGTCTCAACAGAGGTAGAAGTGGGAAATACAATTCAAGATGCAAAAAATATAAACAAAAAAATGAAGCTGAAAGAGCACCAGGTTTTTGTCCAAATGACAAAATCTAAGGGGTTGAGGGGGCATCAGGAAATAAGATATAGAAAAAAAAGATTTCGGCTAACAGTTTAGTACTGTATCAAGAGGTATACCAGGAGTTAAATATGAGGAGTTTCAAGGATCTGAGTATAAGATTCAATTTAGCGTCACAAAATTTCAGCCTTTTATACTGGTCATTTCATGGGTTAAACCGGGATGTTATCTTTGTGTCAGTTGTCTATAATCAGCTCACTGACTCATCAAATGTAAGATCGGAATTGATAAGAAACAAGAAGAAAGAATAGTCATTGAGAAATTATACATCCACTGTAATTTCTCTTTGGATTTTCCAGTCATCATTCAGTCAATCTTTGCTGTAGTAGCTGTGAGCCTGATTCTGGATAGAATTACTTCCTCTAAATTCACCGTCTTTGCAAGTAAGCCTTTAGGCTGAGTCGTAAGAGAGATTTTATGAGGTGGAGGTAAGGAGGGAGTACATTCTAGTCCTAGCAGGTAGCCAGTGAAAAGGAATAGAGATGGGAGGCAGAGAGTCAAGAATGAGGAACAGAAAGAAGATCCCAGAATGTGGCAGAAGTAGAATAATTTACAATGAGTGCTACTAGAAACATAGGTTGGTGCTAAGTTTGTACAGGGCTTTAAAAGTTAAACAGAGGAGTTTGTATTTTATCCTAGAGACACTATTCAGTCACCAGAGTTGATTGGCTGAAGGAATGATTTAGTCGTATTTCTGCTTAAGGAAAATCACTCTGGCAGTTAGTTATGTGGAAGATGAATTGGAATGGGGAGAGATTTGAGATAGGGTAACTAATTAGGAGGTCATTATAATAATCTAGGCAAAGGGTGAAGAGGACCTGATTAAAGTGATGATGACATTAATAGAGAGAAGTCAGATGCTAGAGGTCCACAGGTGGAAATGACAAGATTTGTCAACTGATTAGATGTAATTTGGTAATTGGTCAGAAGTAAGAAAGAGTGAGGAGTCCCAGATAATGCTACTATGGTTTTGAAACTGGGAGAATGGAAGAATAATGATGCCTTCAAGAGAAATGGGGAAGTTTGAAAGAGGAGTAGGTTAAGGGAAAAGATAATGAATTATGTTTTCAGTTTAAAGTTATGGTCTGATACTGTCAGTCAATCAGTCAATAAA
>CM053600.1:65739552-65760212 GCA_028646575.1 Pseudocheirus occidentalis | reverse complement strand
AAATACTGAAGAATAAGTAAATAGATTTTTAATTCCAGAAAATTTTATCATCTGTGACAAAAAGATATTTGCTTTTTTTTTTTGGTAAACCAAGATTTATGTTACAGTGGATTCAAATCCTCTGGTGAACAGTAATATTAGAGTGGGTGCAAATTTCAGATGTAAAGATTATTAATTTTCAAAGCTTACTTACAGTACAAAAATATCTTGTCAGGTTCTGTAGCTGCTATTCCCTCTGGAGGACCCTTCCTACTGCTAAGCACATGGTTCCTATGGGACTAAGCCCCCTGGTAAATCATAGCCTTCATAGCAGCAAATTCCTCTCTAAGGAGAAAGATTTCCCAAGAGGCCCTGAGTGCTAATAGGCACAAATTTCACTTGGAAATACTTCTCCTGTTAAGTTATAGTCATAGTATTATCCAGTATTTCTTCTTCCTATCCTCAGATAATTTTTTAAAATATAGATCTTTTTTGGTTACATTTTGAGTTCCAAGTTGTTTCCCTTTCTTTGTCACTATCCCGCAGTAGAGAAGGCCGACACAGGAGATAGATATATGTGGAATTATATGACATATATTTCCATATATCAGTTTTTTCTCTGGAGGTGGATGGCATTTTCCTTCATAATTAATTTGAATATTCATATTACTCAGAATAGCTTGGTCCTTCACAGTTACTTTTTGAACAATGTCTCTATTACTATATATAATATTCTCTTGGTTCTGCTAACTTCATTCTTCATTATTCCATGCATGTCTTTTCATATTTTTCTAAAATCAATTTGCTTGTCATTTCTTACATCATAATCATATACCACAATTTACTCAGCCATTCCCCAATTGATGGGCCTCCCCTCAATTTCCAGTTCTTTGTTACCACAAAGAAAACAGCTATAAATATTTTAGAACATATGGGTTTCTTTTCCTTTTCCCTTTATCACCTTTAGAAACAAACCTCATTGTGGTTTTTCTGGGTCAAAGGGTATAACTAATTTTATAACTATTTGGACATAATTTCAAATTGTTCACCAGAATGGTTGAATTTGTTCACAGTTATACCAACAGTATATTAGTGTCCCAATTTTTCCATATCCCCTTCAACATTTGTCATTTCCTCCTTCTATCATTTTAGCCACTTTAGTAGGTATGAGATGGTAATACAAAGCTGTTTTAATTTGCATTTCTCTAATCAATATTGATTTAAAACATTTTTTACTTCTAACTATATATAGCTTCATGTGCTTTTTCCAAAAACTGCCTGTTTATATCCTTTGACATTTACTAATTGAAGAATGATTAATAGTCTTATAAATTTGACTCCGTTCACTCTATATACCTCTATTTGAGGTAGAAGGCCTTTAACTGAAAAACTGGCTATAAAACTTGCATTTTTTAACCAATTTCTACTTTCCTTCTAATCTTAGCTACATTGGTTTCATTTGTATAAAACCTTTTTAATTTAAGCTAATCAAAATTATACATTTTACATCTCACAATGCTCTCCATCATTTGTTTATTCATACGTTTTCCTATTCATAAATCTGAAAGGCAAGATGCTTCATACTATTCTTATTTATTTATGTTATCTCCCTTTATGTCTAGGTCATGTATCCATTTTGACCTTATCTTGGTAAATGATGTAAGATTTTGGTCTATACCTAGTTTCTGCCAAACTGTTTACAGTTTTCCCAGCAATTTTTAACCAAATAATGAATTTTTATCCCAAAATCTTTAATCCTCACATTTATCAAACACAAGTTTACTATAGTCATTTACTATTGTGTGTTTTATACCTACTTTATTGCATCAATCCACCCTTCTGTTTCTTAGCCAGCACCAGATACTTTTAATAATTACTGACTTAGAATAGAGTTTAAGATTTAGTACTGCTACGCTTCCTTCCTTTATATATATATATATATATATATATATGTATATATATATATATATATATATATATATATATATATATATTTTCCATTAATGGCTTTGATATTCTTGAACTCTTGTTCTTTCGAAATGAATTTTGTTACTATTTTTTCTACCTTAATAAAATAATTTTTGGTAATTTCATTAGGATAGCACTGAATAAGAATAGTTTAGGTAGAATTGTCTTCTTTTTTTCACTACATGGGCTCAGTCCATCCATGAACAATTGATATTTCTCCAATTATTTAGGTCTGACTTTATTTGTATAAAATGTATTTTATGGGGCATACAGGTGGCACAGTAAATAGAGCACCAGCCCTGAAGTCAGGAGGATCTGAGTTCAAATCCAACATCAGACACTTGACTAGCTGTGTGACCATGGACAAATCACTTAACCCCAATTGCCACGTCTTCCTCCAAAAATAAAGAAAAAAGTATTTTATGATTATGTTCATGTAGTTCCTGGCTTTGTCTTGGCAAGTATACTCCAAAGTATTTTACATTATTTGTGGTTATTTTAAATGAAATATCTCTTACTCTCTTTTCTTGCAGGGTTTTGTTGGGAGTATTTATATGAGTTTATTTTATGTCTTGTCATTTTGCTAAATTATTCATTGTTTCAAACATTTTTTTTAGTTGAATCTCTGGGATTTTCCAAGTATACCATCATATCATCTACAAAAAGAAATAGTTTTATTTCCTCATTGTCCATTCTGATTCCTTCACTTTACTTTTCTTCTCTTATTGCTATTACTAGCATTTCTAGTAAAACATGGAATAGAATTGCTTTAAATGAGCATCTTCTTTTCTCTCCTGATCTTACTGGAAAGGTTTCTAGCTTATCCCCATTACAGACAATACTTGATGGTGGTTATAAGTAAATGCTTCTTGTCATTTTACAGAAAAATCCATTTATACCTATATTTTCAAGTGTTTTTAACAGAAATGAGTGTTGTATTTTATCAAAATCTTTTTCTACATCTATTGATATAATCATATGATTTTTGTTGCTTTTGTTTTGATGCAATTAATGATGTTTTAAAATTTTATTTATTTTCTTGTTTACATCATTCATTTCCATGAGATTTTGAGTTACAAATTTTCTCCCTGTCTTTCCCCTGTCCACAACCCCAAAACAGCAAGCCCACTGTAAAGCCCCTCCCCCAATTTGCTGGCTCCTATGTCCTCCTCCAACCCCCCTCTAACTTTCTGGTAGGGCAGAGAGGGTCTCCTTACCCCTGTACCTGTATATCTTAATTCCCAGTTGCATATAGTTAATAATAATTATATATATATATGCATATATATATATTTTAACATTTGACTGTAGAACTTTAAATTCTAGATTCTTTAGGTACCTCCCTCGTCACCCACCCCCACTGGAAAGACAAGCAATTCAATAAAGGCCGTACATGTATAATTACGCAGGGCATCTCCACAGTGGACATACTGTGAGAGACTGATTATACGTCCCTCCTTCCTATCCTGGCCCCCTCATTCTATTCTTTACCCTGTCCCTGTCCTTTACTGAAGTGTAACCTTCCCCCCGACCGTGCCCTCCCCTCCATCATCCCGCCTCTCAATCCCATCCCCCCTACTCTCCTGTGTGGCAAGTTTAGAGTTTATGTCATTCCTTCCCTAAGCCAAATTCAAGGAGAGTAAAGTTGACTCTTTCCCTTTTGCTTTCCTGTTCTTCCCCTCCATTGTAACAGTTATCCCTTGCCTCTTCCACACGGGATGATTAGCCCATTTCGTCTCTTCTTGTCTCCTCTCATTCTAATCCTCTCCCACCTCAGAATTTCACCTTTTAAAGTATCATCTCTTCCTATTCAATTGATCCTGTGCCCTCTATGAACTTATATACACACATACTCAGATATGTATTCATACACATATATACCCTCCTATATAGACATATGTGTAGGTATATGTGTGTGTATATATGTGTGTATATATATATATATATATATATATACATTTGTATTTCTTTCACCTATCCTCATACTGAGAAAAGTTACGTAAGTTACTGTTAATTTTTTTTTCATATTGGCATGTAAATAGTTCTTTTTATGACTGTAATGGGAATGTAATGGGAAGATCTTTCCTGCCCCTTAAGAGACCTAGGAGGGAATATGAAGACCTTCCCTGCTTTGAAAGTGAACTCTGTTCCCTAATAGGTTGAATGTAGTCACATGAGCCTGTGGTGGAAGGAGTTTGCTGAAGGGAAGCAGAAACCACAGGAAGCTCAGAATCAGATCTAGTGAGATAGTGGAACATAGAGATGCTCAGGCAAGGAGACAGAGAGGTTTGGGAGTAAATATTGATCTAATATTGGTTTTTGAGAAGGCTAAAGGATGCTGGCCTCTCAGTGTTATTATGGCTTCTTAATATCTTTGGTACCATGATGGAATCAACTTACTGGTTTTGAGACTTGGTTTTCTGGTGTCTAAATAAATGTTTTAGTTCTGTCATCTATATGGAGAATTTGGTATATTTTGTGATTGAATGTCATGCAATATTTATAGTCACGTTCTTTTTTGTGATCATGGGTGCTGTACATATTGCACAGGCACTACAATGACACAAATATGGTACTGATATCTAAATTGGGAAGAGAAAAAACAGAGAAAGAAAATTATAGACCAATTTCCCTCGTAAATATTGATGCAAAAATTTTAAATAAAATATTAACAAAAAGACTACAGCAACTTATCACAAGAATAATATACTTCGATCAGGTAGGATTTAACCCAGGAATGCAAAGATGGCTCAATATTAGGAAAACTATCAGTATAATCAATCATATAAACAACAAAACTAGTGAAAATGTATGATTGTCTCAGTAGGTGCAGAAAAAGCTTTCGACAAAATACAACACCCATTCCTATTAAAAACCCTAGAAAGCATAAGAGCAAATGGAATCTTCCTTAAAATAATAAGTAGCATCTATCTAAAACCATCAGCAAGTATTATATGTAATGGGGATAAGCTAGAAGCATTTCCAATAAGATCAAGGGTGAAACAAGGATGTCCACTGTGAACCCTCTTATTCAGTTTGGTACTAGAAATGTTAGTGGTAGCAATAAGAGAAGAAAAATTAATAGAAGGAATCAGATTAGGCAAAGAAAAGACTAAGCTATAACTCTTTGCGGGTGATATCATGATATACTTAGAGAATCAAGTAAAAAATTACTTGAGATGATAAATAAATTTAGAAAAGCTGCAAGACATAAAACAAACCTACATTAATCCTCGGTATTCCTATATATTCCTAATGAAGCGCAATAGCAAGAAATAGAAAGAGAAATTCCATTTAAAGTTACTGTAGACGTTATAAAATATTTGCGAATCTACCTGAAACTCAGGAAGTATATGAACACAATTACAAAACACTTTTCCCACAAATAAAATCAGATCTAAAAAATTGAAAAAACATCAATTGTTCATGGCTAGATTGAGCTAATATAATAAAATGACTATTTTACCTAAATTAATTTACCTATTTAGTGCCAGACCAAACTATCATAACATCATCAATATGATGTACAAGCTTATTTTGAATTGAATGTTTCTCAAAATGTGCTATCATTGATCTTGCTAATCACAGTAATTTTTGTTTTAGAAATTAATTTGTTAATATCATTGCTTTTCTATCACCTACATTTCTTTCTCTCTCTCTCTGTATATATATATATATATATATATATATAATATACAAATATATGTATGTGTGTGTGCATGTTCACAAATATAAATATCCTCCCTCTCTCAGAGAGCAAGACCTTGTAAACAAATTATTAACTCACATACTGAAAAGTCTGATGTACACACTATTCCACAACCACTGTTTCTCACCTGTACAAAGAAGCAAAAGGAAGGTGCCCTCTCATAATTCGTATTTGAGGCCAACCTTGGTGATTAACATTTAGTTTCAATTGCCTAGCTATTGTTCTTTCCACCTACATATTTACATGTCATTTTCCTACTTTACCTTATTCATGTTAATATGTATTCTTATGCTTATCTAAACTCATCATTTCTTCCTGCTTACTAATATTTCCTTACATTCACAGACCACAGCTTGGTTAGCCATTTCCCAATCAGTGGACATATGTTTTCTTTCCAGTTCTTCACTACTACAAAAAGTATTGCTATAAATACTTTGGTGTATATAGTCATCTTTCTTTTTATCATTTGATTTTGTTGGGAGTCTCTGTAACATGTCTAGGTCAAATGGTATGGATATTTTAGTTACTTTCTTCACATAATTCCAAATTATTTTCCAGAATATTTGTATCAGTTCACAGCTCCACACAGTGTATTAGCATGGCTGTCTCTCCATAATATTAATAATGGCTAATATTTATATAATACTTTAAGGTTGGCAAAAATACTTCATAAATATTATCTCATTTTGTCCTTACAATAACCCTGGGAAGTAGGTGCTATTAAAATTATTCATATTTTATGGGAAAAGGACCAACATGCACAAAAATATTTATAGCAGCTTTTTGTGGTGGCAAAGAACTAGAGAACAAGGAGATGCCCATCAATTGGGGAATGTCTGAACAAGTTGTGGTATGTGAATGTAATGGAATACTATTGTGCTATAAGAAATAATGAGCAGGTGGACTTCAGAGAAATCTGGATTTATATGAACTGATGCTGAGTGAGGGGAGCAGAACCAAAAGAACTTGTACACAGTGACAGCCATAGGGTCCGAGGACTGATTTTGATAGATTTAGCCCTCTCAGCAATGCAAGGACCTAAAACAATTCCAAAGAACACATGATAGAAAATGCCAGTCACATTCAGAGAAAGAACTATGGAGTCAGAATGTAGAATGAAGCAGACTACCTTTTTTTAATGTTTTGTTCTATTTTGTTTTATTTTCCTTTCTCATGGTTTTTCCCATTCATTATAATTCTTCTATGCAACATGACTAATGTGAAAATGTATTTAATAGTAATGTATGTGTAGAACCCATATCAGATTGCAAGCCATCTTGGGGAGGGAACAGAGAGGGAGGGAGAGAAAATATAAAACTTACAGAAGTGATTGTTGAAAACTAAAAATAAGTAATTTAATTTAAAAAATTATTCCTATTTTAGATATGAGGAAATTGAGGCAAACAGACTTTAAGTGATTTTCCCAGTGTCACACAACTAGTAAATGTCTAAGACTGGATTTGAATTTAGGTCTTTCTGGCTCCAGGTCCAACACTATATCCATTGTGCCTACATCTAGCAGCCTCCAAAACTGCCCATCCTTTGTCATTTTTTTTTTCAATTTGATAGAAGTGAGCTACAAACTGAATTGCTTTGATTTGCATTTTTATTATTAGTGAATTGGAATATCCTTCCATATAGTTGTTACTAGTTTACAACTCCTCTTTTGAGACTATGCATATCCTTTGACAACTTATCTACTGGGGAATAGCTTTTGGTCTTACATATTTCTGTAAGTTGCCTATATTCTTGAATATTAGAAACATATCAAAGGCATTAAATTACAAAGTTATTTTTTTCTTTCCTGAAAATCTCATCCCTTGTTACACAAAATGCATCAATATTGTTTGTAAAAAAAAAAACTTTTCAATACAATAGAACCAAAATTATCTATCTTATCTCTGTAATTGTCATATCAATCCTTTTTTTGGTCAAGAATGCATCTTGGCTATAGCTGTGAAAGATGATTGGTCTGGTTGTCTTCTAATTTTTTTAATTATAAGATCTTTAATACTCAGGTCACACACCCCTTTTCAGTTTATTGTGGTAAATGGTAGTTTACTAATTTCCAGCACATCATTTCTACTTTTTTCCTGGTGATTTTTATCAAATAGGGATATCAAAATGTATTAAATTTTCTTAGATAATCTTTGTTTGGGTGTTTATTGAATACTGGTTAATTGAGTTAAATTGTTCTGAGTCTCTTCTAGCCTATTCTCTAATTTTCCAATTCTAACAGTTGTTGTTTAGTTGTATCCAGCTCTTTGTATTCCTATTTGGGATTTTCTTGACAAATATACTGGAATAGTTTGACATTTATTTTTCTAGTTCATTTTACAGGTGAGGAAATTGGGGCAAGCAGAGTTTCATGACTTGCCCAGGGTCACATAGCTACTAAATGAGGCAGAGTCAAGATGGCAGCGTCGAAGCAACACATAGATACTAAATGTTTGAAACCAGATTCTTAACTCAAGAAGATAAGTCTTTCTGACTCCAGCCCCAGAATTTTTACATGCTCCACCACCTACCTGACCCACTGTACTTTTAACAATACAAAATGTATTTTATGATTATTGCTTTACAATATAGTTTGAGGTCTGGATGATTCCCTCCATTTATAGCCTCCATTTAATTGTTTCTCTTTAGATTTAAGGTTTTTTTGCACTTTAAAAGATGTTATTATTTTCTTTACTTCTTTAAAATATTCACTTGGAAGTCTGATTGGCATGGTGTTGCCAATAAATAAATGTAAATTTATTTACATAGTATTTTAGATAATATTGTCTTACAATAGTATTGTATATAACATATAATATGAATAATAAAAATACATAATATATTACAAAATATAATATATAATATAATAACTGATACTATTGGATATAACATAGCAATATATGATGTTAAGAATATGCAATATAATAAATATAATATATAATAAAACTATTTGACACTGCCCAGTCATGAACACTGAAATTTTTTCCAGTTATTTAAATTCTTTATTTAAAAGAACATTTTGTAATTATATCTTTAAAGGTATGGGGCATGTTTTGGTAGGTTGACTTCCATATTTTTTTTATTTTGTGATTTATTTTAAATGGAACTTCCCTTTCTATGATTCTTTTGCTCTATAGAAATGCTGTTGTTTTTGTAGGTTTATTTTCAAAGTTCCACTTCAGGGAAGCTATTATTTCAATTGGTTTCTTTTTTTATTCTTATATTTATTGGGAAAACTTCTAGCATTTCTCATTTGCATATGATGCAAAAATGTTTGATATCACATCTATCACATTAAAAAGGTAATTTATACCTATACTTTGTAACTTCTTTGCATAAGAGTATTATGTTTTGTCAAAGTATTTTCTTTGTCAATATAATTATGTGGTTCAGGATATCTTCATTATTAATATGATTAATTATGACAATACTTGATCATAGAAAATGTTTTTTGATAAATCACTGCTTTTTTAGCCAAGATTTTATTTAAACATTTATCAATATTCATTAATGATATTGGGCTATAGTTCTCTTTCTCTGCATTTCTTTTTTTATTTAGGTTTGGGGACTATATTTGTCTCCTAAATGAAGTTTGGTGAAGTGCTTTCTTTCTAAATTTTTGGGATTAATTCGCATATTATAGGTATAGTTAATAGGTAAAAATGTTAATAGTCATCTGTTCCATAGACCTTTCGAGCAATAGAATTTTTTCTTTCAGTGTTACTTTACAGCTAGTTCATTTTTCTTTTTTCTATTTGGATTTCTGTTTGTTTGGATGTTAGACTTTTTAGTTAAGTGTCTCCTGAATTCCCGGTTTTGCTGGTATATAGTTGCATATAGCAGGGCTTGACAATTTTTTTTACTTCTTTGTTATGACTTCACCTTTTCCATTTTTAATTTGTTCATTTGACTTTTCCTCTCTGTTTTTAAATCGGATTGTAGAATTTTCTAATCTTCTTTATACTCTTTTCCTCAAAATTATTTACTTCCTTTTGGATAATTTTCAATATTTTATCTTTTCTTTCTTTTGCTTATTTTTGGTTTGATAATTTGTTAGTTTTCTGATTTTAATTACTCACATAGTTCAGCAGTCCTCTCTTTTTCTATTTTTCTAATATATCTTTTTAGAGACATAATATTTCCTATGGTACATTGTTTCATCGTCTTTATTGTATATCAGATAGTTATTAATTTTTCTTTGATTTATTAAGTGATACACTCTTTGTTCAGGATGTAGAAAGTGAGTGGTGTGCCAGTAGAGTGTCTGGATTAAGAGGTGGGTATGTGGAGTGTCTATTGATGGACTTCTGGTTCAAGTGCTTGAGTCAGTTTATGTTCCTATAAGGAAACATGGACACTTACTAGGGGAGGGGTACTGAGTGAAATCTTGAATTATTTTAATTCTCTCATGTTAATTCATAAGGATTTTTACCTCATTGTGCTTCTTTCCCTTTTTTTTTTCTCTGTTGTTATTCTTTTTTTCCACCTGGGGATTCATCTGTTCTATATCTTATACACATTCCCTTTTTGGAGACTTAGTGAGTTAAAGAGTTCTGGGTTAAAATGATTACCTGCACAAACTGGTCACATGACTTGGAAGTCTCATAAATTTTTTTCAGTCGCTAATCAAAATTGATATTTTGTAACCATGTTATTAGGGTAATAGGAGGATATACCCCAATATGTTAAAAAAAATACATTGGCAAAAAAAATGAGATTTTTTTCCCCCATTAACACAGATAATACAGCAATGGTATCTAATAAGATTTATTCTGTTTACAACTTTGTGGCATCCCTTCTTCCTTCCTCCTTTTAATCACTACTGACAAGGTGAAACAATGGTACAGATGAGGTCAAGAATACCTCATTTCTAATGACTGACTCTCTGGTACCAGGAAGTCGTATAACAACGCCCTCAAGGTATGTCGGTCATGATTTCATTTGTTGAAGTCACCTCACAAGCAAATGGAATAACCCTGGACTACCTGGCTTCTCTGGAATAGCATTTGGCTACAGATTCTTAACCATTTCACCAAATGTGCCTCATAACTAATGAACTGGACAACATGATTACAGACAATAAGTTGTCCTACAAGATTTGCCCTCGGATATGATAATATCTCTGCCTATTCAAATGCTACAGATTCCCTAAGGTCCAACTCAAGACCTACTTCCTTTCTGGAGCCATTCCAGGGGTTCCTCTTCCTTCCTCTGAACTATGAACTTTATTGTCTATATTATTTTGTCCCTAGTCACTTGCTGCCTTGAATTGTCAGATAATTTTAATGACTTGTCTCCCCAATTATATTGTCAGCTCCTTGAGGTTCTGAACATATTTTAAAATTCTTGAGTATCCCTCAAAGTGTCTAACATGCTGAAGAGATGAATGAATGTTTGAAATGAATGTATATATGCAATGCTACAATGATGCAAAAGAAGATATTTCTCCAATTTATTCCAACATTCAGACAGTATAGTTCCCTGAAGAAATAGGACTCCTGATAGGGTGGGTTCCCTTACTCTTTAGTTACCCTATATTTTCTCCCCTTGTGGAAGGGTCTTAAATGATTAGGTCCTTAGGGAAGGTAGAAACCCACTTGAGAGGGAAAGAAAGCTGTTATAACTGTTTCTGGGCCTAGATATGAGTTTTTGTGTATTCTGCTAGATCAAAATAAAGCCTGGACAGTTCTCAGAGGAATTAATCAAAACTATAATTAATCATATGAAAAAATTCTCTAAATCACTAATAATTATAGAAATATAAATATAGAAAATGTAAACTCTGAGGTACCAGCTTATATCCATCACATTGGCTACCATGACTAAAAAAGAAAGTGACAAATGCTGAACAGGACAAGGGAAAAGAGGTTCACTAATACTGTTGGTGAAGTTGTAAACTAGTCCAACCATTCTAGAAGGCAATTTGAAACTAAGCTGAAAAACCTATTAAATGGTGCATACCCTTTACGGAGTAATATTACTCCTGAGTCTATACCCCCAAATGGATCAAAGGAAAGGAAAAATGACCCACATGGACAAAAATATTTATAGCAGCTCTTTTTGTAGTAGTGAAAAATTGGAAAATGAGGGAATATTCATCAACTGGGGAATGACTAAACAAGTTGTAGTATGTGATTGTGATGGGATACTTGGTGAACAGTTAGATTTCAGAAAAGCCTGGAAAGACTCAGATGAACTGATACAAGGTGAAGTGAGGAGAACATTGTACTTAGTAACAGCAACATGGTAGCAACAATCAACCGTGAAAGATTTAAACACTCTGATCAGCACAAGGATCTATACTTCCAAAGGATTCTTGATGCAAAAGTCTATTTCTCCAGAAAGTTGATGGACATAACTACTGCTTAAATTTGTTTTGCATGACTTCATATTTGTAATGAGTTTTGTGTTGCTTGCCTTCCCAATGGGTGGGTGATGGGATGGAGAAAATCTGAAACTAAAAATAAAATTAATTTAATTTAACAAATAAAATAAGGCCTGTCTTATATTCAATGTAGTGTTAACCTGATTGGTTGCATGGGAACTAAGGACCCTCAACCTTTTCTGTAGGGATCCAGGCATGTATAAATTCTCATATTCTAAAGGGAAATCCTGGGTGGGGCATGAGTCAAAAAGGAGTTAGTTGGGGGAATCCCCTGGTCAGTGTAAATCAAAGACTTTCATTTTTAGGTCATAAATTACACAGAGATAATTATAATACTTAATATACAATGAACTCAGGAGAAAGTTGCAAAACAATATACTTTATGAAGTACAAGGAGAAAGGTTCAGTGGTTTGCATTTTTAATGGGCATTCTTGACTTTAATTCCTTAATCCTGGGTCTATGTTTTTTGGCACACAATACTGCTATTAAGGACTAATGGCGACCAAAGACACAATTGGAGGAATGATTCCCCATACTCACACTCCCCACCTTCACCAGAATATGGATAATGGAAAATATCAAAAAGAGGTAAAAACAGTAGCATACAGGGACCATCATCAACCTCACCCTTTTGAAAATTACATTAGCACTCTGAGTGAGTGTACAACTGGCCAGGGTATCCTCCACTGAAGACTTTTGGAAGAAATGCTGAACTTTATTTCTCTACTGGATCTGTTTCTGCTGGGATCCACTAGATGGCCTTCAGTGAATGCAGTGACACTCGTGGCACCTGTTTTGGGAGACAAAACTCAAATCTGCTTGTTTGTCTCTGCCTAACCCCACTCTTAACTCTCTCAAGCAAGCATTTGTCTGTCCCCTTGCCCATGGGCAAACCACTGAGAGAACATGCCTTCAAGACCACTGAGGATCAGCAATGAATTAGAAACTCCTGTTCTAGAAGGAGCACTTTAATGGGGTACAAAGGCTTGTATCCAGGCCCCAAGAAAAGATTCTTGAAAAGGACTATTGTGACTATTGTTAACTGTAAAATGAATAGCTCTCCAGCAGAGAAGGGCTCCCCTTCTGGTGGGGGGCTCATTGTGGTAGTAATAGAACACATGTCTACAATACTGCTCAGTTTACAAGTCACTCTCCTCACAATCTTGCCAGGTGGGTAGTTTATATCATTCAGATGTCAGACCCTATCTGTTCCTGTCCATCTGATAGCACAACACTTGTCTATGTCCAACCATAAACTAACTATAGTAGGGGTCCATCCCATATGTTGGAGGTTTTCCATATTTTCTCTTGTTATAGGGGGAGAGACACCAGGGGAGCACTTGCTTTTCCACTTATCCTTTCCCTTCACCCATGCATTTTTTTTAGAGGGCCTATGATTTTTATTAGTATAGAGAGCTCCTGAGGAAGACCCTCTTACCTTACATCATCTTTCCCCCTTACCCAACTATTTAATTCCATATATTTTCTGCAACTTAAATTCTTAGAAAAGAGGTTCTTTAACTGGGCTTTGTGACCTTGTTTTAAAAATATTTTTCATAATTACATTTCAATATAATTGATTTTCTTTTATCTGATTGATTTTCCTTTCCTCCCACATTCATCCTGTCAGTTTTATTTGTTGTCTTTACCCATTAGATTGGGAATTACTTGAGGTCAAGGATTTTCTTTTTCATATCTGTATCCCCAGCTCTTAGCACAGTACCTGGCACACATAGTAGATGCTTAACAAATGTTTATTGAATATTGACTAACCCTACATATTTTATTTTATGTATTTAAAAATATTGTTCTGAGAAGAGGTCCATAGATTATACCAGACTACCAAAGAAGCTATGGCACACATTAAAGTTAAAAATCCCTGTCTAAGAGAGCAGCCGGAGGATTGAGAGGTGACTTGTCCAGGGCCATCCAACCGGAATGCATCAGAAGCAGATCTCAGACCCAGATCTCTCTGACACCAAGGCCCACTCTCTGGATACTACAGAACCTTCTACATTATTATCATCCCCGTATTAGAAATGAGGAAAGTAAAGCTATGAGAGGTTTACCTGATTCGTCCATAGTTACTCAGTGTGTGTATGCCCAAGTTTTTTAACTTCCAGTCCTTGGGGGTTCTTTGCAATCCAGCACATACAGTGCTATGTTTTCAATAAGGTGGATAAGAGGATACTTTATATATTATTCAACTAGAAAAAGGATATTCACCATCAATCTTCCCTCCCTTCCTTCAAATATAAAGGTAGGAGCATGTTTAGAGCCATGAATATATTACCCCCTTCCTCTGTGCAGCATTTTCTCTGGCTGGCCCCCAGGCCTGGTATTCTCTCCCTCCTCCAGTCCAACTGCTGACTCCCCTAGCTTCCTCTAAGTCCCAACTAAAATCCCACCTTCTACAAGAAGCCTCCTGCACCCCTCTTAATTCCAATTTTTTCCCTCTTTTAATGACTTTTTTTTTTTTTTGCTTTTTGGAGGGCAGTTGGGGTTAAGTGATTTGCCCAAAGTCACACGGCTAGTTTTTGTATCAAGTGTCTGAGGTCTGATTTGAACTCAAGTCCTCCTTACTCCAGGGCCGGTGCTCTACTCACTGTGCCACCTAGCCGCCCCTTAATGATGTCTTGTATGTACTGTAGTTACCATGTGTTGTATTATAGGTTTGCATGTGTTCCCCCCATTAGATTGTAATCTTCTTTAGGGCAGGGACTATCTTTTGCTTCTTTTTGTATCCCCAGTGCTTAGCACAGTGCCTGGCACATGGTAGACACTTAATAAACATTTATTGAATTAAATTGTTTTGAGACTCTGTCTGGATACGTCAGAACTCCTGGGTTCTGTAGCATCAATGTGGTACTCACAGCACCTATGACCGCTATGAATATACCGTCATAATTCTGAATTGTAAAATACAACAGAATGTCCACATGGAAGACAAAACCAAAACATGTATTCAAACACTAGAAAGCTGAATCCCAACACCAAAGCCAAAA
The DNA here is from genome assembly GCA_028646575.1 of Pseudocheirus occidentalis. Lineage (NCBI taxonomy): Eukaryota > Metazoa > Chordata > Mammalia > Diprotodontia > Pseudocheiridae > Pseudocheirus > Pseudocheirus occidentalis. The sequence continues at coordinate 65,745,168 of CM053600.1, read as the reverse complement.
GCAACAAACAAAACCATACATAATAACACTGCAGGGGGCACCACCATCCCCAAGCCTTCCCCCTGCTAGGGCCTTCCCACAAATACCTTCTCACTAACAGCTCGCTGTCTGCTTCCTCTCTCTACCTCAGCTCTAACTGCTCTGACCAGCTTTACCTGGGCTCTGTTCCATGGTTCCTGCTCCACCTTTCCTGCTCCATCCGTTCAGTAAGCTCCTCCCACCAGAGGCTTCCTGTGACTCAAGCAGGTCACATGGGCCTATTAATGACTAGGAAAAATCTTCCCATTAAGCAAAAACACATTAACAATACAGCTTCTAGTGCTGATTTTTTCCCAATAAGATGATCAATGTTTCCTGCTAAGATCTTGATGCCCTTTTATTTTTTGGAGATTGAGTCTCTAGCTTATCCAGACTGGCGGTGACCACTTGTGGACTCCTGGAAACAATTATCAGTTTGGAAGCTTTAACTTTCTCCATTTTTTTCTGACTTGGCTGGGTTTTCATTTATTTAGACAGCCAGGTGGTGGCCCTCTACATTCTTGTGGGGCTCACCATATTGGTACTAGTCTTAATGTGGATACTGTATAGGCTTTAGCCCTACTCTAGCTCAGAACTCCCAGACTCAAATGATCCAACTACCTCAGCTATCCCCAGGAGCAGGGACCACAGGCATGCATCACCATACCTGGCTTTAGGGCATTTTCTAAGAATCCTTTCCCTCCATATTTAGCTCTGACTTTCCAAAGACACAGTGCCAATTTTATCTGCCTGAAACTGTTTCTTAAAATTGTGTTAATTTTAGGTAGACACTTCTAGCTGTTCCAAAAAGGAAGTATCTGGATAACTTGTCTCATTCTTTGGACTTTAAAAGGATGTTGTACATGGAAGAGTTGGAAAGGGCTAAAACAATGAAATGATGACATTACTGTAGTACCTTGAAAAACCCTGTGAGTGAGGTGGTGACAGAATTACCATCATTCACCAAATCCTTTCAGTCTCTAAATTGCTCCATTTTAGATATGAGGAAAATGAGGATCAGAGAAAGCAAAGAACTTGCTCAGGATCAGGTAAATATTAGAGCTAGAAATTTGAACCCGGATCTGCTGACTCTTTTATTTGTTTTTTGAGACAGCTACTTAGTGTCTGGATCAGCAACCAGATTTGACCTCAGGTCCTCCTGACTTCAGGGACAGTATCTATCCATAACACCACCTACTTGCCCCAAGATCTGCTAACTCTTAAGATAATTTTGTTTTTTTTTCCCCATGACACTAAAATCCTGCCTTGGACTGGAAATCAGGAGATTATGGACTCCAGTCCCATCTAACACTAACGATCCACAACACACAGGTTTTTATTTTGTGAGAAGTTGTCACACTTGATAAAATGATATCACAAAGTCTAGAGGTAACTACAGCATAGAGGGGGCACAATTTTCCAACCTTACCCTGTACTTACAAATACCATTTCCAAGCTCTGCTTCACAAGACTTTTTAAAGACAGGATTTTTTTAAAAACAATGTTTAATTCCAGTTTCCACCCCTGATGCAAATGTGAAGCATTGATCTCTATCAATCAGAGTCCCATATCAATGGCATTTGGGACCGGAGTTACAAATATTTTCATTTTTCAGAAATACAACTGTAACTAATCTCTCTCACTCTCTCTCTCTCTCTTTTTCTCTCTCTCTCTTTAATTCCCTCCCCTTTTCTTTCTCCCCCCACTTTTGCCTGTTTTTTCTCCCTACCTCTCTTTCTCTATTACTCTCTGTCTCTGTGTGTGTCTCTCTGTCTCCCCCTTTCCTCTTTCTCCTCTCTCCAGCTCTATTTTCCTCTGTTCTCCTTCTCCCCACAACATACTTTGCAGCCTTTCTTCCCCATTTAGAGAAAATTGAGAGGAGGGGAGGGAGAAAATCCTGGATTTGAGATATATATGATGAGTAGTTTTTAACTACTATTTATAGAGGCACTTGGGCCCAAAGCCTTCTGAACACCTGGATCAGCAACCAAAAGCATAATGTGCCAAAATCCAGGAAAATGAACAGAGCATTCCCAGTATAATTATCGATAAAAATGCACTTTGTGACTCTGGAGAAAGGATTTCTTAGTCATTTAGACTTAGACATAGAAAAATGTCAACTATTGTTGTTTAATGAAAGTACTGTATTCACCCAATTCTCCCATATGTCCAAGTTGCTCTCTGACTTTGAGTTGGTCCTTAAGGAAGCACATTAACTATTTCAGATCAAGAAAGCTCCAGTAAGAGGGAGAAGACAGTGGGAGGAAAAATAACCCTCATCCTTAATTTAACAAAAAAATAAACACAGAACTCTCTTAGGATAAGAACAGGAGTTTATTCTCTTCCCTAGGAGAAGAGGGTGGTCTTCCCCATGACTCATCAAAAGGCAGTGCAAGAATTTATACCCTAATGTAGTCAAACCCCCTTCTTGACTGTCTCCTCTCTCATTAGTTGAGAGGCAGACTTCACCAAATTCTTCCCCAAATGGGACAGCAAGAAAAGGCAGGGAGGGTCCCAAAGCAAGGGAGAAAGAGTGAGCCCGGGCTGTCCCTGACTCCCATTGATCAGAAGGGGCCCACCAAGCTGGCAGAAAGGAAAGAAATGAAAATGATCAGCAGCAGCAATGGAGGAGGACAAAGGAAGTTAACAGTCCCAAACTGAGAAGTTTTCTCTCATCCCATACAACAGGAACAAGCATTTAAGTGCCTATGTGCTAGGCACTGTGATAAGCCCTTTACAACGACCTTGAGAGGTGGGTACTATCATGATTCACGTTTTGCAGTTGAGGAAACCAAGACAAACAGAGGTTAAGTTACTTTCCCAGGGTCACACAGCTAGTAAGTATCTGAGGCTGGATTCAAACTCAGGCATTCCCAGGTCAAGTGTTCTATCTGCAAGGTATATCCCCAGTGATTCTTTTTTTGGCATTCAAAGCCCTTTATAACTTAACCTCTTCTTCCTTTCCAGTCTTCTTATGCATTACTACACTCCACGACACACTCTTCAGTTCAGTGACACTGGCCTCCTGGCTGGTCCATCAGTGAGACACTGCATCTTTCAGCTCTAGGCATTTTCTGTGATTGTCCCCCATGCCTGGAATGCTTTCTCCCTCCTCAACTGCTTAAATTAAATTTCATCTATTATAGGTAGCCTTTCCCATCCTCTGCTTATTCTACTCATTATTTCCTGTTTATCTTGCACATGGCTTGCCTTGTATATATTTGTTTGCATGTTGCCTCCCCAATTAAATTGCATGCTTTTTGTGGGCAAGACTTTCTTTTGCCTCTTCTTTATATCCAAAGTTCTTAACGTTTTGCCTGATACACAGTAGGTACTTAATAAATGTTTTTTGGTTAATTGATAGATGAATGGCCAGGAAGAGTTATTCCAAAATGCCCATTTCTTGCTTCCCTCACACATTTGTCAACAGTTTTAATAGTATAAATTGAGTTCACTCTCAAAAAAGATACACTCCATCTTTTCAAGTTGTTTACAGTCTAGTTGAGATGAAAGTTGAGATGCATAAAAATCACAACAGATCCTTGCAAATAAATAGATGAAACATACTGACTATGGCCAAACATAGTACTAATTGCTGGGGATACAAATAAAGAAAATGAGACAGTCTTTGTTCCCAAGGAGCTCACGTTTTAATTGAAAAAGATAGTGCATGTAGGAGAATTCACACCAGCATTTTCCAAACTATTTCACAGAACACAACATGAGAGTTTCATGAGAAAATGCAAATTCTGGAATTATTTTTCCTCTGCAACATTAAATATGAAATATTTATTTCTTATTATTGTTTCATATTAAAAGAGGCTTAATTTCATTTTGCTCCCAAATTTCCCCAGGATATAGAATGGCTATGGGGTTACCAAACCAACTCTTATGAGTTTTACCAAAATATTTCAAGCCCCAAAGATATCTGTAACAACATGTCTTAGGAAATGCTACATTATACAAAAGTAAGGTATAAACTGCTATCTTAAAATGTAGATTATAACTTCACTCTCCTCATGTATCTCAAACTCCCCCAACTTTATATCCTATCTATAACAGCATGAACTTTCATGCTCTAACCAGAGTTTCCAAACTGAAACTATATTGCATCCCTGCAAAATACAAAAATTCTCTATTCCTTCCTCTATACCCTTAGCTCCCTGTGGCTCATTGTCCTATTTTGTTAATAGAAAAATAATCTCAGATGAATGGGGACTTCAGAGCTGACTGAGAGAAGCTGGCAATTGTGTTTGGAGGGCCAAAGAAGACAGTGGAGACACAGAGGGGTTCAGTAGATACAACAATGACTTTAGAATCAGAGGACTTATATCCCAGTTCTATCAAGTCAAGGGTCATCTATCTGCTTCAACACAAAACAACTCCATCCTGCTGCCATCCTGAGCTCCCAACCAAGATGTGGAGAAACTCCAATCCAAAGAGGAGCAATCTTCACTTTGACCTCAGGACTTCCATTTCTTATTGTTTCTGCCCCTTGAACAAAAAGGAAGAGGAAGAAGAAAGTAAGTGGGGGGTGTAGAAGCAGGAAAACTGTGGCTCCCCCATACCCACCTCATATGCCTATAAAATATAACTCTAAACAAATTTTAGAGCTACAGAACCCACAAAGTGACAGAAACAAATCTCCCTCTGAAGGCAGCCTGGCAGGCAGACAGGAAGGGTTCATCACAATGTGCTGGGAGCTGAACCCAGCTCCGCAATGAGCCTTTGGTTTTAGCCCCAGGGCAGCCCCCACTAGCCACAGCTGGAGCATTCAGGAGAGTGGATCACCAGCAGCTGTGGCAGTTTCCTAAATTATCAACCCATAAATGTCAAAGACAAAGTAAAAGGTCAGTGGAACACTGCTAAATTGGGGGAGGGGAAGGAGTGTGGTCCAGCCTCTGCTCCTGGGGCAAGAAGCCTCGGAAGCAGCAGCCCTGTAGCCGCCCCCACATGGCTGCTTCAGAGCTCCCAGCATACAAATTGTATGGGGGGCAAGCAACCATTCAGAGGCTAAGTGCTCTTACCTTAATCTGCCCATATCAGGATCAAATTCTTGGGTGGTGGTCCTGAGGTATGTGACCACTGAGACAAAGTTGGTGGGGGCTGTTGAGATGGTGCCCTCCTAATAGCTCCGGCAGCTGCAAAAACCCCAGTGATTTGGGGCAAAGCTCTCCCCTGTGGAAGCAGAGTTCTACTGTGGCAAAGAGCTCAAAAGTCTTGCCATTTGGCTGGCAAGATGAGCAAACAGAGGAAGCAAAGCAAGCACAGCCATTGAACTTTAGATTCCTTTTTTGAGGACAACAAGAATCAAAGCATGGTACTGGAGGAAGACAACACAGTCAGAACTCCTGCATCAAAAGCTTCCAAGAAAATATAAACTGGTTACAGACCATGGAGGAATGCAAGAAGGATTTTGAAAATCGAATAAGAGAAGTAGAGGAAAAATTGGGAAGAGAAATGAGAATGATGCAAAAAAATCATGAAAAGAGAGTCAACAACCTGACTGAAGAAAATAACACCTTAAAAAATAGACTAACTCAAATGGCAAAAGAAGCCCAAAAAGTCAATGAGGAGAAGAATGGCTTAAAAAGTTGA
>CM053600.1:65721839-65739452 GCA_028646575.1 Pseudocheirus occidentalis | reverse complement strand
TTCCTTCAGATTTAGATTGGAGCAAATGGAAGCTAATGACTTTATGAGAAATCAAGATACTATTAAACAGATCCAAACAAATGAAAAAATACAAGACAACGTGAACTATCTCACTGGAAAAACCACTGACCTGGAAAATAGATACAGGAGAGAGAATTTGAAAACTATTGGACTACCTGAAAGCCATAATCAAAATAAGAACTTAGAAAGCATCCTTCAAGAAATTCTCAAGGAAAACTGCCCTGATATTTTAGAACCAGAGGATAAAATAGAATTTGAAAGAATTCATCAATCACCTCTTGAAAAAGATTCCAAAAAGAAAACTCCTAAGAATGTTAAAGCCAGATTCCAGAGTTCCCAGATCAAGGAGAAAATATTACAAGCTGCCAAGAAGAAACAATTTGAATATGGTGGAAATACAATCAGGATAACACAGAATCTAATACAGTGGTTCTCAACCTGTGGGTCACAATCTTTTTGGGGATCAAATGACCCTTTCACAGGGGTAACAGGGGTTGCCTAAGACTATTGGAAAACACATATTTCTGCTGGTCTTAGGAACTGAGACACCACTCCTCTATCTGTCTCCAGGCGGGTTTGTGCACATGCAGATATAGCCACATATGAGTATTAAAGAGTCATGGCATTAGGAAGGTTAAGAACTACTGATCTAGCAGCTTTTACATTAAGGGATGGAAGGGCTTGGAATATGATATTCCAGAAGTCAAAGGAGCTAGAATTAAAACCAAGAATCACCTTCCCAGCAAAACTGAGTATAATGTTTCAGGGGAAAATATGGTCATTCAATGAGGTGGAAAACTTTCAAACACTCTTGATGAAAAAAACAACTGAATAGACAATTTGACATTCAAATAGAAGAAGCAAGAGAAGCGTGAGAAGGTAAAAGGAATAGAAATCATAAGGAACTTATCAAAGTTGAACTATTTACATGCCTACATGAAAAAATGATAATTGTAACTTATAAAACTTTTCTCAGTATGAGGATAGGTAAAGGGAATATAAATGTGAATGTATGTATATATTTATATATACATACATACATACATGCATACATACCCATATGTCTATGTAGGAGGGTATATATGCATATGAATACATATGTGAGTGTGTGTATATATGTCTACAGGTGTACATAGACAGAGGGCACAGGATCAATTGAATAGGAAGGGATGATACTTAAAAGGTGAAATTGAGAGGTGGAAGAGGAATATAATGAGAGGAGATGAACAGAGACAGAATGGGGTAAATTATCTCATATTGAAGAGGCAAGGGATAACTGTTACAGTCGAGGGGAAGAACAGGAAGGCAAAAGGGAATGGGTCAACCTTACTGTCACTGAATTTGGCTTAGGGAGGGAACAACATACACTCTGGATTGGGTATCTTACAGAAGAGTAAGGGGGAAGGGGATGAGAGGGGGGATGATGGAAGGGAGGGCAGGTTAAGAGAGAGGGTAGTTAGAAGCACACACTTTTGTAAAGGGACAGGGACAAAGTAGAGAACAGAACAAGTAGGGGGGGATAGGATGGAGAGAAATATAGTCAGTTTTTCACAATATATCCACTATGGAAATGTTTTGCATAACTACACATGTACAACCTATATTGAATTGCTTATCTTCCCAGTAAGGGTGGGAGATGAGAGAGAAAGGGAAAGAATATGGAGCTAAAGTTTTAAAATCAAATGTTTTATTAAATATTATGATTGTTAATTATTATTTACATGCAACTGAGAAATAGGATATACAGGTACTGGGGTATGGAGTTCCATCTTGGCCTACCCAAGAGTTAGAGGGGGATAGGGGAGCATATAGGAGAGAGTAGATTGGGGGAGGGGGGTATTCAGTGGGATCACTGTTTTGGGGTGGTAGGGGAAAGGCAGGGAGAAAAACTAACTCAAAATCTTGTGGAAATGAATAATGTAAACTAAAAATAAACACAAAAGTTAATTTTTTAAAAAATAAATTAAAAAAAAATTTTTAACTAAGTAAATTGGGAGTGGGATTTCCTTCTGCCATGGAGATTTGACTTCCATTTCATGCTGATCCATGTCCCACCTAATCTCCAACCTTTGGTGGAAAGAGGAGTTATGAAACAAACAGGGCCTTTCATTTCACTATCCAACCCTATGTCTTCCATTTCAGGCTGCTCTTATCTCCAGTCCAATCTCCAGCCTCCCTTGAAAAGAGTGGCACCTTCCACTCAGTGATGAACATTCTCACCAAGCCATACCCTACACATCCCAGTGATTCTGAGCCATTGTGGGTCATCATCCAAACTCCATCTCCCATCCCCCACCACCTGATTGATTATTCCCATCCCTGTCAACCCTTCCACCCCAAAGTTCCAACCAAACACCACCCTCCCCTTCCACTGTGTCCTCTGGAATCTCTATTCCATAAACAACGAACTTCCTTTCATCCTAAATCTTTTCCTTTCTCATTCCTTCCATCTTCTAGCTATCACTGAAACCTGAAACTTCGCTTCCCCCAGATGACACAGAATTGCTGACCACCCTTTTCAGTACTGACTGCACCATCACTCCTTCCTTCAGCTCACTGATTGAGGCAGGAGGGTTGGAATACTATTTGCTCCACGCTGTCATTTACTGCTTCTCTCCTTATCTCTTTCTCTCAGTAACTTCTCCTTACAGATTCACAAAATCTTGGTCCCCTTGTCCATAGACCTCTTTTTCCTAAAAGAGTTTGGCACTTGGCTCACAATTTTTCTCTCCTTAACTCCTGCTCTCATAGCCCACTTCTACATGGGTAATGATTCTTCATCAAACATTCTAAATAATCAGATTTTCCACCTACTCACTTCCCAAGACCTACACTGTGACCCACCTTAACCACATACAAAAGATGATCACACCCTTGATCTTTCCATCACCCACAAATTCACCACCTCCAGATTCAAAGAATTTCAAAATCCCCTTATCCAACCATAACCTATTACTTTTCCACCTCTCCCTTTGTGTTTCCTTACCAAACCCTGTTCTTCGACACTGTGATCTCTAAATCCTCAAACCTCAGTTCACTCCCAAACCATTTCCTTTGCACTAACCATTTTGACTCCTTGGTGAACCAATTCAACTCTACACTGTCTTCTCTTGAGTCCCTAACCCTGCCATTCCTCAATCTTGCATTACTTCCACCATCTGCAGGCTTTGATCCTACACACAGGAAAATCATGTCATTCTGACTTGGTTCATTATAAGCATGTCATACAACCTAAACTGGGCCCTCATTGCTTCTAGGTAATCCTACTCTAACTCCTTCTTCAACTCCCTATCTTGCCAGACAGCCTTCTCAAACATCCCACAGCTCACCCTTCCTCCCACTCTCTCAGCTAAGAATTGTGTCTCAGGTTTTATAGAAAAAGAATTGAAACCATTCACCATGAATTCCCTCTTCTCCCCTCTTCCTCATCTTATATTACTAACATGTCTTCCACCATGATCTCCTCCTTCACCACTGTCTCAAAATGAAGTGGCCTTACTTCTTCCAAGGCTAACCCTCTACCTACTGAAATGATTCCATCCCATGTCATTTCCTCTAACAGATTTCCCCCCCTCCCCCCGTCACCCTGACTCTGTTACTTTTAAAATTTTCTCCCTATCTACTAGCTCCTTTTCTATTGCCTAACAAACATGCCCATGATTCCTCCAACCTCAAAAAAACCCTCACTTAATCCTGTCTCCACTAAGTATTATCCCCTGTATCTCTTCTGCTCTTTGTGGCTAAACTACTTGAAATGGTTGTCTACAATAGGTACCTCCACTTTCTCTCCTCATACTCTCTTCGTTTTATTTTTTTGTAAATACTATTTTTCCCCAATTACACGTAAAGATACTTTTCAACATTCATTTTTTTATGAGCTTTTGAGTTCTGAATTTTTTTCTCTCTCCCTCCCATCCCCTTCAATTCTCCTTCCCGCCTGCCCCCCCCCAAAGACAGCAAGCAATCTGATATAGGCCATACACTCAAGTTCTCTTCTTTTTTTTTTTTAATTGCTTTTTTGGAGGGGGAAGGCGGGGCAATTGGGGTTAAGTGACTTGCCCAAGGCCACATGGCAAGTAAGTGTTAAGTGTCTGAGGCATATTTGAACTCAGGTCCTCCTGACTCCAGGGTGGGTGCTGTATTCACTGCATCACCTAGCCACCCCTCAAGTTCTCTTCTTAAGCCCCCACAATCCAGCTTCCAACTTCATCAGTCTACCAAACCTGGTCTCTCCAAAGTTACTAGTAGTGTGCCTCCTTCTCCTCCCTGACATTGCCATCACTCTGCTGCAGACCCTCATCACCTTATGCCTAGACTATTTCAATAGCCTGTTAGTGAGTGTGTCTGCCTGCCTTCTCCAAGTTCTTTATTCAGCTACCAAAGTGATTTTTCAAAAACACATATATGAGCATATCACACACACACACACACACACACATACACACAGTCATACACACTCACACTTACTCAGTCACTAAAGTCAGTGGCTCCTTATCACTGCCAAGATTAAATACAAAATGCTATGTGTCATTCAAAATCCTTCATAACTTAGCTTCTTCTTGCCTTTCTAGTCCCTGTACTCCTTGATTCAATGACAGTGACCTCCTTGCTGTTCCTTGAACAAGACAATTTCTTGATTCTGGTATTTTCTCTGGCTATTTCTCATGCCTGGAATTTTCTCCCTTCTCATCTCTACCTACTGGCTTCCCTGGCTCCCTTTAAGTCCCAACTAAAATCCCACCTTCTTCAGGAGGCCTTTCCCAACTTCTCTGAATTCTAGCACCTTTTCTCTGTTAATTATTTCCTACTTATCCTGTAAATAGCTTGTTTATACTTATTCGGTAGATAGAGTGTTGGATCAGTAATCAAGAAGACTCATCTTACTGAGTTTAAATACAACCTCAGATGCTTATAAGCTGTGTGACCCTGGGCAAATCACTTAACCCTGTTTGCCTCAGTTTCCTTCTCTGTAAAATCAGCTGGAGAAGGAAATGGCAAACTGCTCCAGTATCTTTGCCAAGAAAATTCCAAATGGAGTCACAAAGAGTTGGACATGACCCAAATGACTGAACAACCAACAAAAATTTATATGTGTTTGCTTACTTTCTCCTCATTAAAGTGTCTGTCTTTTACCTCTTTTTGTTTAGCCCAGTCCATGGCACATGGTAGGGGCTTAATAAATGTTTATTGACTATGACCTCTGTGACCTTGGGAAATCAATTAACCTCTCTGGGCTCCAGTTCCTCAATTCTAAAATGAGAGGGTTCCACTAGATTGCAGAGAAGGTTAAAGCTAGACTTGGAAAGAGAATCAGGTTTGGTTTTGGTTTTGGTTTTGTTTGAAGTAAGATTTTAAGAACTAATGGCTTTTGGTGTTAAAACTTTCTGCTGGCTGGTCTTAATTCATGGGTTGGTGGATGAGAAATCCTCTACTACATTCATCTGTATGTACTACATTCATCTCTAAATCATGGATTAGAGTGGGAAAGAACCTTGTTGTTGCTGTTCAATTATTGTCTTGTCTGCCTCTTCACAATCCCATGGCACTTTTCCATAGGGTTTTCTTGGTTCCTTTTCCAGTGTGTCCCGATTTTACAAATGAGGAACTGAGGCAAATGGGAGTCATGTGACTTGCCCAGGGTCACACAGTTAGTAAGTTTCTGAGGTCAGATATGGACTCAAATCTTCCTGACTCAAGGACCAATGCTCCATTTGGTATATATATCACCTAGTGCCCAGAGGTCATCTGTTTCAACACCATCATTTTATGGATAAGAAACTAGAGCCTAGAGAAATTAAGTGAAAAAAACCATACAAGTAGTAGGTAGTAGAGGCAAGATTCAAACCCAGTTCTTCTGAGTCCCAATCCTGTACTCTCTCCTCACTGTACCACACTGCCTCCTCTTTGCATTCTTTAACCTTCTAAATACACTTGTCAGTTCCTCATATCTGGCTGGCTCTGAAGTCTACATAGGTACACTAAGGACACAGAACTAAATCTGTTATCTACATAACCTCATTTTTCCATATTCTATCCATTCTGAGCCTCTTCACTTTCTGGGACATAAATGTACATTTATTTTGGCCTCCTTGGAAATCAGAAGCACCTGAGTACAGTCTAAACCACCCTCCTGATAATGATAAACAGCAAAGCTAGTTAACTTCTGTCCCTACTGAACAAAGAGATAGAACTAGTCTTCCTTAAACTTCTAGTATTCAGATACATGAGGCCTTATGTTCTCGACAGACTCCCTCAAAAAGAGCCCAAGCAAGCCCTATAAGGCAGGTGAGACTGTGTGTTCTTTGTTTTTCTTTGTTTCCGGTTCCTGGGATGGCTGTTTGCTCTCCCACAGTTAGTGTGTCAGCATTTCCATTCAAGACAGTGTCGTCAGGGTTTTATTTGTAAGTCAGCCATAAAAATGTGCTTTGAGCTGAAACTTGGAAAGCTGAGTAATTACCATATTTGAAAGAAAGCCAACTTGTCCTTTGTTAAATTGCTGAGAAGAAGAAAGAAAATGGCAACGGACTCTTTTATGCTCTGTCCATGACAAAAAGGGTCTGTGTTACGGGGTGTTCTTTAAGTAATAAGCAGGCAGGCATGGTCTTTAGCTGTTTACACACACCAACCCTCAAAAACCGTATCCCCAGGAGTCCCGAGTGTCGCTTCTGCATGTGGGTGGCAACCAGACTCAAAGAACGAACAATGCTGAGCTGGAGAAATCTATTTTTTTTAGAAGTGCACCAATATACCAAGGACTTTGTCACTAGGGCCTAAAATTAGAAGCAGTTGAGTGCCTCAGGTTTGTTCTTGAGCCTGTTTTCTACTGTCTTTCACAAAAGTTCTGATCAACAAAGTACAAAGTATTTATTGAATATCTACTATGTGGCAATGTACAGAAGAATTCTAAAAGGGATAACATATACCCCCTCTTCTGAAATCTCCTCCTGTCTAATTGAGATGATAGGCCATACAATGATTTTTTAAAAATCACAGTAGGGCCCTGTGAATGATTGAATGGAACCCATTTATTAATGCTTACTATGTGTCAAGCATGTACTAAGTGTTAGGGATACAGAAGGAAAAAAATGAGAGATTTTGCTCCAGAGCAGCTCACGTTCTAATTGAGAAAGATAGTACGTGTCAGGAGTTCACTGTAAAGCAAATGAAAAGGTCTGGAATATAAGTGGACATCTACAGGGCAGAGGGCAAAACCTGTAATTCCTTAGAATGTATCAGGTTGTCTGCCCCACAGGAGGGGACTGCTATCCCTGGGAAAGGGAAAGTAGGCCTGTACAGGTCAGAGTTTAAAGGGGATTCTGAGTTCTCCTTGGCAAGAGTAGAATGGAGAGCCAGTGTCAGGCCAAAGAAGGAAAGGAAGTAGAAGGCATTGGCAAGAAGGTTGAGGGTGGGATCTGGGGTAGGAAGAGAGAGAAGTTAGGGGCCTACATAGACACAGATTCTGGTTGGGAGCTCCAGATGGAGTGCATTTTAGGTACTGAACATTTGTTAAACGAGCAAATAATGCTTATCCTAGAGAAGACTTAGGAAAGTCTTAATCACTACTTTAAATATTTGAATGTTCTACCATATGAATTAGATTCATCTCTTATGCATTTATTAAGTACCTACTATGAGCTAAGTTTTGGGGGAGATGTAAAATATAGTTAAGATGCAATCCCTGTTCCTATGGGGTTTATCATCTGGATTGCTTGGCCCACAAAGAGAGAATTGGGTTGATAATCAGTAAATATCAAATTTATCCAAAGTCTGAATCGATCAAACAGACTGCTTTACTTTGCTTTAAAATGCCCTTTCCTGTGTCCGCAGCTTGAAAGACCAGACAAGATTGGGAATAGGTACCCCCCACCCCCCTTGTGACAGAATTTTTGGAAAATGAGAAATTCTCTTGGGGGATACATTCCAGATAGGGAAGACAAAAACCTCCTGAGAATGTAGATCTCCACCATCCTGTCATTTGTCCTGTATTCACATGGATGTCATAAATCTGAGGGACACAAACATCTTGGGATTGTGCAAAAACATAAAATCTTTGTTAAATCTTGTATTAGTCAGTCAGAACTTAAAGCCTGACTCCATATACATGTATCTGCTAACTTTAAGAGAATAAAATTAAATAACTGTATATCACCTAGTTGGTCTGTCTCCTTTAACCAAACTTTTCAGGTCAACAAGATCAATAGGTGAAAATTAGAAAACAGTTTTCATTTCACATACAGAATAACTTTTTTATTTTCTGAGAGGCAATCAAGGTTAAGTGAGGATCATACAGCTAGTAAGTGTCAGAGTCTGGATTCGAATTCAGGCCCTTCTGCATCCAAGGTTAGTACTTTATCTACAGTACCTACCACCTAGTTGCCCCCTACTATGTGCTATATACTGGGGATACAAAGAAAGGCAAAAAGTAGTTCCTGCTCTTAGAGAGTGCACAGTCTACTAGAGAATCAACATGAAGACAACAGTGTGAAGGTATGTACAGGATAAAGTGTAGATAATCTCAGTGGAACGGCACTAAAATTAGGAAAGACTGGGAAAGGTCGGAAGGTCAGACTTGAGAAAAGCCAGGGAAGCCAGATGGGAAAATGAGGAGGAAGAAAATTTCAAGCATGGCCAAGGAACATCTGGATTCAGGAGATGAAGTATCAGATGTGAGGAACAGCAATATTGCTGGATCAGAGCACGGCGGCTTATGTGGAGGACAGTAAGGTGTAAGAAGACTGAAGAGTTAAGTTGTATAATATTCATGTTAAAGTATGACCATGTTATGAAAGCTAGAGGATTTTATATTTGATTAAAACAGATGGCACAGTGGATAGAGTTCTGGGGCTAAAGTCAAGGAGAGTCATCTTCCTGAGCTCAAATATGACCTCAGATACTTAGTAATTGTGTGACTCTGGGCAAGTTGCTTAACCTTGTTTGCCTCAGTTTCTTCATCTGTAAAATGAGCTGGAGAAGGAAATGGCAAACCGCTCCAGTATCTTTGCTAAGACAATCCCAAAAGGGGTCAGCAAACTAAGCAAGTTCAAATCTGGCCTTAGATACGAAATAGCTGTATGACTGAGCAAATCACTTAACCTCTGTATGCTTCAATTATGTATAAAATGGGTATAATAATAACACTTCCCTCCCAAGGTTGCTATTAAGATCATTTGGAAAGCACGTAGCACAGTGCCTGGCACATAGTAGGTCCTTAATAAATGCTTATTTCCTTTGAGTCTAGAGGTGATAGAAGGTGCAATAAAACATCAATAAAAACTAATTTTTAAAAAATAAAATTAAAAACCCTTATTGCAGCAGGACAGAGATTCACAAAAGATTAAAGACCGGAGATACCGTAGAGAATTTATTTTCTACATGAGGATATTTTTCCAAAGAAGGAAATAGGAAGAAAACAGTCATTTTTTTTAGGTCTTAGATTGATGCTTAGACATGTCTTGTCCATATGCTTTTATTTATTTGTTTGTTTGTTTGTTCCTACATTTATGCATTTATTTATCTGTCCATTCATTCGTCCAATCGCTCATTTGTTTGTTTTTGATCCCAAAGCTCCTGATTTGAAGCGTTCCTATAGTACAATGATCACTTGGGCCATGGAGGCCCAGACCCCTCGAAGTCTTGTGGTGTTCTCTTGAAAGCCTGCCATTCAGAGGTTAGAAGGAAGTGGTTTCAATTAGAATGAGGGAGAAAAGAAAGAAGCCCAGTAATATGCAGAACTCTCAGCGTGTATTAGAAGAGAACCTCAACCAATTTCAAAGTACCAAAAGGATATAATAAATTGTTGCCTGTGAATCATCGCTGACTCTGGGTTTGGGGGAGGTGGGTTGAGAAAGAGGTTACCGAGGATGGGCAAGGAAGCCAGAGAACCAGGGAATAATAAGAACAAACGGGTGGTGCTGGAGAGTGAGAACAATTAAATACTTCACAGTGGACTACTGTGGTAGTAAAATGGAGAAGCAACTGAAAAGAAAGAAGGGTGGGGTTTAGGAGTGGAAGGATGAAGGAGGAGAGGCCTCATATTTTATAAAATGAAGTGACAGATACTGTAATTTCTCATGATGTTGCTTTTTCCACTGTCTTGTGTTTACCAATATATTTCAATCTTGACATTATATAAAATATGGATCTGCCCTGACCTTTTTTTTGAAACCTCTTCATGAAAAGAAAGCAAATATTTCCTGTCCCACTGTACTCTCCTTGTGTGCATCTGATAATTGAGATACTTGCTTGGAGGACCAGACTCATTTTGGAGACATCTGTTTCTCTCCCTCTGCCCTTCTGCCTGCTTCCAGTGAGACCAAGCAGGAGCTTTCCTCTTAATTAATTACTGTTTACATTGCATCTGAGGTTCTAGGAAGAGAAGCAACCTGTGCTGGCTAAGGACTGAGTATTAATAAGTACCAATGAACAGACAACAAAATCCACCGAACATTTATGGGCTTCATATATCAAGGGACATATCATAGAAGCATGGGATTTCAGAGTTGGATGGAAGCTCAGAGGTCATCTATCCTTACTATGCCTGGAAAAGAATCTCTCCTATAAAATACCTGGCAAGTGGCCATACAGCCTTTCTCTCCTCACGAGAGGGAAAAGGGATTCTATTGCTATCCAAATTCTAATTTAATTCAGAGCAAATATCAAAAACAAGGTCAAAGCCAAAGATCACAGATTTCAGGCTGGAAGAACTTTAGAAGTCATTTAGTCAAACATCCTGGAACTAGAACTGGAAGGGTCTTCATTCCCATTCTTTCATTTTATAGATCAGGAAACTGAAATATGGAAAGTTTGATTTACCCAAGGTCACCCAGGTAACAAGTGTCAGAGGTGGGATTCAAACGCAGATCCACTGAGTTCAAATCCCATAATCTTTTCACCACACTGTAAAGTGGATTCCACCAGCATGGGGCATGGGGGTGGGGGTTCATCAAACAGCTCTGTCCACACTTTGGAGCCTCAGAGGGATTTTTAAAAATCTGTTCCACAAACTCTCCTTCAGTTTAAAAACCTTGTATGTTTTACAAGAACCAGTAACATTTCATACTTGAATGTGTTTAGGTAAGAGCTGTTTTTGATACAGAAAGCAACTTTAGTTTTTCCCCTTCTAAAGGAAATTTGGTGGTTGGCTAAACTAAGTCAAGTTGTAGGCCCCTGAAACTGGAGAAAACTCAAATCCTCACTAAAGGCATTCCCTTGTTCCTGAGAAACAGAGCCTAAGGCAGGGAAATGAACATACTTCCCTTTGTGGCAACTAGAAGTGTCTCTGAGGGGCCTTCGGAATTCATCACAAGATTTTCTTTCTCTCCTTCTGGGCCCATTACTCTGAGACATCACCTAGCCTGGGGCTGAGTTAAATGGATACTTGTTTGATTGACTACTATGGGTACTGAGGTACCAGAACAGCTATATAACACTATTTGTTATACAGTGAGAGAAATTTGGTCTAGACCTGATTCACTGGGGAATTTATTTAGTGAAATGCTGGAAGAACCTTACTATATAGCAGCATTTCTTAAACTAAATTGATCAAAGTATACTTAGGGATTTTAATATATATGTTTGAAGAAATGATAAACTCAACCCCTGGGCACCAAAGAACTCCCAGTACTCCCAGGGTACTGAAATAGAAGGATCAGGAAAATTTTATACAAAATTAAGGAAATTAGGCCTATTTTTATGCTTTTAAAATGTGCACATTTAAGAAGCATATTTTGATTCATATGTATTTTCACATGTAATATTTTTGAGTGGGAAATATTGCAAGCATTAAAACAATCTCACAGAACCCTTTTTCATAGCCTAAGAAACATAACTTGGGAGGCCCTGTGGCTAAAAGATTTTCTTACCTATGAGACAGTTTGAAGGCAGGGACTCCAAAAAGAAACAGTGTTCTCTATGAGTTTCATGAAGTTAGAGGTGTTCTGAATAGCACTATTCTTCTGAGGGTACTCAAAACACTATCCAGGCATTCCTTCAAACTTCAGAGTATCCCCAGGAGGCAGGGAGGTGGTAAGAACTCTCACTGCTACCTTATAACTGGAGCAAGGGAGGTTCAGAAAGTCTGTTAGCTACATGCCTGAAAATGCCCTTTGCCTGAACTTTTAACCAGGTGTTAGCTGAAACCAATATTTGTAAATGTTATAGAAATGATCACATTAGAGACAGCATAGTATATAATGCAGGGGTTCTTAACTAGGGTTCTACAGATGTCAAAAGATGGAGTCTGTGAACTTGGATAGGGGGAAAAAATGGACATATTTTGTAATTAACATCCTTTATAAGTCTATATATTTTATTTTATGCATTATTCTGCTAGGAGATCATAGACCTTGACTGACTGCCGAAGAGGTCCGTGATATAAAATAAGGTTAAGAATTCCCTGACATAAGATCAAAGCATACTATTTTTCACTTTATTATTGTGTGTGTTTTTTTTTCTTTTTGTCTGTGTCTTCTTTCACAACATGACTTATAAGGAAATATGTTTTTACCTGATTGTATCAAATTGCTTACCATCTTGGGGTGGGGGAGTAAAGGAAGAAGGGAGAAAAATTTGAAGTTCAAAAAACTTTTTTAAACAAATGTCAAAATTGTCTTTATGTATAATTGGGGAAAAAAATAAAATACTACAAAAATTAAAATAAAAAAAAGAACCCCTGACACAAAGGATAAAGGACGGGCTTTGGAATTAGGAGGACCTAATTAGGATCAGAAGCTGTGTAAACATAGACAAGACACATATTATAACTCTCAGTGTCCCCAAGAAACTCTAAGACCATAAAAACTGCAGACAAGTTACCAAACTATGCCAATGAAAGTAGATCCTCCACAGCTGAAATCATAGATTCAGACCTCATCAACACCCTCAGCACCATGACCCTCAATAGATCCTTGGGAAAAAGGGCTAAGATATGTGTGTGTGTATTTTTTTTTAATAATCTTCTATAAAGGTTCTTGATAGAGGACTTTGAAACTAGAAAATCAAGTTCTAACTATTCCATCATGAGTTCAAGAATAGCACTGGATGCTCACATAAAGTCCTAAAGAGAAGCAACTCTGTCCTCTCATCTGGTTTGCTTTCTTCTGTGTCTTCTAATTCTCTTCAGAGAAGGAGGATCTAAGTTCAGATCTAGCCTCAGATACTTACTAGCTTGTGACCTTGGGCAAGTCACTTAACCTGTATTTGCCTCAGTTTCCTCAACTATAAAATGGGGATAATAATAGCACCTACTTCCCAGGACTGTGAGGATTAAATGAGATCATATTTGTATATAAGTGATGGCTATTATTATATTATTAATGTAGGTCTGGAACATAGAAAAAAGTAAGAGCTGGAGATAATGGATTTGGTCTACATAGTCATTTGCATAGAATTCATGCTTTGAAGCCATGATATTGGATGAAATCACTAAGAAAGAGAGCAAAGAGAGAAGATAAGTGAGCCAAGAACAGAACCCAGGAAAAATACCAGCAATGAAAGGGAGGTTAAAAGGAGAGACAAATAATATACCAGCAAAAAAGACAGATAAAATCAGAGAGATTGGCGGAAAACCAGAGTTTAGTGTAAGAGAATCCAAGGGAGGGATGAATTTTAAGAAGGAAGGCATGGTGAATTTGGTTTGATGCAGTAGAGAAGTCAAAAAGGATGCAAATTGAGAGGGATAAGGGGAAGAGACCATTGGAGATGCAAATAGGAGGTCACTAATGACCTTTGAGAGCGCAGTTTTAGTCAGTGGCGGGGGTGGAAGCCTGATTGCAGGGATTTGAGGAGTGAATGGGCAGTTTGTCCTTTGTTTTATGGGAATAGTTGAACTCTCTTTTGGCTTCTTTAACTGCCTGATGGATTGGTTCAAAGCCAACTGCTTCCTCTTTGATTGTTGCACACATAAGTGGTCATCTGTATGTCCCAAGAAGACATAGAAGACTATGGACAGTCATTAAATGTTAGGCCACATTTGGATCAGATGCAAGGGTCTTTATCCAAACTTCCTAGGAATTGCTTTTTCCCACCCTGGAATTTGGAATGTTTTCCTACAAAGTGAAAATAAGTAAGTCCCTCAGAACTGTTATTTGTAATCTGAAATCCACAGCTCTGGTGGTAATGACTTCTCACGCAATATAAATTAGGAGAAGTGATGCTAGAACCCAGGATTTCACTGGGGGTGTGGGGGTGGGGAGGGGAATATTCTAACTAAAACTGGGGATTTCTTTATAAGGTCCTTTTCCATAGCTGTCTCATTCCTGCCCTCATCTCCATCTTTCCTTCACATTCTTCTTTCTTCATCTCCTATCAAGTGTACAGAATGCAACCAAAGGGGAAAAAATCTCCTCCAACCCAAGACTAACTAAATAAAAATGACCTGCTCTCAATACAGTATTTGATAGGTTAGCTTTCTGAGGACAGAGGCTACATTTGCCTTTCTTTATATCCCTAGTGCCTAGCACAGTATCTGGCACATAGTAGGTCTTTTGTAAATGTCCATTGATTGATCATTTTGTTTCTTCTGTTTGAGCCACTGTACCACATGCTCCTGGGAAACCCAAAAGAAGTCGAATATAAGATTCCTTTCCCTGAAGATCCTAATTATAGAAGGCTACCCTTCTATGCTAGGAAGAGGCTTAGCATTAGTAAAAAAAAAAAAAAAAAAAAACCAGACCCAGTTAAAAGACCTAATGCTCAGTGTAGCTCTGGTTTACTCTAAAACCAGTTAACACATGCTCTCCCAGCTACTGAAAAGCCTTCATTCATTTAGCTAGCTGGTCATTGCACAAATGTTTACTAACTTCCTCTTTAAAAACAAAATTTAAAAAAAAAAAGCAACTAGATCTATGACTTTTTCAATGTGGGGAGCTCATGATGGTGGAGAATTCTCTCTCACTGCAGGTCAGCACCTTCTCAGCAATTTGTAGTCTTAGAGAACTGCCTAGAGAACTAAGAGCTTAGAGATTATACCCACAGATACATAGCCAGTATGTGTCATAGGTAATAACACAGTCCAGGTCTTTCTGACACCAAGTCAGTTCTCTATCCACTAGAATACTGAGTCATCTGTACAGGTATTGTCCATACTTTTAAGAAGCATATAGTATAGGAACAGGGATAAGGTAGGTACGTGAAGAACTAGAATGCAATGTATGTGTGTGTATATATGTATGTATACTCATGTGTGCACTTGTGGATATACATATATACATATATGTACAAGTGTGTGTAAGCACATGAAGTGGTAGATTTAATATCTACACACACATATATACATTATATGTGTGTGCATATATACATATATATTGCATTCTAGTTCTTCATGTACCTACTTTATCCTTCCTTTACTATATGCTTTCATACTATCTCTATTCTCTATTTCTTTTTCTCTCTTTCTATCTCTACTCATAACCATATCTATATCTCTATGTATCTCTGAATCTATTTATTCATCTATATCTATCCATCTCTATCTCTTTACTTCTACCTCTGTCTTTCTATATCTATTTATCATTCTATCATTCTATCTATCTATCTCTCTATCTCTCTATCTGTGTTTACTTTGGCATTTCAAGCACATCACTACCTGGTTCCAACCTTTACTTACATTTTCAGTCTTATTACCCATTACTCTCCTTCCCACACTCCACATTCAGGCTAAATTGACCTTTTTGGTGTTTCTCACACACAACATTCCATATCTTTTGCAAAGGTTTCTGATCATTCTAGAAGGAATTTTGGAATTGTGCTAAGAATCTTACTACAATGTCCATACTCTGGTTCACTGCTAGGCAGAACAATGGTTTTTGGTTTTTTTTTTAAAAAGGATCCTGTATATACCTTAATATCTGTTGTAACCCTTTTTTTGTAGTAGCAAAGAATCGTAAACAAAGTAGATCCCATTGCTTAGGGATTGGCTAATATAAGTGGTGGGTTGTGAATATAATGGAATATTATTGATCTATGACCAACAAGGATGTAGTAAACATAGAGAAGCATGAGAAGACATGAACTGATGCACAGTGAATTCAGTAGAAAGAGAAAAATAATGGAAATAACAACAATGAAACAATTGATAATGAATATTGTGAAATTATGATGACCAAGCTTGATTGCCCAGGGTCACACAGCTAGTAAGTGTCTGAGGTCAGTTTTGAATTCAGGAAGATGAATTTTGCTGATTCCAGGCCTAGCATTCTTATTCATCATACCACCTCAACAACGGTAAAATTATAATGACCAAACTTGGCCCCAAAGATGAGCTAGGAGAACAAGTTTCCACCTTTTCTTTACAGAGATAGGAACTACTTGACTATACCTTAATCTCAGATCACTTTGGCTCTCACAGATTGGCCAATAATGAGTCCCAGTCCCAAGTCTCTATTGGTCATTGTTTGGGTTTTGATGACTCAGAGTGAGTGTAAATAGCAACTGATTTTGTTTAGGGCAGAAACCCTGAGGGTCTTCCCATCTCAGACTGATTTTTGAGTAGGTAAAAGTTGCCATCTTTTGCCTCATTTCTTACCTAGCTGTAATCACTGAATGGGTGTAGACTCAGAGACGAACTGGAACCTAAGGAAAGACCTTAACTTAAAAAGGCCCAGGTCTTCCACTGCATCTGGTACCATCTCCAATTGTCCTGATCTGTCCTGCCACTGGATCCAGATGACTGGAGGAGAAAGTGAGGCTGGTGACTTTGCACAGCCCTCCCTCTTAAATCCAGTTTACTTGTAAATTAAGACACCACTTTCCTGATGTCATTGGTCCTCTTTGAGAATGAAAGACAAACAACAGAGCTGGAGGACTATGGGTGTGGAACACTGTATATATGATGGAAGTGGTTAATTTTCTGTTTAGTTTTGATGAACATTCCCCCCCCCCACACACACACACACACCTTTGTTTATTCTTTGTTCTTTAAAAAAAAAAAATAGTTCCTTGGGAGAGAAAGGGCTATATCAAGAAGTGGAGACAATGTAAAAAAACAAAATGTATTGTTAAAATTGGAAAAAATAATAAACTGAATATTCTAGAGAGCTCAGAGGAGGGGAAAGAATGGGAATATGTGCAAGGCTGGTGACACACTCCCTGCAGTTTCCTATTTCCTGGAGCCCCCTATCCCATGTTGAGTTTGGAACCAATCTAGTTAATTTGACCTTCAGGCCTTAAGTTTCTCAGGCAGGCCGCCTCAAAATTTTGCCCTTAGACAACATACTTTATTGTGTTCTGCCCTTTCCTGAGCATTTTTAAATGTGTACCTCATCATCTCCTCCCTGGGGGCTACTGTTTATATTCCCATCCTTCTCCCCCACCGATATTTTGAGCAAGCAGAGAGTGGAGTCCCTGAGCCAAAAATGCCTCTTGTTTAGTTTAGATGAGTAAAACACTTCCATGTATTTATAAATAAGCCATTTGCAAAATTGTAACTAAACAAAAATGTGTAAATTTCCAGTAATTGAGGATCAATATGAATTCTTCTGGTATTTCTGAATAAAAATAACCAAACAGATGAAAGAAAAGAAAGAAAGAAAGAAAGAAAAAAGAAAGAAAGAAAGAAAGGTAGGAAGGAAGGAAGGAAAAAAGGAAGGAAGGAAG
>CM053600.1:65705361-65721339 GCA_028646575.1 Pseudocheirus occidentalis | reverse complement strand
GCCCAAGTTTGGGCCTGAGGAAGACTTCAGAAAATAACAGTAAGAAGGATCTCAGGCCTGGAGCATCATACCTCAGGACTATAACTTGATTATACTAATAACTGCTAAAAACAAAATAAAATGAGAGGATTCTGGGAAGATGACAGAGTAGGTCAGAAAATTCTAAGCTCTCAAGCTTTTCCTCCAGGAAAGAGATAAAACAGTGCCTCAGGGCAAATACAGAGTGATGAAAATAAACAAGAGAAGGAACAGAGCAAGCCTCTTCTTGGAACAATTGGAGAAGATCTGAAGAAAAATCCCTGGACAAAATTTGGTCTTTTTGAAGAGCAAACACTTCCAGGCTGTGTCCTAGGTCACCTTAATATAAACAACAAGCAGTAAGCACTGGGGTTAGCTGATTAGGAAGGCATCCTCAAACCCAGCCACAGGAACTTTTACCCCTAGGACAATGAGGGGACTTGGGCATTTAAACCGGGGAAGATTGCCAAGGAACACCAGACCCAGCTGTGCTGTGGAGATGCAGCTGGGGTGAGAAGGAACTAGCACATGCCCAATGAGAGCAGAAGCAGTGGGGCTGGTACCCTGCTGGCTGTGAGCACTGACCAGAGGCTGGAGGTCTTGGTTTTGGTTCAATGTCAGAGAGGAGAACTGAAGGAGGATCTGTGGCCAGAGGCATCATCCTTCATATCCAAAGACTAGAGGTGATTACAAAAAATGACTCTAAAATTTTAGAGCTACAGAACCCACAAAGTAACAGAGAGAAACAAATTTCCCACTGAAGGAAATCTGGCAGGCAGACAGGAAGTGTCTATCACATCCGGCTGGAATCTCATATAAAAGAGGCAAGAGAAAACTGTTACAATGGAGGGGAAGAACAGGAACGTAAAAAGGAATGGGACAACCTTACTCTCATTGAATTTAGCTGAAGGAGAGAATAACATACACACTCAGTTGGGTATCTTACCCTACAGGAAAATAGGGGGAAAGGGGATAAGAGGAAGGCAGATTGGGGGAGAGGGTAGTTAGAAGCAAACACTTTTGAAAAGGGACAGGGTCAAAGGAGAAAATATAATAAGTGGGGGAGGGATAGGATGGAAGGAAATATAGTCTTTCACAATATACTACTATGGAAATGTTTTGCATAACTACACGTGTACAACCTCTATTGAATTGCTTATCTTCCCAGTTGGGGTGGGTGAAGAGGGGAGAAGGGAAAAAATCTGGAACTCAAAGTTTTAAAAACAAACTTTAAAAAATATCTATCTATCTATCTATCTATCTATAAATATATCCATGCTTAATGGGGGGGGGGGGGCAGGAGGGGAAGAATGGGGAAAAGAACAAAGAAAAAAGTGTACAGCAGAGAACAAAAGAAAACCTACAAGGAAGCAAAGAAAAGATGGACAGCTTTCAACCTTTAAGACATTAAGAAATAATAAAAGAAAAAGAATGAAAAAAGAGGAGAGAAAGTGAAACATCTTATCAGAAAACTAACTGATCTGGAAAATAGATAAAAGGAGAAATAATTTAAGAATACTCAGTCTACTTGAAAATTATGATTGAAAAACAAGAATCTTGATACAAATTTTACAAGAAATTATCAAGGAAAATTGCCCTGAAATTCTAGAATAAGATGGCAAAATAGAAATAGAAAAAATCCACCAATCACCACCTGAAAGAGGTCCCAGGTGGAAATTTACAGAAATATCATAGCTAAGTTTCAAAGCTCCCAAATTAAGGAGAAAATATTGGAAGCAACAAGAAAAAAACAATTTAAATAGCCCAGAGCTACAATAAGGATTACATAAGACCTACAATAAAGATTACACAAGGCCTAAAGGATCATAAGTCTTAGAGTACTTTTATTTCATAGAGCAAAAGAACTGTAGTTACAACCAAGAGATACTTAGCCAGCAAAGAAGAAAAGAGGTGCAAGAGGAAGAATTGATACAGAGGAATTAGATGGGGAGGAGGGCTGGTAGTTCTGGTAACCTACTTTCATCAAGAATGAGTTTAAGAGGGAACAATATATACATGCGTACATACATACATACATATATATACATATATAATGTTTAAAAGAGTATAAAAGTTTTCTAAATTCAGAAGAAATGAAATGATAGGGGCATAGGAAGGGAGAAAAGGACAAGAGAGAGAGATCTTTAAAGAGAAAGGTGAGGGAATAGGTAAATAGAGATATAGAAGGGTGTTTAGATTTGTGGGAATGGGAGGATAGAGGAGGGATACTTGGAGGGGGGTAGGCAAGTCATAGGAGGGCAAGGTAGTGACTAAAAGTAAAGTAGAGGAGTCAAGAGGGAGATGAAAGGAAACAAGAGACAAGCACATATATAAAAGCAAAGATCAAGAGTAGAAAAAGTTTGGGAAAGTATATGTTTATATATGTATATGTATATATCTATAGCTATGAAGAAACATCTAAACTTTCTTGTGGGCTTCTGAGGGAGGTTGGGGGGAAAGGAAAAAAAAGAACAAAGCAAAAAAGTTCACAGAAAAGAATAAAAGAAAACTCATGAGGAAGCAAAGAAAAGATGGACAGTTCTCAACACAAAGAGTATTATTTATCATATAGGCTTTCTTGAAATGAAAATTTATTGCTACATATTCTTTCTAATCCTCTTATGCTCTGCTATGCACATGACATGCTTTTTTTTCTAACTTTGTATTTAAGTTCCAATATTTAAGTTTATGATATATTTTTGTTTCTTTTCTCTATTCTCTATTTGTCTTCTGGTGTTTGATTCCAAATAAAATTTTGAAGAAAAAAAATTTGAACATTTAACAAACTTAAAGACTTTCAAATTTTTGTGACAAGAAGAGCAGAACTTAAGTGAAACATTGACATATAACATTCAGGAGAAATATAAGTTAAATTTTAAAGACCAGTTATAAGGGACTCAATAAGGTTTCATTTTTTACTCTGTATATATAAAAATATTATCAGTATTCTTATGACTCATTATTATTTTGTAGTTTAAAAGAAAGGCTTGGACTGAGCTGAGTATGATGGGATGATTCTAAAAAATAAAACTGTAGAGAAAGATAGAAAAGAGTAATTATCTCACACAAATGAGATGAAGGAAAAAGGAAAAATTTATACAGAAGAAGTTAATAGGGAGAAGGTGGGTAGTGCTGAAACCTTCCTCTCATCGGGAATCAGTTAAAGAAGGAACAACATTTTGTGTGTGTGTGTGTGTGTGTGTGTGTATGTGTATGTGTATATGCATGTATGTTGTTGCCCTTCCTTTTCAAAGAGGACTATGGTATCAGGGAAATGATGACATGACTTGCAGTTGACTTTGAGTGACAGAGGGCTGTGCAAGGTCACCAGCCTCACTTTCTCCTCCAGAGTCATCTGGGTCCAGTGGCCAGATATTCATCAAGATGACTAGAGATGAGCCAGGATGCAATGGAAGATCCTGGCCCTTGTAGGCTAAGGCCTTTTCAAGTTCTCACTTTGAATGAGGTAATGCCCATTCAGTGAATAGGCCTCTTTAAGAAGTGAGTCAAAGGATGGCCCCTTTAATTAGCAAAAAAGAAAATGAATACGTGTACATATATACATACACACATACAAACATACATATGTGTACACATACATGCATGTGTGTTAATATGTGTGTGCCCTATATATATATACACATGTATGTGTGTGTGTGTTTATAAAAGTCTTCTAAATTCAGAAAGAAATAAGAGGTCAAGGAGATAGGAAGGAGTGAGTGATAAGGGAAGGACTCTAAGAGGTGGGTAGATTAAGGAATAGGAGGGCAAAGTAGTGGGTAGAAGAAACGCAGAGGAGCGAGGGAAAATGGGGTAAATGGGGTAAAAAAAACAGAAGGATAGTGAGGAAAAAAAAGGAAGAAGGAAAATACACAAGTAATTATTGTAGCTTAGGATTTGAATGAGATGAAAATACCCATAAAATAGAAACAGATCACAGATTAAAAATTTGAATTCAACAATACATTGCATTCAGGAAACATGAGAAATTGGCATGAAGATAAAATAAAGGGCAGAAGTAGAATTTAGCATATTAAAAAAAAGCATGGGTAGTATTATGATCTCAGACAAAACTCAAGTTAAAATAGATTTAATAAAAAGTGAAAAATAGAGAAATTACACTATGTGTCAGCAATAGTATTCAGTATTGTTTAAAACCATTTAAATTACCAAGACAGTACAAGATACCTACACGTATACTTGCCAAAACAGACACAGGAACCATATGAACATAAATATAAAACTATACTAATAAACTCAGATGTAAATAATTGAAGTAATATTTATTATTATTGGGTAGGTAAAGCCAATAGAATTTTTTAAATAACAATTTTACCTAACTAATCTATTTATTCAATGTCATACCAATTAAATTACTAAAAAAATTATTTACTGAGTTAGGGAAAATAACAAAGTTCATTTGGAAGAATAAAAGGTCAGGAACTTCAAAGAAACTAAGGGAAAAAGATGTACAGGAAGTAAATTCAGCAACATCAGATCATAAATAGCATTATTAGGTGAGAGCATTGTTGAAGTGTAAAAAGGAAAATCTTGATTATTTCTAATTAAAATTTTCTCATGTTAATAAAACCTGTGTAACCAAGAGTAGAAGAAATGCAGAAAATTTGGGGGAAATCCTTCATAAACAATCTCTCAGGATAGAATTGAGTTGAAATATTGCTGGAGTGTAGGAAACGATGAGCCAATTGATTCAGAAAAACATGGGAAGACTTGGACTTGTGAAGGAAAATGCTATCCACTGTCAGAGAAACAGATGGTAAGAGGAAATAAGCATAAAAGGATCATATGTATGTGAGTGGATATGTGTATATGCACATATAAGTATACATAGATATTTATCAATAGCTATCTGTGTGTATATACATGTGTACACACATAATTGTAACCTTCTTTAGGGTGGGGGGAGTGAGGGGAAAACATAAAGTAAAAAGTGCACAGCAGAGAACAAAAGTCAACAAGGAAGTGAAACTGGGCAGCTTTGAAAACAATGAGTAGTATTTATTATATAGGTTTTCTAGAAATGGAAATGTATTGTTTTATATTGACTCCCATCTTACAGTCTGCTATAAACATGGAAATGGTTTTTTTTTCTTTTTTCATTTTATATTTAAGTTTAAAATTTTTAAAGAAGGAAGAGAAAAAGAAGGAAAAAGAAAGTAATTTAAAGGAAAGAAGGTAAAAAGAAGGAAAAAGAAAGGTAGAAGAAGAATCCAATGGAATACAAAAAAAACATAAGTAAAGTTTTTAGCTTGAGAGGTCATGCACAATGTAAGAGTTTGTGGAGTTCATTTCTTACTGTGCTTGACATTTTATAGAATGAAAAACAAAGGAAGAAAGAGTCATAGAAATCTGAAGCTGGAAAAACCTGAACCGTCATCTGGTCCAACTCCTTCATTTTACAGATGAGCCTCAGAGAGGTAAAACAATTTACCCAATGTCACCCAGCGAAATAATGACAGGGCCCAGACTTTTTGACTTGTACATAATGAAAACAACAGTGGATTTGGAGGCAGAATGTCTGGGTTCCAATCCTGACTGTGACATAAGTGACCTTGGCAAGTCCTTTCATTTCTCTGGGTCTTCATCTCCCCATATGTAAAAATAATACTTTGAACTAAATGTCTTTTAAGGCCCCTTCCAGATCTAATTCCCATGACCCCTACCTAGTTCAGTGTTCTTCCCAGCATCTCCACAGTGTTAATGATGAGGTGCAGGCTCTGGGAGCCCCCTTGAGCTCTCCTTGAATCTTCTCATGGGAGGCATTTGCCTGAGGCCATGGGCCTTAAGTTGTGGCTCTGCCCAAGTCTTTAGCCCTCCTTTGTCCAGCAACTTCTCACTCTTAATCACTCATTACTGGAGTCTGACCTCATCTGACTCCTGAAGACCCTCCCCAAATTCCTCATCTAGACCACCCCTAGATTCCTCCTACAACTTTTCTGTATATAAGACTTCATCTTCCCTCCATGTGGTATGAGGGCCTGTGCCTCATCATTTCCAACACAATGAGGGGAATGTGTGAAGCATCTCCCTCAACAAATTGTAGCCTGATTGGGTACACAAGACACTCATATGTGAAACAAAAGAGAGCAATACAACAGACCACATAATAAGTACTGATATCTCCCATACCAGAGCCAGTTTGGTGTAGTGAACAGAGAGTCAGCAGCCTTAAAGTCTAGAAGTCCTGAGTACATCAGATACATACTTGGCAGTGGGACCTGGAGAAGTCATTTAACCTGTCAATGCCCCTGCACGACTCTGTTGAAAGACTCTTCAGTTGTAGAGAAGATACCCAACTGCATAGGTAAATGAAGTTCATAACTAGGAGCTCCCTCTCCTAAAGAAATCACCAGCCTAGTTCCATCTCCCTCCCCAATGAAAGAATTAACTGAATAGAGGCAAAAATAACAAAGGAGGAAAGAAAAAGATAAGAAAAGATGGACGAGAATTTATGTCCTTAAGTATCCTTTTTGTTCCCAAATTTTTAAATTTTGATGCAATAAATAGAATCAGACATCAATAGCAATTAATGCCGATACATTTCTGTGAACATATTGGAGTTTGGAAAAAAGAAGGCAGAATGGTTATTGATAAAAAACAAAAAACAATTACATGAAAATTGGTGGTTAGGGCTGTTCTTTAAAAATGTTTAAATATTTGGGTTTTTTTTCTGTGACTCTAGAAACTTTGAGTTCAAGTGGCTGAAGAAATACATACCTGAAAAAAGTGAAGAAAACAATACTATCTGGGAAGTTGTTTTCCAAAGCGTGAGCTAATATCCACAGAGAAGTCAATAATGTCAGTAACGGGGAAGCTAGATGGCCCAGTGGATAGAACATGGGGCCTCACATCAGGAAGACCTCCATTCAGATCCAACTTCAGATACTTACTAGCTGTGTGACCCCTGGCTAAGTCACTTAAACTGTTTCCCTCAGTTTTCTCAAGTATAAATGGAATATAATAATAGCACCTACTTCCCAGAGTTGTTCTGAGGATCAAAAAAGGTAGTAATTGTAAAAGCTTAGCATAGTACCTGGCATGTAGTAAGCACTCTCTATGTATGTATGGATGTATGCATGCATGCATGTATGTATCTATGTATGTATGTATTTGTGTGTAAGCTACACATATACGTAGCTATATATCTGTGTGCGCACATATGTGTGCGTGTGTACACAGACGCACGTGCATACACACAATACATGTGTGTGCATATTTATGTGTATCTATGTATATTAGCTATAGTAATTATTATTAATAGAATTATCAAAAGAACCCAAAGAGACCTATCCCATGCCACTTCCATTTTCAGTCAGAATATGTTTTGTGTATGTTGGGTTGTTGTTTTTTTCAGTTGTTTTACCGTTGTATCTGACTCTTCATGACCTCATTCGAAGATTTCTTGGCAAAGATACTGGAGTGGTTTGTCATTTCCTTCTGTAGCTTATTTTACAGATGAGGAAACCAAGGTATACAGGGTTGAGTAACATGCCCAGGATCACACAGCTAGTAAGTGTCTGAGGCCAGATTTGAACTCAATTCTTCCTGCCTCCAAACCCACTACACCACCTGTTTGTCTTTGTCTTTTTTTTAAATTGTATTAGTATTTAAAGGTTCAAAATGAAAATACCCAAACATGAAAGATGTAGCAGAAATGACAAGAAAAATACATTTCACAACTCCCACCAAGAGCACAGGCAGTGTAGGTCCCAAGGAGAAATGAAGTTAGACATTTCCAGTTTGTATCCCATCCTGCCTTGTGTGATACTTTTTTAAAAAATCATATCCTTAACATCTTCCTCTAGGATTTGAGAATAAAGGACAGCTCTCCTTTTCCCTTGGCCAGATTTCACTGTTTGGATCTCATTTCCCTTGTCAATATGTTTATCTTCTCCCTCATTTTCAAACAGTATTTCCTGTACAGAAATGCTACCCTCCAGGATTATATTTAGCTTTTTGCAAAGAAATGCCATCATTGGATTCAGGAAGTAGAGATCTCTGCACCTGAAGGTGTGTGCTTTCAGAGGTCAAGGTGCTCTCTGGTTAGTGACTTTTGTCACTGGCCTTTCCAAATCCAGGCAGCTGAGCCCTTTGTCAGAGAGCATATGGCTGTGAACAGCCTCAGTGCCTGAAAGGATTGTTTATTTAGGAAAGTCTGAAATGTTCAGCTGCATAGAAACCAAATTCTCTGCTTATCCTCCTCTCATATGTTCCTGAAGAACATTTATTTCAGGGTCACATCACCAGAAATAATGATAATTCCCCTCTCTAGCCAATGAATTAGTCACCAGCCTGAATCAAGTGCTCACGGTATTCAAAGCCCCTCACTAGCTGCTTTATGAGTATGTGCATAGAGGGGAAAGACACATAAGGAATAGATGTTTCTTCCTGTCCTTACACACTTACATTGTTACTTTAAGGAGAGGATTTAAAAATGTTTAAAATTTGGCACCCTGTTTAATGAATTACTGAATGACTGCTTTTCATTTTGATATTTGAAAAATTAAAAAATCACTCAACTGTCTGTGACTCACCTGATCCCCAGTGGTGAAATCCAACCTTCTTTTTGTGTTATCAGGCTGTCCTGACACAGAACAAGTGTAAGAACATGTGTGGGTGGGCCCCCGTGTGTAAAGAGGCTCCACATATGTTAAGGGGCTGTCCTTGTGTGGCTTGAAAGCAGACTAATAATCTCTAGCTTCTTCTCTCCCCATCCTGCCCCCTTCTCCCACCTTCTCCAAGAAAGACTTTCATTCCTACCAGGAAGGCAAGCAGGAGTTTGGGTTCAGAGGCCATTCTTTCCTCAGAGGGAGAGGGTAATGGAGCTAAAAGTATATCTTCTCTCCTAAATAGTGTTCAATTAGGGGATATGATTGGGTTCAATCTAACTTTAGATTACTTTGTCATTTGTGGGGAAGAAGGGGGACCTTAAGTTCTGTATCCAAGACTTGACTCCTTCCCCACCTATACCAGTTCCACAATAAACATATATAGCAAATAGAAAAGAAAAAAATTATCCAAGTCAGTAGCAAAACAGAAATCAGAGAAGGTATGCCTAGGAAAATACATAGCAGAGAATACAGAATAAAGAAGGTCTCCCATTGGGAGCAAGATAACTCAGTTCAACCAAGAAAAGAGTCCTTGAGCTCACCCTGAGGAGAAACTCCCAAAGTCTCTAAAATAGTAGTCTTGGGTATAGGAACATGATGAAGACTGCTGGCTCTTTTCACATCTTCCCAGAGTCTTTTCCTTCAGCAACCTGAAGTGGAGTTGGCCTCTTCCATCTTCCCTCTTGAAGCTGGAAGCCGAAGTGCCAGAAACCTGATGTGACTCATCATTACAAAGAAGACTAAAAATTTGAGTCCCACAAAGGGAACTCAAAGGAGACTGGCAAAGGCTGGGGCTCTCTCGCGCCTTGATCAATCCACCAAGTTTCTCATGCAGAGTAGGGCCTTCATCTCCACCAACAAGGAGAGCATGGGCCTTGGGAGAAAGAATCTGCACAGTTGGGTGAAAAGAACATTGGACTGGGAGTAGAAGTGTGTTGGAACAGCTTGAGTGGACTCATAAGAGCCAATTATGAAATTTTCAATTTGAATCTTTATACCTCAGAAATTGGCAAACGCTACAAATTGGGACTTGGTTTCTCAATTGTCTAGACTTAAGAAAGTGATGGAGAAAGTGCTAATAATACATAAAAGTGTGTCATACATACATTTTATTTTCTGGAGAGTTTTTTGTTAACATTTACCAGCACACCATTGGATGGAAATCAGAAGACAATATTCTTATCTGACACTAGCTTTAGGACCATGAACCATTCAGTTAGTCTCTCTGAGCCTCCCTTTTCTTATTTATAAAATGGAAATGATGTTACTTCTAATTGCTCTCTTAACAGAATTATTATAGGGCAAACATTCTATAAACTTCTATAAACTTACACATAATTATATAAATTTGGCTTATTAGTATCATAATTCCTGTTAATAAGACACACAAAGCAAAGGTAAATAAGGATTGGTCCCACATTTGCCTATGCATTTAAGTTACTAAAAATGGAAAATAATAACATTGTCAACAATAACATTTTTAAAGTAAATGTTAATGACCATAGTACTATGCAAAAAGAAGTCATTAAATAATTTTTAAAAAAAGAAAAAAACAGAAATGGTATGTTTAAATGTGATATACATGATATGACTAAATTCTGGAACTGGATGAGGTAAAAAATTAACTGGTTGATCTCAATATTAACCAAAATGGCCAATTATAATCTGAATTACCATGGGGAAAAAGATCTGTTCCAGATGTAACCTGGGTCATCCTCAGTCCTCAATGTGAGCCTTTGAAAGCTATATCCTGGTTCAAGTCATGTTTTGGGTCACTGCTAATTCAAAACCAGAGCTCACATGCCTCTTTAAAGATTTACAACAAAACAAAACAAAGCAAAAAACCCAAGTTAATCCAGAGGACACATTAACTCAAGGCATTTAATGAAGCTGAATAGCAAGGTAAATAATAGCAATAACAACACAATTCTCTCCATACACAGAAGGGCATGTTCTCCCACAGATCCCCAGATCTAAGAAGGAATGTATGTCGCCTGTGTATCTCAGCTTAAACACCTATCAGCTGCCTAAGATCCCTCTTGCCATTTTCCCAAAGAATTGCTGGTGTCATCAGCTGGATTGCTTTTTCTGCTGGTTTTCTGACTAGTTGCTGCCTCCATCTGGGGATTCTGTGATGAATTGCGTTGATTGGTATCTTCTTCTCTGCAGTAGAGTGCTTGCAGCTCTCATATAAGTTTAGCCCATACCCTCAGGGCTTTCTAGCTTTTTTGTGAGGCAGACCCACTGCCTCAGGCTGCCCAAAAAAGGACCCTTAGGTCAAATTTGCCATTGAAATGAATTGCTTCTCATCATTTGTCACCAATGGAATTGCCCAGCCCCATGTGACATCTGGAAATGAAGAGGTAAGCAACAAAAGGTAGAGGGTCAGAGGTAGGGGTGCACAAGATCCCAAAATACCAACACACTGGGTCCTGCCAAATGAATTCAACTCAACTCTTCTCTCAGCCAAAGAAAAGTGAAGTTTATTAAAAGTTCACCTGTATTGGACACAGAGCAAGTTTGTCCTAGAAAATTCTATGGTTCTCTCATACATGGGGGCAAGAAGGGGTCTTATATACAGAAAGGTTGTGGGAGGAATCTAGGGGTGGTCTGGAGGAGGAGTTTGGGGAGGGTCTTCAGGAGGAGTCAATGAGGTCAATTAGTGATTAAGGGTGGGAAGCTGACAGAGGTTACTTGGAGCTAACAGACAATGGGGGGCTAGGCTGGTTCAAGGGTGTATTGATATTTTGATAGGCTTGAGGGTGGGAAGTAGCTGGACAATGGAGGGCTAGACTATGTTAGAGTAACAGAGATCTGGGCAGAGCCACAATGAAAAGCTTATGGCCTCATGCAAATGACTCATCAAGTGGGAAGATTCAATCAGAGTTCAAGGGAGTTCCCAGAGCCTGCACCTCATCAGAAATACCTTTTTAACTTCCACTGAATACCCATTCTTCATTAGGAAGAATGACTCTCCAAAAGGACCTTGCTGCAGGAGGACCTCAGACTAGGGTGATATCTTCAGAGTTCTCACTCCAAGTATTGTCTGAGTTAGAAGGCAAGAGCACATCCTCAAAATCAGTGGTTCTCAACCTGTGGGTTATGTTCAATTTGTAATGATGAAAATAGATCCTGCATATCAGATATTTACATTGTGATTCATAACAGTAGCAAAATTACAGTTATGAAGTAGCAGCAAAAATAACTTTATGGTTGGAGATCACCAGAACATGAGGAACTGTATTAAAGGGTCATGGCATTAGGAAGGTTGAGAACCACTGCTCAAAATAGAAAGAGATTTTAAAAATTCTTTCAACGACTTGAATAAAAGAATGTCATCTTTATGAAATTTGCCAATGAGCCCAAGCTGAGAGGGACAACTAACCCACTGGATACAGACTCAAAATCCAAAATTTATCTTAACTGGTATAGAAACCATAGGCTAAATCAATAAGAAGAAATATCAAAGAGATCATGTAAATTCTTACCTTCAGATGTAAAAAATCAACTTCACAAATGTATAAAGGCAGGAAATATGGTTAGGTAGTCTGTCTGAAAAAAATCTGAGGGTTTAAGTGGACTGAAAATTTAATGCAAATCAACATTATGATATGGTAAATTAAATTAAGGGAGATTGAATTTCCATATCACAGAGTACTGTGCTCAGTTCAGGGTAATACATTTTAGGAGGGATACTGATAAAGTCTCTAGTGAGACTAGTGAGAACTAGTGAGATCTAGTGAGAACAATCAGAAGGGTAAATTAAGTTCATGACACATGAGAATTGACTGTGGGAACTGTGAATGTTAGGAATAAACAAAAATGGAAGTGATGGGGTACAGGTTCTGGGAAACCCCTTGAACTCTCACTGAATCTTCCCAGTGGATGAGGCATTTGCCTGAGGCCATAAACCTTTCATTATAGCTAAAGGCAAATCTCTGTTACTTATAACCTAGCCTAGCCCTCCATTGTCCAGCTACTTCCCACTCTTGATCCTATCAAAATGTCTATACCCAAATCTGTTACCCTTAAACTAGCCTAGCCTTCAATTGTCTGCCTCTCCAGGTAGCCTTCAGCTATTTCCCACCCTGAAACCCATTCTTGGAGTCTGATATCAGTTCCATAAAAAAATCCTCCTTAGACTTCTCCTCAAGACCCTCCCCAAACTCCTCCTCTAGACCACCCCTAAATCTTCCCACAATCTTTCTGTATATAAGATCCATCTTGCCTCTGTGAAGGGGCTGAGAATAATCTAGCACAGACTCACTCTGTGTCAGATTATTCTGACCTGCTTGTCAATACAAGTTTCACAGATACTTAGGCTCCTTAAAAGTCTGCCCATTATGGCAAATCTTTAATAAACTTTGCTTTGGCTGAGAGAAGAGTTGAATTCGTTTGGCAGGACGTGGCATGTTGATATTTTGGGGTCTCAAGCTCCCCTAAACCTCAACAGAAGGGAGTATAGTAGGAGGTAGCAGGACCCCTTTGTTGCAGGTTTTCAAAGAAAGGTTGAAAGGCCACTTATTAGGTATATTGTAGAAGGAATTATTTTTCAGGTATGGATTGATCCAGCTGTCTACTGAGGTCCTTTCCAGTTTTGAAATTCTTTGATTCTTCAAACTTCCCCAGGGTTTCATATTGTTGCATGCTCTGAATCTTTGTAAACTTGTTTTTACTCCTGCCCTGGGCGAGGCTCAAGATGGGTCAGAAATCAAGACTTAGATTCTAAAGATTAGGAAGGTAGATTCTGAACAATTTACATTGACTAAATAATCATCAATTTTAGCTAAAATTAGAATAGCTGTCTGTTTGAATATATGTTGAATGTTAGCAAATTCATATGGCTAATAAAAATATTAACAATTTAATCTTGATGTTAGCCAAGGTTTGGTCATAAGCTAAAATGCATACAGAGTGAAATTTATTGATTTTTGGAGTATGCTCAATTTATTTTAAAAGAATCATAAGATCACAGGACTCAGATATAGAAGAGACTTTAGAGATTCATCTAGTCCAATCTTCTCATTTTATAAAGAACACTACTTGCTCAAGATTAATGGTTAATTCATGAAATGTAGAATATAAATTAAGGCAGATTTGCTTGTGAGAAAAGTAACTTCCAACTCTTGCACTTCCCTTTTATACCCAGAATGGGAGAAATCTGTGAATATCACAGGAATGGAAAGGGCAAAGGTACAGCATCCATCAGTTCCTTTCCTTTCAAAATGATGATGGGATAGGGATACTTAACACATGGTAATGTTGCCATTTGGGGTGTTAGGGACCCC
The DNA here is from genome assembly GCA_028646575.1 of Pseudocheirus occidentalis. Taxonomy (NCBI): domain Eukaryota; kingdom Metazoa; phylum Chordata; class Mammalia; order Diprotodontia; family Pseudocheiridae; genus Pseudocheirus; species Pseudocheirus occidentalis. The sequence continues at coordinate 65,707,403 of CM053600.1, read as the reverse complement.
CAAATGTAAAGATATGGGGAAGGCGGGGGGTCTGCCTTGAAAGAATTTGACCACTCAAGCTTTCTAATCAAAGTAGAGAGCTTTTATTATAACACCAGTATGGCAGGCAAGATTTCTAGTAAATTTGCAAATTTGATGAGGATAGGATTGATACTTATATACAAAAAAGACTATAAGAAGATCTGGATGGGATTAAGAAGTGGTAAATAGCCGAGGGTAGACCAGGTGCAGACAAGAAAGAAGTTAAGTGGTCAGAAACACATAGTAAAAGGGCAGTTTAAAAGATTATTGAGTGTCTAGGTAGATTGTCTGAGGCCAGATGCTTCAGAGAAAATGCCAGTATGAGAAACTTCAGGGGCTTTTAGGGGTCCAGGTCCCATTGCCCCATCATTAGCAAGTGACTCATTGGAGTAGATACCTTCTCTCTTATTTACCTTATTTAGCAGCTTTGAAAATAAACTGACCAATGCTCCTTGGGCATAAAGATTAGACAGCAATCCTAAAATAAAGTTAATATACCTTCTGCCTTACCTCCCTATTCTCTCTTTTTGGTTTTTATAGGAATATTTGCCACATTCTCTGTATTTGCCACAGACATTTTTGTCAGTATTGCAGCAGATAGACTACTAGACCTAGAGCCTTAAGGACCTGAATTTAAGTTTAGCTTCAGATAACTTGTTAGTTATTTGATCCTGCTCAAGTCACTTAACTTCTGTCTGTCTTAGCTTCTTCATCTGTAAAATGGGGATAATAATGGCATCTACTTCTCAAAGTTCTTGTGAGGCTAAAATAAGAAAATATTTGCAAAACATTTTCTAAACCCTAGAAATATTAAATATACACATTAATATATTCAACACAAATATTAAAAATAACTATATTATCATTATCAATATTATTATTATCCTAAAGAAAAGCTTTAGTAATAATTATCTGCCATGGAAATGATCAAAATTCCACAGATGTGTTACAGTGACATTCATGTAGATATGATAGATTTATCTTTCAATATAAGCTAGCCTCCAACTAATGAAGGTGAAAGAGCTTGAGACATACCTATGATGGGATACAGGCTCTGGGAACCCCCTTGAACCCTTTGAATCTTTCCATGTAATCTGGCATTCCCCAGAGATCAAAAGCCTTCCATTATTAATATAAGTGAATCTCTGTTACTCTTAACCTAACCTAGCCCTCCCTTGTTTGTTATCTTCAGGTAGCCTTCCCCTATCTCCCACAGTTGATCCTATCAAAATATCTATGACCAAATATGTTACCTTCAAACTAGCCTAGCCCTCTATTGCCTGTTAACTTCAGATTGCCTCTGGCTGCTTCCCACCCTTGATCCCATCAAAGTTCCATTCTCCTGGTTCCTGGAGTCTGACCTCAGTCCCATCAAGATCCTCCTTAGATTCTTCCTCAAGACCCTCCCCAAACTACTCTTCTAGACCACCCCCTTAGAGCCCTCCCACAGTCTCAGGCAGTCCTAATCCTCTTTCGGCACCCTCTTCATTTTTATGGTTTCCTGACACCGGGAAACACTGCTAATCTCAAGCTCTTCTCCAGCCAGGACTGGAAGGTACATAAGCCTCTCTTTTTCCCTATTGCTTTCTTGTCCTTCAAGTAGCTTGGAGGTGTGGTTTTTTTGTTTGTTTGTTTGTTTGTTTTGTCCCATTAGATCAGACAGGTCCCATTAGGTCAGACAGCTAGGTACTCGTGTTGAAGAAAATGGACATGTGCTCAGCTTCTGAAGAATGGAGGACAAGGACAGATGCCTCTTCTGGAAATGTGAGCCAGATTCTTTCAGTTCTCTTAGTGCTAGGGAACTTGTCTTATTTTGTTTTATTTGTTTTTCGAGGCTTACTTGCAAACCTTCTTTTATGGTGTAAGGGATTTTAAAGACCATTTACCTGTGGCTCCCAAAAGTTCGCCTTTGGGTTGTCTTCTAAAACACTGGGAAAAATTTAGTTTCTCTAGAGACCTTAAAAAGGAAAGGCTAGTGTTTTTTTTTGCAACACTGTTTGGCCTAGCTATTGCCTAGAAAA
>CM053600.1:65690747-65704861 GCA_028646575.1 Pseudocheirus occidentalis | reverse complement strand
TGGCACAGTGGATAGAGAGCACTGTCCCTGGAGTCAGGAGGATTTGAGTTCAAATGTAGCCTCAAACACTTGACATTTACTAGCTATGTGATCCTGGGCAAGTCACTTAACCCCATTGCCTCCCTCAACACTGCTGCACTTTCTCCCTACCCCCCCAAAAAAGCAGAGGTCATCCCAAACTAACCTAAATTCCTATTATGACAAGGGTAATAGACTATTCAGACTGGGAAATGCTGGAAAAAACTCTATAGAGTTTTCTTGGATTTTAACAAAATGTTTGAGCATATCTCTATATACGGAGGTAGATTTGTGGACCTGAGGAGTAATCATTAATGATTAAAGATTTCAACTTGGAAACAGTTCTATTGTAAAGTGGCCCAGAGATCTCTCTTTGCTCCGGTGTTAAAAATGCATAACAGTTTAATCAAGTCTTTGGATAAAGCCCCAAATAGATTGCTTATCAAACGTGCAGGTGACAAAAAACTCAAGAGGGATAGCTGTTCCAATCTTGTAAATTAAAGGAGAATCAAACAGACCAGAAATTCACAAAGCAAAGAGTCTTTCAATAAGAGTACATTTAGAATTCTCTAGATAAGATATAAGTCCTAACTTAAAACACCCAGGACCAGAGAGAGCATGGAGAAAAAGGGGTAAGAAAAGAGGCCTTCAGGATGCTTCTGGGAGCCCAGATAGCAGAGTAAAAAGCAAGTCGCTCTCACTCTTCCTTATCGACCTCTAAAAACCCAGAAAATATCACCCCAGAAAAAACCCTGGAACAGCTAAGTCAGCAGAAAGATGGGGTGCAGCAGTCTCGTAGCCTGGGAAGCTCGGGGGATTAATGGGAAAGATCCCTCTCACTGTGGTAGAAGGGGAACAGTACAGGACAGGAGGCATCTCAGCAAACCATGGGGGGATCCTGAATCCCAGGGTGGTGGAGCAGGCAAGTGACAACATCAGGACCCCACCGAGTGTCTTGCCATAGGGAGGGAAACCGTTAGACTCCAGCTTGGAAATACACCACATGTGCTGAGAGGTAGGCATCCTCCAGTAGACAAACCTTCCAGTGCTTCAAAGCAGTCAGGGTGAACAGTCCTCCAAGGGCCAGACTCTCTCCCCAAACCCCACCCCAGAGCATCAGTATTGCTGACCCCAGTTCAGTACCAGGTAAGCCGCAAGACCCCTACAGCCTCCAGCTGCCAGCAAGCACCTAGGCCCCAATACACAAAGCCAGTGACCAGGTCCCTGGCCCCCAGCACAAGAAGCTTGTGTCAGTGCCCCTTGTGTTCCAGCAGAAGAGCTCAAATTTAAAAGCCAGGAAATAAGTTAGCACTATGAGCAAAAAGCAGAAATGGACAATGACCATAGATTCTTACTATGGGGACAGGGAAGATCAAAACACAAATTCAGAAACGAAAAAAGGTTTTCAGGGAAAGGGATACAAGTCTCAGACACAGGAGGGAGGTCAACAGGCCTCAGATATGATGTTCTTCAGGCTACACTAGGTGGAGGAAAGGGATCAACAGTAGTCCAATGAGAGACTTCTCTCAGACTTGACACACCCATTTTAAGCCAAGCTCTTATTGCTACTCTTAGTCAATGAGCAGAGATGTCCAGATCTTCATCATTTCCAATTCAAAACAGCTCACAAGACAGGTGAGACTCATGAGTTTTATAGAGATGGAAACCAATCATAATTCCCTCCTCACTTCGGGCATCAAAGACAGAGGAATGAGCCAGGGGGCAATAAATGTCTAGCCTTGGTCTATGACTTAATAAACAAGCTTAATAAATAATATTTACAATATGCCAGTAAAATAGTTGATAGTGGTATTTACCCAAGAATGGCTGACCAGATGTTTACACAAGGATACAGGGGTTTGTACATAGGGGTTTAATTGTCTTGAAGTATTTTGTCACCAGACAACTTAGGACTCCTTCAATAATTAAAAGATTGAATGATTGAGTCAATATCCAAAAAGATTTTGACAGGATAGAACACTGGGCTGAATCTAAGAAAGCAAAACCTCACAGGAAAGCAACCAGTTACAAACAGATTTCCCTATGGGCCGGAAAGAGGATGTTGATGTTCAAGCCCTTCTTACCCTCCGCTTCACCTATTAAAAGAATTCTGATAAGAGTAACAGGAAAAAACCAAGACTGCTGATGGCTATAACCATCTTCATTAAGAGCTAGGCTTTGGTACAATGGTGTTTCTATATGTTTTTTGCTATTTCTTTAAGCAGATTTTTTATTGTTTTAATGTCCTATTTTCTAGTTTTGTTTCATATAAAGTTATGATCCATCATAACTACTTGGTCATGCATATTTGTATATTAATTACATACAAAAAGGGCAATGGAGGGTGCCAGTTATTAGCTGGGATAAATAGAACTAAAAATAGGTACGGGGATTATACCTTTGTTCCAATGGCAAGGATTTCATCTTGACTTTGGGCCTTGAGCATAATAGAGAATTTGGTGAATTTTGATTTTTAATTACTTTCTAAAAAAGCTCCTAAAATTGTAGAGAAAGATGATCCACTTGAAGCAGGACCATGCACTGCTATGGAGTCATTGTTAAACCAGGATCTGGTGTGATTTAAATGTGAGAACCTTAGGAGAAAACTACAGACTGTAGCAAATGGGAGAGAGTAAGGTGAAGAATAAAGCAACATTACAGCTGGTGGAAGAAGAAAGTTATGTTCTGCAAGAAAGGCTACCCACCCCAGGGGCTACTGAAATTTTTATGGTGGGAGGGAAAATATTCATTCTTATAACATCAAACCTTGCCTTACAGAAATACCTGTTTGCTACAAATAAGAACTACATCTGGAATTCTGGAGTAGTAGCATTTTCTCTACTTAATTTGTTTAGATAGTTAAAATTCTTTTTTCTTTCAAAGCAGAATTTTCCATGTTAATGCTGCATTTATTGAATATGCCTGTATACAATAATTTAACATTTTATTTTTCTAAATTTTATTTTTATTTTTTGTGGGATTTTTTTTTACAGATTGACTTTATAGTTGTAGATGCAATATTGATTCATTTTAAGAATTATTGGATATTGAATTTTTTTAATTTTTATTTTAAATTTGCTAGAATTTTCTATCTTTATTTTGATATGTGACTTCTTTTTGAAGCACTTTTATTTTCTCTCTTACTGAAGTTATCCACTGCATTTTCTCTTTTCTTTTTGTATTAAAGATTTTTTTATTTCTTTTTTTATTGCTGTATTTTGCACTTTCCCTTTAACTATGTACCTGCTATCATTATGTGAAATGTACTACAAATATAAGTTGAATTTGAATGCTAATACTTATTCTTTGATAATGACAAAGTGAACACTTACAGTTGTATAATTTTCCTGTTGTTGTGTGAATATAATGTCATTGCTGTTATTGAGATGTATTTCCATGTTTGCCTGACTGATAATTTGCGGATAACTGACATACTGTTGACATTTGCTGGTGTTGTTACTGCTACTAATATGGCCTCCAAAGTCCGTATAAACCCACATGACAAATTAAAATAATGGGCCAAGCACAAACTAATAGAAAAGGCCCAGTATACTCTCAAAGACAGGCAATCCCATCTATATTAGGAGCATTTGCCTGTACATGGTACAAGAGAACTAAGAAGAATGGTCTTATGGGTGTAATCAAGTGAAGAAATTCACAGATAATCTGGTAAGAAGTAGACCCAAGAACAGACGTTTTCTACTTGGAAAAGCAATGAGAAAAGGCAGTAAAAGACAAGCTGATTTGACACGAAGATACGATTACCAAAAGAAAAAAAAAAAAGAAAGGTGGCATTCCTTCTCAGCTAGAGCAAAGAGAGCTATAGCTAGGCCACCTGCTCTCATGAAGGGAATGTGATTTTGGTGTCACAGAAGCTGAGGGCCACAAAAGGAGCTTCACGAGAAAGACAGGGGTCTGGAAGGATGTCAGCCTGGTCCCCACAAGCCTAATGGATCTTTTCCACTTGAATTCAGAGGACCTCATGGAAAAATTACTGTACACTGAGGATGTTGACTACATAGTTTTCTTGGTCACACAAGTGCTCAACCAATGACCATCATGTCCTAATCATTTTATTGAAGACTTTTGAAGAAAATACCTTTGTACTCTCTAGAAGAAATTGACCTTAGAAGATGATGATAAAAGCTACCCATATCTGGAATATGTTGAAGTAATTTGGGAATTTCCTAAAGAAATGACTTTTGTGATCTTGGGTAATGGAGACCCAAGTTCTACTATGTTCAGACCCAATATGAGTAAAGGGAGTGTCAGCTCTAAGTAGAAAAATATTCCAAATATTCAAGATATTAGGATAATCTTACAAAAATAACAGGAACTTAGTATCTTTACATTTTTATCATCTGCAATAGGATCAAGTCAAGTGCTCAGAATCAACATCATAAGAACTCTCTCTCTCTCTTTCCCTGTCTCTCTCTTTCCCTCTCTCTCTTTCAACCCTAACTCTTCAATATTTTAAATGAATTCAGAGAAATCTCACTTTAGGGATTCCCCATTGACAGAGGAATGGAAGGAATAGTTGGGGCAGTAGCTCAGAAAGAGGATAGGCATGTTCATGTTTGCATGAATAGAATGTGAGACATACCTAAGAATTAATGCACAAGATTCATTTCACCCACTCTGGAAAAGATCCAGAAAATTCTTTTGTGATGGATGACCTCCACAAACCATCTCAAGAACCTGGTGGTTAATGGCATCATCGCAGAGTCTAATTGCCAATTGTTTCACTCCTAGTTGTGGTGCCCAAGAACAATGGAAAGATTTTTATGTGTGTAAATTACTGAATACTGAACAAAAGGACCATAGTGCACCTATACACTATGCCAAGAGTTCAGTTGGCTATATTGTTTATTAGGCAGGCAGTGATTTTCTGTATTGTGTTTGTGCAATCAGGATCCTATAGAGGAGGAAGACTGCTTTCATCTTCTCAGCTAGACTTCACTAGTGTGAACTCTTGACCCGAGGCATTTCTGGAGTACTTACTATTTTCCAAAGATTGTTGGATAAAGTAATTAGAGACAGAAACTACCATCATGTATTGGTATAACTTGATGACATCCTTGTCTTTGGGAACATCTTGAAAGGAGGTGAGAAAAGACTGAAAATGTTGAATTCAGGTTAGAAGAAAATGGCCCAAAGCTTTCAACAGTACCAGTTTAATAGTTCCTCTGGCAAGCATGGGAACCAAATAATGATAGGACAGAGGATGGATTTTGGAAACTAGGAATAGATAGCCTGGATAACACAACAGTTTGGAGCTGCATAAGAGCAGCCTTCAAAGGGCTGCTAAAATAGAATCTCAAAGTTGCTTTAATTTGCATTTCTCTAATTATTCATTTTTTGGAACATTTTTCTCAAATGGCTTTAGATTAGACCGGTTTTCTTCCCTTGAGAACTGCCTGTTCATATTCTTATTGAGGAATGGCTCTTATTCTTGTAAATTTGAGTCAGTTCCTTATATATCTTGGAAATGAGATCTTTATCAGAAAAACTTATTATGAAGATTTCCCCCCAGTTTTTCCCCTTTTAGTCTTTGCTTTAATGGATTTATTTGTGTAAAACCTTTTTAATGTTACATAATCAGTTATCCATTTTATTTTCAGTGATCTTCTCTACTCTTTATTTCATCATAAACTTTTCTCCTATCCATAGAGAGGATTGGTAATTTTTCTATGTTTCTCTAATTTGTTTATGATGTCTTTTTTATCTCTAGGTCACATGTACCTTTGAAATTTGGCATAAAATTTGAAGTGATCAAAAAATAGGATAAGGTCCTATATATACAAAAATACTGACAGCAACTCTTTTTTGTGGCAGCAAAACCTGGAAACTAAAGGGATGCCTGTCATTTGAGGAAGGGTGAATAAGTTTTGACATATTAATGTGATGAAATACTAGTATGCTCCAAGAAATGTGGAAACAGATGATTCCAAAGAGATATGGAAAGACTCCCATACAGAGTGAAGTAAGCAGAACCAAAAGAACAATTTATACTATGATATCAAAATTATGAAAATGAACAATTTTTAAGACTTTTCTATGAATGAATGAGTGAATGAATGAATGAATGAATGAATGAATGAAACAAGCAAACACTGGAGAAAAATTTCTACAATAACAACAATATTGTAAAGGAAAACATTTAAAGCTATAAGAACTATGATCACTACAATGACTATCTGTGATTCCAAAGGCTCAATGGTAAAACATGCTACCTCCTGACAGAAAGGTTTGAGATTTAGGGTATAAAATAAAAAAATATATAAATACAAATAGTTGGCACAACAGATAGACTGCTAGACCTGGAGTCAAGAAGACTTGAGGTCAAATTCAGTCCTAGACACATGACCCTTGGCAAACCTCAGTTTCTTCAACAGTAAAATGAAGATAATAAATGTACCTACCACCCAAGGCTGTTGTGAGGATCAAATGACATAATATTCTTTTTTTTTTCTTTTTGGAGGGGGGAAGGTAGGGCAGTTGGGTTAAGTGACTTGCCCAAGGTCACACAGCTAGTTTTGTGTTTGTGTTAAGTCTATGAGGTCAGATTTGAATTCAGGTACTGAATAGAGGTGCTGGTGCTCTATTCACTGCTCTACCTAGCCACCCTATGATATGATGTTCTAAAATGCTTAACACAGTACATGAAATATAAGAGTTTAATGAATGCTAATTCTCTTCTCTACATATATGTTTGTGTAAGTTGCATATATAAATATACATATATGTGTTTATATAAATATACATATTGTGTATACATATATTTAGAAATATATATAAATATATAACTATATATATGCATGTATATATAATACACATACAGGTATGTATTTTAAAATACACAAACCTCTGTGTACAACCAATGAAGAGATTTGTTTACAATAACTGTGAAAAGAAATTTATTTTTCTTTTCTCTTTTTTTTCAGGGAAGTGCAAAAGAGTCTGTTACTTAAAAATGATCTTTAAATAGAGCAGTTAGGAAGTGCTAAAGACGTGGAGTATTACATACATTTTCAGATATGCTCACTGTATTATTTTGCTTAATCATTTTACTTTGTTACAAAAGATCTCTCACATTTTGGGAAGAATATGTAAATGCTTAAAATGTAAAAACAAAACCCATCAATAAACCTTTTTTTTAAAGATTCTTACTAGCTGTGTGACCTTGGGCAGGTAACTTAACCTCTCATAACCTCAGTTGTGTCAGTTATAAAATGGAAATAATATCAGCATCTACCTCATAGCTTCTTTTTTTTTCTTTTTAGAGTGGAGGAAAGGCAAGGCAATTGGGTTTAAGTGTTTAAGTGATTTACCCAAGGTCACACGGCTAGTGGCTAGTAAGTAGTGTCTGGGGCTGAATTTGAGCTCAGATCCTCCTGACTCCAGGGCCAGTGCTCTATTCCCTGAACCACCTAGCCACCCCATACCTCATAGCTTTTTTATGAGGGTCAAATGAAATGTAAAGTATATATAAAATATTCAAAGTATATTTGTAAAGTGATTTGCAAAACTTAAGGCACTATTTAAATGTTAGCTATTATTCTCTTCCATTTGCTCTGTAGTCTAATCATATTGTCCGTGCAATTTTTTTTTTTACACAACCTGCCCTCTCCCTGCCTTTGCACTAACTGTAGTCCATATCTGGAATGCTCTCCCTACTCATCTCTATCTCTTGGAATACCTGTTTTCCTTCAAGCCTGCACTTAAGCCCCACCTTCTTCACAAGGCCTTTTGCCCACAAGGCTACCTCATGTCCACTGTGTGCTGAATATACCAATATATGTAACCTCCTTAAACACAAGGCATATTTCATTTTTGTCTTCAGACCCCCAGAATTATCACAGGAAGTATGAGGTACGAGTCAGGAAGATCAAAGTTAAAATCCAGCCTTTTAGAAGTACATGATGTACTTGTAAACTGTACATGGTGCTACTGCTATGAATACGCAGGGGGTATTCTCAGGTTTGAATAGCAAGATAAAATAGACTCTCTTTCTTGAAGATGAAACCAAGACATTTATTCAAACACCAGAAAGCCAAATCCATCATAGTAACAAAGAAGTCTATACACACTGCCAATGCAGGAAACACCAACATCTTAAGCCATTATTCTGTTAGACTTCTCCACAAAATAAGTTCCCTTAGGAAGAATCACTCCCTCTCTCACTCCCACTAGCTGCTGTACCTGCTCTGCCAGCTCTCTCTCAGCTCTGCCTGAACTATACTTCCTGCTCCACCCATTCAGCAAGCTCCTCCAACCATGGGTTCTTCTTGATCACATAGGCCTATTAAGAGGCAGGGAAGATCTTCAGATTCCATTAACAACTTAACCCCTATTTGCCTAATTTCTTCAATTGTAAAAAAGGGACAAGGAGAAGGAAATGATAAACCCTTCAAGTATATTTGCTAAGAAAGCCCCAATTGGGGTGACAAAGAATTGTTAATATATTTTTAAATTTAATTGCATTGAATTATTCTGGATTCAATTTGAATTTTTGTTGAAGCAGTGAATTTTTTGTCATGATTTCTTGTTACATAATTTTTGATAATTCCCTAAGAGCATGAAATTGTTGATTTCTCCAACAGCCTTATGAATACACGTTGACTATTGACCTTTGACAGAATGTGGCTTACATTACAGTACGATTGCCCTAGACTCTTGGGCAAGTGAATGTTACCTGGACTTTTACACTTTTACAGTATTAGGAAGGAAATACCAGCAGTCTACCATCTTTGTTTATGAACCGATATCATGAAAATTTTTCAGTTCTACTTAATAGATGTTATCTTCATCAAAACCGACCCAAAAAACTGTGGGACCTTTAGATGAAAATGCAGAAGGTTTTTCATTGGAAAAGACTTTGGGAAAGTACAATAGAAGCATGTGAGCCCAATGTGGGTAAAAGAGCAAAATTCAATACAAAGGATGATGCTTGCTGTATATATTTAATGTACATATATTGATAATACAAACAGTATTTATTAATTCCAGAAAAGTAATAAATTGCTTATTTCTTCCCATGGGTAACTGTTAGTTAAAATCATTTTTTTCATTGGAACATTCATGCATTGTTGGTGGAGTTGTGAACTGATACAACCATTCTGGAGAGCAATTGGAACTATGCCCAAAGGGCTATAAAAAATGCATACCCTTTGACCCAGCAATACCACTTCTAGGGCTGTATCCCAAAGAGATCATAAAAGTGGGAAAAGGACCCATATGTACAAAAATATTTATACCAGTTCTTTTTGTGGTGGCAAAGAATTGGGAATCAAGGGGATGGCCATCAATTGGAGAATGGCTAAACAAGTTGTGGTATATGAATGTAATGGAATACTATTGTGCTGTCATTATATCTGTGACGACCAACTTTGAGAGAATGGACTCCTCTCAGTGATGCAAGGTTGTAAAACAACTCCAAAAGACTCATAATGGAAAGGGAGATATCCACATCTAGAGAAAGAACTACAGAGTCTAAATGCAGATTGAAACAAACTACTTGCTCTCTTTTCTGTTTTGTCTTCTTTCATTCCTTCTTTCTCGTTCACTCCATCTGTTATAATTCTTCTTTACAACTTGACTAATGTGCAATGTGAAGGTATTTGAGGAACCTATATCAGATTGCATGCCGCCATGGCGGGAGGGGAGAAGAGAGGGAAGGGCAGAAAAGTTGGAACTCAAGGGATTGTAGAACTGAATGTTGTAAACTAAAAGTAAATAAGTTTTTAACAAATAAAATCATATTTTTCTTATGTTTTAACATGTGATGATGACAAAAGCCATCAAGTAAATAAGCAAACCAAGTAATATATAAAAAGATGTTTTGAAATAAGTCAATGAATATTAGCTAGCTGATGAACATCATAGATACACAGGAACCCTCCTATAAAACTGTTACTGTCACATTTTTCTCTGAAAAATAGTTAGACTTGGGGACATATGATGTGGTACATGGCATGACTGTGACCTTATAGGTGATATCAACATTTTTCAAGTTGTCTTTCATAGAATTCTGGGGACTAAAATCCTAGGGTTCTCAAAAGAAAAAAAATGTTGTAAAAGACAAGAAAGAAGGAAATAAGCACTTATTACGTGCCAGGTACTGTGCAAATATTGCACTTTACAAATATTGTCTCATTTGAGACTCACAACCACCCTGAAAGGTAGGTATTATTATTGCCCCATCTTACATTTGAGTCAGAGAGCAGGTAAGTGCCTTGCCCAGGGTCACACAGCTGGTAGGTGTTGGAGGCTGAGTATGAACTCAGATCTTCCTAACTCCAGGTTCAGCACTCTCTCCACTGTAGCACTTAGCTGTCTATAAACACATAAACACACAAAGCAAACCTTAACTATCATTCTAAACTACATGCATTCAGAGGATATATAGAACCCGGGGGTTGCATTAGATAACTTGTAAGGTCCCTTCCACCCCTAGATCCTTCCATCAGATAATAGTCTAAATTGTTTATGTGGTCCAAAAGTTGGCTCTTTGCTTATCTAAAAATAATCATTGAACCTATTTAATAACATGATACACAATTAGTTGGTGTTAGTCTCCCTCTCTCTCAGGAGATTGCCTGCAGGGAATCACTGTCCAATTACACTCTTCTTTTGACTATCCATCTTTTTGTACTAAAGTCCATTATGAATAATCAGGAAGTTTAAAAGAACAGGACAGTAAGAAGTGTTAATAATCAAAATTCTGTGATCAAACATCTGTCAACAAAATCTACAACACAGAGGAAATTCAAAAGATAACAAACTCTCATTGGACTTGCAGTGACCCTTCCCGAGGCACAATGGGTAGTGTCATTACATTCTTCAAAATCATTTTGTAATCCTTCCAAACAAAATATGCCAAATGAATAATCAAAACTCTCAAGTATTTTAAACAAAAATGTGATGGGCTGAAACAATTTCCCCCAAATACTGACTTATTCTAGAAGCAAAAGAGAAAATGAAATTTTCTGAGAAGCATCTTGCAAAGCAAGCTATCACATCTGATGCCATTCCAAAACTTAGGATGTTCAATAATGGTAAGGATCATATCCATCTCACTCAGGTTGTAAGACTGTTAGATTCAGAATGAAATTAATCATTGATTATTCAGCTCTATGGTATTTGGTACTCTATTAAAGTCCTCCACTGATGCTTCACTTTGACCTGGAGGTGATCCTGAGTTCTTGAGGGCCATTTTAGTAGCACATAAAATTCTGTAAAGCTAAAAGAGCTTTAAGACTCAGTCTAGTCATGGATCCAATACCTCTTGACTAAAGACTATATACCTAAGTTTAAAGGTTCATCATTAGACCAGCCACTGGAGAATACATGTTTTGGCCACAGCAATTTTCAAAGACTATCTCTTAAGTTACAGATGGTTTATACACACACATATGTATGTGCATATCTATATATTAAAATGTACATATAGATATACACATGCACATATATATGTATATCATATATACACGACGCACACATACCATATATAATATGCACATCCGATATTTCTTTGGAATATCAAAGGTACTTCTGCCTACCTGTTTCTTTGCAGAAGTGGGGAACCACAGCAAATGTATAATCAAATTATAAATACATAATATTTATATACATACATACATAATATAAATATGTATTATGTAAATAATACATAATAAAATGTAAATTTAAAAAATATATTTTTCTTATGTTTTAACAACATGTGATGATGACAAAAACTAGGATCTGAAATATTGAATCTAACATCAGAATTTTTCAAACTATTGACTAGTTTTGCTGAATTTTTATTCTTCCTCTTTTTGCATAAGTTTTTTTTTTTATTTTGAATGGGAGAAGACAGTGTAATTGAGGTTGAGTGACTTGCCCAAAGTCACACAGCTGGTAAGTGTAAAGTATCTAAAGTCAAATTTGAACTCAGGTCCTCTTAACTCCAAAGCCAGCACTCTATTCACTGCGCCACCTAGCTACCCCTTGCATAGTTTATTATAAAGGATGCTCCGTAGCAGGAAATAAGGGCAGGGTATAGTACAAAAAGTAGGCAGTATAAAAATAAAATATATCAGGAAAAAATTTTCTAAATGACGGGCTTCTTTCATCTCTGCAAACTCTGAGAGGCACTAGGCCCTCCCAAGTGAATAGGTGAATTATGCCATGGATGTGATGACCAGATATCATGGGGGTGCCATTGCTACCCTTCGAAAGCCAATGAGAGAGTACAAGTATCCATCCATCTGCCTACCCTCCTCTGCCATCCCTTGGAATTTTTCTGGATGTGAAACCTTTGATTAGTAGGGGAAAGGCTGGGCAAAATGACCTAGTGGCCCTGTGCTACGTAGTTGTTAAGGATCTATGGAATTTATATTGCTGTTCAACAAATCAGAAACCCACCAAGCTCAAACGAAAGCCAGCAAAGTCACGTTGGCTTGCCAAGTCAACACAAGAAGGATACTATTTTCTGGGCAAACACCACATGGACCCTGGCAATTTCTGTATAAAAAAAAAAAAGACCAAAGAATTAAAGGTGAGGGAGAGCTGAAACTGAAGAGATAAATGTCAAAAGAAAACAAATGTGTGTTTTTTTGGTTTTGGTTTTGGTTTTGTTTTTTGTTTTTTTTTTACTATACAGGTTATATCAATTTGTCTTTTTATTGAGCACCTCAACAAATTATGCCTTAACAGCAAATTTTCGAAGGGGGTACAGGCATTCCTTCCTCTGCTGTTTTTTGGTCTTCAGGCTTTCTTCATGCTTATTAAGCCTGCGGCTCATGGCACCGGTCTTCTTGGGTCGAAGGTCCAGGGACTTGTATTTTTTGCCCTTATAGAATTTCCTGAGGTTCTCTTTCTGTGTCTGGTTGATGACAGTCAGAACTCGGGCAATAGATTTTCGAACGACTTGGATCTTAGATAACTTGGATGCAGCTCCTCCAGTGACCTTGGCCACTCTCAGTTGGGAAAGTTCCACCTTTAAATCATCTAATTGTTTGAGTAGCTCCTCCTTCTTCTTCCCATGAAGATCCCTGGCCTTGATTTTTGCGGTGACCGCGGAGGACACACACCGCCACCGGCACCGAAGTGAAAGACAATGTGTGGTTTTAAATAGAAATCTTGATGACCAGATGTGAGTTCTAAGGTTAGTGGTAAAAGCTACTACTACTACTTTGGATTTCTGAGCTAATACTTTCAAAATTACTTCTATTATCCTTGTAATATGATCAAAAAAAATGCTATTCTTGCCACAAATTCCATGGGGTACTTAATGCCATGATCATTTTTTTTTTGGTCTTTTTAGAGGGGGGAAGGCCAGGCAATTGGGGTTAAGTGATTTGCCCAAGGTAACACAACTAGAATGCACTATGTGTCTAAACTGTAATAATTTAACCTTTAACCTATGTGAGCCTCAGAATGCACAAGAAAACAGAATTAGAGCTGGCATTGACCCTAGAAACTGAGGCACAGGAGCAGTGTTTTGCCCTCAGGGACAAAGTCAGTTGCCCGACAGGATTCAAATCCAAGACCTTGTACTCCAAATGCATTCTCTATTCCTTCCATCATGCTTCTCTTTCTAGTGACTGTGACTTGTCTATGCCCCACACTTTTGCAAGGTGAAAATGCAGACCAGGTGATATTGACTACACGCTACTACCTTTTGCCCCTTCCTCTCCCTCTTTTCCACACAAAACTTTAGAATACAGGAAATGTCTTAACTTATTTTAAATGGGAGAGGAAATCATCCATGTTTGCAAAGAACCACCCCTTTACCCCCTATCCAAAAGTGCCTTTTTTTTTAAATTTTAAATAATCAAAATATGAAGAAATTCCAAGGGTGGGTATAATGGCATCTGCTTAAACTCTACTCTAAGAAGATAAGGAGAGGGAATTAAAAGAAGATCATCACCCAAAAGGGGAGTCACTATATTTTTCTCAGATGGGTGGTTTCATAATCATTGCTGTTCAGTTGCTTTTCAGTTGTGCCCAACTCTTTGTGACCCCATTTGGGATTTTCTTGGCAAAGATATTGAAGTGGTTTGTCATTTCCTTCTCCAGCTCATTTTATAGATGAGGAAACTGAGGCGAAT
>CM053600.1:65669890-65690647 GCA_028646575.1 Pseudocheirus occidentalis | reverse complement strand
AGCTGGTAAGTGTCTGAGGCCAAATTTAAACTCATGAAGATGGGTCTTTCTTATTCCAAGCCCAGTGTTCTATCCACTGCGCCCCCTAGCTGCCCTTCTGTAAGAATACTCATGGTAAACTTTAAATGAATCACTTTTTTGATGGGAAAATATTTGGGGCTTGGCACCAGCATACTTAGGACATTCTTATGGGATGTCAAATACACATGAGCCCTTGGCTTGATGCAGTCTGTTCATTTTTTAAAGGGCATTAGGACCGAAGTTACTATTATTGAATAGCTGTAAATATAAAACTATTGAATAAATGCTGAGTTTGGGGCTGTATTTGCAGGTAGAAGGAAGCATCAACAAGTTTCTTTAAAACCAACACTGGTTTTTAAAGAAAATTCGCACTACTTCCAAGAAAGACAAATGCAAAGTTTATGTTTTATTTTTTATTGATGAACTGAAAAGGCTGAGAGTTCAATGCTGTCTAGGGTGAAACAGGTGTAACTTCTTTTTGCCTCATTTCTAAAAATTTACTGACCTGAATGTGTGAGGTGCAGGAGAAAAGAAAAGTAGAAAAAGAAAAAAGAATCTAAGTCTTTGCACAGGGTTAGAGGAAGAAGGGGAGGCAGGAGAAAAAAAATGTGAAAGGGCAATAAATTGGAATATGATATCATTAAAATGGAAATGCAGCATCAAAAGAAAACAGATGGGACCTTGTAGAAGAAACTCATTGCTCTCAAAGAGGAATTAAAAGTCATCCTCTCAGAAAGATCTAAACAGAGATTTTATGAAGACTATAAACTAGATAGCATCATATACTGGCATATTAATTAAGAAAGAACTCAACAACAAATTATAATAAAGATTAGAATATTCCCCTGGAAATAAACTCAATTATCCAACGTAAAATTTCTCCTCTAAGCTATACCAGTCCCCTTGCTGTTGGTGAAATGACAGTGTCAGATCAGTGATTTGAGATCAGGGATGAATATCTTAGGACAAGTTGCCCTAGGAGTGAAAGAGGAAAACTGAAGATAGGATATTCATGCAGTCTTACAATTCATCAGGAGATATTAACTGACATATAGACAAGTCTGTGGGTTCAAATGAATTCATATTTTACAGACCCCCCTTTCATTTTCACTAGCATGAGCTACTCCCTTCCCTACCTGAATGCTTAGCCAGCCCCTCCTTGTGACCTGTCTGTGCCTGGGAATAAAAGGTAAACATCAAAGGTTGTGTGGCTCATTGAAACACTGCTTTGTAGCCTAAATTCAAGTTGCAGGACTTTTTCTTTAAATCACACTCATCAACTAAGTTGTGGGCAAGGTCAGTCTAAGGGTCAAGGTCACCTCTTGGTACACATGACAAGCACAAAAGACCACACTGGAGAAGATAGTGCCATGGGACCACCCAGAAAGGACATCAGAAGCCAACTAGTCCAACTCCCTCATTACATTCTGAAGCACAAAGAGATGAAGCATCTTGCCCAAAACGATAAGTATCAGACACAAGGGTTGGACCTGGTCCTCTAACATCTGACAGACAGCCTTCTTTCCCTTACACCACAGCTCTTATTCCACTTCCTCCACCCAACTCTCCTCCCCCCACCCCCAGTGAAGTGATAGCTAGACTAAAATCACTGTCACAAATGCAAGACTTTTTTTTGGTGGATAATGAGAGAAGAAATTGGTTGGGCTGTGTGGAAAAGTACAAATAGTAAGGATAAATAAGCTTTGTCTTGCAGAACTATGGGATCATACATTGAAGGGACTTAAAAACCATAGACCAACCTCTTTATGGATGAGGAAACCGAGTTCAGGGAAGTTACATACTATTAGTAAAATGTACCTTTTTCTAGAGCCATACTACTCTATTCACTAAGCCATATTGATTCAAATTTTGTTACTTCCTTATATCGTATTATTATCTGAATAACTAACTATGAATTTATAGTATAACATATGTATGTCCATGCGTAAGATAAATATGCCCACATAGGTTGTATACGTGTATAGATGTAGCTTGTGGGTGGCTTGGATAGAGGTGATCCGAAGCCTGTTCAGTCTCTTTGAAGAGGAGGAAAAGCACAAGCTGTGTCTCTTTACTGCCAGCATGCTCTCTAGGCAAAGGTATAGGTATGCTCCAAGGATGACAACAGAATAATAACTCTTGTCTACTCTCTCATATAGATAAGACTACAATTATATCTATCTTTTCCCTACCCCAATTCCCTCAACCCTTTCTCCCCCCCCAAAAAAATCTGTCTGGTCTAGAAGTGTATGTCTGGTTCAGAAGAAAATCCTTTTTCCTGGTTGCTCTTTGAGGGGAGAGTCACCCTTAGCTTACACTGATCGATTTAGCTACTTCTTATCAAATGCTGGTTACACAAAAGACCACTTCAAATAGTGAATAGTGATTTATCTCATTTATCTAAGAAAACAGCAAACAGGAACCTGAAAATTTTATAGATTAAAATACACCAGAAAGTATGCGAGAATGAATAAGCTCTCTAGCTGGGAGTGGGAAAATGTTTCATCTTGATATGATCTCTCTTATGGAGGTCAATTCTAGCAGTTTATAAGGAGACAAGTAAGAAATCAAGACCATGTTGAGGAGCCAGTTTTCCCTACTTATCTGCAGCCTCTCCCTCCATATGTGTCTCTGGAATCACATGTCTCTCTCCCAAGAAGTTTTCTCTAAAATGAATGTACCTTATATAATAGCATCACATAGTACTCAGCATCCTCACTGCCAGTCTGGATTCTTCTCCATACCTTACCAAAACACTCCAGGCTTGGGTAAAAGCCCAGTTGTGCTAGTCTAGCCCTAAAGGTCTTTTACAAAGAGCACCCAAACTCCATCTCAACAGTCTCACTTTACTCTATTACACAGATCCTCTGAGCAATCAAAGATTAAGTGACTTACGAGGGTCACACAGCTAGTAAGTATCTGAGGGCAGATTTGAATGTAGGTCTTCGTGATTTCAGGCCTGGCATTCGTGGGGCCACCAAGATTTTATCTATGAGATAACGTGCTTTTAGGAGTGTTCCAAGTCACACAAAATATCTGCTCCATCCACATTGACCAATAAGGTTCCCTTTCCTGCTCAGTCTCCTTCAAGAGATTCTGCCACATGAACTCAGGCTAAGCATGCAAGCAACAGGAAACTATAGAGTTAACACCTACCTTTCCTGCTTCCCTTAATTCAGAATACGTTCCCTCACCCCCAACCCATTATCCACAAAAAATAAAACAAAAACAAAAACAACCTCCTCCCCTCCAAAGCACACACATTTCAATGAAAACCAAACAAATGGAAGACAAAGGAGAGAGAGAAGGCATATTCCTATTTTCAAGTCCACTATCATACCCTCATTAGTTCAGTCTACCTACCTTTCTCTAGGTTCTATTTTTGTTTTCACCTACTTAGGCCTGATCTATTCTAGTGTTCATCTCTGCCCCTAACTAATGTCATTTAAATGAGTTCCTTGATATTTTTGTGTCATTGTCTCTGTTGTTTGACTCAGAACAGTCCCAGGGTCATTTATGTTTGATATTAGAATGAAATGGGACATTTTTCAGTCATTCAGCGGTAAATAAAGGAAGATTTACTTAGCCAAAGCAGGAGAAAGATATTCAACAAAGATATTCATTGAGCATACCGTGAGTTAATTTAGCTAAGCAATGTTATCTTGTCTAAGTTGCCCATGGTGGTCCTCCAGCCAAGAATCAGACAGGATATTTGGAGATCCTTATAGGGGTTTTTAGTCAGGAGTCTAAGAAGTGATAGCAGTAGCTTTAACCTTTAGTCCTCTGAACTAATCACATCTTAAGGATAGTTTCAGTATCTTTTAAGGAAAAATTAGCTTAACTTGCATAGAAGCATTAAGTTAAATTATTGTTTCTACTATTGGGGGGAGGGGTTAGGGGTAGGGTGGGATATATCTGTGCATAGATCCCATGTTCCCATGATGCCTGAGACCAAAAATGACTCCTTTAATGAAGTGGGTTTTTTTTTACTATAATCCAATAAATACTCTGATTAAATAGATCCTCTTATAAAAAGTCTATAGAATCTCACTAGGCTGGCTGGTGCAAAGAAAAAGGAGAAAGAGAAAGAAGGTAAGATGACAGCCATGCCTAGTCTATGCTGGAGCTAACAAAGGCAACTGCAGCACCAACAAGTATATCTTAGATTGCCACACTGAGGTCAGCACACTCTAGAGTACTGTGGCTGCTACAGAAGTCAGCAGGACTTTCTAAAAGCTTCAAAAACCGCCCTACCTAGGAGCCAGTGCTCCCAAAACTGTCACTGATCTGACTTTCTCTAACACTTTTTCAGGAATGAATTGATTTTGTGACCCTCCATCATTGTTAGGAAAAGCAAGGAGTTAATTGGGTGCCATGTGGAAATGTCTTTTGGGGGATAGGTACACAGCATGATTAATGCTTGATTCAGTTACTTATTAGTATCTTGCTAATCTGTTTCATTAAATGCTTTTTGCTAAAAAGGACAGCAATAGTATGGTATTCAGAGGACATAAGAAGACAGGAAAAAATAGATTATCAGAAGAGTTGGTGTCATCTCCAATGGAGACTCCAGAGCAAAGTGAAAGAGAATCCTATTATAATATTCCAAAAATTGTCCTAAAGCAGAAAAAAGATTGAACTAAGTAAATCCTAACTTGATGGGTTCCCCCTGGGCATAATTGAGCTAAAACAATTGTGTTAGGGGTAAAGAGTCTTTCTTGGTAGATAGTAAGGCTGGTAAGGCTTCCATCTTCTGGAAATTTGACTTTCGGATCGTTTCCCAGAAGTTTGAAAAGTACCCATCTACCTTTGAGTGAGGAATAGGATGAAAGCATGGGCACCCAGCCACTTGAAAAATCAGGAAAGGGTGGGTCTGCTCAAGCAAAAGTGTGGACCATCCAAGAGGGAATAGTGAGTTTTCCTGCTAAACTAAACACATTTACCCTCAGATACTGTTGCTAGCGTTTAGTAGATTCAACAAGAAGTATTCAAGTACTTAACATATGCCAGGCTATGTTATGTATATACAAAGTGGGGGGTACCCACAAATAGCTCCTATCTTCAAGGATCTTACATTGTATAATGACAAGGAATGTGGAACTTTCAGCAGCTATTTCCTCTTTTTATTATTGTTCAGTTGGGGTTTTCTTGGCAAAGATACTGAAGTGGTTGGCCATTTTTTTCTCTAGCTCATTTTACAGATGAAGAAACATAAAGGGTTAAGTGACTTGTCCAGGATCACACAACTAGTAAGTGTCAGAGTCTGGACTTGAATTCAGGTCTTCCTGACTCCAGGTCTGGTGCTCTATCTACTGTAACACCTAGCTGCCCCATTTCCTATTACCTGAGGACTAATCAACTCAGAAAACTCCAAAGAGACTTTTTATGAGGGTAGGGGGGAAAAAAAAAACCTTATAATACTTAATAAGGTAACTTGGCTAGTGATGTTCCCAAAGTGTTTTACTAAATGTAACTGCAATACATGCTCCTAGAATAAAGATACATAAACATTCCTTTCCTTGGTCTTTTGAAAAACTCTCATTTTTTCAGTGCCTTTTAACCTACAATAATTAATTTTTTCCCTAACATATTTGTCAAGGACAGAACACAAATCAAACGTCTGTGTGTGAAATCACATATTTGCAACATCTTAATTTGGAGTAATTAAAGAAACAGTAGAACACTTGCCATTTGTCATTTCCCCCATCATTACACCTCTATTTTAAAATATGCAAATGAGTAAAAAATCATCCTTCCTCTAAATTTTTTCCCAATCATCATCATTTATGGATGTCTATATTACCAGAAGCTAAGAACTCTGCAGCCGACTTGGAAATGCTCTGGATCACTGAGTAAATGAAGACATAGACTCACCCCTTGCTTCCTGAGAACAGACTCTTTTTCTTAAATAGATGCTAAGAAGGAGCCTTATTAGAGGAAAATCAGATTGCTAGGACGGGGTCCTGGAAATTAAGGGAAACTGTCTTTCCTAGTAACTTAACTTTAGTTTAACATCTATCTACACAAAGGGCTCTGATTTCAATTGTGTAAGGAGTGCTGGAGAACTAGTTGATTTAGTGGATAGAGTGCCTGAACTAGAGTCAGGAGACCCTGAATTCAAATCTAGCCTCAGAGACTTACTAATCAGGTGACCCTGGGCAAGTCACTTAACCCTATTTGCCTTAGTGTCCTCATCTGTAAAATGAGCTGGAGAAAAAGATGGAAAACCACTCCATTATCTTTTCCAAGAAAACCCCAAATGGGGTCATGAAGAGCCAGCCATGGCTCAGCAACAACATCAAGGGAGTACCCAGTTAAAAATTCCTTCTACCAGTTGGTAACTGGGTAGCCTTAGAAAGTTAGCTATGAGGTTAGACTTGTCCAGTGTCTCATATCCAGTATGTTAAAGGGCAGAACTTGAACCCAGATTTTCCTAGTTTTGAGGTCAGTTCTTTATTCATTAAGCCAGGATACCTCTGAAAGAATCACTGATTAGATTCAAACTTTGCACTCTTCAAGACAATAGGATTTATAAGTCCTGGACCCCCAAGCAAAAATGAAAGAAAAAGTCAGAATGTTGAGGCTTGGGGTTTAGGGGTGCTTGAGACCTCAAAATACAGACATGCTGGGTCCTGCCAAATAAATTTGACTCAAGCCTTCTCTCAGCCAAAATAAAGCAAAGTTTATTAAAAATTTGCCATATTGGGTAGACTCTTAAAGAGCCTAATCGTTTGTGGTGTTTGTATTGACCAGCAGGCCAGGATGAATCTCAGCTAGAATGAATTGAGCCCCTTCATGGAGTTCAAATGGATCTTATATACAGAGAGACTGTGGGGGGGATTTAGGGGTGGTCTAGTTGTCTGGGGTGATGGAAGGAGAGGTCCAGGCAGGACCTTGAGAAGGAGTCTAGGGAGGACCTTGCTGTGACCTGTGAGGTCAGACTCCAGGAACCAACAGAATGGGATTTTGATGGGATCAAAGATGGGAAACAGCCAGAGGTAACAGAGAGTGGAAGGCTAGGATAGGTTAAGGGTAACAGAAATTCAGTCATACAGATAATGGAAGACTTATGGCCTCAGGCAAATGGCAGATCCAGTGGGAAGATTCAAAGGGATTCCCAGAGCCTATACCGCATCATTCCCCCCCTCAAACAAATAGGACCCAAATTCCTTTGGGGCAAAGGGTGAAGGTTTCAGCTTCTGAAACTACTTCCTGCTGGCAAGGGGCATAGAGCTGTCCCTGCCTCTCTGGGTCCCGTTTAGGGGGTACATAGCCTGAGCAGTCATCTGGAAGCTGATGGCTTAAACCCTGGAAGAGACAAACCTGCCAAGGAAGTTAAGCAAACAAGGACCAAAGAGACACAAAATTTCATCAACATACAGAGTGTAAGGGTTTTCTAGACTGAGTAGAGCTAATGCTGAGTGGTAGGCAATTTAGCTTTCAGAGTCTCAAAAGCTTTAGCCTGTTCAGTACCCATTCTAGAGGGAGTGAGTCAGGACCTTAAGTAGACTCATAGAGAGGCTTAACAATAAGACCAAAATTTAGGATCCAGAGTCTACAAAACCCAACCCTGCCTGGAAAAGTTCAAAGTTGTTTCTTAGTGGCTAGAATAGGGATAAACGGTATTGTTCTTTTCCTCTCAGAAATTAAGGAGCAAGCGGTGGGCATTAGTTTGTGGCCCAGATACTTTATGGATTGGCATGCTGTCTGGACTTTGTTCATGGAGACCCTTTAGCCTTGAGTGCCCAAGAAATTAAGGGCATCTTTTGCAGCAGTCAAAGAAGCCACCCAGGTGGAGCTACCACTGATAACACCTCAGGCAAATGCCAGAGCCAGTGGAAAGATTAAAGGGAGTTCCCAGAGCCTATAACTCATCAAGAAGAGTATCTTTCTTAGGTCTAGAAATTATATTGTTATGAGCCTGGGATCATTTCCTTTTTGTGTTCCCCAAACACTAGGTAAGTTGCTAGGTGGGAGTTCTACTACATCCTGATTTTTATGTAAAATGATGATTCCAATTTGTGCTAACAGTCAGCATTCAAAAGTTCTGGAACATTCAGAAGCACTGGAAATTCCTTTTCCAGATCTATTCTTCCTCCATCCCAAGCTTAGGTTCTCAACTGGAGCTGCTGCTACCCAGTGGAAAGGCCAAAGAGAAAGCTTTAGAACAATCCTCGCTTTGAGATCAGAATGAGGAACATGGGTTTCATGGTTAAACAACAGGACCAGTGACTCCAAAAACATTTAGGACCCCGAGATTTATTGGAAGTCTTGAAAGGATAGCAAATCAACAAAAATAAGAATAACTAGCATTCATACAGCACTTAGAGTTACAAAGCGCTTTACAAATGTTACAGTATCTGAGGAAGGACTTGAACTAAGGTCTTCCTGATTTCATGTCCAACTCTCTATAGCTGCCACTGAGGAGCCTTAGATAAACAATCAATCAATAAGATTTTATTAAATGCCTATTATGGGATAAGCACTGCTAGGCACCCCAGGAACACAAAGACTAAAATGAAGTAGTCCCTGCCCTCAAGGAGCTTACATTCCTTCAGAAAATACTTCAAGAACACTTAATATAACACCCCTCTTTTGCATGCTTTGGGGCAGGATTGCATGAGTCACTGTAACTAAAAAAATTTCTCACCTGTAGGCCAAGCTTTGAGTGATGAGTCTCACTCAATTTAGCTGGGCTGGTGTGATGAAAGACACATATTCCATGGCCTGGCCTGCACTTAAAATATTTCCAGCTTGGTAAAACCTGTCAGAGCTTGCCTTCCAGTAGAGTAGACCACAAGAATCCAAGGCTACTTTCATATTGCAATGAGCCATCAGATCAGGACTTCAGTGGAGAAAAAAATGGAAAGAAAGAATAAGAAAGACAAACCGAAACATCAGAAACAAATAAAATTTTAAATGAATAGATAAATTCTGAGAATTCCTTCATGTGGATATTCAAGGGGGGAATATTCCTCTCTATAGGAGAAAAAGGAAATTCTTAGACATTGCTTGTTGAAGTCTGAAGGAGGGGAAATGGAAATACGGTGTTTTTAGAGCCCTAAGGGCATGAGGTTAACTCTATCCTGGGATTTCACTGAAATACTGAAATCACAAGACCTCTGCTAAGTAAGCATGCCAATGTCTCCTGTTCAGACTTCAAAGAGACTGAATGCCAAGCAACTGTGCCCTTCCTGCTCTCTTTCTGATCACAGGCACCACTCACCAGAGCACTGGGGCCCTCCTAACACACTGTGTATAAAAGGGTGTGGAAATCTCATCCATCAAAGCTTACTGACCAAGGCAGATAAAGAATAGATCACCTATCTAGACATACACAGTCTATAACCAGATGCTACTCCATATGTGGCCAAAAGAGATGAACAGCTTACTCACAAGGGTGATTCAGATGGCAATTCCTCATGGCCTCCAGAGAAGTTAAAAGAAAGTTGTTAAATTATATCAACTTTAAGGTAGCACTGTTAAGATCAGAAAAAAACAAATTAAATCTAGAACAAATATTGGAAGAGATGTAAGAATACTGGCTCCCATACATTACTAGTGGCGCTGTAATTTAGTTGGATTTTTCAGAGTGCAATCTGAGAAAAGCTATCAATCTATGGTCTTGTTTTTTTTGATTCAATAATTCTACTTTGGGGACTATACATTAAAGAAGTAACACAAAAGGTGAAAAACAAGAATTTGCATAAGATACTGAATGGGAAAAGTGAAACTTCCCTTAAGATTTTTGGGAGCAAGCTGGAGTTTGCTCTTCCCTCTTCTTACATCCCCCCCAACCCAAATCTTTAATGCTGCCATATCAGTATTAGGCCTCTTCAGGAGTCTTTTGACCTACACCTTTGTTTGCCACACCCTTATCAGCATTAGGTCCTTTAGGAGTTTTCAACCTCCAATCTTGCAGGTGACTTTTTCCCCTCCCCCTCTCTTGCTTTAGCATTTGCCAAATAAGGCCGTGAATAGTACCCTGGTTCCCTGCCCACCTCCCAGTCAGTGGGGGATAGTGGCCGGCTTCCATGTTATTTGCCAATGGGGATGATTTTCACTGAGACTTGAGCTCATCACACCCCCCCCCCCCAGTCAATAGGGGATACTGGTGGGCTTTTTTGTTCCTTATCTTTAGGTGAGATTTTCAAGCTCAGATTGTAAGCCTGCCTCCCAGCCAATGGGAGAAGGGATAAGAGGGGAGAGGGGGCTTGACTGCATTAGGGTATAATGTTCTGTCTTCTGTGACATACCTCCTCTCCCTGATTCACCATGGAGAGAACTACCCTCTTCCCTCAGGGGAAGAGAATAAAAAAAACTTCCTGTTCCTTCCTCAAGATACCTCTGACTTTTAATTTTTCTGGGTAGGGGATTCTTGGTGTCCCTGCTCCCCACACAGTATTATTCACAGCAATTCTGTTTATAAGGGCAAAAAATGGAAAATAAATGCTCTCTGATAAAGGAAAGACTAAGGAAAAAACTTGCAATATTAACAGCATATGCATGACATATATAGAATAAAATTATTGGGCACTAGAACTAGAAGAAACCTTAGAAATCATCTTATTCAGAGGTTCTTAATATTTTTTTATATTATGGGGCTCTTGGAGAAGCAGAGCCAAGATGGTGGAGATGAGTCAGGAAGTTGCCTGAGTTCTCCCCATTTTCCCTCAAAAACAATGTTAAATCAAGGCTCTAAAAGAATTCTGGACTAACAGAATTAAAAAAAAGACAGAGTGAAACAATTTTCCAGCTTAGGATAACTTAGGACTTCAGGAAAGATCTGTCTCATTTGGGTAAACGGAGAGTGCAGCCCAGGGCAAGTAATATTCTGGCAAGACAGTGAAAGGCTCTTAGCCATAGTACAGATCAGCAACTGAGACCCCATGGTTCTGGCTCAGAAGGCCAGCTGTGAGGACTCCAGCCCCAGCACAGCAGGCAAATCACCAGCCCCAGAACCCAGGGAACAACAGGCACAACTAGACCAGACCACCCTGGCACAGTGGGCAAGCTGCCAACCCCAGAGGTCCTGACACAAAAAGCCAGTGACGAGACTTTTGGCACCCAGTGCAAGAAGTTTGGGGGACTGCCCCATGTGCCCCAGGAGCAGAGCTCAACTTTTTTAAATGGGGAAAAAAAAAACAGCCCTGACCATAGAAAGCTACCATGGTGACAGAGAAGATAAAAACACAAATTCAGAAGAGGACAACAATGTCAAAATCCCTACATGCAAAGCCCTAAAGGGGAATATGAATGGGTCTCAAATCAAAAATGTCCTCTTGGAAGAGTTCAAAAGAAATTTTAAAAATCAAGTAAGAGAGCTGGAGGAAAAATTGAGAAAAGAAATGAGAGTTATGCAAGAGAATTATGAGAAAAGTCAATGACTTTGAAAAGTTCTAAAAAAAAAAGTTCAAAAATTAACTAAACAACTCCTTAAAATACAATTGGTCCATTTTTTTTGGAGGGGGGGGATCCACTGAAGAAAACAACTCCTTTAGTTGTCTTTGTGGTGGTGGGTGCTGAGAGGGTTGAAGCTCATGAGTTACTGTGAAGTGGTAGTTTTCTGTATTCCCTCTATACACACATAATATGTGTTATATATTATACATATATAGATCTGTATTCTTCCCCTTCCCGGGTTCCCCAGCCTCAGTCCCAGTTGCCATGATGACAAGACAGTTCCACACACGGTTCACTCGCTACCACCAAGACAAATGGAGAAAACACTCCTTTAAAAGTAGAATTGATCAAATGGAAAAGGAGGTACAAAAGTTTACTGAAGAAAATAATTCCTTAAAAATTAGAATTGGGCAAGTGGAAGCTAATAACTTTATGAGACATCAAGTCAACAGAATTTTAGAAAAGTTAGATATGATAGACCTTTGGAGAAAATTGAATGGAGATAGAAAGGAATATGCCCTTTTCTCAGTGGTATATGATATCAACACAAAAATTGACCATCTATTATGGCACAAAAACTTCACAAACAAATACAGAAAGGCAGAAATATTAAATGTATCCTTTCATATCATGGCACAACAAAAATTACATGTAATAAAGAGCCTTGGAAAGGTTAGATGAAAAATTAACAGGAAATGAAACAATCTAATCCTGAAACAGCAAATCATAAAAACAACCAATAATTTCATCAAAGAGAGTGACAATAATGACACAACATACCCAAATGTATAGGATGCAGTCAAAGCCATACTTAGGGGAAATTTTATATCACTAAATACTTATATGAATAAAATAGAAAAAGAGTAGATCAAAGAATTGGGCATACAATTTAAAAAGCTAGAAAATAACAAATTAAAGATCCCCAATTAAGTATCAAATTAAAAATTCTAAAAATCAAAGGAGAAATTAATAAAATGGAAAATAAGAAAACTATTGAACTAATAAAACTAAGAGCTGGTTTTATGAAGAAAAAAAAACCCAATATATAATCCTTTGGTTAACTTGATCTTTTTTTAAAAAAGAAAGAAGAAAAACAAATCACCAGAATAAAAAATTAAAAGGGTGAATTCACCACCAATAAAGCAGAAATCAAAGCAATAACTAGGAACTATTTTGCCCAGCTGTATGCCAATAAATTTGACAACCTAAGTAAAATGGATGAATATGTACAAAAACATAAATTGCCCAAATTAACAGAAGAGAAAATAAAGATATTTAAATAATCCCACTTTAGAGAAAGAAATTGAACAAGCCATCAATGAACTCCCCAAGAAAAATATCCCCAAGGCCAGATGGATTTACAAGTAAATTCTATCAAACATTTAAAGAATTACTACTTCCAATACTATATAAACTATTTGGAAAAATAGTAGGAGTCCTACCAAATTCTTTTTATGACACAAATATCATGCTGATAACTAAACCAGGAAGAGTCAAAAACAGAGAAAGAATATTATAGACCAATTTTCCTAATGAATATTGATGGAAAAATTTTAAATAAAATATTAGCAAAGATATTATAGCAATTTGCCACCAGGATAATACACTATGACCCAGTGGGATTTATGCCAGGAATGCAGGACTGGTTCAATATTAGGAAAACTATTAGTATAATTTACCATATCAGTAACAAAACCAACAAAAAATCATATGATTATCCCAATAGATACAGAAAAAGATTTTTTTTACAAAATACAGCATCCCATTCCTTTTAAAAAACACTTTAGAACACAGGAGTAAGTAGAACTTTCTTTAAAATAATGAGTAGTATGTATCTAGAAATATCAGCAATGGTGGAGATAAACTGGAAGTGTTCCCAATGAGATTGGGGGTGAAACAAGGATGCTCATTATCACCTCTTTTGTTCAATATTGTAGTAGAAATGTCAGCTTTAGCAATAACAGAATAAAAAGAAATTGAAGAAATTAAACTAGGCAATGAGGAAACAAAACTATCACTCTTTGCAGATGATACAACGGTATACTTAGAGAATCGACTAAAAAAAGTACTTGAAATAATTAACAACTAACATAATAATAATTAACAGAGTTGCAGGATATAAAATAAACCCATATAAATCATCAACATTTCTATATGTTACCAACAAAGATCAGCAAGAGACAGAAAGAGAAATTCCACTTAAAATAACTGTAAACAATGCATGCCCTTTAGCAATCTGGAGAAGCCTATGGGCCTCTTTCTAAATCTTGTCTTCAAATGCATAAAACACCTAGGATTACAAAAGAAACCAATTATCTTGAAGTACAGTTATCAAGAAAATTCAAGTTCTCTGACCTTGATAGTTTAATCTTTTCATTTTATACATCAAGAAACTAAAGCCCAAAGAGGCTTCTAGGTGAGATATCTAGGGGGCAAAGTGGATCAAAGACTGGGCATGGAGTCAGTAAGACATGAGTTCAAATCCAATCTCAGGCACTTACTAGCTCTGTGACCTTGGGCAAGTTATTTAAACTTTGCCTCAGTTTCCTCAACTGTAAAATAAAGTTCATAATAGTATCCACTTCTTAAGATTATTGGGAGGATCAGATGAGACAATACCTGTACAGTTCTTAGCACCGTGCCTGGAACGTAGTAATTGCTTTATAAATGCATGTTCATAAAGTGACTTGCTTAAAATCATATATGGGACAGAGGTAGGACTAAAATTCAAGTCTATTGAGTCCAAGGTTAGTCAAAACAGAAATCAATCAAATCATAAGTGAATAGGTATAATCATAATTAATTTCCATTAATATTGTTTGTTCCTCGTTGTACCAAGAAAGTAACCTATCCTTCTCAAAAGTTTTAATAGTAGAGGGCAAAATAGAAAAGTCAGTCAAAAAGCATTTATTAAGGCCTTACTGTGTGCGAGGCACTGTTCTAAGTGCTGGGGATACAAAAGAAAAAAGACAAAAGACAGCCCCTGCTCTCAAGCATATCACAATCTAATGGAGGCTAGTAGTAAGGCCTGGCGTACAAAGCCAATAACCAGACTCTGCAAATTCTAAATATGATCAAGACAGATAAATGTACATTGAAGGTCATCTCAGAGGGAATGTATTACCATAGAATGAAGGGGGACTGGGACAGGCTAATTACAGAAGGTAGAATTTTAGCTGAGATTTGAAGGAAACCAGGGAAACTATAAGGCAGAGATGAGGGAGGGAGAGCATTCCAGGCATCAAGGACACCCAGAGAAAATGCACAAAATGGAGAGAGGGATACTGTGTGCAAGGAAAAGCAAAGAGACCAAAAACGTCACTGGAAAATCTTGAAGTATGGACTGTTTTCTGTTATCAGAGGGCCAGCTGCCAATACCATTTAAAATGCCAAGTATAGGACAATTCAATAAGGGAAATTTTTATATGAAATAAGGTGATCACAGAATGGAAGCTCCTAGAGTTAAAGGGATTGTATCGTTTTTGTTTTGGATGCTGGCAGCCCCTTTGCACAGTGCCTGGAACAAGGTGGCTCAATGCCTTGTGAATTTAGCTGAATTCTTTTTTAGTTGAATTTTTTTTTTTTGCTTTTTATTTGGAGGGCAATTGGAGTTAAGTGACTTGCCCAAGGTCATGCAGCTAGTTGTTTTGTGTTGTGTCTGAGATCGGATTTGAACTCAGGTCCTCCTGACTCCAGGGCCAGTGCTCTATTCACTGTGCCATCTAGCTGCCCCTTTAGTTGAATTTTTAAAAACAGATCATGAGATCATGGATGAGAGAGTACATCCATGCTAATTACAAGCATGTGAAAATGCATGTATGTTATAAGAAATGATAAGCAGGATGATTTCAGAAAAATCTGGAAAGACTTATATGAAATGATACAAAATGAAGTGAGCAGAACCAAGATAACATTGTACACAGTAATAGCAAAATTGTATGATGACGTAGTTATTCTCGGCAATGTAATGATCAAAGACAATCCCTAAGGACTCATGATGAAAAATGCTATCCACCTCCAGAGAAAGAACTTATGACTGAATACAAACTGAAGAATGCTATTTCTCTCTTCCTTCCTTCCTTCCTTTTTCTTTCTTTCTTTCTTTTTTCTTTCGTTCCTCTTTTCATGTCTTCTTACACAAAATGACCAATATTAAAATGTTTTACATGATTGCACATGTATAGCCTGTATCGGATTACATATTGTCTCAGGAAGTAGGAGTAGGGAGGGAAGGAAAGAGGGATACAATTTGGAACTCAAAATTAAAAAAAACTGATGAAAATTAAAAATTGTTTTGCATGTAATTGGAGGGAAACAAAATATTATTAAAAATACACGTATGGTGAAGCTGAAAAGAGTCTTTGGGGTAATATGGTTCAAAGTTCACATCAGTGCAACAAAGACTTACTAAACACTTACTAGGCAGAAGACCCTGTCCCAGGTCCGGTTAAATATTTACCATTTACCAAGTTCAAAGTCTTATCAGTATTCATTAGATCTTTTTTTGTTCTGTCAAGTTGCTCAATATCTTAATTTTAGAAGTCAGGAAAAACTCCTAAAAGGACAAGAGGAAGGGTAGATGATGAAAGATAATTCTGAGCCCAAGTGTTGACCATGGTCCCCTCAGGTGACATTATTATCTTTACCAAATACCAGTACTAGGGAAAGTAGCAAAATTAAGCAAGTTGTTTTAACCTTCAGGGCCCAGCTCTTGAGACAGAGTTCTGTGTTTCTAGTGGCAAGTTTTAAGTTTCAGGGGCAAAAGGGCTAGTCTTTTATCTGGAGGGACACATACCATCATACTTAGATGCACTCCCTCTGGTTAATGATGTTTCTCTCATAAAACACCTTGGAAAAGATTTGAACAGCTGGCTTGGTTTAATGATCTCATGTGGGCAAGCAGTGCTTCTTCCTCCCAGAGAATCCATTTACTGCCAACTCTGACATTTTTGTTGCAAATTCTGCCCATCAATCCTTAGGGAAAACATCAGAGGCTCTATGAGACATCATCTCCCCAGTCTCACAAAAAGAAGGCATTATCGGAGAGTGATATAGAACCAAATTAAAAATAAAGCAATCCAACTCAGTATCCATTTTTGCTTCTGCAAAAGGGCAGGTACAGTTGGCAAAAGGTCATCTGCCAGTAGGACCAGCTTCTTGGCCAGGAGCAGACTTCTATTTGTTTCTAGCTAAGGCTCCATCTTGACAGAAGGGGAAAAAAGGGAATGGGAGGGAGAGGCTCAGTACATCATTTTCACACTGAAGAAATAGATCTTGGCAGCCCAGTTTCAATGAGTCATCTCCCAAAGGAGAAACTAGAAGAGCAAACTTTATTGGCTATTTGTGATAACCCAGGCACTTTTCTTCCCACACTTCTCCAATTAGCTTCATCCTTAACCATTTCAATACGTCCTGGAGCTTCAAAGGAGTCAATTTCAAACACTAGGAATGAGGAAGAGAAGATAAAAGAGAAAAAATATGGTACAGAGGAACTTGCATTTGAGTCAAAAGACCTACTAGCTCCAAGTCCTACCATTTGTTATATATGTGGCCATGAGCAAGATGCTTAATGTCTCTGCAGCTCAATTTTCTCATCTGTAAAATGGAGATACTGTAACTCTACCTCACCAGGATATTGTGAAGATAAAACAAAATAGTTTATTAGATCATATATCAAGCATTTTGCATAAATAAATGCATGCATGAATGAATGAAAGAGCATTTATAAAGCACTTTATTAGTATTGAATACTATGTACATAGCTAGGTGGGATAGTGGATAAAGCACTGGACCTGGAGTCAAGAGAACTGATTCAAATAGGTCTCAGACACTAACTAGCTGTGTGACCTTGGACAAGTCACTTAACCCTGTTTACCTCAATTACTCATCTGTATAATGAGGTGGAAAAGAAAATGGCAAACCGTTCCATTATCTTTGCCAAGAGAACCCCAAATGGAGTCATGAAGAGTCAAATACAAATAAAATGACTGAACAACAAGAAATACCCAAATGTATCTGTGATCTCATTGACTTTGATGTTCTTTCCAAAGATACAGATAGTAAGACATCCATGTCTACCCATCTAGTGTAACTCTTATCCACGTCCTCCCAGGAAATTAGGTGGTGCCATGGATAGAGCGCCAGATCTGGAGTCCAAATGCAGTTTCAGAAATTTACTAGACAAGTTGCTCAACCTTGATATGCCTCTGTTTTCTATAAAATTGGGATAATAAAAGCATCTACTTTCCAAGATGTTTTTAGGATAAAATGAGATAAAACACTTTACAAATATTAAAGCATTCTATAAAAGATAGCTATTATCATTAATAGTAATGTTTCAAGTTCACCATAAAGCATCTACTCAAAGAGTTGAATCCCATCCTTGTTTTCTCCTAATACCTAGAAAATACCAAAGGAACATATAGGCTGTACAGTCTGTCATCCTTCACCCTTTTTAAATGAGAGAATTTTCTTTTTTTTTTTTTACTTTTAGTTTACAACATTCAATTCCACAATCCCTTGAGTTCCAACATTTCTCTCCCTCTCTCTCCTCCTTCCTCCCCCATTGCAGGCATGCAATGTGATATAAGTTCTACAAATGCCTTCACATTTAACATTCATAAAGTTATACAGAAGAGTATCACCAATGGAGTGAACAACAAGAAGGAACAAAACAAAACAAAACGCAAAAGAGAGAGAGTGCAAATAGTTTGTTTCAATCTGCATTTAGACTCCAGAGTTCTTTTCTCTGGATATGGACATCCCTTTCCATTATCTGTCTTTTGGAGTTGTCTTTAACCTTGCATTGAAGAGAGGAGCCCCATCTATCAAAGTTATTCATCAAAGATGTGATGTGTCTGTAATTGTGTACAAAGGTCTCCTGATTCTGCTCAAAATAAGAGCGTGTTCACATGTACAGTAATCTTGTTATGGCAAAACATCTTTATGAGTTAAACTTCTCATTAGACTATTAATCATTGTGGTGGAATCAAGATGGTGGCATAGAAGCAGTAAGGCTCCACAGCTCTCCCCATAACCACCTCAAATACCTATAAAATATGACCCTAAACAATTGTTAAAGCTCCAGAACTCACAAAAAGACAGAGCGGCAGAGCTCTTGCTGAAGGCAGCCTGGCAGGCAGATGGGAAGGGGTTCATTGCAGTGCACTGGGAGCCGAGATCAGCACTACCTGAACCCAGGGCCGGAGCCCTAGGGCTGCAAGAACAAGCCGGGGCTGGAGCTCAAGTCAACAGCAGCTGTGGCATTTTCCAGAATTACCAATACATAAGAAACAAGGACTAAGTGAAAGGTCAGTGGAATTTGGATAAATTTGGGGGAAAGGGTCAGACTGATGGCCCCAGGGCTAGAAGTGGCTGAAGTGGCAGCCCTGCAGCCACCTCTACCCTGCAGACTGCGGGGGGGACCAAACAATCATTCAGAGGCTAAGTGCTCTTGCCTTGAGCTCCATGGATTGGATGATGGTCTTAGGTGGTGGTCCTGAGCTGCATTTTCAGTGAGCCAAAGTTGGCAGGGGCTGCAGAAACAATGGCCTCCTAATAGCTCCAGCAGCTGCGAAAACCCCAGAAATTTGGGACAGAGTTCTCCCCTTTGAAAGCAGAGTTCTACTGAATCTAAAAGCCAAGTAATTGACTGGCAACATGAGTAGGCAAAGGAAGCAAAGTAAATCCAGCAATGCAACTTTAGATTTCTTTTTTGGGGATAAAAAGGATCAAAGCATGGAATGAGAGGAAGACAACACAGTCAGAACTCCCACACCAAAAGCTTCCAAGAAAAATGTAAACTGATTACAAGCCATAGAACAGCTTAAGAAGGATTTTGAAAACCAAATAAGAGAAGTAGAGGAAAAATTGGGAAGAGAAATGAGAATGATGCAAGAAAATTATGAAAAGAGAGTCAACAACATGACTGAAGAAAATAACACCTTAAAAAATAGACTAACTCAAATGGCAAAAGAGGCCCAAAAAGCCAATAAGGAGAAGAATGCCTTAAAAAGTCAAATTTGCCAGATGAAAAAAGAATCTCAAAAGCTTTCTGAAGAAAATAATTCCCTCAGAATTAGAGAGGAGCAAATAGAAGCAAATGACTTTATGAGAAATTAAGATAGTATTAAATCAACAATGAACAGGGGCGGAGCCAAGATGGCGGCATAGAAGCAGCAAGGTTCTACAGCTCCCACACAGCCACCCTAAATACCCATAAAATATGACTCTCAACAAAGTCTAGGACTCTCAAACTCACGAAAATACAGAGAACACATCTCTCGCTGAAGGCAGCTCGGCAGCAGGGGCTCATCATGGCAGGCCGGGAGCCGAGGCCAGTCCAGCCCAAAACCTAAATGAAATGTGGCCAGGCCCCAGGGTGGTTGGGAGGAGCTGAGCCAAGCCAAGCCGCAGCCAGTCTACAAGAGAGAAGATCTACAGCACCCCGAGGAAACTCCACATTTACTAAGGTGTGAGAAGTAAGGATTAGAGAAAAGCAGCTCGGCAGCAGGAGCTCATCATGGCAGGCCAGGAACCGAGGCCAGCCCAGCCTGAAAACCAAAACCGTGGCCAGGCCCCAGGGCGGTAGAGAGGAGCCAAGTCTCCCAAGCCTCAGCATGAGTCTACTTCAGAGAAGATCTACAGCAATCTTCACATCTAGCAAGCCAGGATTACAGAAGGTCAGCGAAAGTGAAACTTTGAAGCTAAATTTGGGGGAGGAAAAGCAGTTCTGCCAATCTGCCCCCAGGGCAAGGAAGCAGTAGGCGAAGGTCAGGAACTGCTGTAACTGGTGGCTGCCCCCACTAGGCTGCGTCACAACCCTTGGCCTTCAGACCCCACAGGGCAGCTGAGTCAATTGATCAGGGCCAAGTGCGCTTGTGTTGAGGAGCCTGGATGCGGATAGTGGTCTTGGGTGGTGGTCCTGGGGTGCGCTTTCAGCAAGCCAAAGCTGAGGGGGTCTGCAACACCCCCCTAATAGCTCCAGCAGCTAGGAAAACCCCAGCAATTTCGAACAGAGCTTTTCCCCCTGGAAGCAGAGTTCCACAAAGCTACAAAAAACCAACCAATTAATTGACTGGCCAACATGAGGAAAAGGAAGCAAAATAAGAACAGCAATAAAACTCTAGAATCCTTTTTGGCGGACAAAAAGGATCAAAGCATGGAATGGGAGGAAGACAACCCAGTCAGAACTCCCACACCAAATGCTTCCAAGACACTTGAAGAATGCCTAGAAGCTATAGATCAACTGAAAAAAGACTTTGAAAAACAAATAAGAGAAGTGGAAGAAAAATTGGGAAGAGAAATGAGAATGATGGGAGAAACTTATGAAAA
>CM053600.1:65635148-65669390 GCA_028646575.1 Pseudocheirus occidentalis | reverse complement strand
TTTGAAAAACTGGATGCTTCTCAGCATTGCACAGTTAAAAGACAACTCTACAAGTCTCAGGATGGAAGGCGATGTCTACATTCAGAGAAAGACCCAGAAAGATCAGAGTTTAAAAGGAGACTGAAGCAATGCATGCTATCATTCTTTTCTATGTTTGGCTTTTGTTTCTCTTTTCTCACTGTTCACTCCATTGGCTATAAGACCTATACAACCCGACTATTGTACAATGTGAAAGAGTTTGCAGATCCTATACATGATTGTATGCCACCATTGCAGGGGTGGGGGGTAGGGAGGAAGGGGAGAAAAATCTGAAACTCAAGTGACTCTCGAACTGAATCTTGTAACCTAAAAGTAAACAAACAAGTCAATTAAATTAAATTAAATTAAAAAAAAAAAGATCCACCTCTGACTACTGTTTTGTGACCCTGGACAAGTCACCTAAATCTCTCAGATCCTCAAGTAATTCTATAAACCTTTTAAGTTTCAGATCAGCATTGATAAAGAGAGGAGTAGGGGCTCCTCACCAGAAATTTCCCATGCTACTAAAATGATAATAACCAAAACAAGAGCAAAAACCCTCAAATATGACAAATTAAATTTAGGAGGCACATACTTAATCTTATAAATTCATGATAAGTCCCATTGTACTAATACCTCAAAGGTGTCCCTTCTGAGTGAAATAGGTAAAGAGTACAGTGTTGTGAAGAAACATTTTCATCCTCAATGAAACATCACATGGAATTTTTTTGATATGATAAAATATATATATATATATATACAAGTGGGTGCACGCACACGTGCGAGTGTGTATGTGTGTGTGTATGTGTATATATATATATATATGTATATATATATATATATATATATATATATATATATATATATAAAATTTCAAAAGCTTGCATTGTTTTCATTGGGGAAGCACTAGAGCAGGGGTTCTCAACCTTCCTAATGCCGCAACCCTTTAATACTCATATGTGGGTGTATCTGCACGTGGGTGGACCTGCGTGGAGATGTTGTGGATAGAGAAGTGGTATCTTGGTTCCTAAGGCCATTGGAAATATGTTTTCCAATGGTCTTAGGCGACCTCCAAAGGAGTCATGACCCACAGGCTGAGAACCGCTTCACTAGAGTCTTTCTAGACAAAAACAGTAGCAAAGGAAAACACCCCTTCTCCTTGTTCTTTGACATAGTTCTAAAAATGTTAATAACTGCAATAAGGCAGGAGAAAGAAATTAAAGGCATAAACATTGGCAAAGAGGAGACCAAATTATTCTATTTGCTGACAACATGATGGTTTACTTAGAAAACCCAAGAGACTAATCAAAAAAACTAAAAGTACATATATGTTTGTGTACTTACATATGTATATGTAGCTTTAATAGGGCATCTCTCTTGGAGAGTTCAAAACTGCATTGACATTTGGGATATATGCTCTATTGTTAGACCTGGCAACTGTGCTTAGTAATTTTGCTAAGTTGTTTTATTGTTCTTTCTCTTTTTAAGATCTCTGCTACAAGGGGCAGCTCTCTGGGAAAGTGATACTGCAGGGAGTTTCATTTTTTCTTAACTCTATATTGGTTGCTTTTCTTGTTAGGGATCAGGTCATTTTCAGTTGAATCTGACTCTTTGGAAAACCCCATTTAGGGTTTTCATGACAAAGATATAGGAATGGTTCTCCATTTCCTTCTCCAGCTCATTTTGTAGGTGAGGAAACTGAAGCAAACTGGGTCAAGTGACTTGCCCAGAGTCATACAGCCAGTGTCTGAAGTCAAATTTGAACTCGGGTTTTCCTGACTCCAGGCCCAGGCTTCTATCGACTGTACAATCTACCAGTCCCAGAGATCAAGTACAAGCATCAATAATCTATATTGCTATCTTTGTGTGTGATTTGTCCTTTGTTCTCAAAGAGGACCATGGCATTAGGGAGATGATGACATGACTTACAATTGACTTTGATTTGAGTGAGAGAAGGTTGTGCAAAGTCACCAGCCTCACTTTCTCCTCCGGAGCTATCAGGGTCCAGTGGCCAGATATCAATCAGGATGACTAGAGATGGCCCAGGATGCAGTTGGAGATGTTTACCCTTTTAAGCTAAAGTCCTTTCAGTTTCTCACTTTGAGTTAGGTAAAGGCCGTTCAGTGAACAGGTCTCTTTAAGAAGTGAGTCAAAGGACAGATTGGGGGAAGGGATATTCAGTAGGCTCGCTATTTTGGGGTGGGGAGTAGGGGAAAGACAGAGAAAAATTTGTAACTCAAAATCTTGTGGAAATGAATGTTGAAAACTTAAAATAAATAAATAAATGGGAAAAAAAAAGTCAGTCAAAAGAGGTGGCTAGGTGGCTCAGTGAATAGAGCACCAGCCCTGGAGTCAGGAAGGCTTGAGTTCAAATCCAGCCTCAGACACTTAACACATACTAGCCATGTGACCTTTGGCAAGTCACCTAACCCCAATTGCCCTGCCTTCCCCCCACCAAAAAAGCAAAAAAAAAAAAAAAAGGTGAGTCAAAGGATGCCTCCTTTAATTAAAAAAAAAAAATCAAACTGGGAGGGGAAGCCCCTCAGGGTTGTTGGCCAGAAGAGAAACAGTTACTATTTAAATTTACTCTGAGCCAGGAGGGCCCAAAAAAATAACCATTTAAGTAGTGCTTGGCCAGGGAACCTATCTTTGTCCAATCCACGAGATCCAAAGTGAATTGGGTTTAAGGCTTGGTCTTTGAGAAAGAAATCTAGCCAGTAAATGCTAAGTTAACTAGGTAGGTTTCAGCCAACAAAATTTGCCTCCCTATGGGCAGAACACTGCTATCTCTAGTACTGGAACAAAGTCTGTTGAGTTTTATCTATGGGTAGTTATCATTACCTGGCAATCAGAGTCCCTTTAAAAGCAAATGGCATTAGAGGATTAAGCAGTCTGGCTCATACTCAACCACCATTGCTCCTCCCTTAATCTCACCATTCTCTACCTTCTCTCCTCTCATAATTTCATAGTTCATAATTTCATAGTTACTCCTCTTAAACAGCCAATCCCTTTGGTCTTCCCCGGCACTGGTTTGCTCCTAGCCTGGGCCTGCATAACACCACTGGCTAGGACATGCCTGCTCCAACAAGAATACTGCCATAGAGAAAGGGTTCTTCTAAAAGAGTGGTTATTTCTTAAGGTACATTGGTAACAAGAGAAAGGATAACATTATTATAGTACATGTGACTAACTCTTATGTTGTGTGTTGGAATTCTTTTTATTACAGACTCCATGACTTCATCTATCTGGCCTATGTCAAGGTTATAATTGGAAGAAAGCATGGCTCTGTGCAACGGTTTAAAAGATCTGGAAGAGAAGTGAATACAAGTTAGTGCTGAGGTGTTTGTCTGGTTTTGTCTCAAGAGATTTGATTTCAAGTCTTGGACGAAAGAAAGGAGATGGGTAAGGCTCATCACTGAGCTAGCCAGTACTGACAACATTTCCTGAATTCTTTTACTCTACCAAGGTGGAATTACCTAGTATCTCTCCTTTTCCCAGGCAGAGCTCTTTTACAAAATCAGGCAAGACTATCTGGAGCAGAGTCACTAATGGCCAGGGAAAATGGCTTGCAGGTGACAGTTAAGCCACATTCTATCCTAGACAGCAGGACATCTCATACTATATGCAACTATGCCTACAGGAAGTTGAC
Organism: Pseudocheirus occidentalis; assembly: GCA_028646575.1. Taxonomy (NCBI): domain Eukaryota; kingdom Metazoa; phylum Chordata; class Mammalia; order Diprotodontia; family Pseudocheiridae; genus Pseudocheirus; species Pseudocheirus occidentalis. Next base: position 65,665,723 of record CM053600.1, on the reverse strand, counting down.
TCAATTAAAACTTCGTAAGCAAGTAGCATTCCCTGAACTGAAATTTGCACAGCCATCCCAGTCTTCTCCCAGATGGTTCTATGTATACATAACCAGACTCTGGGATGGTATACCAACCCAACCAAAAAAGATACCTGAAGGTGAGCACACCTTGCCTTCCCCCATGAGTTGGTCTGACTGAATAATGCACACTGATGGCAAAGACCTGCCTCACTAAAGTCCAACCTATCTCCCTCTGCCTAAACAACCAATTGCTCTGTACAAACAGAAAGGGCAGGAGGTGGTTGTAGTACACAAGTACCAGAGCTGTAATTTTTTCCTTTAAAAAGCCTGAACACAGTTATGAGAAGCAGAAGAGGTTCTTCTTGGTGTTGTTTTGGGGTACAAAGAGAGCCAGACAGAGTCAGGAAATCTGGGTTGAAATCTCTTCTTCAACACTTAGAAGTCATGTGACCTTGGGTAAGTCACTTATTTTCTCTGAGCCTCCCATAGAACATTTGTAGAATGGGAAGGGGGGGGGAAGAATGTAGTTGGAGTAGATAATGACACATTTATGTGGCATTGAAATATTTACAAAATGTTTTCCTCTTAACCATTTGGCAAGGTAGATGGTACAAATATTATTACACCTCATTTTATAATTACTGAAAGCATATAATTAAATGTCAAATGAAGAATATAGTAAACAGGTGCTTTGGAATTCAGGAAAGGCCTGATTACCATGGACTGGTGATTTAGGAGGTGATTTAGAACGATTCACAAACGGGGGGGAGGGGGGGAAGTGAGGAAACTACCAGGGGAATCCTTCCATGACCTGCTTTGTCAGTAATAACCTTGACCTTCTTCCTGAGATCTTTAAGTTTTTGTTTTTAATTTTCTTTTTAAATCAACATATTTTTGCCATAACACATCTCCCAAATATAGCCCTCTACAAATTTTAACAATACACAGCACCCCCTAAGCCACCTAACAGTGGGATTCTGATGGACAGTGTAGATATCACTTTCCATTGTCGTAGAAGGCCAATTGGTAACAAAAAAGAAAGACTTGTGCTTTAATTTTGATAGGAGTTTGTTGTCTCTATTTGAGTTTGTATAACCAATGTGGATAATATCAACATTATCGTTTTGTTTGTTAGTGATTGTATCTTGTTCCCTTAGTGTTGTCCGTAGTTACATTGTTGTTCTCAGTGTGTCTGTTATTGTTTTAACTCGATTCCTAATTGGCTTGTAACTGGGTATTTTGGGCATCTATGTACCCTCTTACTGTGTTGTGAGTTCTGTGAAGGCAGAGACCATGTCCTCTCAAAATTTTGCATTTCCCCCTACTAGAGCTACCTGACTATGCCTTTAAATTCAAATCACTATGGCTTTCATTGAATGGTCAATAATAGCCTCAACCCAAGCCTCTGTGGCTTGGTTTAGGTGCTAGTGGCTTCAGATGAGTGTAAATCACAATTTTTCTCCATTACAGCCAGAAACTCAGAGGGTCTTCCTGTCTCAGAGGTATATCTTTGCAATGGTAAATTAAGTCATCTTTTATCTCAACTCTTACCTAGGCTTTCATCATTGAATGGGCCTGGTCTCAAACTGGAGCCTGAGAAAGGTCTTAATGTAGAAAGGCCATCCACTGCATCCTGGGCTATTGCCAGTTGTCTTGACCTTTATCTTGCCACTGGACTCTGATGACTCTGGAAGAGAGAGTTAGGCTGATGACTTTGCACAGCTCTGTCTCACAAATCCAATTCATGTGCAAGTCAAAGACATCATTCTCCTGATGTTATTGGTCTTCTTCAAGTAGGACACACAACAATTTCCCCCAAACATCTGGTAAAATGTACTGCTCAGAGAAGACACCAAATAAATTACCTCAAATTTGAAATTGGGAGATTTCCAAAAGATTTTCTACAACATAAGACTTGCCCTCAGAGAAACCAATTACTAAAATAATAATAATTTCTGGCCTTTATATGAAGCTTCAAGATTTACAAAGCAGATCAGACCTGTTGTTATATTTGAGACTCAACTTACAAGAGAGGCAAGGAGGTATAAAGGGAAAAGTCCTGCTTCTGGAGTCAGAATATTTGAGTTCAAATCCCAATTCAAACACTTATTAGTTATATAACCATCAGCAAGTTTCTTTCTTGGGCCTTTCTTCGCCTGTGAGACAAGGACTTTAGATAGGATTGATGGGATTTAGACTTCGGGAACTCCCTTGAATCTTCCCACTTGATCTGGCATTCCCAGAGGCCAAAAGTCTTCCATTATCACTATGCCCAAATCTCTGTTACTTTTAACCTAACCTAGCCCTCCCTTACCCAGCTACTTCACACCCTTGATCCTATCAAAATATATCTGACCAAATCTGTTACCCTTAAACTAGACTAGTCCTCCATTGTCTGTTATCTCCAGGTAGCCTTCAGCTACTTCCCACTCTTAATCCCATTCTCTTGGTTCCTGGAGTCTGACCTTAGTCCCATCAACATTTTCCTTAGTCTTCTCCTCAAGATCTTCCCCAAATCCCTGCTCTAGACCTCCCCTAGATCCCTTCCACAATCTTTCTGTATATAAGATCCATCTTGCTTCCATGAAGGTGCTAAGATTCAATATAGCTCAGACTCTGTGTCAGATTGTTCTGGCCCATTTTCAGTATAAGCGTCACAAATACTTAGGTTCCTTAAGAGTCTACTCATTTTGGAAAATCTTTAATAAACTTTGCTTTGCTTTGGCTAAGAGAAGTCTTGAGTTGAATTCATTCAGCAGGACCTGGCATGACAGTATTTTGGGGTCTCAATCACCCCTAAACCCCAAACCTCAACACGATGATTTCAAAGGTTGCACCCAGCTCTAAATCTTGTACTTGCACATATGTTTTTCATTGTCTAAAACTTTCACAAGCTTTGCTCCCCTTCTCCAACCATTTCATACATAGTATCTTCCCCATATATGTTTAACACATAACTGCCTTTCTCTGTCACCCTCCCATACACACTCCTCCAATGGCATTAAGAAGTGGAAGAGGAAAAGGTTGGGAGGACAGAGATTCAGTTTCTCCTCCCCTCTTTCTGTTCTTCCTTGCAAAAGCCAGCATGCAAAGCACACTTCTGGATGGTCAGTAGGAATAGCTTCCTATTACCTTGCATATCATATTTGACTCAGCTTTCCAGACTGGACACTAATTGCCTATCCTTGCCCCATGTCACCAATCTCATTACTTCACTAGCACACTAACCACATCTGAAACAACAGGAAGGCAAATTTCAGTTCAATATAAGGAAACACTTCCTAACAATTAGAGCTGTCAAAACATGTAATAGGCTTCCCTGAGAAAGACTGAATTCCCTGTCACTTTAAGTCTTTAGATAGAGTCTGGTTGGCCATTTATCAGGGATATTGCAGAGATATTTTATGCTTTGTTAACCTTCTGAGGTCCCTTACAATTTTGCAATTCTATTTTTATAATTCTATAACTATTTGACATTCCCCATCTTCTCCATTAATTATGTTTACTAGGTCCTCTAAACCTCATCTTTTCTGATTTCCCTTACTCCATTCTCATTACTTCTTTAACTATCTTTTCTCTACTTATGTGATCTATTTATTTGTCCTGCTTGAATTAGCATTTATTGATTTGCTGTTGTGTGGTTATTACATAACTTCACATATCTATGTTCTATGTTCCTAAATGATGAGGTATAGGCTCTGGGACCCCCCCTTGAGCTCTCCTTGAATCTTTGAGGTACATGCTCTGGGAAACCCCTTGAAGTTTGATTGAATCTTCCCACTTGATGAGGCATTTGCAGAGGCCATAAGTATTTCATTATGGCTGGGCCCAAATCTCTGTTACTAGCCTGGCCCTCCATTGTCCATCTGCTTCCTACCCTTGAGCCTATTAAAATATCAATACAGTCTTGCATTAACCTCATTAACTCCTCCTGAAGACCCTCCCCAAACTCTTCCTTTAGACCATCCCTAGATTCCTCTGTATATAAGAATCCCATCTTCCCTTCATGTGAGGGAAGGTTAGCACAGACTTATTCTGTGACAGACTTACTCTGTCCTACTTGCCCAATGCAAGCATCACAGATACCTAGGCTCCTTAAGAGTCTACTCAATATGGCGAACTTTCAATAAACTTTACTTTTCTTTGGCTGAGAAGACTTGAGTTGAATTCTTTCAGCAGGACCTGGCATGTTGATATTTTGGAGTCTTGGGCAACCCTAACCCTCTTTGGGTAACCTCTTCATTTTTATGGTTCTCTGACCAGGAAACACTGCTAATCTCAACCTCTTCTCCAACCAGGACTGGAAGGTAGGTAAGACGCTCTCTTTCCCTATTACTTTCTTGTCTTCCAAGTAGCGAGGAGGTGTGGTTTTTTGCATGTTTTTCGTGTTTTGTTTTGTGTTTGTGGGCCTGACCTCTCAGGTCCCATTAGGTCAGACAGCTAGGTACTTGGCCTGACCTCAAGTTCTCAGTCCTGTTTGGTTGTGTTGGAGAAATGGACACATGCTCAGCTTCTGAAAAATGGAGGACAAGGACAGATACCTTATCTGGAAATGTGAGCCAGATGCTTTCAATTTTCTCGGCACTAGGGAACTGGGAAAACTCATGGTATTTTTTGTAGGTTTTTTGTCCTATTTTGTTTTGTTTGTTTTTCAAGGCTTACTCTCAATCCTTCCTTTGTGGCCTCGAGTCAAATTCATTCTAGTAACAAAGAGCTCAAGGGGGATACCAGAGCCTACACCTGATCATAAATGGATGTTAAACTCCTTGAGGGAGATGTTTCCCCACAGTACTTAATGTTGTTTTGTGCAGATTATGCTCAGAACATATAATATGTAGCAATTGAGGACCCTCTCACTTATTTGTAGATTCCTCACTTCCTTACCCTCAGATTCAAGGTACTCTCTGGGTCCAAAAACCACTTTAAAAAACAGATCTCACTAGTCCCCGCAAATTTGCTTACTTTTGTTAATCAGTCAGGGAGCATAAATTAATTCACTATAACACAGGTTTAGAACTAGAGCTTATCTAGTCCAATCCTATCGTTTAATAGATAAGGAAACTGGGTTTTAGAGGCTTAGTAATTTACCCAAAGAAACAAAAAGCAAAGACATTAAATGAAATAGCACAGCAAGAAAAAGAGCAAAACATTTTCCCTATATATATCTGTGATACACTCTCCCTCAAGACAATTTCTACCATTAATGGGAATTATAGACTCCTGTATGGAGCATGCAGGAGAAGCACACATTCAGGAAATGTTTGGCCAGGTCAGCGCTAACACAAGGAGAAGCACACAACATGCAAGGAAGAGCAACTCAAATCTCTGATACTATAAGGCCACAGACATCTTCTGCTGATCATGTCTAGACTCATTCCTCATTCATCTCATATGGTATGTAGTCTTTTTTCTTTGAATTCACTTTGTCTAGAGATAAATCACACAGTCTTTTGTACCAGACAATTATATAACTTAAAGTTAGGAATCCCCAAGCTTCTCTGTGTTTTACCATGCAAATTAATTTGATTTTGAGGGGAGAAAATGCCAACCAAAGGAGACTAAATAATTTTTCTATACCCACTTGGTCTGCATTTCTGCCTTTATTATGACTGATAAACCAGCAACACATCTCACAGGTCTTGAGTCACTTGATAGAATTTATTATTTTATTATTATATTGACAACCAATTTTTAAATTGGGATCCAAAATTTTCTCCTCAATTTCCTCATTAAGGCACAGCTCTTTTTAAAAAGACAGTCTCTGGAAACTTCCAGGAGCCAAGATGGCAAAGCAAGCAGTAAGTGGTTCTCACCCTCCCTTATAGACCGAAAAACCCAGAGAATATTGCCCCAGGAAAATTCTGGAATAGTGAAGGCAGTATCAGTCTTTTAGCACAGGAGGCTACAGTGATTAATGAGAAAGGTCCCTCTTACTGTGGCTGAAAGAAAGGCATCCCAGCAAACCCCAACTTGGCAGAGATTCAGAGGCCCAGAATGGAGGAGCAGGCAAGTGCCAACACCAGGCACATGCCAGCCACCACAACCATCTCCAACTCAGCACCAGGTAAACTATTAGAACATGAGAACATTCAGTTGCCAGCACTTGAGGCCCCAGCACAGAAAACCAGTAAGCAGGTGCCTAGTACCCAGCACAAAAAGTCTAAAACAGTGCCCACTGGGACCCAGAAGCAGAGATCAAATTTAAAAGCCTGAAAAAAGGTGAACATGTGCAAGAAGTATTTTTTCAAATGACCATAGAGAAATATCTTGGTAACAGGGAAGATTAAAACACAAATTCAGCAGAGGACAATTTGGTCAATACACTTACATCCAAAACCTCAAAGGAGAAAATGACTTGGTCTCAAGCACAAACAGGCTTCTTGGAAGAGCTCAAGAAGGATTTTAAAAATCAAATAAGAGAGATAGAAGAAAAAAGTGAACAATTCCTTTAAAAATACAATTGACAAAATGGGGGAGAAGGAAAGTACACAAAAGAAAACTATAGCTTAAAAAGTATGATTGGCCAAATGGAAAAGAATATACAAAAGTTGACTGAAGAAAACAATTCATTAAAAATTAGAAATAAGCAAGTGGAAGCTAATGCCTCTATGAGATATCAAGAATAAGTCAAACAAAATTAAAAAATGAAAAAATAGAAGTGTAAAACACCTCATTTGAAAAACAACTGACCTAGATAATACATCCTGGAGAAAGAATTTAAGAAATATTGGTCTACCTGAGAACCATAATGAAAAAAAGAGCCTAGACAGCATCTTTCAAGAAACCATCAAGGAAAACTGCCCTGAAGTCCTAGACCCAGAAGGTAAAATAGTCATTGAAAGAATTCATCAATCACTTCCTAAAAGAGATCCCAAATTGAAAATACCAAGGAATATTGTAACCAAATTCTAGAATTATCAGATCAAGGAGAAAATACTGCAAGCATCCAGAAAGAAACAATTCAAATATCATTGAAGCACAATCAGGATTACACAGAACCTTGCATCTTACTACATTAAAAGATCAGAGGGCTTGGAATATGCTATTCCATAAGGGAAAGGAGTTTGGATTACAAGCAAGGATCAACTACCCAGCAAAACTGAGCATAAACTTTCAGGGGAGGAGATGGGCATTCAATGAAATAGGGGACTTTCAGACTTTCCTGATGAAAAAAAACAGAGATCAATGGAAAATTTAATCTTCAAATATAAGACTAAGAGAGGCATAAAAAGGTAAAAAAGAAAGGGAGAAAAATAAACATTCATTAAGGACAAATTGTGTACATCCCAAATGTGAAGATGATACTGACAACTCTTGAGAACTGTGTCTTTCTTACATCATATAAAAGGGAAATATATAGACAGAGGGGGTAGGTTTACTTGATTTTGATGTAATGATAAAAAAAAATCTAATTGCACATTGAAAAAATTATAATGGGAGAAGAGAAAAGGAGGAGACAGAAAAAAATAAATTACATCACATGAAGAGACACAAAGACATACTGCAGTAGAGAAAAAGAAGGGAGGTGAGCATTGTTTTAATTGTACTTTCATTGAATTTGGCTCATGGAGGGAATAACTTACTCAGTTAGGTATAGAAATCTAACTTGCCCTATAGGCAGTTAGAAAAAGAAAAGAGGGAGAGATAGAAGGGAGGGAAGAAGTGGTGAGGGAAGAAGTGGTAAAGGAAAATGGAAAGAAAAGGGAGGGGGGCTGATTGAGGTAGGCAATGGTCAAAAGCAAAACTCTAGTGAGGAGGGAGAGAAACGAGAAAGAAAAGTATAAACAGGGAGGTGGGGGACGGGCTAGGATAGAGAGAAAGACACAGATAGTAATCATAACTGAATGTGAATAGGATGAACTCTCTGATAAAATAGAAGTGGATAGCAAAATGGATAAAAATCATAGTGCTACAATATATTGTTTCCAAGAAACACATTACAGGGCGGCTAGGTGGCACAGTGAATAGAGCACTGGCCCTGGAGTCAAATCTGAGTTCAAATCTGGTCTCAGAAACTTAACACAAAACTAGCCATGTGACCTTGGACAATTCACTTAACCCCAATTGCCCTACCTTCCTCCCTCCAAAAAGAAAAAAACAGAAACACATTTGAAACAGGGGGTATACACATAGGATGAAGGTAAAAGGATAGAGGAGAATATATTATGCTTCAGCTAAATTTTAAAAAGCAGGGGTAGCAATCCTAATCTCAGACAAAGCAAAAGTAAAAATAGATCTAATCAAAAGAGATAAGGAAGGAAATTATGTCCTGCTAAAAGGCACCATAGACAATGAAGCAATATAATTATTAAACATATATGCACCAAGTGGTTTAGTATCCAAATTCTAGGTGAAGTTAAAGGAGTTACAGGAAGAAATTGATAGCAAAACTATACTAGTGAGGGACGTCAACCTCCCCCTTTCTGAACTAGATAAATCTAACGACAAAATAAAAAAGAAAAAAGTTTTACCTTCTTAATGTAAATAGAATTTTAGAAGAGTTAGATATGGTAGACCTCTGGAGCAAATTGAATGGGGATAGAAAGGAAAATTTTTTTTGTCAGTACATGGCACCTACACAAAAAGTGACCATATATTTATGCATAAAAACCTTACAATCCAATGCAGAAAGGCAGTAATATTGAATGCATCCTTTTCAGATCATGATACAAAAAAAAATTATATGTAATAAAGGTTTGTGGAAAAACAGTTTAAAAATTGGAAGCTAAATAGTCATCCTAAAGAATGAGTGGGTCAAACAACAAATCATACAAATAATCGATAACTTCATCCAAGAGAATGGCAGTAACAAGACAACATACCAAAACTTGTGGGATGCAACAAAACCCGTTCTTAGGGGAAGTTTTATATCTATAAATGCTTACCTGAATAAAATAAATAAAGAGGAGATCAGTGAATTGGACATGCAAATAAAAAAGCTAGAAAAGGTATGAATAAAATATTCCAAATTAAATACCAAATTAGAAATTCTGAAAACCAAAGGAGAGATTAATAAAATTGAAATTAAGAAAACTGTTGAGCTAATAAATAAAACTAAGAACTGGTTTTATGAAAAAACCAATGAAATAGATATACCTTTGGTTAATTTTATTTAAAAAAGAAAGAAAGAACAAAGCCAAATTACCAGTATCAAAAATGAAAAAGGTGAATTCACCATCAGTGAAGAGGAAACTAAAACAATACTTAGGAACTATTTTACCCAACTGTATCATCATAAATTTGACAATCTTAGTGAAATGTATGAATATTTACAAAAATATAAATTGCCCAAATTAATAGAGGAGGAAGTAAAATACTTAAATAACCCCATCTCAGAAAAAGAAATTGGACAAGCCATCAATGAACTCCCTAGGAAAAAAATCTCCAGGTTCAAACGGATTTATAAGCAAATTCTATCAAACATTTAAAGAACAATTAATTCCAACACTATATAGACTATTTGGGAAAATAGGAGAAGAAGGAGTCTTACCAAATTTTTTTTTATATATACAAATATGGTACTGATACCTAACCTGGAAAGAGTCAAAACAGAGAAAGAAAATTATAGACAAATTTCTCTAATGAATATAGATGCAGAAATTTTAAATAAAATATTAGGAAAAAGATTACAGCAATTTATCAAGAGAATAATACACTAGGACCACGTAGAATTTATTACAGGAATGCAGAAGTAGTTTAACAATAGGAAAATTATCATAATTGATCATATCAACAACAAAACTAACAGAAACCATATGATTATCTCAATAGATGCAGAAAAATCTTTTCACAAAATACAGCACCCATTCCCATTAAAAACACTAGAGAGCATATGAATAAATGGAGTCCTCCTTAAAATGATAAGTAGCATCTACCTAAAATCCTCAGCAAGTATTACGTAGTGAGGAATAAACCAGAAGCATTTCCAGTAAGAGTGGGGTGAAACAAGGATGTCCATTATCACCTCTGTTGCTCAATATGGTACCAGAAACATTTAGCAAAAAAGGAAAGAAAAATAAATTGAAGGAATTATAATAAGCAAAGAAGAAACAAAGCTATCACTCTTTGCAGAATATATGATGATATACTTAGAGAATCCTAAAGAATCAAATAAAAAACTATTTGAAATAATAAATACCTTTAGCAGGATATAAAATAAACCCACATAAATCCTCAGCATTTCTATATATTACCAACAAAACTCAACAGCAAGAGATAGACAGAGAAATTCCATTTAAAGTGATTATAGATATTATTAAATATTTGGGAGTCTACCCGCCAGAAACTATCTGAACACAATTACCAAACACTTTTTACACGAATAAAGTCAAATTTAAATAGTTGGAAAGACATCAGTTGATCATGGGTACTCCAAGCTAATATAATAAAAATGACAATTCCATGAAAATTAATTTACTTATTTAGTGCCATATCAATCAAATTACCAAAAAATTATTTTATAGAGCTAGAAAAAACAATAATGAAATTCATCTGGAAGAACAAAAGATCCAGAATATCAAGGGAATTAATGAAAAGAAATGCTAAGGAAGGTGGCCTAGCCATACCAAATCTTAAATTATATTACGAAACAACAATCATCAAAACTACTTGGTACTGACTCATTTTCAAGTTGATAAATGGTCAAAGGATATGAAGAGGCAGTTTTCAGATGAAGAAATTAAAGTTATCTATAGCCATATGAAAAAAATGTTCCAAATCACTATTGATTAGAGAAATAAACATTAAAACAGCCCTTAAGTACCACATCACACCTATCAGATTGGCTAACATGACAAAACAAGAAAATGATAAAGGGCGGAAAAGATGTGGTAAAATTGGAACACTAATGTATTGTTAGTAGAGTTGTGAACTGATCCAACTATTTAGGAGAGCAATTTTGAACTATACCCAAAGGACTAATAAAAATGTGGATACCCTTTGACCCAGAAATACCCTTTCTAGGTCTGTATCCCAAAGAGATCATACAAATGGGAAAAGGATACACATGTACAAAAATATTTATAAAAGCTCTCTTTATGGTGGCAAAGAATTGAAAATTAAAGGGATACCCATCAACTGGGGAATGGCTAAACAAGTTGCAGTGTATGAATGTAATGGAATACTATTTTGCTATTAGAAATGATGAGCAGGTGGACTTCAGAAAAACCTGGAAAGACTTATATGAAATGATGCTGAGTGAGGGAAGCAGAACAAGGAGAATATTTTACACAGTTACAGCCACATTATTCAATGACTAACTTTGACAGACCTGGCTCTTTTCAGTAATACAAGGTTTGAAGACAACTCCAAAAGCTTCATAATGGAAAATACTATCCACATCCAGAGAAAGAATTAAGGCGTCTGAATGCAGATCGTAGTATACTATTTACTCTCCCTCTTTTTTGTTTTGTTTTTTCCTTCTTTCTCATCTTTCTTTCCATTGGTTATAATTCTTCTTCACAACATGACTAATGTGAAAATGTTTAATATTAATGTATATAGAGAGTCTATATATCAGATTGCATGCTGTCTTGGTGAGGAGGGATGGAAGGGAGAGGAAGAAAAGTTAAAACTCAAAAGCTTGTGGAACTGAATGTTGTAAACTAAAACTAAATACTTTTTTAAAAAAAGGTAAGGAAAAATGAAAACAAAAAATGTCAGTCTCTGAAGGACAAGACTTATTCATGAGATTGCTCTTAGCCATCAAAGAACATATTCTTCAATCTTGGATGGGACCTTACCCAACTAGGAGACCTAACTCCTATTTAGAGCATAAACAATCTTAAATCTGGATTAATTCTTACCCTGGGGATAGGAATCCCTGTCCTTTTACCCCTCCATTAGAGTTTAGGATGACCCAGCTCAGAAAAGAAAAACCCCAACCAGACTGGTCTGGATGGAGATGGATTCCTCTGTTCAGATTGCTACCATGTTCTTATTAGAAGGAGCTAAAGACTTTTAGCCCACCTCCTCATTAAATGTCCACCTATCAGGGTTGAGTTTCACTTGTAAGGGGATTTTTCTTTCAGAAGGGATTTAAGGTGATTCAGAACCTCCTTCTGTATGTTTGGTGACGGAGAGAAACTATTTAGCATCAATTTATTGATTGTCATTGTTAGCTAGTCTAATTAATAAATTGATTGTTAGTTATCCAGAGCTACATTTGTCAGGGTTTTTCACTCATCACACACTCAAATATATCATCAGTTGGCAGATGAGTTTGTGCCTCACCATCATTTGGGAATGAGGGGTAAGAGGGAAGAAAAAAAGGGGGGAGGGAGAAAAGAAAGTTATATGGGGTGGCTAGGTGACACAGTGAGTAGAACACTGGCCCTGGAGTCAAGAGGAACTGAGTTCAAATCTGGCCTCAGACAATTAACACTTACTAACCATGTGACCTTGGGCAAGTCACTTAATCCCAATTTTCCTGCATCCCCTCTCCAAAAAGCAAAAAAAAAAAGTTATGTGATAACTTTATTACATATTTAAAAGGAATAGCAAATTGTACATAAAAGTCTTGCAGTTTCGTGTATAATCATTTTTTACTACATTATGGAAATGCTTGTTTTATTTCTTAAGTTCAGAATTAAATGAATAAATAAATAAATAAAGACAAATCTATAGCTTCAAACATTGAAAGCACTAGCAGTGGAAGTCATGTTTCTGATCTTCTAGGTAAGTGTTTCACTTAGATAAGTGCCACACTAACAGCATGAATGGCACAACCATTCGCTTCCAGCAGATTCCAGTGCCTTTAGATGGGACTCTTGACCAGCTCCAGGCATCTAGTTTCATGTGTACATACAAAAGTGCATGACTCCTACATAACCCAACTAATCCAGTCAGGCTATTCTTACTTCCTCTCTCTGTATAGTCTATATTGCTGTTTCCCAAATGACTCTACCAGTGACTTCAACCTTGATTTCATGCTTTGACAACCTCATTTCCGTCATCACTACTTGTAGATTGTTATCTTTGTAATGGATAACATCCAATGGCAAGACTACATGCTGAAACTATTGTTTAGAGGGGGGGAAGAAATTCCTAGGTTGTAAGGTTAATGACACAATGTTATAATTTAGGTAGAAAGACAAGCAATCTAATGTTTCAATTTACCAAACCCAATTGCAGATGGTAGGTAAACCATACTGAGAGGAACCATCTGTCAAATAATCACAGAGTTGGGGGGATGAGGTTGAAGAGGATACAGGCAAAAGGAAGCAAATGTCTATTAAAATCTGACATAATGACAATACACTTGTTTACAATACCAGAGTGGGAGAGGTAAATGTGTTTAGGTTTGGGGTTTAGGGGTGCTTGAAATTCCAAAATACCAACTTGCCAGGTCCTGCCAAATGAATTTGACTCAAGCCTTCTCTCATCCAAAGTAAAACAAAGTTTTATTAAAGATTTACCATAATGGGAAGACTCTTAAGGAAGCCCTCCATTGTCTGTCATCTCCAGGTAGCCTTCAGCTATTTCCCACTCTTAATCTCTACTGGAGTCTAACTTCAGTTATCCTCCTCAGGACCCTCCCCACACTCCTCCTCTAGACCACCCCTAGATCCCTCCCACAATCTTTCTGTATATTAGATGCATCTTGCCTCCATGAAGGTGTTGAGAATTATCTAGAGTAGACTTACTCTGTGTCAGATTATTCTGGCCAGTTTGTCAATAAAAGCTTCACATATACTTAGGTTCTTTAAGAGTCTGCCCATTAAGGTGAATCTTTAATAAGCTTTGCTTTACTTTGGCTAAGAGAAGACGAGTCAAATTCATTTGGCAGGATTCCGAGTACTGATATTTTGGGGTCTTTAACACCCCTAATCTAAACCTTAAACTTCAACATTTGTGATACTTGTATTGGACAAGCAGGCCTAAACAATCTGACACAGACTGAGTCTATGCTAGATTGAATCTCAGCACCTTCATGGAGGCAAGATGGATCTTACAGTGCTACAGATTCATTAAGAGTTTGATTCCTTTATCAAGATCTAAATATTAATTTTTCGAAAGGGTTTGTAGCTCCACTTTATTTGTCTACTTTTCAAAAAATACATTTTGCATTTGAAAGGTTGTATCTTGCATCCTGTTGTCTCATTCTCTCTGTTTTTATATATTTACCTATAACAAGGAATGCCTGAATTCATCTTTAATTTTATCATTCTGTCTCTAGTCTCTTCCAGTTCTAATCCATTCCACATACCACCATAAGGTTAATCTTTCCATAGTACCACTTTCAGTATGCTGAAGACATCTAAAATAAGTCTCCATTGGCAATAGGAGACTGAAGAGAAGGAAGACAGATTTTCAATTATTAAAAAAAAATAAAAATTTAATATAAAAATAAATCTTTTTGCCCACTAAATAAATTCTGAGTCCTTTATCTTGGCATTCAAGGTCTTTAGTAATGTACATACAAACCTATTTTGTTAACTTTCCTTCCCAGCGTTCTCCAGAATAAATCCTTCTCTCCATATAGGCTGCTCTATTCGCTATCCCAGAAAATACCTTGTTCATTTCTGCTTGCATGCCTTTGCTAATGTTATTCTCTCTTCCCTGAATGCCTCCCTAACCTCCTTGCATCTATTAAAACCCTCTTCATACAGCTCAAGTCTCACTTTCTTCAAGAAAGTTATATCTCCGTCCTTTGAAATCCAGTATCACTCCTTACCCATACTGCTCACTTGGTGCTTAATTTTCATGGATATAAGTCTTATTTGTCTAATTGGATTACAAGCTTTTGGAGGGCAGGGATGGTAAATGCTACTTCTTTTTATCCTCAAAACAATATCCCACTTTGCATTGCCTACCATGTGATGATCATCTTTAGTTTTTTGGAGATAATAGTGTCCCAGGTCTTGCTACAACATAGTAACACTGATAAAATGTTTGTATTAAAAAGATGGACCTTCATTGTTACAGGAAGCTTGGGGATTAATAAAAATGCTCTTCAATTTCCCAAAAATAATCTAGCTGCTCTTCTCTGCCTTTTTGATGCTAGGTCCAGTTCATTATGTAATGTTTACACACACACACACACACACACACACACACACACACACACACACAAACAGGCACACATGCATGCATAAATACATCTATATACAAGCATCTATTGCATATATGCGTGCATACAAAAACACTTATACATACACATCTGCATACATTATACATGCACACCTACACACATGTCTGTGTACATATGTACAATGGTCTGCATTCTGTTGCATGTGTGTATATGCACACACATATGTGTACACCTATATAGACATGTGTGCATGTGTGTATACACAACTGAACAAGCTATAGCAGGTGTCCATTCAAGTTGCATGTTGAAATCTGGGTAACAGACATTCTTCATGCATTTGGTTCTAATGTGGATGGACAAGTTAGATTCCTTTGAATGATCACAGATCACTTCCAGGAGGTTCTGTAATGTACTGGAGCTTGATGTAACCCTCAGCCTACACAAGGCATCCCTCCTCAACTTGGACTTTACACTGGATCTCCTCCATCACAATGGTGAATCATTTTGGCAAGCTCACTTATCCCTATATTGTGCCTTCCATGATTTTCGTTATCAGAGGGTCATTTCTATGATTGCATCTTCCAAGAAATATTAAAGTACCTTAATATGTAGATGGAAGGCAACTTGTTATAAAAGAGCTTTTGAGGCAGCATTTGTTCTACTGAATTGGATGGGTTTTTTTTTTCACAACCTATAAACATTAAGCACAATAAACTTTTATATTCTCTACAACTCTGTTATTTCTAAGATAGTAAAGTGGTTGTTCATTGTTTAATATCACCTGTGAAAACCCAGTTTTTCCCTCCTAATAAACTCAAAGAATATTTCCTCCATTCTTGTATAGATGATTCCCATAAAAATTTTGTATTATGAAAGAGTAGTTGTTGACGCTGCCTTGGTCATTTTTTTTTCATCAATAAGGACTGAGATTTTTCTCCCCTGATTGCTGTCTTCTTCTGTGTCAGATACATCCTTAGTATTAAATAAATGAATAAAAAAAGACTTCTCAATGCCCTCATGATCATATCACTGCCAATACAGATCTTTTCTATAATTTTAAAAAATTAATCCTGTTGATTTTATCATCTTTGCTCTCTTTAGTTCAGTCTGTCTCTTTAGTAAGCATATCAGTCAATCTGATAATAGGTTCCAAGCACTGTGATCTCATTATCCTTGACTGAGAAAAAAAAATAATTTTTTTGCAATTTTTTTCCATTTTTATTCTATTTATGGTCCTCTTCCCACTTTCATCCTCCAATCCCTGAGATATCTTTGTTAAATATCTTACCAAGTTTTCTTTAAACTGATTTTATCCTCTACTATTCCTCTCTACTTTATGAGATGGTATAACTCATAATTGCCCATCATCCTCATTAATAAAATTTTACAGATGAATTTATATTCCAACCTAGTATTGCCTTTGGCAGTCATCATTCTTTATTTGGCAAGTAATCCAAATGTTGGCTATACTTGATGAGACAAATATATTCCTAATACCTAAACTAGGGAAGGATAAAGCAAAGGAAGAGAACCACAGAACAATATTATTAATGATTATTGAGTCAAAAATTGTAACCAAAGTTCTGTCCAACAGACTTTGAATAATCCAAAAATTATTCATGTTCAGGATGGATCTATATCAGGGATGCAAGGATGATTGAAAATTTTGTTGTTGTTCAGTTGTCTCAATTGTGTATGAACCTTTTTTACCCTGTTTGACATTTTCTTGGCAAAGATACTGGAGTGGTTTGCCATTTCCTTCTCCAGCTCATCTTACAGATGAGGATACTGAGGCAAAAAGGGTTAAATGACTTGCCCAGGGTCACACAACTAGTAAGTGTTTGAGGCCAGATTTAAACTCAGATAGATGAGTCTTCCTGACTCTAGGTTTCTACTGTACCACATAACTGCCCTGAAATTAAGTATTAGGAAAATATTAATATAATTAATTCTATTTTTTCAAAAAATTTATATGATTATATAGATACAAAAAAGTCTTTAACAAAGTAAAATGCTCATTTATGCTTTAAAAAAACAACCACTATAAGTAGAATAAAAAGACCTTTTAAAAATTACCTTCTGATGACATATATATATATATATATATATATATATATATATATATGTCATCAGAAGGTAATTATACAGGTAAGAGGGAAACTAGAAGCTTTCCCAACCCTTTCCTTGCCATTATTTGACATAGTTCTGGAGATGCTAGTGAAAGTAATAAGATAAGAGAAAGAAATCATAGATGTAGTCAAAGAAGAGACAAAAATACCCTTATTTACTGGTAATATAATGGTTTACTTAGAAAATCCTAAACATTCATAATAACAAAAATAGGGGCAGCTAGGTGGTGCAATGAATGGAACACTGGCCCTGAAGTCAGGAGGACCTGAGTTCAAATCCAGCCTTAGGCATTAAAAACACAAAAACTAGCTGTGTGACCTTAGGCAAGTCACTTAACCCCAATTGCCCTCCAAAAAGCAAAAAAAAAAAAGGGGAGGGGAATAAAAAAACCAACAATATTTCTATAGCATTTACTACATGTTAGGCACTTTGCTAAATACTTTATAGCATTATCTTATTTGATCCTCACAACAACCCTGGGAGGTAGGTGATATTATCACCCTCATTTTACAGATAAGGAAACTGAGGCAAGCAAGGTTAAATGACTGCTCCAGGATCACACAGCTAGTGTCTGAGGTTAGATTTGAACTCAGGTCTTTCTAACTCCAACCCTGATGTAGCATCTACTGCAACAGCTTCAGTTAGGTTATTGGCTATCAATTAAACCAGAAAACTGAACAGCATTTCTATATGGAAATAACAAAATACAGGAAAGAATAAAAGAAATGGAAAACCTATTCAAAATTACTATAAAATGCATAAAATATCCAGGAGTCACTCTACCATAGTACAGTCAAAACATACATAAAAAAATAAGAAGTGACTTCAATAATAAGAGGAACATTCGGTGTTTTTGACTGAATTAGTCCAACTAGCCTCAAACACTTAGTAGCTATGTGATCCTGGGCAAGTCACTTAGCTCTATTTGCCCCAATTCTTCTTCTATAAAATGAGTTGGAGAAGGAAATGCTAAATCATTCCAATATCTTTGCCAAGAAAACTCCAAATAGGTCATGAAGAGTCAGACGGCGCTAAAATGACTGAACAACAAATAGCAACAAACAGTCCAACATCATATAAAATGACACTACCTAATGAAAGATTTATTGCTATACTAAACCACCAAAGAATATTTTTATTTTAGAGTTAGACAAGATAATAACAAAATTCATCAGGAAGAACAAAAGATCTAGACTATCAAAGGACATCATGAAAAAAAATAGTAATGGAAAGAAAATAACACTTCTAAGACCTCAACTTATATTATGAAGCTAAGATCATGAAAACTATTTGTTACTGGTTAAGGGACAAAAAAGAAGGATCTGAAATAAGGGAACTTAAGATAGTATTTGATCAAACTTAGAACATAAATTACTTTGGAAAAAACTCCCTAGAACTGCTGGAAAATTGGAAGGCAATTGACAGAAATTATATTTAGATTACCATCATACACCATATGACATAATAGACTCAAAATGGTTATGTGACCCAAATATTAAAGATTACATAATTGTAGAAAATAGGGGAGAAATAGTCCAATTACCTTTCAGAGCTATGGTCAGAGGAAGAATTCTTGATCAAATGAGGAATAAGGATGATTTTTTAAATTTCTGATTATCTTTTAACAACAAAATCTATGTAACTATGATAAGAAAGGAAACTGTCCATTGGGGGAAAATTTTGCAACACATGTTTGATAAAGGTCTGATTTCCAAGATTTGGTTGTTGATTGGTTGATTAGTTGTTGTCCTTTGTTCTTGAAAAGGACCAAAATCACTATGCTAAAGTCAAGTTACAGTGCTGTGACTGATCAGCCCAAAATGAGCTCAGAATGTTCTACCACAGGTCAGGCATAAATAGTCCTGAATATTTAGGGTGGATTCTCTAAATCTGCACATCTCGCATTTCTTGCGCTACTTGAGCTACTTCAATTCTGCTTTGCTCATAGAGCACAGCACCTTCTCTGATGAGGACACACCATCTTGAGTGGTCCTTTGCCAGTGTCTCCCATGTCTTACCATCAATTCTAAAGGTCTTAAGAATTGGACACACCTCAAGAGTATCCTTGCATTGCCTCTTCTGTCCACCATGTGAACCGTTGCCCTGTGTGAGTTCTCTATAAAATAATCTTTTTGGCCAGCCCATCAGAGTTGTTTTCTGTGAAATAGAGTTTGAATGTTTGTCAGTTTAGTTCAAGAAAGGAACTCAGTGTCTGGCATCTTATCCTGCCAGGTGACCTTCAGAATCTTCATAAGACAATTTAAATGGAAGTGGTTCAGTTTCCTGCCATGGTGCTAGCCCAGGTTTCATAGGCATACAACAATGAGGTCAACACAGTGGCTCAGTAGGCCTTCAGTTTGGTAGTCTAATACCTCTTCTCTCCCACACTTTCCTTCAGAGCCTCCCAAACACTGAGCTGGCTCTGGCAATATGTGCGTCAACCTCATTATCAATGTGTATGTCCCTTGAAAGTACACTACCAAGGTAAGTGAACTTATCCACAGTATTCAAAACTTCTCCATTTGCTGTAACCAATGGTTCCACATATGGCCAGCATGATAGTGGTTGATGGAACACCTGTGTTTTCTTTGTGTTAATTGTTAGGTCAAAATTAGCACAAGCAGCAGAGAATCGATCCATATTTTGTTGCATCACAGCTTAAGAGCCTGCACTGAGTGCACAATCATTTGCAAACAGAAAGTCATGCACCGGCGCTCCCCCCACTTTGGTCTTGGCTTTTCAAGAAGAATTTACCATCATTGCGGTACCTAATCCTGATTCTATGTTGGCCCTCATTGAAGACATTTGACAACATGACTTAAAACATCCTGCTAAAAAGCATGGGAGCAAGCACACAGCCTCGTTTCACTCCATCGGTGACTAAGAAAGCACAAGGATACTGCCCATTAACCAGAACGTGGGTAAGCATGCCATCATGAAATTGATATACAATATTGATGAACTTCTCCAGGTAACCATATTTTGACACAATTCTCCATAAACCCTCACGACTGACAGTATCAAAGACTCCTGGCATATCTCCTGGAACTGTCAAGCAGCAAATACTATATAGACTGTTCCTTGACCCTTTTTGAAGCCACACTGACTCTCAGGTATATGGCCATCTTATAGGTGAAGGATCAACCTATTAAAGAAGACTCTGACAAGATTCTTGTCATGAATGATTAAGGAAAAGATTTCTCCCTTCCACCCGTTGATTGTCACAAAACAATTTATTTCCTTTACCTTTTTAGACAATGGAGGCATCCTTGAAGGGAATAACCTCCTCTTACAATATAACCCAGAAAATTTCAGTCCACTTTTATATAAGCAATGAACCCCCTACCTTGTAAATTTCAGCTGAAATAGAATGAACACCATATGCTTTGCCACACAAAAGGAACATAATAGCATTCAAAAATTCTTCTTCAGTTGGAACTTTAGCTAGGGAGGGATTGACTCCAGCCAACAGTCATTGGTTTCATCATTGATTGATGACAGTCTGTTGAGAACACTATGGAAATGTTCAGTCTATTTCTCTAGGGTCATATCCTTGTCACTAATCAATGTGGCTCCAACAGCATTGAGTAGTTGAGATACACCATAGGTCTTTGACCTAAAAATAGCATTCAGAGCATTAAAAAAGTCCCTTTGGATTGTTACTATCTGCTAAAACTGAATTTCATCTATCTTCTTACTGAGCCAAGAATTCTGCATATCTCTAAGCTTCTCTTGTGCTTTACTTTTGATGGAATTAAACGCCACCTTCTTAGAGATGGATGAACTATCCTATTGGCAAACCTTGTGGAGTTCTTGTTTTTCGTTTAGCAGCTTCTGAATCTCCCCATCTTTTTCATCAAACCAATCTTGGTGTTTGCTAACATTCTGACCCAGATGAGCAAATGCAGTGCTGTACACTAAATCTCTGAAAGCTGCCCTCTCTTTTTCTGTTCCACTGTTACCAACTGTGTGTCCACTCAACTTTCCCTCCAAGTTAGCAACTGTTCCTGCTCAGATTAGCACTCTAATCTGTTGACATTAATTCTTTTGGTAGTCATTTTGCCTTGGGGCTTCTGCTTTTGTTGAATGTGAATATATTTAATTTGGAGAGGATATAATCACTCCAGCCCTCTGCACCACACATTGCCTTTGTCACACTCTGACAAACTGTCTGCCTCTTTTCCTTACAATTACATAGGCTATTAAATGCCATTGTTTGCTGTGAGGGCATAACCATGAAGTTTTATTACATTTAGGTAAGTGGGAAACAGTGTTGGTAATGAGGAGGTCATGGGATGTACAAGTCTTCAATAGTAAGTGATCATTGCTTTTGCTGTTTCCATTCCTCCCTAGGACTCCCTGGCAAGTCTGGTAGTCTGAAGCTACTCTAGTATTAGTCACCCAGAATTACAAGCTTGTCCTCTTTTGGCACATATCAATTGAGATAAGGGTCTCTAGGTCTCCAAAAAATTTTTCTTTGACTTCATCAGGGTTTGTCATGATGGGAGTATAGGCACTGATGATGGTGGCATGACATTTTCCTGCAAGTGGTAATCACATTGTTATGAGCCTGTTGTTCACACCTTTTGATAGGTATACAAGCTTGTTGACTCGATTAGTTTTGATTGAAAAATGTATACCAGCTTCACTACACTCCTCTTCACTATGGCCACTCCAACTTCAGTAAATTGGCCTTCATTTGCCAGCTTTGCTTCATTTAGGGCTGATATTTGGATGCACTAAGTTCTCTTGCAAGAAGAACTGTTTGTCTACTGGATTTTGCATTGTCTTTAAGCATGCGCATAGTCTATGTGCCAATGGTGAATGGAATCATCTTTACAGACTTTTTAATATGTTTTTTCTGTGTTTTGACTACAGGGTGGGATCCCTGTCTGCCATCATAGTCAGGCCAGTGTTGGGTAAGCCGACAATTTTTATGACACCTTTTCTAGTCCCTTCCTCACACCAGCAGTACAATTCTTAAAAGGCTGTTCAGATACCCAGGGGACTGCTGAATCCCACTGCTGCTTCCAGTAAGAAGATAACCTTATTGCCTGGGCTGCCTGTGTGCAAGGTTGTGAATACAGATCCTGGTGTATCCTCACCTGCTCTTTCATCATTTGACTGTCACCACAGGACTTTGAGAAAGGTAAAAATGGTAAAATGGTATGGGTAATGTCTTTTGATTCATGTGTATATTGGATTTAAATAAGGCAGAGTTCATGAAGTCATTAGCCTCACTCTCTTCTCCAGAGTTATCACTGTCCAGTGATAGGACTGAGTCAAGACAACTGGTGATGGCTCAAGATACAGTGGATGACCTTGGTGTCTTTAATGTCTAACCAAGCTCTAAGGGCTCCACACTGCCTGCTTCCGTTGCTTTCATGGCTGTTGGAACAAATTGTTTCATCTGTTACCATCATTCCACCAGGGAGAGTCTTCATGTGCTTGGGGTAGACACACCCCTAATTCACCAACTGATTTGAGACTCCTGGGTTCCCCTCAACCTGGTCTAACCTATCTGCTGAAACAGTTTGCCAGAGAGTGGCTGCTGCACATGCTATAGCTTCTTGGAGCCACAGGTTTTTACCTGTTAGGTAGGACAGGTGGACACCAAAGGTGGAAAGCAGCCCTGAAAAAAGGGCTCAGCAGCCCTCACATGAGACCAAAAGTCATTCCCTAATGGATAAATTATTAAAGGTATGAATAAATAGTTCTTCAAATAATTACGAACCATTTACAACCACAGGAAAGACTGTCTGTGTGGCAGGGTAGGTAAAGAGCTAATATCAAAATCATGAATACCTCTGTTTAAGTCCCACCTCTGTTACATACTGGCTGTATGACTCTGGACAAGTGACTCAACCTCTCAGTGATCTAGGCCAAAGGTATCAAACTTCCTTCCTACAAAACTCCCCAGTGGCCAAAACCAGATTGAATAAAAATATGAGAAAATATAGATAGTGTTCTGTTGTGTTTTTGTGAGTCTATGCATCTAGCAGGGATCAGTTTTTATTTAAGTTTGCCACCGCTGCTTTAAACAATTCTCTAAAACTATATTAAGTTGAAGAAAAAGTACCAACCTGAATTAGTAAAGGGAATTTCTGTATCTGGGGTTTCTCTATATAATGAAATCATAGTTCCAGTCTTTATCTCTATCAATATGAAAGGTAGTTTCAAATCACCACATAAACAGATTAATCTGGAGAATATTGCCCCCTGACTCTGTCCAGTCTTTTGGATTGAAGCAGGTCACCTCAAGATCTGAGCATATAACCTGGTCCCTTCTATTGGGTAAACTCCTTGCTAAAGGATATTTGAAACTTCAGTTGGTTCTACGTCCCCTCACTGCCCCCATGATGGGATGCATTATAGAAGAAGGTTGCCTACTGAGTAAGCAAGTATCTTACTCAGGAGACTCTAAAGAGAAAGGCAGTTTCTGTTCTCTCTCACTTTCTCTCATTCCTTTCTTCTGAATGTGTCCAAATTGAAACTGAGACATCTCTCCCTTGAATTTCCCACTGTAGGGAAGGGACTCCTCCATCACATCCTTGGATACATGGCAGTCAGATCATATGCTCTTCTAGGTAAGTGTATGACTAATCTCAAAGTCAATCCCACTTGCCTCTTTCGTTGTGTGTTTTTTTTTCTCTGAGCCCAAATACCCAGTTAAATATTCTAAAATGGATATTTCTATTGTTGGAAAAAGCCTTGTGAATTTAAGAACTCAGGAATTTCTAGGTCCAGTTGTTGGTTGACCAATAGGAGGTACCTCTTGCAGCTATTTCAAAATGCTTAAATAACCCCATCTCAGAAAAAGAAATTGGACAAGCCATCAATGAACTCCCTTAGTGGGAGAGGATACCTCAACTATGAAGCTGTTATAACCAATGATCAGAAAAATGAAAATTCAAAACAACTGAGAGGTCTTAACCTTACACCAAGCAAATTGGATAAACTGACAAAAGATGACTTCCTTAGTGTTAGAGGAGCTGTGGAAAGCTATGGACAGTCCCAGAAATACAGTGTTGGTGGAGCTGTGAATCAATTCAACCATTCTAGAAGGCAATTTGGAAAAATGCTAAGAATGTAACTAAAATGTCTATACTTTTTGACACAGAAATTCCACTACCAGGAATATAAGAAAGGTCAGTCCCCTACATATCAAAATGTTTGTAATAAACCCATAAAGGATCAGAAACAACACAGCTGCCCAATGACTAAGATAGAAAAGCAATTTGTGGTGTACGAATATAATAGAATATTAACCATGTTGTGAGAAACATGTTATCTTTGATAAGTTATCAAATCCCAAACATTAACCCAAAGATATATTCTGATGAAAGTTCTTGGCTGACTATATACTTTTATCCCAGGAGCCCCAAGAAATTTTTAGTGATCCCTTCCCCTTAGGTGGAATTCCTGGAGTATTAAAGAAGACTCATCCATTTATAGTCAGCTTTGTCCTTCTAGGGACTAAGATAGTCTTTGATTCACCCAAGATGCTTCCCAAAGTTAGGCAGACTCATCTTTCTGAGTTTAAATCTAGCCTCAAATGCTTAGTAGCCGGGTAAGTCCCTTTCCCCCTCAGTTTCCTCATCTGTGAAATGAGCTAAAGAAGGAAATAGCAAACCACTCCTGTATCTTTGCCAAGAAAAACTCAAATGGGGTCACAAAGAGTTGGAAATGACTGAAAAACAACAAAATGTCCTCAAAAAATAACCAAAGATAAGACTCTAGGGAATCTAACTAAGTTGTTCGATGCTGTCCTCATTGGATTTTTCATCTTTCAGAGCGCCTGTCTTTCCCAAGGAAGGGGTTGGGACCTGGGCAAGAGTCCAATAATAAATTCCGAGAAGCTATGTCTTTGTCTCCTCTCACTTCCCCCAGCAGAGTTTCTTCCTTATGCCAGTTGAGAAGGGGAGGTGCTGGAAAGACTGATATCATAGCTACCAAGAAACTAAGAACTGCCTCTGACACATGCTAGTTGTGTGAACATGGGCAAATTACTCAAAGTTCCAGAACCTCAAAGTTTGTCCAGTAAATTCTTGAAAACTGTAATTTATAGACAAATTTCCCATCTCTGTTGATGGGGGGAGACTATCACACTGATGAAATCACAGGTTCAGATCCCCAGAAAAATTTTAAAGGAAAGAAAAGAAACTGCTGAGTAAGAAAACCAATGACACTGAGAATGCTTTTTTGCTAGGGAACCAAAGCCAACTCCTTTGAGAAATCACCAGGGCTTTTGATACCAAATTGATCTAATGGCATACAGCCATATACCAGTCACCTCCAAAGGTTTACCTCCAAGAAAAAATTTAGAATGAGTTAAAAAGAATTTTCAAATCAGATCTGAGGTTAATTCTGTGATATGACTAAACTGTAATTCATAATTCTTTAATATTTGTGAGAAAGCTACTCTTTATAGGCGGTTTCAAAGTTTTTAATAGGGGAAATTCTTTGAATTCCTTGCTAATTTAAGTTCATCTGTTTAAATAAACGGTTCTACTTTAGACATAAAAAGTAGAAAAGGGGTAGAACTATATCCTAATCTCTATTTCCGTTAACCACATCTTCAGTGCCTGGTAGTTCAGATCACAAAATCAAGGCATCCACAATTAGAATCTAGGGAATGCCTAGGTAAATAGGCACAGCTGTACTTTGGAAACTGTGCCAGGATGCAGCTGCTGGTGATTTTGAGGGCCTGGGTAAGAAACATTAGTGTTGTTTTAAGCATTTTGTGATAAACAAGCTGGGGCAGTGGTGGGGTTGTAGTGGCATATATGGAAGGTTTGTTTGTGGATTATTAATGGGCAGACAATAGTGGGTCAAGAAACATTTCTTAAGTGCCAACATTGTGCTAAATGATGAGAATACAAATACGAAAAAGAAAGATAGTCCCTGCCCTCAAGAAGCTTACAATCTAATGGAGAAGACAATATACAAAAGGGAAATGAAAAGGGCAGGGGAGAGGTATCATCTATGCCAAATATAGGAGTGAAGCTAGTAGGGTAAATGCTGTGTAGAAACTGCTTTCAGTTTGATCCCACTCTCCCCAGGGACTAAGGTATTAGAGGGGAGAATGTACCCCCAGGCAGTGTTTTGCATGATGGAGAAGTCCAAAGAAGTAGAGTCAAATGGGAAATGAAGAGATTCCTGGTCAGTGTACCCTCCTTAAATGGATGTTCGGGGAGGTGCTCCCTCCTACGTCCTCCAATCACAGGAGTCCCAGGGTCAGAAGTTACTGATGAGTTGTGAGTACCAGGGCTGATATGATCCTGTTAGGAGAGTTAGCCCTAAGACTCAGTGCAGAGTCCAAATTAGGCTCAAGTAAAACAGTGGGTGTTTCTGAAAATTGCTCAGCTTCTTTAATCTGGGAAAAGTAGAATGTATTCCAGAGAACTGAAGGTATGGAGAATATTTGGGAGCTTGGAGCCCAGGAGGTTTGCACAAGTTGCTTCCTGCGAGCACCAGAATTCAGCAGGAGCATATACAGCAAAGGTTTAGAGTGACATCTGAATCTTTGCGCCCTCCCTGGATTGTAATACTAATATTGATCTGTAACAAGGAAGAACAGAGTAAGTGCCTAGAAGGGTACAAGAGGACCTAGACCATGGGGCACCAGTGTGATCAATGTGCCTACAAATGACAAGTTCATGACACTTACCTTCTACCTAATGATACTATATTCAAATTGCAAAAGAAGAAACTATTCAAAAGGAATAGATTAGGTTAAAAAGAAAGTAAATAATATTGTAGATTAAGAAAATATACTCATTTTAAAATATCCACAACCTAGAACGGGAAATAATGGTGTTAAACCCTTCCTTGGTTGAGGGTCACTGAGAATTAACACTGGAGTGGGAACATGCAACCAATAGTAATTAACATATATAGTTTTTGATGGTTAGGAAGCACTTTCATGAACGTTACCTTGTCTAAGCCTCCTAACACTCTAATGAGATAGGTTCAGCTCTTTTGAGTGGTGTTTAAACTTCTTGAAAATGAAATAAACATACCTAAATACATGAAACAGTTAAATAAACTATATTGTATGAATGGGAATAGATCATAAAATTAATTGAGCTACTGAAAACAGAAATAAATGTGATACAAAAAGAAAAGGCATCAATAGAAAAACAAATTGTGCTGCTGAGCAAATAGCTATGAGCTTTTTATTTATTTGACTAAAATTTTTTTTTAAACTTTTGGAGAAAATGCAGCAAAAGTAAATATCAAAAGCATAGGACAAAAATTTTTTAAATAATAAATATAACTGAAAACACAAAGTACAAGAATATTAAAATAATACCTAGATATTGTTAAATGAGTATTCAAAAAAATAATTTATATGGGAGGAAATAAAGTCAATCACCACAATGGGGAAAATGTCCTCCATAACAATGACATAAATAAAAACACATTGAGGGTATATATCATTATAAATCTCACTAAACTAGAAAAAAATAAAGTGATAAAGCCCAGTTTCTGTGGGAATATAAAGAAATAAATGCTATACAACTAGTCATTGTTGAAAGCTCTGAGAATTGGTTCAAATTTTCTGAAGAACAATCTGACAACATGTAGGTAAATTTGCACCTTTTGACCTAATTGTCACATTTAAGAGAATAAACCTTGAGGGAAAAAAAATCCAAAAGAAAAAAAAAACCATGAAAAGATGCTATTGATACAAGAGTTATATGAAGGAGATGAAATGAATAAGGGGAATTTATCTTACAAAATGCTTTTGGAATCAAGAATAAAAGTGATACTGACTTCTGCAGAAACTAATGTGGGAATGAGGCTTTACAGTAACTCATATACAGTAAGTAAATACTAATTAAAAGTGAAAATTCACCTTAAGTATTGACTCCTCCTTACAATAACAAAAGCTAAGAAGCCATACAAATACTCTGCAATAGAAAAATGGGTTAAGCAAACTATGATATACAATGTAAAACTATAGGGCTGTTCAAAGTGGCAAGTATGTGGAATGTGTCAATGCCTAGAAAGGCCTGTGTAAATAGCAACAAATTTCAAAAGCAGAAAACAAGAGGATATATACACCTTGCTTATAACCCTGTCTAAATATATATATGTACACAGACAAGATCAAAGGAGAATTTAGGGTGATGTAAATATGTTCATTAAAGTCTTTTAATGAACAAATCATTTCACTTCATAATAAAAAATATGCAAAAAAGTGAGCACATTTCATTCTTAAGATTTTTGGAAGGTATAACCTAAACTATGGATTAAGATGTTTTTTTTTTTCTTTTTTGCTTCGTATTCAACATTTTGGATTCTGTTCTGAGCAGCATGGACTATACATAGGCAGAGTAGACAGCCACCAACTTGACATGATTTGGGGGAGGGGCATAATCAATGACCCTGACAAAATGCCTTCTGTTGATATCCACAATTCTATCATAATTGATTGATGACTGGCACTCTTTTTTTTTTTTGCTTTTTTTTTTTTTTTTGGAGAGCAGTTGGGGTTAAGTGATTTGCCCAAGGTCACACGGCTAGTTTTTGTGTGTGTGTGTGTGTGTGTGTTAAGTGTCTAAGGCCAGATTTGAACTCAGGTACTCCTGACTCCAGGGCCGGTGCTCTATTCACTGCACCACCTAGCCGCCCTGCACTGTCTTTTTTTTTTTTTTTAACCCTTGACCAGGAAAACACATTAAGTCTCTAAAATCTTAGAATGGGTGAATCTAATCTAAAATCTTGTGAATGGGTCCACTGGGTTACTTTTTTATTTGTTTTTTATTCTTATTTTTATTTTGGGGGGGCTAATCTTTTTTTTTGCTTTTTTTTGGGGGGGAGGAAAGCTGAGCAATTGGGGTTAAGTGACTTGCCCAAGGTCACATGGCTACTAAGTGTTAAGTATCTGTAGTTGGATTTGAACTCAGGTCCTCCTGACTCCAGGGCCTGTGCTCTAATCACTGTACCGTCTAGCTGTCCCTGTGTAACTTTTTTCTGTGACAGGAAGGTCAAGATAACACCTTGGTATCTAAAAATGGAATATGAATCTCTGGATCATGGATTAAAATACAGAAATTACTTTTGTCTCGGTATCTGGTATATCCAGTAAGGAGAAATTAAAAATATATCTACTTTGAGATTGGCAAATCTGATCAAAAGGGCTTCAAATTGAAGATGGGGATGGATGTGTTTAGAAATATCCATATACCTATGCTAAACCAGATACTGTACCAGGCAAGAAATAGAATAATAACCGTAGCAACAACTCACATTCGTATGTAGCTTTAAGATTTATAAGAGAGGACAAATAATTCAAGAGCTAGTATCCAATTTTTGTAAATAGTTGTCTGTATGTTATCTCCCTCTTTAGACTGTGAATTCCTTGAGAGCAAGGACTATCTTTTGCCTTCCTTTGGTGTCTCCAGTGCTTAGCACAGAGCTTGGCATCTAGTGGGCACTAAATAAATGCTGGTTGACTGACTGACTAACACCCATGACCTTAACTGTCTATATACATACGTTGAAAGTATGAACAATAAGCAAGTTGAACTAGAGATTTCAATGTAAAGTGGTAAATTCAGCCTTTTTAGACAACACTAAGATGTTGTCAAATGGGACTTCATGACTGGAATATGGCCATGAATGAATATATGATTTATTAAAAAGGTACATATTAGGGGCATATGGGCATTTTAGGAATACTAGCACCTTTGGCACAGGGCTTACTGAGGCCTTTTCAGGGCTACTCATCTACCTTTGGTGTCCATCTGGTATTCAACTGCCACCTGTGGTTCCAAGAAGCTATACCATTGTAAAGCCAATCAGCAGTAGATTCCTGAGAGAATGCTACTGCGAACAGCTCTTAAGATTCGGATTACACAGTATTAGTGAACGCTCTATTTATCCCATTACAAATCTAGATACAATACAATGTTCACAGTTTCAACAATTCTCAATATTATATACAATCTTCAGAACAAGGAAAGTCTCAATATTATATCTTATTACAGAAAGGAACAAGGAACAAAAGAAGAATCAGCTGGTTTCCCTAAGGGAGAAACCAGCTTCACATTTTAAAATTCAATCAATCAGTTAACAAAAGGAATGACTTAGTTTCCCTAAGAGGGATTCAATCAATCAATTAACCAAAGGAATGACCTAGTTTCCTCAAGAGGGAGTTGATTCAATCAACAATTCACAATATACTGATCTTCTACTCCTGGGGCAACCATTAACTTTAGTTTCCAAATAAAGTTCTTAGACAACCACACAAACCTTTGCCCCCTTGATTTCCAACAAACCTCAGTTTAGTCCAAGGGGAGGCCTTTTCTTCATTTTGACTCTGGGTAGTCTCTCTGATTCCCTGGATCCTCTTCCCTGGTCCCAGCTCCCTCCTGAGTTTGTCAAACAATCACCTAGATTC
>CM053600.1:65611304-65625737 GCA_028646575.1 Pseudocheirus occidentalis | reverse complement strand
GTTGTATGAAAGAATATTGTTTGTGAAAGTCTGATTCAATCACCTATAATCATACTCTACACCTCAGAATACAAGTTAAAAATCTGGAGTCTGTGAACTTTTTTTTTTTTAACTTTGGGTTTTCTTTGTAATCCTATGTATTTTGTTTTATGCATCTAAAATTGATTCTAAGAAGGGGTACACAGACTTTACCAAATAGGCAAAGGGGTCCAGAACACATAAAAAACTTTAGGCATCCCTGTTTTAGAACAGTATTCAAAATAAATATTTATTGATCAACTGATGTGTATCTCATATTGTGCTACATGCTAGTAATGGGAAAGTAATAAAAAAAAAGAGAGTTCATAAAAAGGTACAAAAAATCATATAGGAAGATAACACAAGTGGACTAATGTATATAGAGCACCTTGTAAACCTTAAAATTCTAAGCACTGATTAAAAATAAAGAGAAGGAAAGGAAATTCAGAAAGGGACATAGAAAAACAGGACAATGTTAGCACTGTCTTGTAGAATTTAATATATACTTTTTTTTAAAAACCAGCCTGTACATAATAGAGATTCATAGTTTCACGTATAATCTGTTTTCTGTTCTGCTTTGTACATGGAAATATTCATGCTTATTGATGTTTGCAAAATTCATAACAAAAAAAGGATTTTTTAAGAACCTTAAAGCACTATGTTAAATGTCCTTTGGGGTGTTTGTTTTTGCTTCCTAACTGATCTACTTACTTCTGGTATGTTCTCTCCCCTATACATCTTCTACACCAGTGGTTCTCAACCTTCCTAATGCTGCCACCGTTTAATACTCATATGTGGGAGTATTTGCATGTGGGCGGACCCGCCTGGAGGCAGATAGAAGAGCCGTGTCTCCAGATACATGTGTTTTCCCATAGTCTTAGGCGACCCCTATGACCCCTGTGAAAGAGGGGTGTTCGACCCCCAAAGAGGTCACGACCCACAGGTTGAGAACTGCTGCTCTACACAGATACCAAAATAATTTTCCTATAGTAGATTGTCATTCTCTTCCTCCAAAACCTCAACTGATTTCCAATTTTCCTCCTCCCCACCTGTACACTACCATCCTTTGATACTGGCTCCCCTGCTGTACTTCCCAAATCAAATACTTCATCTTTTGAAATGGTGTGTTTTCACCACCTGTTCTCTCATGCCTGGAATGTTCTCCCTCCTTATCTCTACCTCCTGGTTTTTTTGTCTTCCTTCAAGACTCAGTTCAAATTGTATTCTACATGAAGCCTTTGCCAGCACCACTGCCCTTCACCAAGCTGACACCTTTCCCCTGAGATTAACTCCAAGTGACCCTGCATGTGTCTTGTTTGTACATAGTTGTTTACATGTTAACAATCTCTTCAATTAGAATGTGAGTTTCCTGAAAGCACCAATCATTTTTGTATTTGTTTATATCCCTCCCTAGGTACTGTGGCACAGACTGCCAGGCCTGGAGTCAGGAAAATTAGTATTCCTGAGTTCAAGTCTGGCCTTAGACACACTAGCTGTGTGATCCTGGGAAAGTCACTTTACTTTGTTTCCCTCAGTTTCCTCATCTGTAAAATGAGCTGGAGAAAGAGATAACAAACCACTCCAATATCTTTGTCAAAAAAAAACCCCAATTGGGAGAACAAAGAGTCAGGCACAACTGAACAGTACTCATTCCCAGCACTTAACATGGCACCTGAACATATTAAATGCTCAATGAATGTGTGTCTGCTTGATTTGCTGGTTCCCTGTTGTCTCCAGGCTAAAATACAAACTTCTAAGTTCAGCATTTATGTTATCACGACCTTTTATACAGGTATGCTAGAGCCAACTCCTATCAGCCCACAGAGTCAATTATTACATTTTCAGTGTGAACATTGATTTATACTTTGGAAACTGACAAACTGTAAATCAGGGTTTGATATATTGTTTAGCTGATTGACTCAGACTTAAGAAAGTGATGGCAAACATTTTAATGATGTAGGTTATATTTAAAAGTGTATAGCAGTGGAACATCTAAGTGGCACAGTGGATAGAGGGCTGGACCTTGAGCTAGGAAGACTTCATCTTCCTGAGTTCAAATCTGGCCTCAGACATTTACTAGCTGTGTGACCCTGGACAAGTCACTTAACCCTGTCTGCCTCAGTTTCCTCACCTGTAAAATGAGCTGAAGAAAGAAATGACAAACCACTCCAGTATCTTTTCCCAAGAAAACTCAACATCCTGTATACGTTTTTCTTCAGGGAGCCAGCCTTCATACATTCCACATTGTAGCCAAACCAGACCAGTAGCTGTTTTCCTAAATTGACATTCTATCTCCTACTTCCTTGACTCCAAACAGGCCTAGAACATGCTCCCCTCATTCCCACCGCACTCCACTTCTCAGAATCCTTATCTTTCTTCAAGGTCTCCTTTGTAACATTTCTAATCATACCCTATCCTTAGAGCTCTCTGCCTCCTCAAATTACATTGCATTTACTTGTCTAAGTACAGGTTTGGTCATTCCTAGAGGAGGTAAACTTCTTAAGAGCAAGTTATTTCTCTATATCTGTAAAATCTAGAAAAATGTATCCTGTACATGTATGTACATCTTGTATGCAATAGACATTTGATAAGTATTATTGGGGTTTTTTTTAATGTATTGAATACTGCTGAGAAGGAGGAAAAGAGATAGTCTATACTCTGTCCTGGTCAGACCTCATCTAGAGTTAAATTCAAGATACCAGATTTTGGAAGAGCAAACAATTTAAAACCATACCAATATGAAGGCCAGAAGGAATCTAGAATGTTTAGCAAGAGAAGAGCTTTGAGGGTTACATGATAGCTTCTCCAAGAATTTTAATAACTGTCTTATAGAAACTGAATTAGACATTCTGCTTGACTCTAGAGGGCAAAAGTAAAAAACATAATGGGTAGATGTTGCAGGAAGCATATTTCAGTTCAACTTAAGAAAAAAAAAGTATCAGAATTTCCAAACACAGTATGGGCTATATCTGAAGGTAATGAGTTCTCTAATATTAGAAGATCTTCAAATAGAGACCAGATGACCACTTGTGATCTAAATGATGCCTTTTAACCTTGAGATTGTATGACTCCCTTACAACAAGATTTCTGACCTCTAAAGAATTTGGATAATCTAAAACAGCCTTAAAGCAGGTAGTCTTAACCTATTTTGTGCCGTGGTCTCCTTTGGTAGTCTGGTGAAGCATAGAGACTTCTCAGAATAATTTGAAATGTTAAATATTAGTGAGAGGTTAGTGAAAATAAAGATGTAATTTTTTTCCCATCCAAATTCATAGACCCCCTGAAAGTAGTCCACAGATTCCATAGGGTGCCAGTTCAGTAACTTCAGGTTAAGGACTCCTGGATTAGAATGCAGTGAACTGGAGGAAACAATAATATTAGCAATTCCCTTCTGCTTTGACCTTTTGAGAGATCCAGAAGCCCAATAATTCAAGAGGCTATTTTGGTCCAGATCCAGAGCAAAAGAGTCAATGGAACTGAGAATTGAGTCTCCACTGAGGCTGAGTAATACAGTACTTGGCTGACTCTCAGGCTCAAAATGAATAAATCTATTTGCATTTTTTCATTCTGCATTTTTTTCTTTTGATGCAGAGCAAACTTGGGGCTAGCCTCCCTAACCCCCAGTATATTCATGCTGTCATTTTCCTGCTTTTTCAGTAAAAAAAATGTCTCCTCTTCCCACCCCATAAAATGTATAGCCCCAGTCAGAATTCTTAGGCGCCAATCCACGTGCCTGAATTAACAAAGTGAAATCTGAAACACTAGGATTTAGACAGATTTAATGTAGCCCCTTTCTGCAATGCTCCCTCCCCTTCTTGGGGCACTTGCTGGAGATTCAAAAGACATGCTTTCATTTCCACCACAAGCAGTAATGACAAGTTTAGATCTGAAGACATAAGACATTATTATCTTTGGAAAATAAATGGCAGCCAAAAACAATGATTCATCGAGGGTCCCACTGAATAAAAGCATTACTGACATAGATCCAGCTGTTTCTCAGGCTTCCATGGTTATGGATTCAAAGATGGCCTCCCTGAGCTTGATTGCATGGTGTCACCTTGTTACAAGAACAGCAACTCCAACTTCAGAAAGCGTTAGATCTTATATTTATTGGCTTACTTTTCCATCTTCAGAATATTTTCCTATGTTTTATCTTCCCAACAAACCCATGAGATAGATAGGACTGATACTAATATCCCTATTTTGTAGAGGAAGAAACTGAGGGCTCAGGAAATGAAGGGATAGCCCCAAGGTCATATGACTAGTCAGTGGAAGACTTGAAATCAGAAACCAAAACAGATTTCCTCAATGCCAGCTTTTCACATCTAACCATTAGGCCATCTGGCTCCAATTCAGGGGAAAGTACCAGAGGGCCTGAACTAGGAAAGGTAGTCTGCTCCTCCACACTATAAAACCCTCTCACACTGAATTCAGGAGTCACAAATGGATGTGACCATTCCTCCTGAGGTAGCCTGCGTGGCTATCACCTATCACTAACCATATTAAGTCCATACTTGCTGAACTTGTGCTGTCATACTGCCCCAGACCACAGAAAAGGACATAGTGCACTTCAGGACCATCTTAGGTTCTGGAGAACATCAGAGAATCACAGCTCCACTTCACTTGGTACTAAAGGATATAATCTTACCAGAATCTTCACAGTGGTCTAAAGTTGTTCTTTTTTTTTCTCATGACACTGATTTATCAAAAGCCAATTCTATCAGTATCAAGTCAGTTCCTCTAGAAACAAGACTTCACAACTATCTTGAAAGCAGTGACTGTTAGCACCTATCAGTTCTAATTCTTGTCCACCTTTTTAAAATGTGACAGATGCACAAAATTTCAGAGTGAAAATGGACCTCAGGGGACATTTTACACAACCATACAGAAAAGAATCTCACAGGATTGTAGACTCAGAGCAGGAAAGGATCTCATAGGCAATCTAATTCAATTCTCTCATTCTACAGATGAGAAAACTGGAGTACAAGGAGAGCCAGGGATGTTCCCAAGATCAATCACTTATTAAGTAATAAAGGTGAGATTAGAATTCAGGTCCTCTGATTCTTCTTGTTCTTCATTTATTCTATTCTGAACATAAGAAATTAAACAAGTATTTCCATAACACAGTAGAATGGGGGAGGGGAGGAAATGATTGCACATGAAATTGCAAATCTATTCTGTACAACTTGCTTTTTTTCAAATAAATAGTAGTTACAATGTAACTTCCTTTTTTTCCTTCCCTCCTCCAACCCTAAAGATAGTCACTATTAGACACAAATATGTGTATACATATGTGTGTGTTTGTATATAAAACCATTCCATACCTATTTCTATTTATAAGTTCTTTCTCTGGATACAGATAACATCTTCCTTCATATGTCCTTTGTAGTTAATCTGGGTATTTAGTATATTTTGGTATCAATAGTCAAAATGACAGTCACTCAAAGTTGTTCTTAAAACAATATTGTTATGTATTCTGATTCTAAATGCAGTACTCTATCTATTCTATCAGACCCACTCTAACATATATAAGTGGTCATCAAGTGTCATTCACAAGAACAAATCATAAAGCTTAAAGTAGTTTTAGAAAGAAATTGATTAGGTTGTTTGATAGAGAAAGAGAGCTGGAAAGAAAGGGTGGCTCCCTCTCCCCAGGTTCTGAAAGGTTTACAAAGGTATCAGTCACATCAAGGGAACCCAAAACACAAGCTTGGGTAGACTCAGAACAAGTCTGGGGTGAGGATACCCAAAACAAGAATGGTTTAGGTGGATTCGGGACCTAGAGCAGTGGTTCTCAACCTTCCTAATGCCGAAACCCTTTAATAATTGTATGTGGGCGTGTCTGCATGTGGGTGGACCTACCTGGAGACAGATAGAGGAGGTTCCTAAGACCATGGGAAATATGTGTTTTCCAATGGTCTTAGGCGACCCCTGTGACCCCTGTGAAAGTGTCATTGGATCCCAAAGGGGTTGTGACCCACAGGTTGAGAACCACTGACCTAGAGGAACCCAAAATTCCTGGTAGTCATCTCTAGTATTCCTAGATAGTTACTGAGAGGTCAAGGCTGGGCAACATTTGAGGTTTAAACAACCTCTAATAGCATAAACTTGGATTTAAGCAGTATAACAATAAGCTTTCTTAACAGTATAAGAAATCCTTCTATCCACACCAGGTTCTACCTCAAGACTCTAAAAAAAAAAAAGGGAACCTACTACCTCTCAAAGTTGACCATTTGAAATATGGACAGACTTAATTATTAGGAGGGCAACTAGATGGTACAGTAGATAAAGTGGCAAGCCTGGATTCTGGAAGACCTGAGTTCAAATCCTGCCTCAGATACTTATTAGTTGAGTGACCCAGGGCAAGTCACTTAACCCTGTTTGCCTCAATTTCCTTATCTGTAAAATGAGCTGGAGAAGGCAATGGCAAACCACTCCAGTATCATTACCAATGAAATCCAAAAAAAGGTCACAAAGAGTCGGACATGACTAAAAATGACTAAACAACATCAATTATTAGGAAAATTTTTTGTTTTGTTTTTTCTCCTGACAGAGAATATAAATCTGCCTCTTTGCAACTTTTACCCACTGTTCCTGTTCTTGTCTTAGGTGGCCAAATAAAATCCTTCTTCATCACCACAGCCCTTCAAAACCTTAAAGATAGCTAGAATGACCCCTATATTGTACTCTTCTCTACATTAAACACTAGCAGTTTCTTTAACCAGCCCCCATATTACATGAATTCAAGACTCTCCACCATCTTGGTTGTCCTTCTCTGGAGATCATTCAGCTCATCAGTGCCCTTTTCAAGCCCATACTCCAGGTAAGGTTTATTATCACCCTGAATAATTAGATGTTTAAGCAATGCCTCTGGGGTTAAAGGAGGTAGATTCAAATTTCACCTCTGTTAGCTACTACCTGTGTGACCTTGGAAAATTACCCACTCTGCCTAAATCTCAGTTTCCTCATCTGTAAAATAAAGGGTTTGGACTAGACAATCTCTAAGAGCCTGAAACAACCAGATTAATTGTGTCTTTTTTAATTTACTCTATTTACAATTAATTGATTTTTGTCCTGCACAGCCTAATTCATGATTTTTTGTCTCTAAACTTAATGCAGAAATTTATCTGACCTATAATGAGTTAAGTTTAGAAATATAGTTCTCCTGTTAATCACTGTTCTATTCTTGTGTCAAGGAAATCTGCTACCCTTGAAGGATGCAGGTAAACACCAGAGAGTCTGGTCTTTATACCACCAAGGATGTCTGGCTTGTTATCCAAAGAAGTTTGGTTTTCTATCTCTATTCTTGCAGATGCAGTTTGACTCAAACAATAAATATTTCTTAGTCACGGGAGAGAAGGACAGGACTGTTGCTAGCCCTCATTTCCAATTTCCATCCAATCATTATTTTCTTCTACCTATTAAGCTAGCCTTTTTATTTTCTGTACTCCCCCAAACTATAAAAAGTGTTTTAACCCCATAACTGGGTCTTGGCTTTTCTGGGAAAGTTGAGATCCTATTTATTGGTAAACTTTGAACTTTATTTATAAATTACTTGGAACTTTGTGCCTCAGTTTACCTTAAGTTTTTTACTATTATACTATTTACTATAATATTTACTATTGTAATCCCTTCTAGCTCCAGAGCTATGATGCTGTGTGATCCATCTGTACTTTTCTCAGGCCATCAAACCAGCAACTCCAGCCATCTTTATTTTAATTCTTTTCTCTCTCTCCAAATAATAGTTTATTATTGCCATCAGCTATTCTAAGTTCTATGAGACT
Organism: Pseudocheirus occidentalis; assembly: GCA_028646575.1. NCBI lineage: Eukaryota > Metazoa > Chordata > Mammalia > Diprotodontia > Pseudocheiridae > Pseudocheirus > Pseudocheirus occidentalis. The sequence continues at coordinate 65,617,935 of CM053600.1, read as the reverse complement.
TCTGACCAACAAGTCAAGAATCTATAAATCTATAGTCTAAAAGGGCCAGTATCACGTTCAGACCTTTTGCCCTCACCCTAGGGATGATGGTCATGCTGAATTCATCCGACACTGGGTTCATAGAGGGGAATAGTGAATGTCATTAGCTAGACTTCCCAGCAGGAGCCATTTGTGTAAGTCATCTCCCAACACAGAAACAGGGGTCAAATGTCAACCTTCTGGCCTTTTTTTAGTTATAACCTAAGGAAGAATAGTAATATTAATTCTAATTCTAAATATATATATAATTATAAATATATAATTCTATACTAATATAGAAGTAGTAAAAAAAAATTCTAGAGTATTTCTACTTCTAATTAATTAGACTCAAAGAATGCCCCACGGCTAGCTACATCCATTTTTCTTTGCCCTAATATCGAGTCCTTTTTCCTTAAAAAATTAAACAAAGTTGCTGAAATGCGGGCAATTTATTTGGACTCTAATAGACAAGAGGAAAAAAAACATTTTCCTTAATACTTAAAATTCTGGAGGATACAGTCTAGGAAGATGTATACTTTAATACACTGAAATCAACTACTAATACAAATTTTCCTTTATGTGATAACCACCCCGTCTTAATTGTGTTACCTTGGGCAGATGCTTTAACTTCTGCAAACCCCTGTTTCATCATCTATAATTCTTGGACTAATTTAGGTGGGAGTCTAGAGGGTCAGATGAAATAATAACAACTCTTCATGACTTTAAAGTATTTTCTAAAGGTCACCTCTTATTACTGATTGGGGATTTGCCTTGGACGAGATTTCCTCACTAGGGTTTCTTCTGCATATAAATGAAATCAAAGTCCAGCAAAAAAAAAAGTATGTGTGTGTATATATCTATATCTATATCTATATCTATCTACATATATATATTTCTCTTTGGGGGGGAGGGGGAAAGGTAAGGCAATTGGGTTTAAATGACTTGCCCAAGGTCATGCAGCTAGTAAGTGTGTCAAGTGTCTGAGGCCAAATTTGAACTCAGGTCTTCCTGACTCCAGGACCAGTGTTCTATTCATTGCACCATCTAGCTGCCCCCCAAAAAAGTATTTCTTAAGCACTTACTATGCACCAAGCATTGTACACAAAGAAATGTAAAAATACCTCTTTCCCTCAGGGAGTTTACATTCTAAAAATGAAGAGTTAACATGAAAATAACACATAATCTGCATATAGAGTAAATGGAAGGTTAACTCAGAAGGAAAATCAAATACTTTGCAAACATAAACTCTTCATTCTGTGGGCTCTTCTCATAGTGCTGAACTATTTACGTTGGTTCAGAAATGATACATTTTGGTAGTGTTAGAGCTTCTCGTTTCTGAAACCACTTAAACTTCCCCCACCCTTCTCTCCTCCTCAAACCACAGCAGTTTTATTACGCAGTGTTTTGATTTCCCCACTGTTATTGCCATATGACATTAAACATCACAGAGTAATGGGAAAGTTAGAAAATTTAAGTCACACTAGGGGAGATTTCCTTTGGCTGGGTTTCCCCACTTAAGGTCAAAGGCTCAGTATTTTCCTCAGTTTGAAAAAAATTATATTGGGAGGGTTTGGGTTTTTTAAAAAACCACACTTTTGTGGGGTTTTTTGTAAATATACTCTTGGATAGAATCCACACGAATTATGTCTACTATTCTCTTATTGATAGCTTTTTAAAAAATTTTAAATCATGAAAGCTGACTTTTTTTTTTACTCAGTTGCATTGAGTAATCTCACTACCTAAGTTTCTCTCTGTATTTTGCATCACAAATCTACCCACAATGATTAATAGTTATTGATCCTTGAGTCTCTCATGCTGGTTCTGTTGAGCTTGACATTCAGAATGATGGAGGCCACCACCCCTGGGAATCTTCTGGGATAGAGGAGATTCTCTGTCATTCTTTTCCCAGTAAACCACAGGAGCTTCTTTCCATCATTCCTTCTCACTAGCTGGCCCAGAGTCTCTTGAGATTATACCCAGTTTACATATTCTTTACTCCAGAAGGCTGAAAGACCCAGCAGAGTTTACCACTCTTTGAGTCCTACCCCTTTCCATTTCCTTCCAGGTTAAGCCATTGAGACTAAAACATAGCAAGATTCTGTTTCACTAACTATAAGAACACTGAGATATTTTAGGTCTTAGAATCTGGAAATTATAGCTACCTATAAATAGCTATAATTTCCATGATGAGCAAATGAATGAATTAATGAAAAGCAAGTATTAAGTGTATATTATATACAAAGCACTGTATTAAGTGCTAGAGATACAGATAGAAAAAATAAAACAGTCTTGGTTTTCATGGAGTTTGCATTCAAATAAGGGGAGATAATGTTTATAGGAGGTCTCAACTGAAAGTTCAGGTGGGAAATGTCCTGTAATCCTTAGGATACAGAAACAAAGCATTTGGTAATGCAACTTCTTTAATGTTATTTTTACTAACAAAACCATGCCCACTGCTAATGCTGAAACATTTGGTTATGCCAATGACTTTAATGGAAGAAATTGATTTTTCTGCATTTTCAGGAGCTGCAGATGAAAGAGTTACTCTGGTTAGGGGGATTGGACTGGAAGCAAGGCAGTGAAGAGATAGAGATTCAGAGAGGTTACAGGATTTGCCCACAGTCACATAGTTCAGAAGTGAACCCAGATTTTCATTACACTCTATATGACACCGATGGATATAACACTGATAGGTCCAACATGGTGTATAGGGAGAATGTCGAAAGAAAGACCACCTAGGGATGTGAAAACAGGAGAAAACAAAAGCTCCCAGGGAGGTCGGAGCAGCAAAGAAGAGTACCTAGGAGTGGCAAGAGACTTCCTAAGGACAGCTATTATAACCCTAATGTATACCAATCCCATGTGAATAGTCCACTATCAGAATAAGCCAGCATGAGGAAGTGGGCAACTTTTTATCAGAGCTGTTACATGTTTGTGTTGGGAAATGGGAGAAGGACCTGGTACTTTGGGTGCTAAAGACAGGAGTGTGGTGGGTAACAGGAATACTCACACTGACAACTGAAGTCCAAAAGGTCAGCTTTCTATTGAGAATAAACATTCCTGCTGTCTCACCTGTGCATGGAAATAAACCCTTTGCGTAGAAGAGTGAATAGAGATCAGACAGGAAGACTGTGAGAGGGACAGAAAAGGTAAGGGGAGAGGGGTCAGATTTCAGACAGGAAGATTTGGGGAAGGGAGGGACTAGGCTTGAAGAGCGAAAAATACTGGCTTGGGTTATAGTAATACAACAGTTATTAGTATAACAGCAATACATCAGCATTCAAACAAGGAGCAGTTACTATAAAGGAATTGATGTGACTTGTTAAGGAAACACACCTGAAAAATCTCTTCTATTACAGACTAAAAACAAAGAGAAAAATGCAAATTTTTACTCTAGTGGATCCCTTAGAACAATGGTATTCAAAAATGAGTCCCACGTAGCTAACTTCCCTAATGGGTACTCGCAAATATAAAGGGCTCCCAAGTTATCTCAGATAAAGCTTCCACATGTAGTATCCCCTCTGAGGCTAATTGTTCAACTCACACTTAAGCAGTTTGTCTCTTTCTTACTCTCCCCTACTCTCCCTCTTCTCCCGATCTTCTCCCTCTTTTTTTTCTTCTCCCCCCTTCTCCTACTTCCCCTCCAGCAGTTTCTAAGAGTGTTTCCTCCTACATTAGAAAGAATGTATTGTGAACTCAAAAAAAGACTTCTAGGAACCACAATTTGTTACCCCTTTGCCTTATCTGTTCCTTAAGTATATACCTCATTAATATTATATTTCAAGTTTGAACCCTCTCTTCTCAGGGACTTTGCAAGGGGTCAGAGAACCTCTGGTTTGGGAGAAATGTTTTGTACCAGTTCTTATTGCTATACTGGCTAAGTAAATTCCTTTGCTAAAGGTTGGTTGAGGCCACTGACTGATTATTAATGGGAAGCACATTGGTGGGGGCTCATGAGTGACAGCACTGGAAACTCAGAGACTTAGGGTTATCCTTAAAACCCTGAAAGAATTAGTTAGCCACCATCTGAGACCCAGGATAAGCCTGTGCAATTTGGGAGAATGGTCCTACAGGATGTACTTTACTTGATACGGAAAATACCACAGTATTTAGAAACAGTGTCTTATACTTGGCCACACCAAAGAGTGATAATTGTTGTTAGGCCTTATCCCTCTAATACTTGGGTCCTTTTCTTCACATGGAAACACAAACATCTTGTTCCTAGAATAAATAGAGATCAATCAATCAATCAACAAGTATATTTACTAAGTGCCTACTATGTACTAGGCACTGGACTAGGTAATAAATAGGATGAAAATCAAATAGTCCTTAACTTTTGATGGGGGAGATATATATATATATATATATATATACCCTTTATATGTGTGTGTATACATATGCACACACAATAAATTCAAGATAATTTGGGAGGAACTCATTAGCAGCTGGGGGGATCAGGCAAAGATTAATATAGAACAGGGGTTCTTAATCTGGTTATATATTGTTACTGATCCCTTTGTCAATGTGATAAGGTCTCTGGATTCCTTTTCAGAATGTTTTTAAATAATTGAAGGAAATACTAAGATGATTTTCAGCAGCTCTCCCTTACTTAAATCCAGTTCACACACAAGTCAAGATGTCACCCTCATGATGCCATTGGTCCTCTTCAAGAACAAAGGATGAACAAGAGTTTAAGCAGGTCATTTTCCTAGAAGACCTTTAAAGTCTCTTCCTGCTTTAAATCCTGTGATCTTGTTGACAGGGTTTTAGGGTTAGGGATTAGAAATTCAATGAGGAAATTTCCTGTATTGATGCAATTTGGCACCTCTAAACAATTTAGAGGCTTGAGGAGTCACTTGCTTGGGGAAATAAAAGTTTAAGTGCCTTACTCAGGGTCAGACAGCTAATATGTCAGAGATACACTTGAAAAGTGATCTCTTTGCTGACTCCCAGGCCATCTTTTTGCCTCACTTATGCACATTATATTTACCTACACTAAATTTCTACTTTAATGCCTTATTATAGCATGGAAGTGACCCTGGGTTCTAGAAGATTTTGCAAGGAAAGCACAGGTGGCTCCAATCAAGAGGTAACCACTTCTAGTATGAGCTAGTAACAGTCACTATCCCCTGAAGACTACTGAGAGTTTCCACACAAAATGGTTTCTTTTTTAACAAAGACTACGAAACCATCTGCTAAGGTGTGGAAGGGCTGTGATTTTCATCTGTTTGAAGAAGATCCCACAAGGATACATTAACGGATCTTTAGGAGTATTGAAATATTATGGATTTTTGTTTGTTCATTTTTTGCCAGGCAATTGGGGTTGTGACTTGTCCAGGGTTACACAGCCAGTAAGTGTTAAATGCCTGAGACCAGACTTGAACTCAGGTCCTCCTGACTTCTGGACCCATGCTCTATCCTCTATGCTACCTAACTACCCAAATGTTGTGGATTTAAAAAAAAAAAACTTTTCTGTGTGTGTATGTCTTGTCTTCTCGAGCAGACCAAAGGTATAAAATATAAAATATACCAACTGGTCCACAGCATTCCTGAATGCAATCCAAACCAGATTAAAATGTAATTGGGAAGTATTTAACAAAATAAAATATAATACAATAAAACAGAGATAATATTACATTTTAAAACTAAGTCAATAGGCAACCTGCAGTGATTATGTACCAATTAGTGGCCTTCACTTCTATTTGAGAATGATAACACTGAACCGTAAGGCCTACTCCTTTAAGGTAAGGATTGAATTTTCTCTTACACTTTCCATTATATCTCACCCACAGCCTTTAGCATAGTGCCACAAGCCTAGAGGTAACTAATTGACTTACTGGCCTCATACAACTTAGTATAACTTCTCTGATGGCGGCATCAAGGAATGTATTATGACAGGATATAGCCTTCCTGGTAGCCCCCAAAGGTTAGATAATCACCACAAAATTTCCCCTTTAATTTCTCCTTAATGTGTCTTCTATTTGCCTTTAATAACCCAGTATGAATTTGTATCCATATATTTGTCTAAGCTTCTTTTTAAAGCTACTTCTATTTGGAGTCTTTGCTGCCTACTTCAGAAAAAAAAATAGCTTCACTTTAAATCAATCCAAATTCTGCCTTCTCAGTCTCCCCACTCCATCTTTCCCTCCAACTCAGAGCATGAGAAAAACAAAACCCATTACAAATATGTATAGTCAATCAAAACTAAGTTCCACATAACCCATATCCAAAAAAAATGTATCTCATTCTTCATTCAGAGTCATTCATCTTTCTATCAGAAGGTGAGGGCCTTGTCTCATCATTACTCCAACAGAATTAGGGTTGGTTATAATGCTAATAAGAGATAAGTACAAAAGAATTCCATCATATTAACTTTTTCTTTTTCAAGTATAAAACAGTTATTTATTTCTTCCAATACAAAAGAAGTGCTCAACACGAGACTCATAAGCAGTCGTTGACAAAGGTTTAAAGTATGATACCAAAGTTTGCAGCATGAAGAGGCATTTCACTTTGACCTCAGCTCTGCACTGTCCAGACAATTCTTTCATATCTCCTGGCAAGTCAATGAAGGTTTTGAAATCCTTCTCTTGCTGCTGGTCATCTTGTCCTCTTT
>CM053600.1:65591738-65610804 GCA_028646575.1 Pseudocheirus occidentalis | reverse complement strand
TCCTCAAGGCAATTCCCGGCACACACTGAAGTTCACCAGATTCAGCACAACTCAAACCCTTCAGGACTTCTCTTGCCTGGAACTCAAGGCTCAGCCAGGCCACTAACAAACAAAGTCCCATCCTATTCATATCTTCAGTCAGCTTCACTGAGGAACCAAATCCAAAATCTGTCTATCTCTATAAAATTCTCCTGCTTATAAACATTGGCCTTCTCCCAAGTCAACAGAGGAGTGTCTCAGCCAATAGCATTCTTCCATGTCAACAGGGGAATTCACACCTTCCAGACAAGGCTCACACCTTCCAGACAGAGCTCCCACCTTCCAGACAGAGCTCACACCTTTCATACTTAGCCCTAAATATCCAACAAATTGATTACCATTATACTCACATGCAAGTATTAAAGGGTCGCAGCATTAGGAAGGTTGAGAACAACTGCTCTAGAGTGAGTTTAAATGAGGTATCTCTTCTCTTCTTGCAGGATTTTGTTTGTGATATATAGAAATGCTGATGACTCATGTGGATTTACTTTATATCATGCTACTTCCCTAAAATTATTAATTGTTTTAACTAACTTTTAATTGAGTCTTTGTAATTTTCCAAGTATATCATCATATCATCAGCAAAAAGAGAGAGAGTTTTATTGTCTCATTTCCTATTTTGTTTCCTTCTATTCCTTTTTCCTCTCATTGATATTGCTGGGATTTCCAAGGAGGGCTGCTTTTGGCCCACAACATTCCCTATCCAGGACAAAGAAGATTAAATGTAATTGGGAAATATTTAACAAAATAAATAAAAACCCTCTAAAACATGGATAACAGTATATTCTAAAACTAAGTCAATATACATCCAATAGGAATCCTAACATACGGATTAGTAACTTTGCTTCTATTTGATTTTGACATCGCTCTAGTCAACTGAGATTGTTATCTCCATTTTGGCGTGAGAAGACCTAGGTTCAAACCCTTATTTTGCCACTTATTACCCCTGTAACCTTGGACAAGCAATTACTTATTTATCTTTAGCATTCTGAGCTTCCCTTTCTTTGCCTTTAACAAGGTGATGGTGTTAGATGACTTCTTCTAAGTTCCCTCTTGGTTAGCTAGGTGATACAGCTGATAGAACACGGAGTCTAATGTCAGGAAGACTGAGTCCAAATTTGAACCCAGGCGCTCACTATTTTGACCCTAGGAAAGGTATTTAACCCCGTCTGCCTCAGTTTTCTTACCTATAGAATGAGCTGAAGGAGGAAATGGCAAGTCATTGGTATCTTTGCCAAGAAAACCCCAAGTGGAGTCATGAAGAGTCTGAAATGATTGAAAAAATGACTGCACCATAAGAAATTCCCTCTTAGATAACTCTGTGGTCCTGTAATCCTTATGAATGGCTAGTCTGATACTTTTTCTGGACTTAGACAGTAAGGGCATATGTGACCATCTTTAAGGTTTGCTTAAACTTTTCAGAGAGAAAAGTGAAAACTTTCATCTGGAAACAAGTCCACTGTTTCAGCATTATTGCATGAAAGTAAAGAGTAGAAACAAAGATTGTTTCTGTAAAGAAAGCTGTGGCGTCTCTAAGTAACAGCGATTTGGGGCTGTTTGTATCATTAGTCCAACAGGTTGCATTCATGGCACTGTGTTAATATGGGCAGCCCTAACCTTTCCAAGAGGATGCCAAGGTGACTTTTGAACCCAGCTCAAACAGAGATCACTTTTGGTAGCAGGTTCTAATCCTTAGAAACTTTTACTCAGCTAAAAGCCTCATATAGGAAATAATTCCTGACTAACCCAGAGAAAACTGTCAGAAGTCTAAAGAATCTATGCATAAGCCAGACTTTCTCCTTGAGGAACAATGGTAGTTGACCTCTGAATTCCTGTTCTAATCCTATATTCTAGGCCAGGGGTGGGGAACCTGTGGTCTTGAGGTCACATGTGTTCCTCTAGGTCCTCAAGTGTGGTCCTTTGACTGAATCCAAATTTCTGTTTGAGGACCTAGAGGGCCCCATGTGGCCTTGAGGTAGTAGGTTCCCCTCCTCTAGCCTAACCTTTAAGAAAAAAAAATTAATTTTCAAGAAACAAACAAACAAAAAACAGTTGCAGTTAAGTTTTAAGTAGTGGAAGACATTGGGTATTTCTCATGCTCATTTAATAATTAAGTAGCTGCTATATGCACTGCACTGTCCTAGATGCTGGAAAAGATTGTTTTTATTTGGTTATGAACCACTATTTGCAACCTCATGCCAATCCTTTCTGTGGGTTTTTCTTGGTAAAGATACTGGAGTATTTTGCTATTTTCTTCTTCAGTGGAATAAGGCAAACAGCAGTTAAATGACTTGCCCAAGGTCACCCAGCTAGCAAGTGCCTGTGGCTGAATTTGAACTCAAGTCTTCCTGACTCCAGGACCAGCACTCTATCTATCGAGCCTCTTACCTGTAGGAGAGGTTACAAATATAAATAAGACAGGATCCCTGACCTCAAGGAGCCTGTAATCTAGTATTATATAGTATTATACTATATATATATATAGATTATATGTACAGAGAAAAATGTCAATGCCAATTAGAAGTATGATAAATGCTTACTAGTTGTAGAAGTTTCTGTGAGAGTAGTTGAGGGAGGGACGACCTCTAAGTTGGGGTGTCATGGAAGACCTTACAGAAGATATGGCATTTGAGGTGAACCCTGACATATCTAGGGAGCAATAAGGCATGGGGGTTGGGATGGGGATAGAAAACATTCCAAGCATAGGGGACACCATGAACTAAGGGGTGTAATGGTAATGTATTTTTGTTTAATGGGAAGATCTTTCCCATCCATTAATAGGTCCATGCAACCTATTTGAGTCACATGGAAACCTGTCACATGAGTCTGTGGTGGGAGGAGCTTGCTGAACAGGTGGAACGGGAAAGGGTGGAGCAAGAGGGGAGGAGTAGAGCACAAAGAAAATTGGTCACAGCAGTCAGAGCTGGGAGTAAGAGTAGTTAGAGCTGAGGGAGAGAGAGGAAGCAGGCATGGAGCTGTGATTGCTCATTTGTGGGAAGGCCCTAGCAGGGGGAAAGCTTGGGGATGCTGGTGCCTTCTGCATTGTTATTGTGTATAGATTACTTTGTTTCTACGATGGATTTGTCTTTCTGGTGTTTGAATAAATGTTTTGGTTCTATCTTCCATGTGGAGAGTCTGTTATATTTTGGATTTCAGAATTATACTGGCATATTCAAAGGCACAGTAGGTGCTGTGAATATTACATTGGTACTACAAGGGATTGGAGGCAGAAGAAGGCTGTGTTTTACTGAGTGTGTGTGTGTGTGTGGGGGCGAGTAGTGTTGCTCTGTCATCCAATTAGGCTGGATTGTAGAGTACATTGGGAAGGTTCAATGAACAAATACATGGTGAATCCTGATTAGTTAATAGGTATAGTTAAGTTTAAAAAAAATCAAGGAAGAAATGTTTTTAAGAATGAGGAACTGGACCTATGATTTCATTGATGTAGGGAATACACTTAGTGAAGACACTTCCTTTTCCAATGGAAGTCAGCACCTATTCTACAGCTTAGAGGAGAGTTGTCTGGGGTCAATGAGAGATTAAGTGATCTGCCCAGGGTCACACAACAAGTATTTGTCAGAGGCAGGATTTGAAACCAATTCTTCCTGCCTCCATGGCTAGCTCTCTAAGTCACTAGACAATACTCTCTCTAGCTGAAGCAGTCATTTCCAAAACCAAATGGACACAGTAGATTGCAAAGAAACTTGCGAGACTTGAGATAATTATTCAAGTTGTTGTTTGGTTGTTTCTGTCACTTATGACTCTGTATGATTCCTTTTGGGATTTTCTTGGCAAAGTGTAGTGGTTTGCCATTTCCTTCTCCAGCTCATTTTACAGATGAGGAAACTGAGGCAAACAGGATGAAGTGACTTGCCCAGGGTCACATTGCTGGTAAGTGTCTGAGGCCAGATTTGAAGGCCAGCTCAGGCACTCTATCTACTGTGTCACCTAACTGCTTATTTTAGTTTTAATTCCTAAAACACACAAATAATTGAGACCAACCCATGCATGTGTTTAAAAAGGAATACCTTATGTAGTGCTGTATATATTTCAGAGACTTTTTGTTTCATTTGATCCTCATAAGACCCTTCAGGGTAGATGGGGAGAATTCCTTGTTGACAGATCAGGAAGGTAAAATACAGTGAATCTCCTCAGGTTGCACAGCAAGGTTACTAACCAGCTGAAGGATTAGAATCCTTTATCCATTCAGATGTTAATTTTCTTTGAGTCAATCAATCAATCAATAGACATTTACTAAATGCCTACTATGAGCCAGGCACTACGCTAAACACTGAGGATACAAAAGGAGAAAAAAGACAGAACTTGCCCACAAGACTTATGATCTAATGAGTTAATGGAATTTAATCTACTTGCTGTTGGTCCTTCATTCTTAAGGAGGACCATGACATCAGGGAGGTGATGCCATGACTGGCAAGTGAATTGGATTTGAGGGAGGGAAGACTGTGCTAAGTCACTAATCTCACTTTCTCCTTTGGAGCCATCTGGGTCCAGTGGCCAGACACGGACCAGGACAATTTGAGATGTCCCAGGATGCAGTTGGGGACCTTGGCTTTTTCAAGCTAAGCTCTTTAACAGGTCTTAATTTGACAAAGGCAGTGCCCATTTAATAATTAAAAAATTAATTTAAATCTTAGGAATAAAAGGAAAGGGGGCACAGTTATCAGGCTGAATTTTCCAAGGGTTCAGGCAAATTTTGAATTTCTGCCAAGTCAGACAGTGAAACAACCAAGGTAGGTATCCAATTACTCCTGCTAAAATAAGAACTGCTCCTTATTTCTGACCAGTCAGTGAAGGACAGGGACAGAGAAAGGGTTGGGAGTGAGAGTCCAGGAGGTCAGGGACCAGGGCACTAGTCTGATTGTGAAAGATACTATGGGTAACGGGAATGGTCTTTGAGATGCTCTGAAACCGGAGCTGTGCCATGCCTTCTCTGCCTCAATAACAATAACATTTGTAGAACACTTTCAGGTTTGCAATGCAATAAGAGAGGAAGGATACATACATACATACATACATACATACATATATACACACACACACACACACACACACACACACACACATACACATAAATAGGATACATATGCATCTTACTTGATCTTTGTAACAATCCATTGAGACAGGTCCTCTTAGGGGGTGGCTAGGTGGCACAGTGAATAGAGCACTGGCCCTGGAGTCAGGAAGACATGAGTTCAAATCCGGCCTCAGACACTTAACACAAAAACTAGCTGTGTGACCTTAGGCAAGTCACTTAACCCCAACTGCCCTCCAAAAAGCAAAAAAAAAAAAATTAAAAAAGAGATAGGTCCTCTTATTATCCTCATTACAGATAAGAAAGCTGCAGCTGAGAGATAGTAGGTATGGGATGCTTTTTGCTCAAAATCATATACCTAGTAAATATGTGAGGCAGAATTTGAACCCTTTGTCTCTTTGATTACAAGTCTAGCCCTCTATCCACTATGGCAAGGGCAGCCAGCTGGCACAGTGGACAGTGCATTGACCTTGGAGTCAGGAGGACCTGAGTTCAAATCCAGCCTCAGACTACTAGGTGTAACCCTGGGCAAGTCACTTAACCTTGGTTGCCTCCAACAACAACAAAAGATATTCACTGTGGTGTTGAACCGCCCAGACAGAGTCCCAGACCTGGAGGAGGGTAGAGAAGGAACCTACCAGGGATTTCATGTAAGACTTCCTTTCTGGGATCCCCTGGATTCTGGTACCCCAATTACGTGGTGAATTACTCTATTGCTTAGCTCAGATAAGCTACCCTAACATTTTTTTCTTTGAAGTGCTGTTCCCTGTCTCAGTTTAAACAAGATATGAAAATGATTTCAGCACCTGTTGGGGGTTAGCTGAGGCAGCCTTATGTTTGGCATGCTTGTTTAGAACTTGCTTTATATTATGTTTGAAATGGAAAATTATCATTGAGCATATGCCAGCAGATGACTGAGTGAATTCTGCTCCCAGCTCTGTAAATTAGAGTTTGGGGCTTTGAAATGAGTAGATTGTGAAAAGCCTGACAACTGACTGTTCAGAGGAAGAGACCCCAACTTCTATCCCTGACCTGCTTGCCTAAGGGTGATGCCGCTGGATGTCAGGTTGTCTCTAGAGAGCTCTGAGATAGTATATACTTCAGGGAAAGGAAACTGGATCACAGTTAAGTTCTTTCCAGGAGTCAGTCAGAATGGGACTACTAAAGGGTTACTCCAAATGTGCCCTTGATAACATGAGAATTCAGGAAAATTGTGAGGTACAAGGCAGTGACTTAAGTCCAAACGACATCTCATGAATGCAGTGTGACCGACCTCCTAGGCCACACTCTCACAAAGCTTATCCACCCATGATCTACCTTTTACTCTGTTAATTATTTATTATCTTCAGCAAATCAGAGTATAAAATCTGTGTCACATGGATTTTTTTGAGAATGTGGGGAAGTCATTCAAAAAGGACAATGTTTGAGGCTACCTTAAGACCTCAAAGAATTTAGTATGTGGACAAGGAGCTCCAAATGCACTGTGGGTGATTTGTTGGGGACAAGTCAAGTCTCCAAGTGTATACTATTGTGTCAAGCAAAAAGAAGGAGGATCATGGCTGTCAAAAACCTCATTTTCCAAGAAGGATGATAGCACATAGATGGGAATTAAGACGGAGTGGGGGAAAGGCTTAAGGAATCTGTACATGGTGACCTGAGACTGAGGGTGTGACTTGCAATCATGTCCAAATTCCCTAATTCCCATGGGGAGGGTTCCAGTTTCTCTGGGAAGCTCTATAACAGCAGTTCTCAACCCGTGGGTTATGTTCAATTTGTAATAACGAAAATACATTCTGCATATCAGATATTTACATTGCAATTCATAACAGTAGCAAAATTATAGTTACAAAGTAGCAACGAAAATAATTTTATGCTTGGGGGTCACTCTGCATTTGGGGAGTGGTTGTGATTTTTGTCTATAAGTCTGGCCCAAAACCAGTTCCCCAAAGTTTCTATAGGAGTGGCAAAGAGTATCTGCATGTACTTCAAGGACTGACTCTTACAGGCCAATCCACCCATGATACACTCTTTCCTCTGTTAATTATTTGTGAATTTGCTAATTATTTACAAATCAGAGTATAAAATCTGTGTCACAGGGACTTTTTTTTTTGAGATTTTGGGGAAGTCATTCTAAGAAGACAATGTTTGAGTCTACCTAGTACCTCAAAGAACTTAGTATGTGGACAATAAGTTCAAAATGCACCCTGGGAGATTTGCTGAGGGCAGTAAATATTTAACAAGAGAAAGATTAGAAAGAGTATGTCATGGGAGAACTGGCTTATGAGGGCCGGTTCTTGAAAAATGTGTAAATATTTCTGGTCTTCTTCCAATCTAGGTGTATGGAAACTTTGGGGTACAAGTTCCTGGCCATGAGTGACTCTGGAGTTTGCAATGTATGATGACAAAAATGGTTGTAAAGTTGGAAAAACTAATGATTCAGGACATGCTGAGTAGGATTACATGTGCATACAAAAGAGGCAAACTGCCCATCTTTCAGTCTTTCTCTTTTCCGCCTGAGAAAAGGCAGGCTTTTTTTGGCTGCTGGGTAGGGAAAAGGGTGACTGACTTGTCTCTCATCTGGACTTACAGGCTATGAGCACAGGGCTAACTCTGTGTTTCTTCTTTTCTGATATTAAAAGAGTGAATACTTTGAGGAGGACATGTCCAGGTAGAGACCTTGTGAGTTCAGAAAATCCAGAGATCCCATCAGAAGTTACAAAAGCAATGGGAGTCAATAACAGAATGTACTGGATATAGGAACCCAAAGGAGTTGAGAGGTGAGCAGCAGCAGCCATGAGGTAGACTTGCCTGGTCAGCAACCCTAGGGGCATTGTGAAGACTAGAAAGATTGCAGGGCAACAGCTGAAGTACTGTGCTGATGCTACACAAGGAACAAACCCAAAGGAAAAGAAGCCTGATCCAGGAAAGGTAGAATGACCTGACCTAGCAGATGTCCTCACCAGCAGAGAGTTAGACCTAAGGGGAACTTCATGAGAACTCAGTGAAGAGAAAAATTGGCTTCCCGTGTCAAGGAAGCAGGACATCGAACCAACAAACATTTACAAAGAATTTGCTATGTGCTAGATACTCTATGAAACTCTGGGAATACAGACACAGAAAGGGAGGGAGGGAGAAAGGGTAAGGAGGATGGAGGGAGAGGGAGAGAGAAGAAAGAGATGGAGAGAGACAGGTAAGGAAAATGGTAAAGAGAAGGAAAGAGGTAAGAATAGAGGAAGAGGAAAAATTTAAAAATATTTTATTTTCCCTAATTACACGTAAAAACAATTTTTAATGTCCTTTTAAAAAAAGTCTTGAGATCCTAATTTTATCCCTTCCTTCCTCTCTTCCCCCCTCCCTGAGATGTTAAGCAATCTGATATAGATTATATCTGTGCAATCATGTAAAAACATATTTCTATATTAGTCATTTTGTGGAAGGAAGAAAGAAAGAAAGAAAGGAAGGAAGAGAAGGAGGGAGGGAGGGAAGGAGGAAGAACGAAAAAAAATAGTATGTTTCGATTTGAATTCAGATGCCACAGTTCTTTCTCTGGAGGCAGATAACACTTTTTATCATGTGTGCTTTGGGATAATTTTAGATAATTGGTTGGAACAGCTAAGTCACTGACAGTTGATCATTGTACAATATTGTTGTTAATATGTACAAACTTCTCCTGGCTCTCCTCACTTCACTTTGCATCAATTCATGTAAGTCTTTCTAAGTTCTTTTGAAATCATCCTGCTCATCATTTCTTTTTTTTTAAAATAGCATTTTATTTTTTCTAATCACATGTAAAGACAAATTTTAACATTCATTTTTTTGGTAAATGTTTAAATTTATTTTAAACTTAAATATAAAATGAGAAAAGAAAAAAAAAAGCCACATACAAAGCCGACCAAAAGAGAGGATTCAATGTAAAACAGTGTTTCCATTTCAAGAAAACCTATGTAACAAATACCACACGTTATTTTCAAAGCTGCCCAACTTTGCTTCCTTGTAGGTTTTCTTTTGTTCTCTGCTGCACATTTTTTACTTCATTTTTTTCTTCTCTCCCTCCCCCCACCATAAAGAAGGCTGCAGTTAAGCATGTATGTATGTGTGTGTATGTATATCATACACACACTATACATATATGTATATATACATACACATATATCAAATATTATACATAATATACACACATATACATATACATATATATCTATAAACATATGTACACACATATATGTATATATATATATGTATTTATATGTAAGACCAAACTATGCTTATTTGCATTTATCATCTGTTTCTTTGAAGGTGGATAGCACCTTCCTTCATACGTCTGTCTTTCCATGTTTTTCTAAATCAATCAACATATCATATCCTATACCTATTTCAACATCCTATCTGAGTCTATAAAAGTCTATGAAAGCTTCTCCCCAATTTTCTGCATTCCTTCTATTCTTGGCTTCATAGGTTTTATTTATGTAAGAAAAAATTTAATTTAAAATAATAAAAATTATCCATTTTACATTTCAACAATGCTCTCACCTTATAATATAGTTTAAGATCTGAAACTACTGAATCTTCTTCCTTTACATCTTTTTTTCCCCTGGTTTCTTTGAAGTTACTGGTCTTTTGTTCTTCCAAATAAACTTTGTTATTATTTTTTCTAACTCAGATAATTTTTTTGTAATTTAATTGGGATGTCATTGAATAAATAGACCAGTTAGGTAAAAATCATTTTTATGTTGGCTTTATTGACACATTAAGAATAAATATTACTTCACTTAATTAGATCCAACTTTATTTGTATAAAAAGTGTTTTATGTTTATGTTCATCTAATTCCTGTGTCTGTTTTAGCAGGCACACTCTCAGGTATTTTATGTTGCCTAGTTCTTTTGAATGACTCAAAACAATATTGAATAATATTGCTAACACATAATGTAGTTTCACTATTTTTCTCTTTAAATTACATCTGTTTTAACTTTAACTTTGTCTGAGATCATGATTACTCCCCCTGCTTTTTTTTAAAAAACATAATAAATTCTACTCCTAATCTTTATTTTATCTTTGTGTGTATCTCTCATTTTTATAGCATTTTTCCTGAACGTAACATATTGTTGAATTCAAATTTTTACTTTGCTATTAGTTTACATTTTATGGATTGATTTACCCCATTCACATTCTAAGCTAGAATTACTTGTGTATTTATGATATTTTATCAAGATTCTTTTTTTCACAATTTTAGATATTCTGACTATTCTTACATTATTTTTCTTTGATCTGTTCTCCAGGTAAGTTATTTTTCTGATGAAATGTTTCATTTTCTTTTCTATTTTTTCACTCTTTTGATTTATTATTTTTTGATATCTTAGAACATCATTAGCTTCCCTTTGTCCAATTCTTGTTTTCAAAGAATTATTTTCTTTCTTAAGTTTTTGATTCTCTATTCCCAGTTGATTGACTTTTTCCTCATAATTTTCTTGATTTTCTTGGATTGCTCTTATTTTTTTCCTTGATCTCTCTAATTTGATTTTTGAAGTCCTTTTTAAATTCTTCTAAGAACTCTTTGTGTGTTTGGGACCATTTGATATTTCTCATTGAAAAAAGAGTGGCTTTTTTAGTTCCATTATCTTCTTCTGAATTTGAAACTAGATCTTCTCTACCCCTATGGTAGTAATCTATGATTGAATTCTTTCTCCTTTGCTTACTCATTTTTATTTTTGTTGTTTTATTTTGTTTTTTAACAGCTATTCCTGTAATCAAGTTGTAGTCCTGAGGTACAGGAAATGATGCCCCAAGCTAGGGCCCCCTGCTACACTGTCCTGAAAATGATCTTGCTCCCTGGTTTCTCTTATGTCACTGCAAACTGTAACTGCCCTCTCTTCCCTGGAACTGAAATCATTTGGTCTCCCGCAAGTACCCACAGTCATCAGGGTCCCCTCTCCTCTGCTACTGCACTCACCAGGTGTGTGCTAGCTCCTTCTTCCCCTGTAGCCACATAGGATGCTTCTGGTCAGCAAGTTATGCTTGGTATCACTTGATAATGGAAGGTTCTTTAATCTTCTACTCAGTCTTTAAACCCCTATACAGTATAGGAGATGAAAGATGCTAAGGTTGAGGTTGCTTCCCAACCCCAGCTGCCCCCAGGGCTTGTTATTTGTTGATTCTGTAGAGTCAGCTTGGAGGTGTTTGTACTTCACTCAGGGTCAACCTCTGCCCCTAGAGTTCAGGTCTTTCCTGGTATCTTCTCAAGTTGTCTTAGGCGAATAATTGCTTTGCCCTGACTTTTGTTAATTTCTGCAGCTCTAGATTCCCTCTCAGTCAATGTTCTTTGTGTGTGTGTGTGTGTGTGTGTGTGTGTGTGTGTGTGTAGGAAATTTGGAGGGCCGAAAGTTTTCTAACCTATGCCACCATCTTCCAGGTTCCTCTTTGAATGTTCATTTTTTTAAAAAAAAAATTGAGTTCCGAATTTTCTCCATCTTTCCCTCACTTCTCCTGTGCCTAAGATGGTAAACAATTTGACAACAGTTATATTCATGTAATCATGCAAAACACATTTTCATATTAGTCACGAAGAAAGAAGAAACAGACCAAAAATATAATATAAAAATAAAAATAAACAAAGTGAAAATAGTATGTTTCCATCTATTTTTTCTTCATCAGTTTTTTTTTTCTCTGAATGTGGATAGCATTTTTCTTCGTGAGTTCTTTGGAACTGTCTCGGATCATTATATTACTGAGAATAGCTAATCCTTTCACAGCTGATCATCATATAATGTTGCTCTTACTGTGTATAGTATAGTATTCTCCTGGTTCTGCTCACTTCACTTTGCATCAGTTCATGGGAGTCTTTTCAAGTTCTTCTGAAATTCACCTGCTCATCATTTCTTACAACACAATAATATTTCATTACAATCATATGTTTAGCCATGGCCCAATTGATGAACATGCCCTAAATTTCCAATTCTTAACCACCATAGAAAGAGCTGCTTTATTTTTATACAAATAGATCCTTCGTCCCTTCCCCTTCTTTTTTTTTTTTTGAGAGAGCATTTATTAAGCACTTTAATATGTGCTACTTTGCTTAGTGCTAGGGACACAAGTACAAGTAGAAAGACAGTCTCTGACCTCAAGGAGCTTACATTCTAATAGGGGAAGTTAACATTAAAGGGGAGTTTAAGAGGACAAAGTCCATGACAGACTAATTTTATTTTATTTTTGGACAGGATTTTTAGACTACTATAGAATGTAGGCATAATTTGCCTAGATATTCAGAAAGCATTTAATAAAATATCTCACATTCTTTTCATTATTTTGATAAGTAGACTACCACATAGAGATGGATTCAGAGCCAGTTGTATGACCAGACTCAAAAGAATAATGAGTCATTCATGGCTTGTCTGATTCTAATTTTCCTTCTGACTTCTCTGGCAAAGATGATAGCCTGGAAAAGAAGTAATAAAAATGGCTAATAGGGAAGTGCTATTTAACATTAAGTTGGAATAACAGCAGAGAGTACCTAGCTACCCTTGAAGAATTTAAGTCTCTTGGCACAGACATACAACATCCTTGGATCCAGAAAAAACTGGCAGATGGAACTGCTGAATCATTGTCAGTGATTTATGAAAAATCATGGAGAATGAGAGACTTCCCTCAGGACTGAAGGAGGGCCTTGACTGCATCAGGTCAGTCCTTTGATTTCTTCTGAATTGATTGCCTAGTTCATTCCCCACAGAAGTGCAGTTTACCTCCTCTTACCTCCTCAAACTCCCCACACCTTCTCTAAATTCTATTCTCTCTCCTCTTAGCTGAGGACTTTGTGAGTGTCTATTGACTTATTTTTGTGTTGTATTTTGGTCTGTTTCTTCTTTCTTCATGACTAATATGGAAATGTGTTTTCCATGATTACACATAAATAACTTTACTATTTACATATATATGAGTTATTCAATGTGAGTTCCTCTTTCTCCCATTCTTTTAATCTCCAAATCCTCAACATCATCTCCTACTCCTCCTCTTTTCCCTCAGTCTATGACAAAGAGGTGCCCCTTCTCCTTGCCAAGGATAACCCCCCTCAGTGCACACTTGATCTCATTCTTTCCTGTCTTCTCCAGAAGATTGTATCTTAAATCATTCCCCCTTTCACAAATCTTCAACCTCTCACTCTCAACTCTCAACTGTTTTCTTCCTTACTGTCTTCAAATACATGAAAGTATCTGTCTATCCTTAAACAAACAAACAAATCCCCCCCCCCAAAGGCTTTAATAGACCAGACTATTTCCTCAAGTTATCATCCAGAGTGTTGGTCAGACCCCTTGAAAAAGCTACCTACACTCACTGCTTCCACTAATTCACTCCTTAATTCTTTGCAATCTGGCTTCTAACTTCATCACCCAAAGGAAAATGCTCTCTCCAAAGTTATTGCTATTTCTTCATTGCCAAATCTGATGATTCCAATTCTTCCTGATTTATCTTCTGCATTAGATGCTATTGACCATTTTTTCTTCCTGAATATTCTCTCCTCTCTGGGCTTTTGTGGCACTGTCTGCCTGCTCCTCCATGATCATCATCCATATTATACCCCTAACTATGGGTGTTTCCAAGGTTCTCTCCTAGGCTCTCCTTTTCCATTTTCCTCTACATATCATTTGGTGGCACAGTGGATAGAGCATTGGACCTGGAGTCAGGAAGAACTGAATTCAGATTTGACCTTAAACACTTATTAGCTATGTAATCATGGGAGTATAAGGCAGCTAGGTGGTATAGAAGATATCGGTCCCAGAGCCAGGAAGACATCTTCCTGATTTCAAATCTTACCTCAGACACTTACTAGATGTGTGACCCTGGGTAAGTCACTTAAATCTCTTTGCCTCAGTTTCCTCATCTGTAAAATGAACTAGAGAAGAAAATGGCAAACCACCCCAATATATTTGCCAAGAAAACTCCATATGGGGTCATGAAGAGTCAGACACAATTAAAAAATGACTGAAAAAAGAACCCATATAAAGTTTAAAAGTTAGTGATAAGATGCTTAATCAATCAGTTCAATTATGGCTTTAGACTAATTGTCAAAAAGTCTTCTTCCTGTAATGACAGTGCTCAAGAATAATGTTCATATAGTCTGAAAAAAATCTGGCCACAACTCAGGGATTATCTATAAGTTACCAAGTGAGTTGAGAAGAGATTGATTCCAGAAATTTTTGTTAGTGTGGCTTTCTAGCATACCACCAAAGAGAAACCTAGAGAAGAGGGGAGGGAGAGGGCAGGAAAGGACAGATTTCTGCTTCAGCTCTGGCTAGGTTTTCTTTCTCCACTCCCTTTGTTAGTTATGAAGGGTCAGGAAGATTTTGGACTTCCCATTTTCCCACCTGTGTCTTAGTAGAGCCTCTGGATCAACTGAGGGCAGCGTCTGCATCTTGAGCCAAGGACAAATGAATATATACTTAAGGAGGACTTCCTGATTACCCATCAAAAAGGAGAAAAGGACTTCTAGCAACCTTGTCACACGCATTTTACCTACCCTCCCACTGGACACTTTATGTACTTATGGGAGAGTTCAAAACAGACTTTTTTGGGGAGGAGGAGGGGTTGTTTTGTGCCTCCTATTCTTACTATGTTCGGTTGTTTCAATTGTGTCCCAGGTCTTCGTGACCCCATTTGGGGTTTTCTTGCCAAAGATACTGGAGCGGTTTGCCATTGCCTTCTCCAGCTCATTTTACAGATGAGGAAACTGAAGCAAACAGATTAAGTGACTTGTCCAGGGTCATAAGACTAGTAAGTGTCTGAGGTAAAATTAGAACACAGGTCTTCTTGACTCCAGCCAGGTCCCATACTGCACTATGCCAACTACCTGCCCTGTTCTTTCTATACTGCTTTATTAAATACCCCTTTCCAAAAACTACATAAGTTGGGCTAACTAAATTATTCTCAACTGATAGTCTTGGAGGAAGCATGCTCGTTAGTGATTGAGCTCATGTCATTAAGGAGAGTCACCCTACTGCTCTTCACTTCTGTACAGCCAGCCTAACTCTGGAAATCTGACTGGTTAATGAAAGTAGAAGTTGTAATAATGAAACACAGAGCTTAAATGCACTAAATTGGACTAGACTTATTTCATTTTTGGGGGGGTAGGGTGGGAAGAAGGTTATTAGACCCAGCTTTATTGAGGGACTTCTGTAAATAACATTTATTTATCTTTTAATAAAACATTGATGAAATATTTTATGGTATTCTTACAGAAAAGGTGGAGAGATGTAGAATAAACAGTAGTTTGATTTGAAACTGGTTGAAAGACTGGACTAAAAAAAGAATCTATTGGGGGCTCAATGTCCCCTTTCCAGGAAGTCTTCAGTGGAGTGTCCTAGGAAATCTAAGCTTAGCCCTGAGCTATTTAACACCTGTGCTATTTAACATTTTATCAACACTTGGTTAGATACATAGATGGTATCAGATAATACAAAACTGGAAAGGATAGCCTCCAAATTTGGATAACAAAGTCTAGTTTTAAAAAAGATCTCACCAATCAGGAGCATTGACCTAAGTTAAGATCTAGCCTTAGACACTTACTAGCTGTGTGACCCTGGGCAAGTCACTTAAGTCTTTTTTCCTCAGTTTCCTCATCTGTAAAATGAGTTGGAGTAGAAAAGGTAAACCACTTCAGTATTTTTGCTAAGAAAAGCGCAAATAGGGTCACAAAGAGTTAGACATGACTGAAAAACAAAAAAATAACAATAAGTGAGAAGTCTTACACTTTGGGTTAAAAAAATAAACCTCACAAATATATGATAAGGGAGGAATAATTAGCCAGCTGTTTGTCTAAAAAAGTTTGGCGCATTTTTGTGGATTGTAAGCTCAATATGAGTCATTAGTCTGAAGTGACAGCCAAAAAGACTAATGCATTGTTGGATTGCATAAAATGGAGGTGTAGCTTCCAAGAATTAAGAGGCGATTGTCCCACTGTACACTGCTTTCATTAGTCCTCGTCTCAAGTGTTGTACTTAGCTCTGAGCACTATTGTTTAAGAAGGATATCTGAAGGACATTCTGATGGAAGTCCAGAGAAAGGGAACAAGGATGGGGAAGATGTGAATCTATGTCAAATAAGGATTGGCTGGTATGTTTAGCCTAGAGAAAAGAAAACTCATGGGGAGCGTGATAGCTATCTTCAAATATGTGAAGGGTTGTCCAGAGGAAGAGGGATTATTAGTTTTGTTCTGTTTGACTCCTGGGGGAGAACCAGAAATAACTGGGTGAAAGTTACAAAGGTGCAAATTTACGATTGATGTTGGGGAAAACTTTCTAACAATTAGACCTATACACATGTGGATTAGGCTGCCTCAGGAGATAATGGGTTCCCCCTTTTTGGAGTTTACTAGGCAGAAGTTACATGAGCACTTGTTGAATATATTGCAGAAGGAATTATTTTTCAGGCAATAGTTGGATTAGAAGGCCACTAAGGTGGTTAACTCCCTGAAACAACGAGTTTAGAGAGTGCTGAGCCCATTCGTGGTCCTTTGGTTGTATAGAAACAATACAATTTCATGCCTATTTAGCAGTGTAATCACTCTACCATGTCCTACCACTTTTAGTGGTCTCTCCGTGGGGTTTTGGGGTTTTTTTCTCCCTTTCTACAGAGCAGTATATATATATTTTTTAATCTACTGTTCCTCAACTGAGGGTGAATTTTATGCTGCTTTCCCCAGGTTTTGCATTGTGGTCACTATGGGCCACAAAATTCCTAGTTATAGCTCTGTATATGCTGCATTACATCACTACATGCAATCCTGCTGTAACATTTTGTTTAAGTTACACACCCACGAAGAATATAGAATTGTTTTCATGTTGCCTTACCCATTAGACTATGAACTCTTTGAGAATAGTAACTGCCTTTTTCCTTTCCAATTTTCACAATTCCTGACGTGTGATATGTTTTTAAGAAGTGCTTTTTAACTGATTATTTGGCGAAATTAATTAATCAAAACACATAGAACCTACTATATGTCTTCTTTTTGTATCCCCAGCACTTAGCACAGTACCTGGCATATAATTAGGCGCTTAATAAATTTTATTTATTGATTGTTTTAGCACATGGGAATATATAGATCAAACTAAAGGCATGGTCCTTGTCCTCAAGGAGTTTACAGTTTAGTTGTGGAGTCGGGAATAATCCACATAAAGTAATTAAGGAAAAATGCACAATTATATCAGGACTGCTAGGGGGCACAATGGATAGAACACCGATCTTGGGTCATATGAGTCAGAAAGACTCTTCTTCCCTAATTCAAATCTGGCCTAAAACACTTAGTAGCCTGACCCTGGGCAAGGCACTTAACCCTGTTTACCTCAGTTTCTTTCTCTGTAAAATGAATTGGGGAAGGAAATGATAAACCACTCTTGTATCTCTGCCAAGAAAACCCTAAATGGGATCACAAAGAATTGAATATGGCTAAAAACACAATTGGACTCAATTAATTGTCAAAATGTATACTATAAGCTATGAATATTATAGGACAGGTCAGGCCTATGAGTAATATGAGGAGTCTACAATCTATATCCTATGATTTCTAAAGTTCTGGGAAAGTTTTTTTATTGCTCTACAATCTCTCACCAACTCAATTAAAATTCATGAAATTTGCAACTTGCAATGTGTTTCTTTGAACTACAGGTTTTATCTTCTATTAAAATGCAAATAATCTCGGGAAAGGCCACATATTCAGCCTTATTAGTCATTTAGCATGACAACATGTTCAATATTATAGGCCTTAGTCAATGTTTATTGAATGAATGGATGAGTTTATACCTTATCTTAATTTATAAGACAGATTAATTCCCTAAATCAAGTTAGGTTGGAGTAGGTGGTAGAAAGAATCTAAGTTCACTGAGCATCTGATAGGGATAAGGAAGTGACCCAGAAGAGGACAAAAGGTTTGGAAAGGGGAAATCTGGAGCATTGACATAAGCTTGTCCCATTTCACAATTTTCCTTTCAGGCTGTCCTGGCCAGAGGAGTTCTGAGAAGGAAGATAGATATGTTGGTTGGACACTACTATGTCCATATCCCAAAGAGATGAAACCAGAAGGAAAAAGACCTATATGTACAAAAATATTTATAGCAGAACTTTTAGTGGTGGAGCAGAATTGGAAATTGAGGGGATGTCTATGTATTAAGGAATGACTGAACACTTTAGTTATTGTTTATGAATGTGGTGGAATACTATTGTGCTTTGAGAAATGATGAGCAGGATGTTCTTAGAAAAACCTGGAAAATCTTGCAGGAACTGATGCAAAGTGAAATGAGCATACGAGAAGAACGTTGTAATAGTAACAGCAATGTGGTGTGATGATCTTACTTATTCTCAGCAATACAACAATTCGTGACAGTTCTGAAGGGATTAAGAAGAAAAATCCTATCCATCTCAAGAGAAAGATCTGATAGTTTTCAGATCAAAGTATACCTTTACTTTCTTTGATCTTTTTTTTTGGGGAGGTGTCTGTTTTCTTTCATAACATGGCTAACATGGAAATATGTTTTATATGACTACACATATATCCTTTATCAAATTGCTTGCCTTCTTAATGAAGGAGGAAGGGAACTAAAAAATTAAAAAAAAAACAAATCCAAATGTTAAAAATTATTTTTACATGTTACTGGGGGGAAATAAAACATTAAATAAAAAACAGACACATGGGTTGGAGCAATTGGGAAAGGTTTCATGGAGGAGCTATGACTTGATTTTTGGGGTTTGAGAAATAGGGAGGAAACAGAGAAGGGGAGGAAGTCATGGGAAAATAGGGAAGAAGAATGAACAAAAGCCCGGAGATGGGAATGAGTTCAAACTGTTATAAGTCACATAGGGGAAAGGCATATCCCAAAGAGATGAAACCAGAAGGAAAAAGACCTATATGTACAAAAATATTTATAGCAGAACTTTTAGTGGTGAAACAGAATTGGAAATTGAGGGGATGTCTATGTATTAAGGAATGACTGAAC
>CM053600.1:65562111-65591238 GCA_028646575.1 Pseudocheirus occidentalis | reverse complement strand
CATTCTTCCACGTCAACAGGGGAATTCACACCTTTTCACCAATGGACAGAGTTCTATACTTAGCCCTAAGTTACTAGGATCTACTTAACCCTAAGTATATGATCTACTTAGCCCTAAATATCAAACAAATTGATTACCATTACAACCATGCACAGTGGCCACAGCCAGGTAAAACCATCACAGCAGACATGCTAAACCAGATTGGGTAACCAACAAGTCTCAAACCCATCAGTGAGTTAGGGAGGTATCTACCCCAAGAAGAGCGTAGAGACAGGCTGCCTTTTCTTAGCCAAATTCCTGCCTTAATTGTCTTTTCTCACCAGTGACACTGCCTGTCACCATTATGAGTCCAAGCCTGTGAAGACCTCCCCCAGCAGAAGGGGCAGATGAGAACAATTTGCTCCAATGGCCACGAAAGAGGCTGAAGTGGGCATTGCAGAGAGCTTAGAGCTTGATCAAGCATTGAAAAGACCAAGTTTATCCACTACATCCCAGGTCATTGCCAGTAATCCTGACTTTTGTTGAACCACTGGATTCTGGAAAAGAATGTGAAGTTGAGGACTTTGTGCAACTCTACCTCACTTAAATCTAATTCACACATGTCAAGACATTACACTGTGATGTCATGGGTCCTTTTTGAAAATGAAGGACAAACAACATATAATAAGAATAGAAGACGAAATAATATCACATGTTAAGTTATACTCATGTGGTACAAAGAACTGGACATTGACGGAATGCTGATGAATTGGGGAATGGCTAAACAAGCTGCAGCATATGACTGTGATGAAATATTACTGTGCTGTAAGAAGTGATGAGCTGGTTGATTTTAGAAAAAACATGAAAAATCTTGCATGAAATAAAGAAGAGTGAAATTAGCAGTTGGCCCTAGACTGGGGCAGAGTTGGTTCTAGCTAAATGAAAAGGTACAGTCTCTCAGCTCTAGTCATTTTCTCTACCAGTCTCCTGACCCAGGAATGTCTCCCTTCTTCATCTCTGCTTGCTGCCCTGTCTGGCTTCCATTAAGTCTAAACTAAAATCCCACCATCTACAGAAAACCTTTCCCAGCCTCTCAATTCTAGTACCTTCCCTCTTTCAATCATTTCCTATTTTTTCCTATATGTAGCTTGTTTGCATATATCTCTTTGCTTATTGTCTCACCCATTAAACTGTGAGTTCTTCAGGGGACTTGTGTGTGTTTGTGTGTGTGTGTGTTTGTGTGTGTGTCCCTCTTTTTGTATTCCTTAAAGTTTAGCACAATACCTGGCATGGAGAAGACATTTAAGAAATATTTATTGACTAAGAGATCATAAAATTATGGGATTTTATATCTTGAGGTTCAAATCCCAGATCTGCCACTTAATACTTATGTATCTTGGGCAAATAACTCAAATTTTCTAGCTCCTTTCTAAAGTCGTTTTCAGCTCTAAGTCCTCTGATCCAAGAATGCTCCTTCCCTACCCCCAACGTCTGGCCCTGGTATCTGAAATTCCCATCATTAGCATTGCTATCTTGCACAAAGGCACTGGGAATCCTAAAGATCCCCATTGGAATGCAACTATGTTACCTGAAAGAAGTAACACTTTAACACTCACCTGTTATTGTGTTAAGTAATTATTTTATAAGACCAACTAGCTGTCAGTCAATAGAAAAATAAGAGAATGGGGAAATGTTTTCATAGGATGAAGGAAGAAGAAGCCCCAAATCCCTATAAGGTAACATGAGCTTTCCTGATGCTTATTTCAGAACTGCTTTCCCAGTTAGCTAACCTTTCCTAGGGTTTGAGGTCAAGAAGTGATTGTCTCTTGTAGCTTTTTCTTTCCTTCCTTCCTTTTTTCTTTCTTTCTTTCCTTTTCATTCTTCCTTTCCTTCCTTCTTTGGCATAGTTCCAAATTGCTCTCCAGAATGGTTGCATGAGGTCACAACTCCACCAACAAGGCATTAGTGTTCCAGTTTTCCCACATCTTCTCCAGCATTTATCATTTCCCTGTTTTGTCATGCTAGCCAATCTGATAGGTATGATGTGGTACCTAAGAACTGTTTTGATTTGCATTTCTCTAATCAATAGTGATTTAGAACATTTTTTTCATATGACTATAGGTAGCTTTAATTTCTTCATCTGAAAACTGCCTGTTTATATCCTTTGACCATTTATCAATTGGGAAATGAGTTGTATTCCTATAAATTTGACTCAATTCTCTATTTTATATATTTTATTCTCTATTTTATATTTATATATTATATTATACATTTTATATTATATTATATATATATTATATTTATTCTATATTTTAGAAATGAGGCCCTTATCAGAGACATTGGCTGTAAAAATTCTTTCCCAGTTTTCTATTTCCTCCCTAAGCTTGGATGCATTGGCTTTGTTTGTACAAAAACTTTTAAATTTGATGTAATCAAAATGATCCATTTTGCATTTCATGATGTTCTCTGTCTCTTTGGTCATAAGTTCTCTTCTCCATGTATCTGACAGGTAAACTATTAACTTATGGTTATCACCCTTTATATTTAATCATGTGCCCATTTTGACCTTGTCTTGGTATATGGTGTGAGATATTGGTCTATGCCTAGTTTCTGCCATGCTACAGTTTTTGTCAAATAGTGGATTCTTATCCCAGAAGCTGGAGTCTTTGGGTATATCATGCAGTAGATTACTACAGTCATTGACTACTGTGTCTTATGTACCTAACCTATTCCACTGATCCACCACTCTATTTCTTAGCCAATACCAAATAGTTTGATTTTTGCTGCTTTATGATAGTTTTGGATCTGGTATAGCTAGCCTACCTTTCTTTGCATTTTTTTTTCATTAATTCACTTGATATTCTTGACCTTCTTTTCTTCCAGATGAAATCTATCATTATTTTTTCTAGCTCTATAAAATAATTTTTGATAGTTTGGTGTGGCACTAAGTATATTAATTTAGGTAGAGTTATCATTTTTATTACATTAACTTGGGCTACCCATGACCAACTGATATTTTTCTAATTATTTATATCTGACTTTATTTGCATGAAAAGTGTTTTATAACTGTGTTTATATAGTTTCTAGGTTTGTATTGGCAAGTAGACTCCCAAATATTTTATATTATGTATAGTTATTTTAAATGAAATTTCTCTTCTTTTCTTGCTGAGTTTTGTTGGTAATATATAGAAATGCTGATGACTTATGTGGGTGTATATTCTATCTCATGACTTTGCTAAAGTTGTTAATTATTTTTAATGCCTTTTTAGATGATCCTCTAGGATTCTCCAAGTAAACCATCATATCATTTACAAAGAGTGATAGTTTTGTTTCCTCCTTGCAGAGCCTAATTCCTTCAATTTCTTTTTCTTCTCTTATTGCTAAAGGTAACATTTCTAGTACAAAATTAAATAATAGTGATGATGATGGGCATCCTTTTGTCACCCTTGATCTCACTGGAAAGGCTTCTTAGCTTATCCCCATTACAGATAATGCTTGCTGATGGTTTTAGATTGATATTACTTATCATGTTAAGGAAAGATCCATTTATTCCTATACTCTAAAGTTTTTTAATAGGAACAGGTGTTGTATTTTTTTCAAAAGCTTTTTCTGCATCCATTGAGATAACTATATGATTTCTGTTAGTTTTGTCATTAATATAATTGATTATACTAATAGTTTTGCTAATATTGAACCAGTCTTGCATTCCTGATATAAATACCACCAGGTCATAGTGTATTATCTTCATAATAAATTGCTGTTATCTCTTTACTAATATTTTATTTAAAATTTCTGTGTCAATTTTCAATACAAAAATGCGTTTATCATTTTCTTTCTCTGTTTTGGCTCTTCCTGTTCATGTATCAGCAAAATCACAAATCAACAAATCACAAAAGGAATATAGTAGAATTCCTTTTTCACCTATTCTTTCAAATAATTTTTATAGTATTGGATTTAATTGTTCTTTAAGTATTTGTTAGAATTCACTCATAAATTCATCTGACCTGGGAGATTTTTTCTTAGGGAATTCATTGATGGCTTGTTCATTTTTTTCCCCTCTAAAATGGAATTATTTTAATTTTTTATTTCCTCTTCTCTTAATTTGGGCAATTAATTTAAAAAAATATTCATCCATTTCACTTATATTGTCAGATTTGTTGGCATACAGTTGGGCAAAATAACTCATAATTCTTGCTTTAATTTCTTCTTCATTGGTGGTGAATTCACCTTTTAATTTTTGATACTGGTAATTTGGCTTTCTTCTTTCTTTTTCTAAATCAAATTAACCAAAAGATTTCCTATTCCCCCCCCCCATAAAACCAGCTCTTAGTTTTATCTATTAGTTCAATAATTTTCTTATTTTCAATTCTGTTAATCTCTCTTTTGATTTTCATAATTTTAAATTTGGTACTTAATTGGGAATTTTTTATTTGTTTTTTCTAGTTTTTCTAATTGCATGCCCAATTCATTGTTTTGTTCTTTCTCTATTTTAATTCATGTTAGCATTTAGAGATATAAAATTTCCTCTAAGTACTGCTTTGCTGTATAAATTTTGGTATGCTATCTCATTATTATCATTCTCTTTGATGAAATTATTGATTGTTTCTATGATTTATTCTCTGACCCACTATTTCTTTAGGATTAGAGTATTTCATTTTCATTTAATTTTTAATCTATCTTTTCTTGGCCCTTATTACATGTAATTTTTATTGCAGCATGATCTGAAAAGGATATATTCAATATTTCTGCCTTTTTGCCTTTGATTGTGAGGTTTTTATGCCCAAGTACATGGTCAATTTTTGTGTAAGTGTCATGTGCCACTAAGAAAAAGGTATATTCCAAAAAAAAAAAAAAAAAGAAAAAGGTATATTCCTTTCTATCACCATTCTGTTTTCTCCATAGATCTATCATATCTAACTTTTCTTAAATTCTATTCACCTCCTTAACTTATTTCTTGTTTATTTTGTTAGATTTATCTAGTTCTGAGACAGGGAGGTTGAGGTCCCCATGCTAGTTTAATTTAATTATTTATTTCTTCCTATAACTCAATTAACTTTTCTAAGAATTTGGAGGTGGTATACACATGGTGCATACATGTTTAATATTGATATCCTTTCATTGTCTATTGTACCTTTTAGCAAGATATAGGGGGGGTTTGGGGGTCTCTTTTTAATTAGATCTACTTTTGCTTTTGCTTTGTCTCTGATCAAGATTGCTACTCCTGCTTTTTTTTTTTTTTTTTACTTCAGGTGCTCCAGCTTTTTACCTTTACTCTGTATGTGTCTCTCTGTTCCTTATAAACAACATATTGTAGGACCCTGTTTTGTTTTAATACACTCTGCTATTTGCTTTTGTTTTATGGGAGAGCTCATCCCATTCACATTCATAGTTATAATTACTGTGTATTTCCCTCCATCCTCTTTTCCCCTCTTTTTATACTTTTCTTTCTCCTTTCACCCTGTCCCTCCTCACCAGTGTTTTGCTTCTGACCACTTCACCCAATTTGCCCCTTCTATCAGTTCCCCCTCCCTTTTCCTTTTCATTCCCTCTCCTACTTTCCTATATATTTCTCTACCCAATTAACTGTGTCTGTTATTCCCTCTTTTAATCAAATTGGGTGAGAGTAAGGTTCAAACAATGCTCACATCCTCCCTTCTTTCCTTCTTCTGTAACAGGTCTTTCATGCCTCTTCATGTGATAAAATTTATCCTGTACTGCCTCCCCCTTTCCTCTTTTCCTAGTACAATCCTTTTTTTCACCCCTTAATTAATTTTTTGATCATCACATCAAAGTCAATTTAAATACTCTCTAAATATTCCACTTCTAATTGTCCTAATAGAGATACAGTTCTTAAGAGTTATAAGTATTATCTTTCCATGTACAGTTGTCAACAGTTTAACCTTACTGAATACCATGTTCTAGTTTTTCTAATTAGTTTTCTGTTTACTTTTTTATGCTTCTCTTGCGCTTCATATTTGAAGGTCAAATTTTCTGTTTAGCTCTGGTCTTTACATCAAGAAAGTTTGAAGTCCCCTATTTCACCAAATATCTATCTTTTCCCGGAAAGATTAGGCTCAGTTTTGCTGAGTAGTTGACACTTGGTTGTAATCCAAGCCCTTTTGCCTTCCAGAATATCATATTCTAAGCCCTCCTTTATTGTAGCATCTGCTAGATCCTATGTAATCTTGACTGTGGCTCTTTGATATTTGAATTGTTTCTTTCTGATTTTTTGTAGTATTTTCTCCTTGGCATGATAGTTCTGAAATTTGGCTACAATATTTCTTGGAATTTTCATTTTGGGATCTCTTTCAGGAGGTGATTCAATGACCATTTTACCCTGTGGTTCTAGGATATCAGGCAGTTTTCCTTGATAATTTCTTCAAAGATATTGTCCAGGCTCTTTTTTTTTATCATGGCCTTCAGGTAGTCCAATAATTCTTAAATTCTCTCTCTGGGATTTATTGTTCAGGTCAGCTGTTTTTCCCATAAGGTGTTTTACATTTATTTCTATTTTTTCATTCTTTTGATTCTGTTTGATTTGATGTCTTATAAAGTCTTTTGCTTCTACTTCCCCAGTTCTAATTTTTAAGGAATTATTTTATTCAGTTAACTTTTGTACCTCCTTTTCCATTTGACCAATTCTACTTTCAAAAAAGTTATTTTCTTCAGTCAATTTTCATGCTTCCTTTTACAAGTTGTTTCCCCTTTTTTCATAATTTTCTTGTATAAGTCTCATTTCCTTTCCCATTTTTTTTCATCCAGCTCTCTTACTTGATTTTTAAATTCTTTTTGAACTCTTCCAAGCAAATATTTTGGGCTTCATGCCAATTTATATTCCCCTTTATGGCTCTGCTCCTGGGGTAGAGGAGGCACTGTCCCAAGTTTCTTGCCCTAGATGCCAGGGGTCTGGTCACTGGTTTTCTGCCTCTGTAGTTAGTGGCTCACTCACTGGGATAGGGTGAGCCAGCCTAGTTGAACCTGTTGTGCCCTGGTTCCAGGGCTGGCATTTTGCCTGCTGTGCTGATGCTGGAGGCCTCACAGCTGGCCTGCTGTTGCCCTGGCCTGCTGAGTCAGAACCATGGGGGCTCATCAATGCTGTGGCTAAGGGCCTCCCTTAACTTGCCCAAACATTGCCTGTGCTGGACTACATTTCCCTTTTCTTCAAGTAAGACAGACCTTTACTGAAATTCTTCTAAGTTATTGTAAGCTGAAAAATTGTTTCACTCTGTCTTTTTGTGGATTCTGTTGCTCCAGAATTCTTTTAGAGGCTTGTTATAATATTGTTTCCAAAGGAAATTAGGAAGAGCTCAGGCAACTTTTTGGCTTCTCTCTGCCATCTTGGCTCTGCTGCCCTTTGTAGCTGTTTCAAAGCTACAAAGAGAGAACTACCTTCTCAGTGACTTCTCTAGGCAGGGCAGCCAAGTTCCAAATGCTGAGAGACCATCCAATTCTAATTTCTGGACTTTTGAGCATGTAAAATTTCATCATATTGACTTAGAGCTTTGTATTTAATTTCCTTGGGTTTGGTTTTTTTTTTTTAGGTGCAAATAACATCAAAAGCAAAGGAGAAAATGGAAACAAAATGGATTAATTGTACATAGGGATTGGAATGTTTATTGGAAAATGTCATTTGGGATTCAAATGCATTTGTGTTAAAAATGGACACTAACATTTTTACCTCAAAAGGCATGTAACTAATGACCCTATTCAGGGTATATGAAGAAAATCATGCCCTTTTTTGTATATGTGCTAGATTGTATTCACTAATTTATCAAGCAAGTTCTGTCCCACTTAGCCAAAAAAAAACCCAAAACCCTAAACCCAGCATTCTTTCTGAAAATTAAATAAATATGTTAAGTTTCAGTTTTGAGAAGGAAACTATTTATGAACACTACTGCTGTTTGGGGGAGGAGGGTAAGAGAGAAGTGTTCCTGAAATTGTTCAAAGCAAATGAAATGCTATTGAAAAATACCCAGCTAATTCACAAATAACCCAACCAAGCTGGAGCCTCCTGCATGTCAAAATAATTCTCTCTCTGGCTTGACACAATAAACAAAAAAATTTGCTTTTTATCATATTTTAATTTTAGTTTTCTTAGGATAAAGGATTCAGACCCGCAAAGGACCCTAAATTCTCTGCAAAATAACTCCTTGCTTTATAGATGAGAAAAATGAGACTTATAGTGGGAAGCAATTTGCCCCAGGTTGCACAAGCAGTAAATCATCAAGTCCAGATCTGAGTCCAGCAACACTGACTCTACATGTGGTTCTCTTCCTCTGTTCTCTCTTCCTTCTATTCTCCATTATAACATTACTAATGATAGCTATCATTTCTATAATCCTTACTTTGTTTCAGGCACTATGCTATGCATCTTATAATTTTTGTCTCATTTGATCCTCAGAAGAACCCTGGGAGGTAGGTATTATTATTACCTCCATTTTACAGATGAGGAAAATGAGGCAAACAAAGGTTAAATGACTTGCCCAGGGTCACACAGCTAATAAGAATCTGAGGCCAGATTTGAACATGTGGTCTTCCTGATGGTAGACCTGGCATTCTATGAACTGTGTCATGTAATTGTCCCATTATTTGCAACAGATCTATAATTTTGGTCCTTGTCTAAATTAGAGTATTTTCTCTATGTGTCTCAATATGTTCAGCATGATAGATGACTATTCAAACCCTAAGTGACCAAAAAAACCTCTAGATTTTTGCATATCAAAGTATTCTAACAGAATCTAACAGTTTTAACAAAACCCATTTTTTCACTGTATGATTAAACTTGTGAGCAGTTAGGTGGCATGGTAAATACAGTGACAGCCACGGAATCAGGAGGACTTGAGTTCATATCTGGCCTAAGATCCTAACTAGCTGTGTGACCTTAAGCAAGTCACTTAACTCTGAGCAAGGCACCTTTTGTTTTTTCAAATGATTACTTAGACCATAGTCTCTTTCTCTCCAGAATAGTTCTTTCCTTGATAAATAGGTCTCAATTACATTTTGGGGTAAGGGACAGATTAGTAGTAGTTCTTGTTCAACCTTCTATAGTCAACATTTTAAGCTAAAACAACTCAATCCCTATCTTCAGCTGAAACAACTGCTAAGTAACTTGTCACTTTGCAAAGCCCTTTCATCTGGGTGTAGAATATCTCTATATTTTAAATTAATTAGCTAATTAATTAATATTTATATATTTATTTCTGTTCCATATCTTTTTGCACATATATATATATATATATATATGCATGTTGTTTCCTCAGTATGTAAACTTCTTGCAAGACAGATTGTTTGTTCTTTGTACTTGTATCTCCATCAACTGCCCAATAGTAGTAGTACTTAATAAATACTTGCTGACTGATTGAATGTGCTCACTGTGCTCAAGGGACAATAAGTTGGTCAATGTACTCAATCCAAGTGAATGGAGGGTTATAAGATATGAGATGACTGAAAAGGAAACAAGAGGCCTGGTTATCGAAGGTTTTAAATATCAAACAAAGGATTTTATATTTGATGATAGAGGTAATAGAGAGCCATTGAAGTTTATTGAGTAGATGCAGTGACATGGTTAGATCTGAGCTTCAGGAAAATAATTTCAGCAACTAAATGGAGACTCAATTGGAGTGGGAAAAGATTTCAGGCAGGGAGACCAACCCATAGGATACTGAAATAGTTCAGGCATGAAATGATGAAAGTCTGTACCAAGATGGTGGCTGTGGGAGTAGAAAGAAGGATTATCCCAACAAACCTTAGCCTTGCTTGCCTAGGACAGATGATTTCTAAGACCTCAGCAACACTTATACAATAGATCAAAGAGAATGCCTGGCAAGCATACTGCTTTCATAAAAAAATACTGTCTTGGGTACAGAACATAATAAATCATAACTCTGTCAGTTCCTAGTGTTTCTCTTCATCTGTATTTTCCCTGAATCTGTTATGATTTCTAGGAGATTTAGCATGGTGGAATGGAAAGGGCCCTGGATTTGGAATCAGACAGCCTTGGTTCAAAACTTGACTCTTATTATTAAGCCCTTGCTATGTGCAAGGCATTGTTTTAGCCTCTGTTCTCAAGAAGCTTATTTTTTATTAACAGATGTAGCATGTACAAAGTTGGAAATATGTACATGAAGGAATACTGAACATTTAGACCTGAGTAACATATGAGTCGATGAAGGAAGTCACTAATTGTTCTTCAAGAAATGACAATGTGGGTTCACGTAGCATTGTCAAATGAGAGACTATCCAGTAATGGTCAGAGAAGAAATGAGTAATATAGCCTGGTGTTACTCCTTGATGAAGGATACTGATACAGTAGCTATTTGTTGTCTTGATAATAATAGAGAAGTCTGTTGTCTTTCCAGGGCATATTTCCAGGAGGTGATGAAGAACCTTGAAAGACCTGTTTAACTGGCTGACTCCTAATCACTTCTCATAACTCTCATGGGCACCAATGATCCTAACAAAAAGAATTTGGAAAGCATTACCAAAGATTATGAATTATTAGGCAATAAACTGATTACCATAGGAGCACAGGTGGTATTTTCATCATTGCTGCTGGTCAGCAAGGGATTTAGAAGAGAAAGACAGGTTTGGGAGCAGCAAATTAAGAAGCTAATGTTGGGGAATGAAATTTGGATTTCTTCATTGTGGCTTAAAATATAGAAATGACAATTTCCTGTCCAGGGATGGAGAGTATCTAACAAGAGCTAATAAGACTGCATCTGTGTGGTATTGTATATATCTAATATAAAGAGCTTTAGACTGAAAAGGAAGGAGGAAAGAGAAAACATCAAATTATGGGAAGGACATTGATAAGATGGAAAGCTTCCAGGGGAGGCCAGTCAAGAAGGTGAAAGGTCTGGAAGTATACTACATACACATGTCTTAGACTGGAAGGGATGTTTCTCGTGGAGAAAATGAGACTGAATTAGGAATATGATGGTTTTTTCCCAAGTATCTGAAGGCCTTTCAAGTGGAAGAGGACTATTTTTGTCCCCAGAAGGCAAAAATAGAAGCAGTGCTTTAGAGAAGCAAATTTAGATATAATATGTTAATCTGAGTTTTATAAAAGTGTTGTGGTCTAGGGAAGTAGTTGGCTTCCTCTCACTAGAGAATTTCAAGGAAAGGCTAGATAAACACTTATAATCTAGAGGGGAATTCTTAATGACTTCTGAGGTCCCTTTCAACTCAAGAGATTCTGTGATACTCTGATTCTACAATCTATACATTTTTCTCTAAATATTCTAATTTTAACTGGGCGTTACACAAGCTCTCTGCAGATTCTTTATTATTTTCAACTTTTTTTTGCTGTTTTATTAGGTGATTTTATCTTCTATCATCTATCATAATTTATAGTCTAAACTGGAAAATCATGTTTGTTATTTCTTTATATGTGGCAAAAAGATTAAGAGTTTGCTGGAACAGTTTTTGCGGGATTCTTTCAGCCTCTGTGTTATGGTGACTCTTCTGCATTAGCGAAATTTTAGTTAAATTTAGTTTATTAGTCAAACTTTAATAAGAACTTGGAGTTTCTGTTTTTACTTCTTTAGCATGTGTCCCTTCAAAGACTCAAGTCTCTTTTCCCTCTACTATTCCCTGAACAAGATGTGATGTCCCTGGACAATATACAAATGTTCCTTTGTCTTGGCATGGCTTTTGTTTGGGCAGCAATAGGGAGTATCACCACATTCTTGCCATGTTGATGATAGAGTTCATATATTTGAGCTTGCTTGTACATTTTTTTGGTAGCTTCAAATAAACCCTTTCTTTTACATGTGCAATTGTGTAAAATATTTCCATATTAGTCATTGTGTACAAGAAGACTTAAATAAAAGAAAGGAATGAAAGAAAATGAAAAATAGTATGCTTCAGTCTGTAGTCAAACACGTCCTTTCTCTGGAGGTGGACAGTATGCTCCATCATTAGTCCTTTGGGATTATCTTGGATCATTGTATTACTGAGAATAGCTAGGTCATTTTCAATTCTTCAACTAACAATATTGCTGTTATTATGTATAACATTCTCCTGGTGCTCTTCACTTCACTTTGTATCATTTCTGAAATCATACTGTCTGCCATTTCTTATAGTACAATAAATTTCATTATAATCATATGCCACAACTTGTTTAGCCATTCCCCAGTTGATGGGTATCCCTTAGATTTCCAATTCTTAAGCCATCACAAAAAGAACTGCAATAGGACATTTTCCACTTTTTTTTGTTGTCTTTGGGATGTAGATCTAGCAGTAGTATGACTAGATCAAAGGATATGCACAGTTTGATTGCCTTTTGGACATAGTTCCAAATTGCTCTCCAGAATGGTTGGATCGGTTCACAACTCCACCAACAGTGCATTAGTGTCCCAGTTTTTCCACATCCCCTCCAACATCCATCATTTTCCCTTTTTGTCATATTAGCCAATGTGATAGATGTGAGGTAGTACCTCAGAGTTGTTTTAATTAGCATTTCTCTATATTTGATAATGATTTAGAGCATTTTTTCATATGGCTATAGATAGATTTTATTTCTTTATCTGAAAACTGCCTATTCATATGCTTTGACCAATTTATCAATTGGGGAATGACTTGTATTTTTATAAATTTGACTTAGTTCTCAATATAATCGAGAAATGAAACCTTCATCAGAGATACTTTTTGCAAAATTCCCCCCCCCACCCCAGTTTTCTGCTTTCCTTCTAATCTTGGTTGCATTGGCTTTGTTTGTGCTAGCTTGTACTTTTAAAGGAACTCTGGCCCTTTATGGAGACAGGAGCTAAATTCTGTTGTTCGTAGGTTGGGATATGTGACTCAGAAAGTATTAGATTCAGGTTTCCAGGGGAAAGGATGTTTATTACAAGAATAGGGATTGTTCCATTTGTTTTATTCTCTGTCTCTGTAACCACTGTTGCTAGTGTAATGTCTGGTTCACAGTCTGCACTTAATAAAAGCTTATTGATTAGCTAAGTGATCATGTCTGGGCCAGCCCTCTTTCCCCTCCTCTGTGTATTTCTAATACATACATACATATATATATATATATATATATATTTTAGATTCCATAGTTGGTTTAAAATGGGAGGAGGTAAAGGTATTGTAATTTTTCTTTTTTTCTTCTAATTTGGTGTTGACTTTGATATGTGCTT
The DNA here is from genome assembly GCA_028646575.1 of Pseudocheirus occidentalis. Taxonomy (NCBI): domain Eukaryota; kingdom Metazoa; phylum Chordata; class Mammalia; order Diprotodontia; family Pseudocheiridae; genus Pseudocheirus; species Pseudocheirus occidentalis. The sequence goes on along the minus strand of CM053600.1, from coordinate 65,578,123 downwards.
TACTGAAATGGTGATTTAAGTGCACGTGGACAGCTGGTTCTCACGAAACTGCTATGTCTGTAATTGGTCATTTCCTATCTGTTGTGATTTTGCTAATTACACTTTTTAATGGAATTGTTTGAGTGCTGACTTTGGCAAGCATCTTTTAGCTTTTTGGTGGAAAAAAGTATTCTCATGTATGTGCATGAAGGTTCTGTAATTCTAGTCTCTTTTACTTCTTGATACTGGGTTATATTTTTGAATGTAGATGTTACTATTGTCTTATGTGCCCACATTCACATTGACATATCAAGGCATTTATATTAAACCTAATTTGGAAGCTTCTGTGACGTTATTCCATAAAATTTCCCTACTCCATACTCTATATTGACGCATTATGCTGCCATTATGCTCATGGTATTTTATTTGCTTATACTCATGAGCCATGAAAGACAAAATGACCAAGTGCCCCGTAGCATTGTTTTTTCTTAGATTTTGGTACAAAATGAAATGATGTTTGCTCACTTACTTATTTACCTTCCTAGAGAGCAGTGCACTAGCTCTGAAGTCAGGTCCTAGGTTCAAATCCCATTCCTGATGCTTATTACCTGATTAAGCAGCAACATGGGGCAGTGGATTGAATGCCGGACCTGGAGTAAAAAAGTTGTTCAGTTGTTTGTCTCACTTGTGTCCAACTCTCTGTGGCCCCATTTGGGGGTGTTCTTGGCAGAGATACTGGAGTGGTTTACCACTTCCAGCTCACTTTATAGATGAGGAACTGAGGCAAACAGGGTTACATGCTTTATCTGAGGCTGGATTTGAACTAATGAACAGTAGTGCTCCTCACTCCAAGCCCAGTCCTCTATCCACTGTACTACCTAGCTGCCCCTAAGGGTCAGAAAGACTTGAGTTCTAATTCAGCCTCAGATCCTCACTAACTGTGTGACTCTGGGCAGGTCACTTGGCCTTTGCCTCAATCTCCTTATCTGTAAAATGGGGATAACAATAGCAGCTATCTCCCAGGGTTGTAGTGAGGATAAAATGATTTCACTTATGTAAGACACTCTGCAAACCTGAAAGCACTATATGAGTATTTCTTACTAATATTGTTACTTCCTGATCTTGGACAAGTCACTTAGGCTTCAGTTACCTCATCTGTAAAATGTGGGGGTTGAGTTAGATGACTTCAAGGCCTCTCAGGTCCTTTCCAATTCTAGATCTTTGATCCTATGCACCCTGGTCCTATGAACCTGCACAAATCCTGTATAACTGCCACCGTCTTCTGGTTTTGTTTATAGTGAGAATAACACCATGAATTTAAACTCCTTGGGAACAAGGACTATTTAATTTTTTTTTCTTTATCCCTTGACTTGGCAAAGTGCCTTGCTCATGGTTGATCTTTAATAAATGCTTGTTGATTGATTAATTGAATAACAACATAGACATGATTCAGTTACTCAAAGAGTAGGTCGACTTATTGTTAAACAATGATCTTTAAAACTACCCAGAATTACATGTTTATAGATGAATGAAGATCTATGATTATCAGCACTCTACCTCATGCTCCACCTGGGACAGGGCTAACATGCGGCAGACATTAGGAAAAATTTTGGGCAAAAAGAAAGATAATCAGCACCTGGGCAGGTAAGACAGAGTTAGAGTATGGAGGAAGAAGGGCAAGTATAATTAGATAAGACAGGCTTGGTTAGTGTTAGGGTGTCTGAGGTGTGCTGAACTCCAAGGGACTGAGGTAAGTAAGTGAACCAGAGAATTCAGAGCTGAACACATCTATAGGAGATCAGAAATTCAAAGTGTAGAAAGTGCCAGAGAATTTGTCCAACTCAACATGATTCACCAAAGTGAGTTACTTTATTGTGATGGCTTACGTGCCTTGTCACCAAAAAAGTACGGTCTTGCCCTTTTATGACTCAGCGAGACTCACCAAGTTATCGTCTTAGATACTTTCCCTGAAGGAGAAGTGACCTACATATGACATCATGATTTTGTGTCTTTGTCCCTTTCATAAGTCACTACAACCAAAAATAACCAAATTAGCTGGTGGGCCAAATTTCTGGTAGCGGGAATCTTTTAATTTAGCTGGTTCTCATACCACAGACATTTATATTGAAGACCTTTCCAGTTTGACAGAACCTGCTAGAACTTGTATTCTATTGGCACTGACTTTGAGAACCCAGGATTACTGACAGCCCATGATGACACATCAGAATAGAACATTAGTGGTTGGCAATAGATGTTATTGTATGAAATATAATACTGTAGTAGTGATAAGACATTCTTTAGGATTATCAGTTTTTTAGAACTGGAGCCTAGAGAGGAGAAATAATTTTTCAAGATTATACAGGTGATAAGTGATGGAGCTTTGAAGATGAAAGTGACACTCCTGCTAGAACTCTGAGATATTTTTCTAGTAGTAGGGACAGATTTGCACTGATCCAGTCCTATCCTTTTGTCCCCTTCCTATTATCGATAGCTATAAGACAAAGCTCACTGAGATTAGGGGTACTGTTTGTGCTTAAAGAACAGAGCAAAGCTAGGTGGCTCTAGGTAGCCTTGAATTCAGGATCACGTGGGTTGTGTTGATTCTGATACATAGCAGCTGTGGGGCCATGGGCAAATCGCTACTCCCCAAAATGTATCCTTAGATCTAATGACGCTGGCCTGCTGCCTCTTACATGAAAAAGACACTCTCTTTGTTTTGGACATGTTCTTTGGCTCCCTCCCATTCCTGGAAATGCTCTCCTTTCTCTACTCCAACTATTAACCTTCCTAGCTTCCTTTTTGTTGTTGTTCAGTCATTTTTCAGTCATGTCTGACTATTTGTTACCACATATTGGTTTTATTTGTGTGTGGTATTTTTTTTTTTTGCTTTTTTTTCTTGGAGGGGTTGAGTCTGGGCATTTGGGGTTAAGTGACTTGCCCAAGGTCATATGGCTAGTAAGTGTTAAGTGTCTGAGGTCGGATTTGAACTCAGGTCCTCCTGACTCCAGGGCCAGTGCTCTAGTCACTGTGCCACCTAACCACCCCCCTGTGGTATTTTTGTGTGTGTGAGGAGGGGAGGGAAGGGGGTTGGCAAAGATACTGGAGTGGTTTGCCATTTCATCCTCTAGCTCATTTTTCTGGATGAGGAAACTAAGGCAAACAGGGGTAAGTGATCACAGAACTGGTAAGTGTCTGAGGCTGGATTTGAACTCAGGAAGAGGCGTCTTCCTGACTCCAGGTCCAGCAAGCAGCCCATCTACTTGTGCCACCTAGGTGCATTTGGTTTCCTTTAAGTCCCAACTAAAATCCCATTTTCTACAAGAAGCTTCCCCAACCCCTCTTAATTCCACTGCTTTCCTTCATTTAATGATTATTTATCCTGTATAAAGCTGATTTGCATAAATTTGTTTCGTGTTGTCTCCCCCATTAGAAGGTGCACTTCTTAAAGGGCATGGATTGTTCTTTATTATTTTTTTGTATTCCCAGTGCTTAGCACAGTGTTCGGCACATGGTAGGCACTGTGCCTACATGAATTAAATCGAATTTTGGTGCCCCAGGCAGTCCTTGAAGACTATAGGTTACACACATGTACAAAAATATTGATAGCAGCTCTTTTTGTGGTGACCAAGAACTGGAAATTGAGGGGATGCCCATCAATTGGGTAATGGCTGAACAAGCTGTGGTATATGAATGTAAAATGAAATACTATTGTGCTATGAGAAATGGGGAGGAGATGGATTTCAGAGAAACCTGGAAAGACGTATATGAACCGATGCTGAGTGAGGGGAGCTTCAGAACCAGAACACTGTACACAGTAACAGTCACAGTGTACCAGGTCTGATTTGGATAGACTTAGCCCTTCTCAGTAATGCAGGGACCTAAAATAATTCCAAAAGACACACCATGGAAAATGCCAGTCACATCCAGAGAAAGAACTATGGAGTCAGAATGCAAAATCAAGCAGACTATTTTCTCTTTTTATTTTGTTCTTTTTGACAGGTCTCTACATAATTGAGAAATGAGACCTTTATCAGAAATACTTTTTGCAAAATTTTCTCCCCAGTTGTCTGCTTTCCTTCTAATCTTGGTTGCATTGGCTTTGTTTGTGCTAGCTTGTACTTTTTTTTTTTTCTTAGCTTGTACTTTTAAAGGAACTCTGGCCCTTTATGGAGATAGGAGCTAAATTCTGTTGTTCGTAGGTTGGGATATGTGACTCAGAAAGTATTAGGTTCTGGTTTTCAGGGGAAAGGATGTTTATTACAAGAGGAGGGATTGTTCCATTTGTTTCATTCTCTGTCTTTGTATCCACTGTTGCTAGTGTAATGTCTGGTTCACAGCCTGCACTTAATAAAAGCTTATTGATTAGCTAAGTGATCATGTCTGGGCCAGCCCCCTTTCCCCTCCTCTGTGTATTTCTAATTTTTTTTTTTAGATTCAATAGTTGGTTTAAAATGGGAGGAGGCAAAGCTATTGTAATTTTTAAATTTACTTATTATTTAATTTGTATTAATTTAAATTTTTTAATTTGATTTTTTCTTTTTTTCTTCTAATTTGGTGTTGACTTTGATATCTGCTTTACTGAAATGGTAATTGAAGTGCACATGGACTGCTGGTTCTCACATACCTGCTATGTCTATAACTGGTCATTTCCTGGCTATTGTGATTTTGCTAATTACCCTTTTTAATGGAATTGTTTGGGTACTGACTTTGGCAAACAACTTTTAACTTTTTGATAGAAAAAAAGTATTATATAAAATAATTCCAAAGGACACACCACGGAAAATGCCAGTCACATCCAGAGAAAGAACTATGGAGTCAGAATGCAAAATGAAATAGACTATTTTCTCTTTTTATTTTATTTTATTTTGTTCTTTTTTTCTTTCCCATGTTTTTCCCATTTGTTATAATCCTTTTATGCAACATGACTAATGTGAAAATGTGTTTAATAGGGGTGGCTAGGTGGTGCAGTGAATAGAGCACCAGCCCTAGAGTCAGGAAGACCTGAGTTCAAATGCAGCCTCAGACACTTAACACAAAAAACTAGCCATGTGACCTTGAGCAAGTCATTTAACCCCAATTGCCCTCCAAAAACAAAAGCAAAAAAAAAAAAAAAAGAAACTGTGTTTAATAGGAATATACTTATAGAGCCCATGTCAGACTGCAAGTTGTCTTGGGGAGGGAGGAGGAAGAGAAAGGGAGGAAATTTAAAATTTAATGGAAGCGAATGTTGAAAATTAAAAATAAATAATTGTTTTTAAAAAAAGACTGTAAGTTACAGATGAATTTCTGATCCATGATTTTGTCCAGATCCTAGGACACTGAAAAGCAATAAGGAAAGACTGATATTTGTATCTGCGTATGTGTCTAGATTAGGCCTGTAAAACCTGAAGCCTGTCAAAGGATTTCCTCTACATGCAAAGGATGTTTTTCTCTACATTTTTTTCTTTTTGCTTTTTTTTGGAGGGGAGAGGGCAGGACAATTGGGGTTAAGTGACTTGCCCAAGGTCACAAGGCTAGTTTTTTTTTGGTATGTGTTAAGTGACTGAGACTGGATTTGAACTCAGGTCCTCCTGACTCCAGGGTTGGTGCTCTATTCACTGCACCACCTAGCCACCCCTTCTCTACATTTTTTTGAGGGCAGCATGAAATCCTTTGGTGTGCTGCAAGCAGCCTGAGTGCAGGCCTGGTCTAGATATATACACATGTGTACACACACACACACACACACACACACACACACACACACACATACTCCCCTCTCCCACCTTTAATGCCTTCCCCCCTCACCTCCACCTTTTAGAATCACTAGTTTCCTTCCAGATTCAGTTTAAGAGTCATCTTCTTCATGAAACCTTTTTCTTATACTCAGCTGATAGTGCCTTTGCCCCACTCCCTTACCTTGAATTTTATGCATACTTTGAATAACTTTTATAGGTATGCGTTTTCTCCCCCTATTAAGGCAGAAAGTTCAAATCAGCTTTAGTCACCTCAGCTGAGTGACCCTGGGCAAGTCACTTAACTTCTAATTTTATTTTCCTCATCTATACATAGGGATAATTATAACAACTATTTCCCTATGTTGTGAGGATGAAATGAGATAATGTTCATAAGAAATTCAATCCAACCTCAGACACTTATTAGCCTAGTGATCCTGGGTATGTCACTTAACCTTTTCAAGCCTCAATTTCATTGTCTGTAAATGGGGACAATAATAGCACCTACTGATTGGGGCTGTTGAGAAGACAATGAGACATTTATAAGGTGCTTTACAAACTATAAAACACTATATAAATCTAGGTGTTTTTAAAAAAATTTTGTCTTTATAGTCTCAGCACCTACATAGTGTCTGGCATAGTAAATGTTTTAATAAAAGTTGGCTTATTGATTGGCCTTTATCAGTGAAGGAATTTTCAGTATCAGCAGTTCCTCATATAAACAAAATCATAGGTTAGACCAAAAACAAAAAAACCAAAACCGCCACCTCACTTTACTACATACGCAGGGTTATTGAAAAGATCAGATGAGCTGATCTATGTAAAGTGCTTAGTAAACCATAAAGTTCTATATAACATCAGCTATTTCTTAATAGCTCTACTCATTCTCATTCCCAACCAGCTAGGCTGCCCTGGCATTTGACCACCACCAATATAATTAACCCTCATCAGATACATCTCAAAGCTCTCTGGTCTTCCTCCATCAGATTTCTACCAACCTGACCAATCCTCCATTTCCAGTTTCCGATGCTACCTCCAACATCATTTCTGAGCTCGCTGTAGTTTTGACATTTTAGGTCTTGGAATTTTTCCAGACATATCTCAGTTTAAGCAATGATACATGGGGATATGAATTATACAGAGCATTCAACAAATTCCATTTATTTTAGCAAATTCCATAGGCATTTATTAAACCCCCTATGGTACCCAAAGCACTGTGCGCTGTGTCATTTAGGGCAATCCAAAGATAAAAGGGTCAGAGCTCCTGCCTGAAAGATCCATTAAAACAACTCTAACTTAGAAGTTGGTATATTAAAGGTATAAGAAAAGTGCAAATGAAGTGGTATTATTTCATTTACATCTGAGGATATAAGGGAAGCTAACAAGGAAAGAAGGATTCTTCATTTTAAAAATAATCCACTTTACACAATATCCATAAGATCTTTATAAAAACATGAGTTTCTCTTGTTAGACTTAAAATGTTATCCTATTCATAAAGACTTTGATTTTTTCCCATCTTTTCCTGGAGAACATCTGTTGCATCAAATGGGGATTTGTTGCTTGGTTCCCTGTTTCTCTGACTGCCCTTCTCCATGCTTCTAGAATTGGTAGGTCTTTGGCTGCAGGAAGTGAGAATGAGAAAGGAAGTTTGTCACAGGAAATGTCTGAAGGCAGCTATACCTGTCTACCATGGTAGAGGTCACTGAGATACCATGGTGGAATGTTGCTGCTGTTGGGACTGGCCATGAAATATGCTTACACTGCTTTGAAGTACTAGTATTGGCACAAAAGAGTTGTAGTTTCTTTCTGGTGGAAAGATGGCTGAGACAGAGAAAACCACTGGTCCCTAGAGCCCTGCCTTCTCTTGAGGCCATGTTCTCATCCAAGTAAAAAAGTGACAAATTCCATGACCAGTTTTTTTTTTTTTTTTGCAACTTAACCAAGGAACTCTTATTGGAAGTATGCGTGAACATCAAGTTTTATTGAGTGAGAACTGTACTGCAGTGTTCACACTTGTTTCCCTAGTCACAGGGAAGTTGCCGTGATGAATTTAAAAAAAAAACCAATCCAAAACCAAAAAATCTGTGCATTTCCTAGAACTCCTTGGCTCAGAGCAATCCTAAGTGTTGTCTGGAGACTGCTGTGTCATGGCAGAGGTGGTAGGTACAGTGCCACACAATATAATCTTTATGATGAATTGGTTTATGTATTAGGGGATTATTTATTACATTGAAACTGAAAGCACTATATACACATATATATGTATGTGTGTGTATACATACATAAATATATATATATATATACCTACATACATACATATAGGTGTATACGTCTACATGGATTGTCTAAAATGTGACTTAAAAGAAACATTAATAGATATCATTGTAACCTTGCCTGCTGCTCTCCAAAGAAGATTATGGTTCCTAATTTGAGGGGAGAAGAAGGGACACAAAGTTTTCTACTCTGTTCTCCAGTTTCTGAGAGGAGTACTGAACAAGAGCTGTATTTATTTCCAACCTCATCTCTTAAATATTGATGGTCTAGGGACATGATTTTTAGATTCAAAACAAAATCCACTTCCCTGGTGTGCTTAATGGGGAAAGAGTTGCCCTAAGGTTACACCCACCAGATTATTTCCTTCCCACCAAGCATTGGTTAAACAAAAGAAAATGAAGATGTTATACAGATTAGAATATGCCAGAAAAATACTCATGAGTAAATGAGCCCTATAGATAGTCAGGAGATAAATCTTAGCACAACCAAGAGTTCCAGTATCACCCAAGGACAAATTCATCAAACTTTCAAAAGAGGCAAGTTGGAAACCAGTGATCTTTTAAGGAGCTTTTTTCTCCTACATGCCTATAGCTTCCAAAATCTTTCTCTTTCCCCCCTGTAGTCAGTTCAAGAAAAAGTCTGGAACCATGCATGTTTGTCTTGCAAGCTCTGCCTTGAGGAAGGTCTATGACTAAGTCTGCTCCTCACACTGGCAGTTGTTTCTTACTATCAGAGTATAAGGTCCTTGAGGGCAAGGACTATTTTGTTTTTATCTTTGTATGTCCAATGCTTAGCACAGTACCTGACACAAAGTAGGTACTTTTTTAATAGATGCTCGTTTAATATCTATCAGCATCCTCTCCACTGTTAGGAAACTCTCATGCAATATGCGCCAGCCTTGGCTGGAAACTTGGGTTACATATGGTTAATCATCTTTGGCTGTCACTGTAGACAATTGATTCCATGTGCTATGGTCACATGATTATGACACAGAAAAAATAGTAAATTCTGGAGTCAGAGTTTGTCAGAGATGAGATCTGGAAACCTGATTTTTGACCTCTCAGAGAGCTTGGAAGAAGTGTCCTGAAGAAAGAGATAGGGCTAAGGAATAGAAACTACCATTCAGGGTGTGTGTGTGTGTGTGTGTGTGTGTGTGTGTGTGTGTGTGTGTGTGTGTGTGTGTGTGTGTGTGTGTGTGTGTGTCTTATGGAGTTAGAGCTGCTGGCACCTTTCTATACAGCTAGAAGTAGTAAGCAGTATAGAATTCTCCTCTGGTGTCTACAGAATGTAGAATCATTGAACTGGCAGAGCTTTTAGGGGAACACACTGTCCAGGAGTTTCCAAAATTTTTGAGTATGAAGTCTTTTTAAAAAATAGATGTTATTAATATCTTTCATTTTTGCATCACCTGCAGCTCCCACTCTCCCTCTCCTAAACAGCCATTCCTTACAATAAAGTATTTTTTGAAAGAGGAAGAAAAAAAGAGTTCTACAAAACTAACAAATATATCAAAAACCCTCACATCATATGTAGTTATAGTGTAACAACCGAAGTTATAGGCCTCCATGTTACTGGAATTGGTCCAGACCAACCTTGGTCTCACATCTGGTCCTCCAAATCTGCAGAGAAACGGGAGATGTGCCTTCTTACATCTGAAGACTTTTATTTTTAATGTAACAACAAAAAAAATATTTTGGCTCCCAATATAACTGTCAGACTGTTGTCTAATGACTGAGAAAAAGATGTGCCTGGACATTCACCTTTTTCTCAGTGGCACCATATAAGGTGTCTACAGTTCACGGATGAGAAACTACTATCTTAATCTAATCACCTAATTCAATGCAAAACTACATCTCCTGACTTTATGCTATCTCATATGCCTGGAATATTCTTCTTCCTCACCTCTGTCTCTTGGGATCTATAGATTCTTTCAAGGCTCAGCTGAAGGACTTCTTTTTATATGAGGTATTTTCAGATATGACCCCTTCCCCATTTCCCCAGTTGTTAGTGCTATCTCCCAGATATTACTTTGTATATATTTGTAAATGTTTTTCAAAATAAAATCTACTTCCTTGGTGTGTATATGTTGTATCCTCTAATATAATGTAAGCTCCTTGAGGCTAGGGACTGTTTTATTTTTATCTTTGTATCCTGAATGCCTAGTACAGTGTCTGGCATACAGAAGGCACTTAATAATGCTTGTTCAATTTAACTGACTAAAGTGAGATTCAAATAATCTAAATAAATCTAAATCCCAGTATCATTCACTGGGGCATTAGATGAGGCCCAAACTGGACTATAATACATGTTTTATATAACATATAACACTTTCTAATTTTTATATAACACTTTCTAATTTTATATAACACTTTCTAATTTTATATAACACTTTCTAATTTTTCCAAGCATTATTAGACATATTGTCATATATGATCCTCAGAACAATCCTGTAAGATGGATATGGTAGTTATTGTCTTTATTTTATAGAAGAGAATGAGTCTCAGAGAGGTTGTATTGAGGTTAAGAAAGAGAGGCAACAGAAAGAGTATTTGAATGGATGTAACTATGAATAAGTCACTTCACATTGCCAAGCCTCAGTTTTCATATCTGTAAAATATGGGACGAATAATTTACACTTTAAACTCCTTAGGGGTACTGTGAGGAAGATGATTTGTATACTGTGAATTCCTTTTAATGACTAGTAATTTAATTAGTGTGGTTGCACCCTCCACTGATGAATGACTCTCTTTGGTTTAGTTGGAGTTCCTGTAGAATGACAGACCCCCATTCCACCTCTCCCCCACCCCCCAAATCAGCCTCCTCCAGCTAATTTGGTGATGATCCTCTCTGAATTCAGGTAGGTTAGATCTTGCAGGATAGATGGACAGATATCCAGTCCATCACTGGCTCATACTTAAAGCAATTCCTTTTTGATTTGTGTTCTGCTGTCATGGCCTTTGAGAACCCAACATCATCTCCACATCATTACAAAGCATTAGAGTGGGACCTTACTGTTGGTAAACTTTAAAGCACTATAAAAATGTCACCAATAATAATAACTATAATTACGTATAGGAACGTGAGGCCAACACTAAACGGTTTAGTGAATCATGTTTTCTGACTTTGAAGTCTATTTCTCTTTCCATTATTCCAAGATGAGTAGGGAGATGAGTTTCTTCTTTACCTCTAACCCTTTCCCTCCTTCCTCTTCACCTTTGTCTCACAATCCAATCCAATCTGATTTAATGCAATCTAATTCAATCCAATCCAATGCAACAAAAATTTATTAAGCACCCTATTATGTGAAAAATATTGGAGATAAAAAGACAAAATAAAAAAAAATCTTTGCTTTTAAGGAACTTACTTTCTGGGTGAAATATAATACAATACGAAAACAATTTACTGTTTCACCTCTCATTCCAATTAATTCCAAAATCTTCTACCTTCCCACTCCCTTTCAAGCTGGTCCAAATCTCCAAATGACCCCCTTGCTTAATCCAAATCTATTTTGACTATGGAACTCCTAACATTTCTGCAATAAAGGAAAAATGAGGAAATAAGTCAAGTACCATGTGTAGATGTAGACTGTTGGCCTAATTTGATGCGATTGTGTTATTGCCAATCCATTGTTTTGAAAGGGTGAAAATGTATTGCCTGTCTTGTTGTGTGTTGTGAGGTGGTACATTTACATTTGACTGCTTGCTAAGCTCATTAGCCCATCTCCTGGGCGATCAAAGTCCGAACTAGTAAACCCAGCCTATTTTCCCTTAAGCTATTTTTTTTTTACCTTTACTAATTCTCAGGATTTCTGGGTTTTGTTTGCAGCCCGGTGTGAGCCTGAGTAGGTCACTCAATGTCTCATTTTCACATTTCATTTTCTTCATCTGGCCCAGCGATTCTCAACCTGTGGGTCACAACCCCCTGGGGGGGGGTGTCTAACGACCCTTTCACAGGGGTTGCCGAAGACCATCAGAAAACACATATTTCTGATGGTCTTAGGAACCGAGACAGGGCTTCTCTATTCATCTCCAGGCGGGTCTGCCCATATGCAGATATGCCCACATATGATTATTAAAGGGTCGTGGCATTAGGAAGGTTGAGAACCACTGAATGATTCTGGTCCTATAAGAGCATCTAACCTTATCTCCAGCAATAAGTCTTCATCTCTAGGGAAAAAACAAAACAAAACCCAAACTAGTCTCCTTGTTCATGTCTTCAGTCTAGTCTTTGTTTATACTATTTCCCTTGCCTAAGATAACCATCCGGTACTTAATTATTTTAATGCTTTGCATTGTTAGTTATTTTATGTCTTACACAGTGAAAAGAGTATGGGAATGAGAAGATCTGGGTTTTTATTTCCAATCTGTCACTTATTCTCTAGGTCATATACTGACCATAAGCAATTAGTTTAACCTTTCTGATCTTTATCTCTAAAATAGGGATAAATACACTCTTATCAACTCTCTCCCTAGGTTCTAGGAAAAAAGGAAAAAATTTTTTTAGATTATTAGGAGTTACATAAATGTGAGTTATTCCTTTCTTCCCAGCTGTATTATAAACTCCAGGAAAAAGACCCTGACTTATTACACACCCACAGGGCCTAGTACAATGCATTTTACCGGGTTTTTTTGGTAACTGTTTTACTATTTCAGGAAAGGTCGGGCATGCTTTATCTCATTTCCTCCTCTGTAGTCCCATCCTCCACTACTGCCACCCTGCTGCCAAGCATAGGCTACTTTTTTCTTTCCTTTCCCAGTTCTGTAACCTTGAACTATGAGCAAATTAAATTCTGCCATTCTCCCAGGATGGGGTGCATTGATCTAATTCTCTATGACTCTACTCACTATCCCTGTCAACCAAAATAATGTTCCCCCTCCCCATGTGCTGTCTCCCTCTGCTGTGGTTCAGTTGTTTTTCAGTCATGTTTGACTCTTTGTGACCCCATTTGGGGTTTTCTTGACAAAAATATTGGTGTGGTTTACCATTTCCTTCTCCAGCTCATTTTACAGATGAGGAAACTGAGGCAAACAGGGTTAGGTGACTTGCCCAGGGTCATGCAACTAGTAAAAAAACTAGTCTAAAGTCAGATTTGAACTCAGGAAAAAGAAGTTTCCTGATTCCAAGCCCAGCAGGCAGTACATCCACTCTGCCACCCAGTCTCCCTCTACCAGAGGGCAGGGACTTGTCTTTGATTTTTCATTTCTCTCCACAACAGTGAGGACAATCCTTGCTTAATTAATGAATTTTTCATTCATTCATAAATACTTGTTGGTGGATTCCTACACGAGTTTACAATTAAACTGATAATACAAAGTATGTGCATGCTAATTAGTTGTGAAAAGGCAAAAAAATGTTAAAGGATAAGTCCAGTGCTATGAGACTCTGGAAGTGGCCATTATAGTCCAGAGTGGTCAGAAAAGATTTCTAGGAGATGGGATTTGAGCTAAGCCTTAAAACAGGTTAGAAACTTGGTGGGTAGAAAGGGGCAGAGAGGTCTGTAATTGACAAGAAGGGAGGAGATAATGGCCTAGAGAGGAGGAAATTTAAAGTTATGGTCAAAGGAAGGTGAGACAGATCTGTTGGTTACCTGGAGTATTCTTGGTGGGAAGCAATGGGAGATCAAGTTGAAAAAGTAGGTTAGGGGACAGATTATAGAACTGGTTTGGAATACCAAGCTAAGAAGTTTATCCTGTAGGTTGTGGACTACTGAATGCTTTTGAGCAAAGGAATATTACAATGAAAAACTGCCTAGGAGAGTTGAGCATATAAGTAGACATCCAATAATTTCTTGTTTAATTGGATTGAATCGCCTAACTTCCAAGTTTGCTGGTAAGGCTACCTTAGGAGCCAGGTAGAAGACTTTCTGATAAGTTCAGCCTCCCTACTCTGGACACAAAACATTAGGGTTCACACTAATAAGGCTACACAGTGACATCTGAAAGCAAAGTTAGAATAAATACATCGTGAGTCTATTTTGATTGTTTCTACTTTTCTACAAAATTCTATTAAGAACTAAACTTAAGGAAAACAAGAGAGAAAAATATTTAGGAAACCAGAAGCGGAGATCTCAAAAAAAAAAACAACAATCCACGAGCTCATTTATCCGTAAGGGGAAGCTCAGGAAGAAGGGAGAGTGGATTGGGCTCCCAGAAGATTCTCCAATCCTTACAGAGAACACCAGTAGGCCCAGCCAACCTCCGTGGGACACACCCACTGCCGGAGGTGTTGTAGGGGAAGGGGCTAATAATTTTCTTGCTCTTTCCAATGTTTTCTTTATTGTTAGGGTTTTTGTTCGTTTTTGTTTCTTATGGTTGTGTCCGCCCTCCAAGTTGGTTTCCTTTTATTTTCAGTGTTTTGAATCTTAAACCCGACGCTCCGGAACACATGGCCCATAAAGTGTTAATTTCCTTTCTCCGATAATTACAAAGCTCTCCTAATTTTTAATGCAGGTTTTTCCTCGGATCTTAGTCTAAGAATACAACACATACAGACAAGTGTGTGCGTGCAAGACACTCGTGCCTTCGGTATTGTTTCTATAGCTTGCCTTTTTTTCTTTTTTGCTCTTAACCTCCCCCCCAATCCAAAACTATTTTCCAACCCGGCAGGAGAAAGGCCGGGGAATGCCTAGGCTGCCTGGGAGTTACTTATCTATTGTTCTCTGCCACACCCCTGTTGAATATTGATATATCCGTTCAAGTAGCGACTCCGAAACCGAGACTGAGAAAGGGAACTGGTTAGGATTTTTTTCCCCTTCTAGTTTACCCAGAAGTGCTTTGGGGTGTGTGTGTGTGTGTGTGTGTGTGTTTCCGCTGGTTTTTCCTGTTGGAGAAGGAAAGGGGGAGCTGTTTTCTCTCTCTTCTCATAATCTATTTTTTGTATCCTTTTTCTCCTCCTCCTCTTCTTTCTCCTCCTCCTCCTCCTCGTCCTCCTCCTCCTCCTCCTGGGTTATCTTTGTCTGGCTCATTCGGTCCCTGAACTCTCCCCAGCGCTGCAGCTCCAGGTCCTTGGCCAGTGTGGATGTGTGCTGTGCCCTCCGATGCAACAGCGGCAGGAGCAGCGGCAGCAGCGGCAGCAGCGGCGGCAGCAGGACCGGAGGAGGAGGAGGAGGAGCAGAAGCAGCAAGCAGCAGCAGCAGCTGCTGCGGAAGGACTAGAACGGAGAGGGAGGAATCAGCGTGTCCGTGAGCTGAGCTTCGCCAAGGCAGGAGGAGGAAGGAGGGGAGCGGTTCGGTGCTATCCTTCCCTCGCCGACGGGGAGCCGTCCGGAGGCCCCAGCTGCCGCTTTGCCCCCGCCCTCAACCTTCCTCGCCCGTTTCTCTGGGGGAGGAGGGGGTAGTGCAAATGCAAGCGCGGCCGCTGGGCGTGGAGGAGGCTGAGGCTTGAACCGGGAGTGGGGGAAGAGCCTGGGTGCCGTCGCTGCCACCTCAACATGGTGTAAATCCGCTTCCGACTCTGCACGCTCCCAGTTTCTTGCTCTCTCTCTCTCCTGCACATACAGACTGACGGACAGACAGACACACACACTCAGACCGGGGGAAATAAAAGCTCGTCTCCGGGAAGCGAGTAATCCAGCGGCAGCAGCGGCGGCGGCAGCAGCAGCAGCAGCAGTAGCCTCAGTGCCGCCTCCCAATGAAGAGCAGTCTTAGGCTGGCGGGGCTCATCTCAGTGTGAAGAGCTGCAATCAGTAATTCGCCCCTTTTTAAAAAATTCAAATTGAATTTAAAATTAATATATATATATATATATATTTTTGCAAAAAGAGAAGATGGCGAACGATTCCCCTGCAAAAAGTCTGGTGGACATAGACCTCTCCTCTTTGCGGGTGAGTGCAAGCGACAATGAAGCCTCCCCCCAACCCCTAATCTTTCAGTTCCTAGCAGCCCTCCCCCTCATCCCCCCCACGCCCATGCTCTTCTGCATCCTCACTCCCTCCACCCCCCATTACCCTGCCCTGCCCTCGCGGGTCCGGCCGTGTGCGTTTGCTTGGGGTTGGGGGATGGGGTGGGGGTGTAATGGGGAGCCACCCTCTGCCTCGGCCGGCCTCCC